>JASSKH010000011.1:1720000-2340000 GCA_031763025.1 Macrocystis pyrifera | reverse complement strand
CCGCACCTGCTCCTCTCGGGGGTCAGGTCGGGTCAACGTGCCCAACTGGGCTAAATTGACACACGACACGAAATTGGGAACGTGGAAGTGTGTTGAGCTTAAGCTTTATTTTTACCAATCCGCCGGAGGATAAAAAAAAAAAAAAAGTAACTTACATCAAGTAAGATTTAACGCCGAAAGTCGATCCTATACTGGAACTAAGTGATTTAGGTGCAACCCCACGAAAAAAATATCAAAAACGATTTGTTATTTGCCTAGCTGATAATGGGAGCGTTATTTGTTGGCCAAAGACCGCAAGCGATCCCAATAATCGAATGAATAGCAGCATGTACAATAATGTTAGCAGCCGAATGGTGTCAGAGCGTATGTACGGTAGAAGCGTGGAAAGTGGAAAGAGGCGAAGTCGACAGCACGAAAAGGCTTGCGGAAGACCAATAATACCGTCCCCTGTCCCATGCTGCGCGATGAAAACGTTTCCTAGCCGCCGCCCGCCGGTAGAATCGTGCACCTACCAGTCAACGGGAATAAATAGAGCTGTACCACAGGTTCTGCATCAGTGAATATTATCGTATTTGCCATTCGACAATGTTCTTCACGAGCTTCAACGTTGATCACTCCTAAGCATTTGTACCCCGAAAGAAGAACACCAAGGGGAACCAAAACTAAAAAAAAAAGTTATGCACGAAGTCTTACTCCCTTCTGTATCCACTTCCTGGTTACCCTTTATCTATGTCAAGTGCTGTCCTTACTCCTTTACTTTTTTAAGTAGTATTATTGATTTCCAGTTTTAATTGGAGCGTTCCCATATTTTCGTTAGGTTTTGAAAAGAGAATACATTATCACCTTGTACTTCTCAATAAATAATTGCTTCTTATAGCAAAATAGTACGGCACAAGTCCTGAAACATTGGACCAGATAGCAAAGTGAAATAAAACTCCGACTAAGAATGGAAAAAAATATCGTATGTATTTTTTGTGGATGCGATGTGACAGCAAGGTCACCAACAAAGGCCAACAGAGTGCGCGTTTCTTCATTTCCTCGCAGGGGACATGCGGCGGGGATATCTCGCTTGCGCTGGGCTATGGGACAAAGTCACTTGATTTCCGTGGGGAGCGAGGATCGATGTGTGATGCAGTGGAGGCACGATAGGGACGACCTGGCCGCTAAGGAAGCCGAGCGGTGACCATTGACAATGTTTTATCTCATAATATTCTTGTGGTGTGGATTTTCTGTTGTTTCTGATTGACAATGTTTTTGGTTGTTGATAACCACGCTGCACGTTGAAAATGACTAATATAATATAAACAAACCAAACCAAACGACACCAGGCACTATCTTGATGTTTTACGGATAGGGCTGAACTTTGCGTTTCTTGAAATTCCTGTCATATGTTGCTGAAAATATGCGTTGAAGGGAATGGAAGGGAAGGGAAGCGAGTGGCATACTTTAATGTTTTACGGATAGGGGTGGACTTTTCGTTCCTTGAAATAGCTGTTAATATGAACTCCTCAAATCATGCGGCCTTTGCATCACGTTGGGAGGGCGGGCTAGGGAAGCTATTCGTGTTGGTATGCGCTGGTATGTACTGGCATGCACTGGTGTGTATCTGCTGCCTTTCGCCGACCTGCGTCCAAGGCCGCGTGTACACCAGAGGCGAAAACGAAAACATCTGCAGAGTAGCGACTTTCAGTATATTGTAGTTGTAGTGTGTTTACAGCTGCCCGTGACCCCATGCGGACCGTTTAATCGAAGATATCCGCTCAGAGTTCTGAATGCTGATGTCGTAGTAAGGGTGATTTTTGTGGAAGCTCTTTTTGTCCTGGTTTCCTTTTTCTCTTTTGTCAAGAATATCAGCGAAAACGGAAAAATCCCTTGAATCAGGAAAATCGACAAAGAGCAAAAAAATCAGGAACGTCTACAAGTAGCATTCTTCTCTCAGGAAATATTGATGGCATACCGTATACCTGGTATCAGGAACAAAACGAAAAAAACTCCCAAAGAAACCTGGAAGTATAGGACAACAACCAGTTGGATAAAAATGGCCCTAATGTGCCGCCCTCGATACTTTGACACGAACGTCTGAAACGGTTTTGTTGTGCAGGCCAGCCTTAACGGTCGCAAGTGCCGATACTAGTGCGAGCGTTGACCCGTCAAAGGCAAAAAACGACGCTTTAACTGACTCGCCGAAAGCGCCGGAAGGGGGAGAGACGGAAGATAGCGATGCGGATCCCGACGCTGACGTTTTGGCTGTCGGGTCATCAGGACTGTTTTCGGGCAACAAGGAGAGCGGCCAGGAAGATTACAAGAACGGGGATCGCCCTTGGGTGAAGAACGTGAGAATGCTAATAACTCACCGTGTTTCTTGCATGTCGTCTACCGGTGATATATTTGCACTACTTTCCACAGCTCCCTCCCAGGCATAACTCAGATCTATTATTAATAGTAGGGCCTCATAGCAGCCAGGCACTCATCCCCCCTCCCTACTTAATTCTGAAGGGACAAGAACTTCGAAACAGCTGTATTTGGACCCGGTAATGCACACCCAGGTATCTATTGTTACATTGTTAATCTTACGCCGCAACAAGTACATACATAACTTGGTGCATGTTACGATATTATTGTAATACTGTATGGCTAGACTATTGGTAGGGATGATGTTGCAGTCGTTCCTGCGATATGGGCAGCTTGATTGCTTGACTTTGTATTGCTCACGGTTGGTTGCGCGCTTTTTCCCGGTTAGGAACGTTATTGTCATAGCGCCTTTTCACTCCAGGCTTCTTCACGCTGATGTTTTGGCCCATTGTCCTGCAAGACAAGTGTGGTGCTAAACGAGTGTCATGCAAGACAGGTGCCGTACACGACATACGTCGTGCACGACAAGCGTCCCGCAAGACAAGAGTGTCGTGGCATGCAACACAAGTGGTGTTGCGCAAGCCAAGTGTCGTGCAAGACGAGTGTCGTGCAGAACAAGTAATCTTGCGCAAGATAAAGTGTCATGCAAGACAAGTGCTGTGCAAGACAAGTAGTGTCGTGCAAGCCAAGCGTCGAGCGAAACATGTGTCGCGCAAGATGAGTGTCGTGTAAGGTAAGAGTGCCGAGCAAGCAAAGTGTTTTGCAAGCAAAGTGTTTCGTAAGCAAAGTGTATTGCAAGGCAAGTGTCGTGCAAGCAAAGTGTATTACAAGGCAAGTGTCGTGCAAGACAAATGTCGCGCAAGACAAGAGTGTCGTACAAGACAAGAATGTCGTGCAAGCGAAGTGTCTTGCAAGACGAGTGTATTGCAAGGCAAGTATATTGCGGTAACAGTTGGTTACGGCAAGGCATCGCAAGAAGCTTAGGATGTTTTCATTACGGAGTGGATTGGAGAAGCTACGTAGAACTTCGGCAGTTAGTCGTGTCGTCTGGGTGTATTCGATACTGCGAGTCGTCAAGCAAACCATACTTACTGCTATGTTTTTCATGGCGCCTTTTTCTCGTCTGACTCAAGCTTAAGCGCTTGCCTTGTTTCATGCACCTCAACACGCTTCAACAACAAGTGAACAACTCGCCGACAACGTGAACAAACTTGAAAAACGGACCTATTGTCTCTCACGATCAATCTCAAGAGCGGTTCCAGAAAGTCAACAATTTCAGAGCCGAGACACCTGTTGTTCAGCCGAATTTCAAGCTCAAATAACATTAATTTCCTGCAGCCCGTACTTGGTACGGATGATGGCATTCATTATCACAAAGGAGTCAACTGGAAAGGCAATATTGTTATTGTTATTATTATTATTATTATTATTATTATTATTATTATTATTATTATTATTATTATTATTATTATTATTATTATTATTATTATTATTATTATTATTATTATTATTATTATTATTATTATTATTATTATTATTATTATTATTATTATTATTATTATTATTATTATTATTATTATTATTATTATTATTATTATTATTATTATTATTATTATTATTATCATTATCATCGTTATTAGGCTTGCCATCCGACAATGTGCAGCATGAGCTAAACCGTTGATAGATCAAAACATTCCTGAAAGAAGAAATCCCCGAATACAAAGGAAACCTATGCACAAGGTCTATCTATGTTCTATGTCTACTTCCTTTTACGCTTTATCTGCGATACTCTATGTGTTGCCTTTACTCCTACATCTTACTATGTACTCGTTACGTGTCTCATAATTGAATGCTGCCCGTCGTTCACGCCTTGGTGTTAATTAACGCTGGTCTGCCTCAGATGATCGAGCCGTCGTATGCGCTGGATCTTGGGAACGACACGACCGAACCCAAGAGCAATTTAGTGCTCGCGTCAGTGTGTGGAATCCGAAGTCAAGGGTTGACGCGCGGGGCCCTCGCATACAATCGCCTGGGTGGTTTGATATATCCTGCGGCTACTATCGGTGTTGTATACAGCCGAAAAATGCACAGGTACGCAAAGCACACAAAATAAGGAAGTGAGGATCAAGCTGTACTGGTATACGCAATTCATACGTTGTGCCGGTGTGCTGGCAAAGCATCAGTTCTGCCGGTGTACTTATTTGGCGCTTCAGAGCCTCGGTGACGTTAGTGACGAATACTGGTCACTTCGACTATTCATGCCCAACGGGTTCGATCTCAAGGCCGCACCGCAGCGCACTTTATGATGCGAAGTGCAGTCTGAATTGCGCACGCTTGGGGTGCTCATGTCGTAGCGTCCTTGAGTTACCATACCACCGTATCGTATCACAAACGATCGAGAGGAATAACCCCCGTTGCCAGGACCACGCAGCACTATACGGTGATCTCAGACTATCAACAGCAGAAGTATTTCTCGAGGAACCTCACGTTACTTTGAGTCTCTCGTACACACTCTTCGACGACACGGGAACTTTTTCCTGCCTCCAACAAAGGAAAATGCAACAGCTACTTCCAAGTAGAAAAGGCCAAAAGCCGTCATCACTCTGCAGCTTTGTTGCCCGCCATGGTCGGGCCGCCGACACGACAACCCCCCCGCTTCCGTGTCGATGTCTCCGTGTCGAGAACAGCCAGCGCCATTTCCGCGCGCACAAAGGAAGACAGATCACGGCCCTTCGCGTTAGCCCTAACGGGAGGTTCGTGGCATCGGGGGAAGCAGGAACGCGGCCAGTCGTGCGAGTGTGGGATGCCGCCACAAGTGTCGAGGTGGGGCATTGTTCACATACAGGGTTGTCGTACTACTAATAGTACATTTGTTTGTTGTAGTTGTGCCTCCATATCGTTTTTCTTTGTCATTATTTGTGCTTAGCTTTGACGCTCACTTACACTGCGAATAGTCGGGTGGCAAACACCACACTAGCAATACGGGTTTCCTTTCTTTGTTTCCCTTTAAGAGCGGTTTTCTTTTTTTCTTTTTGGGAATGTTGATGTTTCTGAGTGATTTACGTTGAAGCTCATGCTCAACATTGTCGAACAGCAAACGCAACAATATCGGCACAACTTATAATATCCTTTTCGAATCCCCCCCCCCCCTCCATACACCTTCGCTTGACCGCCAGTTGTGCTCGCTTCCATACCACCACCGGCAAGGCATAGCTTGTCTATCGTTCTCCAACGACGGGAGGAGGTTGGCGACAGTGGGGGTGGACTCAGACAAATCCATTGCCGTTTGGAGATCTTGCTCGGGAGAATGGTTCGACGCCGAGCTCCAGGTAGAGAGATGATCATGTCCAAATCAAATCGAGATTCACCTTTGATATGATAGTATATGATATTGCATGATATAGTATGATATAATATTATATTACTTGATATGATGTAATATGATACCTGGTATAATGTAATATGATATGGTATGGTATATTACGATATGATGTGAGATTATACTATGTTCTATGATATTACATGATATGATAATACGAGTGAGTTTCTAGCTTTCACGGCGCAAAAACAACAAGGATAGTACTGTATATACCCCTTTCGACGCGGCGGTCGCACAAAAACACGACCGATTGCCGTATAGGCTCCGAAAAGTAGTATCGTCCACCATCTACCAACGCACGCACACAAGACGACGACAGTTACAAGTATCCTGCTGTACGAGTTCCTGGCGACAGCTGTAGACTGCAATCTGTGCGTACAGTAGTATTTGCCCAGACCCTTGGTCAAGAAGACCACCTGTGTAAAATACGAGCACAACAACTCGGAAGCATCGCTGCTTCGAAGGACTTCTGCGCATACTATTACAAGGTACTTCTCGTGTACGTTTGGTTGCAGAAATAGAACCTAGGGCTCTGCTGGGACGCATTTGTTGGGGTAGCGTGCCAATTTTTAGGTCCGTGGCCTGTCTCTGTCTGTCTCTGTCCTGCCTGTCTCTACCTGTCTCTGCCTGTCTGTGTGTGTCTGTGTGTGTCTGTGTGTGTCTCTGGGGCCCTAGGCAAGAACAACAGACCGCAAAACATTACATGGTAATTATTAGTACTTAGGGTATCAAATGTGCGACGGACCCAACATGGAACGCCTCATTCCTGGCTTTCCAGCTCCTTCCGACAAGGTTGGGATGAAATCCATGGGTTGAAAGCTAGTCGATCGTCCTTTTGTCATACATCAGCAAGGTGATTGTCACCACGAAAAGTTACCATAGCCGTAGCCTTGGCGTTGGCCTTAGTCTTGGCCTTAGCCATAGCCTTCGGTTTGATTGGTGTCGTTGGGTGACGCTCACAAACATTTTGCCGCTCTAAAATTGATGGAAACAAAGTCTCATGGAGTGTCACGCATCACCACCTCAGGCAGGCGAAATGAGAGAACACTTTTTTTCGAATGTGTTTGCGCGTTGCTTTACAGGCATCAGGCAAGGGGGGGCGGGGTTTCGGGCACGTTTTCTTTGCCGAATTCTCCACGTCCGACGATGATGAGCTACGACTAATCACCGGCGGGGTCGGCCACGTCAAGTTTTGGATTCTGAACGGAAGGTCTGGAAGCAAATATACCTTGGCTGTCTTGATGCACAGGCATTCAAATATTTTCGTAAGCTGTGTGAAACGATACGCAAGTGATCGGTGGTACCTGTCAACCATGGCACCGACATGCAACCATAGCACCATGCCACGGTAGGGGTAGCAACCTGCACTCTAAGACTCCTACCTGGCTTAAGGAGTTCTTGAGGATCTTTACACTTCTCGCAACAGCCGAATTTTGATAAAAGTTGTACGCTACGTATGCATCTAAGGAAACAGTAAAATTCTCATTGGACTCAAAGATATAATGTAGTTTGAGAGTGAGACATGTTTGGTCCAAAACTGCAACCTCCACCGTAGCACAGGTCTAACATGTACCATCATATCTACAACATCTACAACATGCAACAAGGGTACGAAGGGCACCACCAATGTTTGGACACCCTGATGCAGGCATGCAGACACGGAAGATTTGCAGGGCGTCCACGACACGTCGATGGCCGTCTGTTGTAGTCACATATCGTACGTACACAACAAAGCGAGGCTACGAAGCACAGCGCCTCACAAAGTCAGTGTGCGTCTCTTCGTTCGATTAACGTCGCAGGGTATTTAACTCCAGAATGGGTCTGTTCGGGAAAGTGGGCAAGCGCCAGACGATGCTCTGCGGGACGTCTATCGCGGCAGCTCGGTTCGTCAGCGGGGGCGTGAGCGGTCACCTGTATGTGTGGAAGGGCAGGTGAGGAAACAACCACGGCCGCACCCTTCCCTCGATCGACTCCCGAGAGCGATACGATATGTTACGTGACTACGAACTACCTTTATATTTTTTACGGCAAGCAATGCCCTTCACTAGTGACTATCGGCTGCTCATGCCACTACCTGTTTTTGTTTTTTGTTTTGTGTATCGCTCACACGCCTCACACGCCTCACACAATACAAGGCCGAGAGAATATCGAATAACGAAATACGCTCGATTTTTTCAACGCCGCTATAAACGTACCGGTATAGCCGAGAACCTGAATGCCCGTGACGTAGTGATGGGGATAATTAGGTCGTCAGGAGCGAGACTGCATGGCCTTGCTAGAAAACGGATGCAGCTTGAGTATGTAAAATAATTCGGGTAGTGCACCCTTGGCATACTTTGTTTCCATGTGCCGACTGCGTGCCACTTATGTATCAATTCTATACATGTACCTGCTCTGTCAGGTGGCTCGAAAAAAGTCTTCGTGCACACCAAAGGTGCATCAATTCCCTACATCACAGCGCGGGGGGGTTGGTGACGGGAGGGAAAGATGGTTTCGTCAAGCTCTGGAGCACGCAACTAGCGCACCTGAAGACATTTGACTTGAATGAGGTAACTCTCGCGAGAATAAAAACGACCCACACGCATTGACCGTATAGCTCCTCCTCGCGGTCATGTCACACCCCGATCGATATATGTTGGCTGGCAAGACCATGATGTCCACGCAGCTATGAAAGACAGAGAGGCGTGATAATTATGTCATTTTCTCAGCTGCAGTGGGCGTCAGCGAGGTGGATGCATGCTCCGTTACTGAGAAACTCATGCAGGAAGGGGCCAGAACGAAAACAAGATACAAAATAGAGTCATGTTGCACCAAAGACTGTGCACGAGACATGAGCCGTAGCCAAAGCAAAAACCACAGGCACAAGCACAAGCACAAGCATATGCACAAGAATCAGCCTGAAACCGTCAACAGCTACCATCGTATCGTAGTTTACGCAACGAACAAGGTAGTTCGACGAACTGCCGGGCGTAGCTACCATCTGACTGAAGGCACACCAGTGACTGGACATGGCAAGACCACACGGCACACAAAACAAACATGCACGAGCCCCTGCCCTCCCCGACACACACCGCCCCCCACCTGACTGCCATCGCTCCTGCACCACTGTTATCTGCACGTTCGCTTGCCTGTACCTGGTAGGCTGCAGTGCCACCCCTGCTTCGAGGAGTGCGGTCTGTTTGCGCGTCTCTGGACGTGACGGGGTCTTGCGTGATCAAGATTGCGGCCGTTACGGCTGGTTCCGAGGTGTACGAGATTAGCCGCGAGAGCGGGGCCGCCATGCTACTGCAGGTCGGTGCGACTGTCGTGATTGCCGTGTACTTCACTGAATGAAGCACTTTAACGCGCTTCACGTGTTGATTGACATATTGGTTGAATGAATGGCTGACATAATGGTTGATTGAATGGTTGATATAATGGTTTGTAGGACGAGAGCAATCACCGTGAAGACGATTCCGTTGGTCGTCATTGCCCTCGGAGAACGGGGGGGGGGGGGGGGGGTTGTTCTCGACGAAATCCCGGGAAATTGTTCTTCACGCTGTATTTTTCTATTCCTACAAGCCCGACAAATGAATACCCAAGGGTGCGCAGCGACAAGTGGATTGACGAAAACTATCCACACACCTGACAGATGAGACCATACACATTTCAACCATTTACTAACCTATCTACTCAGATATATTTCCTCTGCAAGACCAAGAGCTAGACTAAGTTTCCGGGTAAGATTTGTGTGACATGTCTCTTGCACAACATACGATGAACGGAAAATGTAGCATATGTAGATGATCTAGATGATCTAGATGATCTATCTGTAGATGATCTGTCCGATGGATGACAAGTATGATGCATGATGCGCTTGGTGACAACAGCCAAGATCGTTCCTGTGGAACATACCAAGGTATACCGGACTGGATGGTTGAAGTTGTGACGTTTTCCTCGGCAACGAGCAGGGAGGGGGCTTAGTATGGGCAACTTTGGGGCTTGACAGTCCAGCCCATGGATGGTGATATCTTCGCCACCGCGCGGATATAGGATGTGGATGATCTACCGTAGGTCGTGACGTAGATCGTGATATGTCTGATGTGATGTGTGACATTAATCATTTTTGAGGCGTCAGTGACAACCAAGGTCGCTCTTCCTGAACATATTTTATGGTTGGTGAGCGATGGGTGATGAGTGATGATTAGTGATTGATGATTGGTGATTGGGCTTGTGACGTGTTATCGGCAACTTGTTGTTCATTTACAGGAGGGGCATTTCTGTGGGCAGCTTTGGGGGTTGGCAGTGCACCCCACGGACGGCGATATCTTCGCTACTGCAGGCGATGACCGCAGCATTCGAGTGTGGAGCATATCTCTGGGGGTGATGCTCAGGAAGGCCTACGTGGATGGGACCTGTCGAGCTCTGGGGTGGTCACCTGACGGCCGGTGAACTGAAGTATTACCCTACTTCTTGGGTACATATACATTGATATCTACTCAGAGGCATGCTACTGTACCTACTTTACCTACTGCTTTTGGGGATCCTCACTTGAGAAAGTCTACTGCTGTACACATCTCGCACCTCACCCGTCAACCTGATTGCACCTTGGCAAAAAAGCTCAAGCAACCCGATCAGCAATCCTATGAAGTATGCATGGCTAACGTACCCAACAAAGAGTCTGTTAGTCTTATATTATAAAATCGTGCTTCGGTTACAACGAGAGTGGGTGCAATAGTATGTTCTAACTTGAGGAGCAATCCGTCCGTCCGTTCTTAAGTCTGTCCGTCCGAACAAGACATAATTGTTGCCCAAAAGTGATAAGTACCGCACCCTTATCATATTAATAGTATAAATAGCAATATTAGCAGATGCACATAAAAACAAGTTGAGCGAAGCTCGATATCCTTGCCTGTCATATAGTTGTTGGTCGTAGGTCATGCATGCCATGTAACCCGTTTATATGACAATATCCTGAGTAGTTCCACTGTTCTATACTTACTTGTAATATAAGGTGAGGCACTTTGGTTTTGAAACGATGTACCGGGTATTTTTCGGTGGTCGTATCGATAAACATGCGCGGGTTGGTACGTGACGCGGTTCGGGCTCAAAGTAGGCCGCCGACCTGACCCACAAAAACCGACTGCTTGACTGCCTATTGCACGGAAGATGGAAGAGGAAAGAGAGAAGGTAGCATGCGTCAAGTCAGTTTGCAGATAGTTTATTAGTACGAAAAAGCCTCAGTATCACCCCGGGTTCCACTCGTGAAGTGAGAACACAACAAATGTGGATATGTCGGCATGGTATTTCGTTCACAGATACGGAGGTAGAACATGCAGGTATTACATGCCATCCGGTTATTAAAAGCGAGGTGGTAAAGGGTACTCCCGCTTTTGATACCACATCCCGTGCCTGGCCCACCGGTAAGTACGTGGCGCCTCTTACGTGCGTCGACTCAGGTGTTCTTTCCATCCCATCTATTATCTGTTGGTCTGCCTCTCCAGCTCCTTCCTTGTCGTAACTCAGATATGTTTACAGTATTGTCACTCAGCGAGCACTCTTCCCCCCTCCCCTCTACGTACGGTGCTTGCCTTCATTTTTTTGTTGCGGGTGGAGCTCATTCAGCATTTGTTTTTTTTTTTTCGTCGACTCGCGTTTGAATTGTGCTGCAACGATTTGTTCCCCCTCGACCAGACTGCTTGTTATTGGGATGGGCGGCTGTCTGGGCGGCGAGCGAACTCGAAAAGATGGCGCGGTGAGCAGCCGAACAGCGACAGTGGCGAATCAATCACGACTGACAAGCGCACAAATTATTGTTTCTGGAAAAGTTTATGAGTGATCAACGTCGAAGGTCATGTTATTACTAATATTAAGGTCGGATGACAAACATGATAATACCATTAAGAAGAATAAAAACAAGCCAGCGCCTTATTGAGTGACGACGGAGCACATAGGATGAGAACTGCCAATCGATTTCGGCGGTGTGTATGCTGTGCTGCTGCCGCTTCCGACAAGTACAAAACAAAGAAAGAACCCGTAAAACCCGTATTTTTTTTTCAAGACAGAGAGAGTCCTGTAAGCTATACTAGTCCAGCTGCTTTCTAATTATTGGCATCAACAACCAAACGCAAGCTGTAAACTGTGAGGAGCTAAGTTAGCTGCATCATAAACACACACCTAAGGTTATGAGAATGGCAGAGATGAGGACATGGCTAAGGTAGCGCACCCACAGACAACTTCTACCAGTACCACGAACCTACAACATGTAAACCTACTACTGTACTTGGAGATCGGTTGAGCCAACCTACGATGAAGTTCCTAGACGTTCTGATCCTCCCACGAACTATGATCACTCGTGACTTCGTTCGAATCCCGAACAAAACCACGAGACACGAACAAACGTCTCCACGTAGTATGCAATCCCGCGGTCTGCTTGACCGTTTTGGGGTCCAGGTACATACCGTACGCCCTGGTACTGTCTGTTGAACGACAAGAACTATAACGGGTGCGGTGATATCAACCATTGAACTGTCCATAAGTATTGATAGTGGGAGCGCGTAGCAGTACGGCTACCAATATGACTAGTGTCATACAGAGATCATCGTGCATTGTATGCGTACAGTTTGGGTACATCCCCTAGGTCACTCTCAGCAGCCCCTACCGTTACTTATCTCTCTCAGTCGGCTGCTTCGCTTCGTGTAACTGATGGATACTGAGATCGTCGTCCGTAAATTTCCTTCCGAAAAATTATCTCCCTTTAAGGCATGCCTTCAAAGTTCCAAAGGGGCTAACCCATTACTCTGTTGACTTGTTGGCGTCAAACCTCTCGTTCGGAAAAGGGTTGTGGTGCCCCGTGATCTTGTGATTGGCTCTTCTCCCTGTTTCCTCGTGCTCTTGTGATTGACACGTCCTTTCTTGTCGCCGCCACTCGATCGACCGGTGCCCACTACATCCTCCAGTTCTTGCTCTTTGACGTAGCGAACATGGAAATTGTGTTCGAGGGTCGAGACTCGCGTTCCTGGATACGAGCGTGCTGCTTCAGTCCCAACGGCAACACCTTCGCTCTCGCGTCGACAGACAATAAAATCTATCTTTACGACTCCAAGTCCTTCGCTCTCAAGGCCAAGGTATGGAAAGGAGATAATAAAAAAGTGAATTCTGCCTTTCTGGGGCTCTCGCGAAAACTGCTAATAGAGGGCTTGCTGAGAAGAATACCTTTTACGTTCAGTTTCAGCGATGTATTACGAAGTACACGTATATTGTCCGCACGTGGGTAAGTCTTCGAAGTCAAGTGCACGTATAGGAACGCCACGATGATGAAGGACACACTCATGGCTGGTGCGTCAGTCTGTCCACTAACACCAGCGCCAAAGGCAAACGACCTCTTGCATTTGATTCATTTTCGCCTTCTGTGTGTCGACGAATTTACGGCTTGTCGAGGTATGTTGAGATGTGAAATGATGTGAGTGGTGTGAAGCTGTAACACGTGTTGGCGACATTGCTCTACTCTATCGGCGGCTTCAACGAAAAGTAAGAGAGGCAACAAACGAGCGAAACGACGCACCTGGTGCCTTGTATCGCTTGATATAACTTGGTATAGTGGAACGCCTGGCACCTCCGCTACCATCGCCAGCACGTCGGTAACATGTTCGGAGTAAGGTACCTGGTGTGTGACAATTTTCATCATTGCGAGACGTCTGCCTAGCTCATGAATACCTGGTGCCAGGTATTCATCACTCATGAATACCTGGTGCCAGGCATTCATCAGTGTTGGGAGGGTCTTTTGTCATACAACCACGGTCATTCATGAAAAATGATAACCCCCCCCCCCCCCGCTCGTGATGTCCTCGAAAACCTCGTTTTGACGGTGACCCACCCAGGCCCAGAAGCACAACAGCCCCTTGGTATCGCTGGATTTCAGCGAGGACTCTCACTACGTACAGTCCGCCTCTGAGGACAACGAGCTCCTGTATCGTGAGTTCGGTTGTCGCCTGGAAATGGTTCTCGGTATATCTCGTGCCAGAAGGTTTTAATTTATGTTACCGTGACATTCGTTCTGCTTCCGAAGTACAATATCGATTCTCACAATCGTTCCTTGCTCTCGTTGGAAAATCCTTCCCCCTCGTCATGTACACCATGTACTTGTGTCGCGAAGTTAATACTTCCCTCAAGTTTACGTATGACCACACGAGAAAATTTACGACCGATACGTACAGCTACGTAAGAGCTCTGAGGCGTTCTACGATAGGGGTTCACCCAAATTTTTCTGAGGCTCCTCACTTGACCTTAAGGAGCTTCACACCTTACCCGAAAACTGACTTCAGCAAAAATCAAAATGCATCCCAACGAATATTCCCCACGGCCCAAGTACACAACAACGCCTTTTGTCGAAACAACATTTGGCATTCCGATTATTTTGGGTTAAGGACCCCCGTCATTCAGAAACCATCTTAGCGGGAATGTGCTACCTCTATCGTAGAACGCGTCCTCTAGGGTATCATTTCACGGTTGGTTTGGAACCGACGACAAAAAGCCTTGTTGGACGTTCATGCGTGGACCTTCTGATCTTAATATAGTTAAAATCGCGACACGTTCAGGCTAGAGTCGCTATTGTCGCCCGTGTGGTGTGTGTTCTGCGTTTCCTGCGTGCAACAGTATGTTAATAACGTGCCTGCAGGAGGTACGAAACGCGTTCATCTATTTATAACATAATGCCTCTTTTTACGCCACGTCCTTCCAGTAAAATAATGTTAGTACAGGACTATTAATAAGCAGAAACAATATAACTAGTCCAGACTGGGTTTCTTAATATCTAACAATGGGGTGTGTTTTCACAATTTCAGCATAGCGGCTCCAGAATTTATCATGTTCTTGTTCTGATCTCACCCTGCCCTTCTTAGTGCTCGTGCTCTTACTGTTAATAGTGAAGTAGGGCGACCTTTACGGGTAAATATCATATGCACTATAGGCACTAGGCACCAAAGTTCATCAGATATGGCAACTGATGCCTGATTTCCTCCACCTCCCTTTTTTTCGCACTTCCATAACTTTCAGACAGCGCCGCCGATGGGTCGTCGTTCACTGTCCAAGCGCAGCTCAAGCACATGAAGTGGGCGCAGTACACGTGTCCTTTCGGTTGGGCGGTGCAGGGGGCGTGGCCACCCGTAGCTCAAGAGGACACCACGACCTTGACTACACTCCACAGGTACGAGTACTTCACAGGATTACTCGTACGAGAACCTGATAATGGACATACTTGAGTGACACCTGCAATAGAGTGCGTGTTTAATGGACATAATTGTGTGTCACCTGCCATAGAGTGCATGTTTAATGGACACACCAGGTAGTTGAGTGGTACCTGCCATAGAACGCATTTAATGGATTAAGGGGCCCCTTAATGTTCAACCCGTTTAGAACCCAGACACAGCGCCCAGGCGCATGATAAAACATTGTTCGTCTGGTATTATCAATGGTCTGCGAGTAACCCGCAGCAGCACAAGCAATTTTGTGCTGCCCGGGTTGTGGGACTCCTTGCTTTGTAGCAGTGGCACCAACATGGTCAACCTCCTACCACGCAGTTGCCGACGCTGTAATCGACGTTTTTTTATCGTAAACATATTTTTTTTCCCTCTGATGTCTCAGAAGGGTTAATCGAGTTGTGACCATGTGAGCAAGTCCTGCAACAGCCGAAACCAAGACCAGCGGAACGCTTAGTTCAGGCCGATCTCGATCACGAACGAAACACTTGGGGATCACAGTTTAGCAACTACGAGCGAAATGCAACCGATCGACAGCATGCCGCCAAATGTTGTGCAGTGCAGTGTCAGACGGGACGCTGTTCCTTTTTCAGGTAGTCGCTGCCACGACGACCGCTTTTCTGCGACGGTTCCAACTCTAAAGTTTTCGAGTCTTCTGTGCCATCCTCCCGTCGAGTTTCGGTGTTGTTTTGTTGCCTCTTCGCACCTTCGCCTCTCCGTTGCGAAATTTTGACGGCTTAGCGAGCCACCGAAGCCTGCCAAGCTTCCTTGCACGCGCTATGACAGAGTGGAGAACATCGTGAAGTGTTGCTTTTACATACTGTACGTGATAATGCAATTGCTGCTTGAATTACGAGGTGCGAACGCACTGTACCCTAGCCCGAAGCCCTCATGTCTCCAAACCTGAACACCAAAGAGAACAGGGGTGTTAATGTCCATGAAGTGATTACGCACTCGTCACTGACTGCTACCGTCGCAGATCGCACGACAAAACCCTCTTGGTAACGGCAGACGACGCTGGCGACATCAAGCTTTTCAGATACCCCGTGCTCTCCAAGAAGGTAAAGCGAAACACAGCATGCAGCAGTGCTAATCTATTAATAGCATTTAATGCTAATTTTGTTGCATGTGTTCCTTAGCCACTGAGCTATCAGTCAGCTCAATCAAGCATGTCATGTGCATTTTTCTTTCATGAACACCATGCCCACCCACTGAGCTATTCACAGTATAATAGTCAGCGATAACTACCAGCCCAGTCAGTGACCATGGTATACACGATTTTCTGGGACAAACGCACAGGGGTTCGTCTAGCTGTTAAGCCTGGACCTCAGGTGTACCCAAAAAGGTGCGAGGGTTGTAACCCCTCTAGCTAGCGCTGACTGCTAGCCTAGAGGCTATTGTATATATATATCTGACAAGCACATTCTTGAGTTTGGTGATGACCTGGCTACATCACTCCCCGTTGAAGGGCGTGAAAGACGACAAGCCGCCGGGAAAAGGAAACATGTACGAAGAAAGATGATGATTTGCAATGTACGAGACGCGTACGCATCGACGTGTAGTGTGCCATACAACACTCAAATTAACACAGCCCCACTGATGACTTTGCAAGCCGATTTTCTCCATAATGGGGAGAACTCAAACGCCGAGCGACGCGTCTATGGCAATATCTCGACGAGACGTTTCCAAAGCCACCATTTTGGTTGCGTGCACCCGCCCGCCTTGTTCTGGAGAAATTTGTCTGGAAGCATGATCCAAGGGGGTTTGTTGTCTTGCGTGCCATACGGTAGGTAGACGCATTTGGGGTTGACCATGTCACCGTTATGTTTTGGCTGTGGTCGGAGAGCTGTACGGTAGCGCTGTGCGCATGTTAGCCCGCCCATCCATCCATCAACCGATTGGTTCAGCAGAGGCTACTACTTCTTCAACACTATGGTTGACGCACACTAAGGTACAATACGAACATGTATGTATGTACATCCAACTATTGTTCACTGGGTTGGCGTCAATGTTATAGGGTTAGATATGCTCGTCATGTACACAGTAACTCTAAATCATACTGGTAGTGTCGAATATGTGGCAATCAGATACCTAATGCCGACAGCGTGTACCTGCGCAGCCTCCCCGCCCCCGCCCCCAAGCGACCTTTAAAGTCGAGGGGGTTTGATGGCTTCCATAGCCGTCATTACCATGGTGGAATGAGCGGTGTAGACTCTCCTCCACCTTTAAACAGCTCGGACCCACCGCTGATGGTTTTGCAACGAAATAAAAAACCAAGATGCATCGAACAAAGCCATGCCAACAAGTAAAAACAACAAAATTCGGTGTCAGTGATGAGTTCTTGTAGCCGACGTTAATAGTTTTCCGTACCTGCACCTCAGGATAAATGACATACATGCCTGCTGTTGGAGGTTGACTTGTGCACAGGTTTCTATGGTTTCTTTGGTTTGATTCCTTCTTCCTCCTGGAAATGTTTATGCGTTGATCGACATTGAGTCCCATCAGGCATTCATTGCTGAAGCTGGCACTGTCGGAAGGCAAACTCAGCCATACTACGTATTGTAACGCTGGTTTTCTCCCTCTTTCTGGTCAAAATGTGATGCTAGCTGCTACTAGTTCACATTATCGGATGTCACACGGGAACAAGAAATACATGATACATTAACTCTTAATTTTCGAGATCCTGAAGTGGGCTATGTACGCTCGCCGAACGCCGTCCTTGTCCAGGCGGGGTGCAAGATTGTTTCAGGCCATGTTGGGGGCATCTCGTGCATCAGGTTTACTGCCGACGATAAGCATGTCGTCTCCATCGGCAAGGGTGACAGGGCCGTTTTTATCTGGATGGTTGACAAGGACGATGAAGCAGCATCTTTGAGGCCTAAACCTCAGTAGGCACCTTCTGTGTATATATCACTCGGCACCTACTGTAAACATCAGTAGCTGACCTATCGCAGTAGGCGCCGTGTTTATCTGGAGGGGCGACAAGGAACAAAAAAACAGTATATTTGAGGGCTGTACCTCGGCAGGCACTTACTGTGTACTTAAAAAAAGGCAACTATACCTACCTTAGTCGGCACCTACTGGTATACTGTACCTCAGTAGGCATCGTCTTCATCTGGATGATTGACAATGGACAAGAAGCAGTATATTTGAGGCCTTTACCTCAGTAGGCACTTACACCTCAGTAAGCACCTGCTGGCATACCCCAGTAGGCACCTACCAGGTACACCTCAGCAGGAAAAGCGGAAGTACGGGAGAAACGTTGGGTGTTTGTTGACTTCACGATTGACAGAGAAGCATGATATCAAAAAGTATGCAAAAAATATTTTGTTCTCGATTTTGACATCAAAGATCCGTTCGGATCGGCGCACAAGACGAACATGGTAACATTTTGATGGCGGCTCAAAGGTATCTATGGTATTTACACAGCATCCGAAGCAATATAAAAGTTACGGTCCGTTCAGGTTCTAAGCGGTTCATGTTCAGGGGCTAGAGCTAATGGCGGGGAAAACGACCTCTAGAACAGGATAGGGTCATATCTACAGCCAATTTTGTCATAATTATCGTTTTAGAACACGCTATATACGAGTCGCGCTGATATTGTAGCTCTAGCGTAAATGGCGTTGATGAACAGCTCAAACAAGCATAATTTGTGTGTACAGCTCAAACGAGATGTGTACCACAACAATTCAAAGAATGTAGCAACTGCAAGGCGAGATCTGCGGTGGTGATGGTGTCTGCTTGCACTCGCTCGCGTCCAACATCGGGCGGTGTAAGATGGCAGCGGTAGACTGTAGGCTATGCATACCCCCCCAGCGGCATGCCGTGATAATGAAGATGGTAAAGTTTGGTGAGAAAGAGTTTTGATCCCCCCACTCGTGCAAAGAACAATTCATAAAACGAGTTACCTGTGATACGACTGTATGTACCGCAGAATACATTCCACTGAATATGCAAGTATGCCATGCCTGACACAATTTGACAAAGGTTAAGTGACACGAAGCAGGCTGTTGTCATCCCCTGGCACATCGATGTTTTCTACAGACAATCAAGTTTGGGAGCGCGAGCACACAGGGCCCATGCGATGGGGTGCGAGCTTGTCGTCGTTTACTTCGTATTTGCCTCGTGACGCTCAGGAACGAGTGGCGCGCTCTAGAATGCGCCCACCACAAAATACCGGAAATCCTGTTGTGGCTTGATTCTAGCAGAATGACCAAACAACGACAAGGGCGGTCTATCAATGAAGCTTTCCGGAACAGCGTGAAACAGAGCAAGTATCATCATGCGCTCGTGTCGTGCGTCTCCTTACGTTGCACTTGCAGGACACATACTGCAGGTATCAATACACCCCGTAACTTCCCCAGCAGACTATCATAACAGAGGCTCCACTTTGCGTGAACGATGCTGTAATTGTCATACGCTATCTATCGACCCTTCTTGCTCCCTACCTGGTGTGATACACATAGTATATATAGTATAATTGAGTCAAGTCCCACAAGGGTTCAGGGAACAGTCCACGACGCAGTATCACAGCGACAAATCATCCGATTGTTCTCCCACCCTCCCACGCGTTGAAATAATTTTGACGACTGCTGGCCCACTTGCGCGCGAAAACTACAAGAACAAAGGGCCGCAAATTAGATCCAAGCCCTTATCATACCAGGTAGCTGTTGGGCCTGTCTTTACAAGACTCTCAGCCCTACATCTTGTTGTCATGTCCACTACTAAAAGGACCATGCAACGCGTACAGTATATCTGAGGCAGCGCGGAAGAGCTTAATTTGACCAGGCAAATAGCAAACATGGAGTACGTATGTTGACAAGTTAGAAGTCGTTTTGTATGAGTACACCTCCGCGTCTCTGTCCTAGCTGCCCCAACATCTCACTTATCAAGCGTTAGAAAACATCAGAACGCTAGTCTTAATAGATGGGACACCCCCAAAGTGCATGCAGTACATGCGCCAAAAATCTTCAACGGCACCGACCCCGCTTAGACTGCAAGCACCCTATATAGTACCAATTAGACTGCAGCCACCCGGAAAAGTCTCCTATTACAGTAGAACTTGCCCGCAAAAGAACAAGTTGGTATCACTGCTTGGTACCTCGTATGGTTATGGTCACCATGTTTGGACTCTTTGTTCGTTAGTTTTCAATAGCAAAATGTCTCAGTGAACATCCGCACTGCCACATAATTTACCAGGTAAGTACTAATACGTAAAACCGTACTGTCAAAGCCCCCCTCCCACCCCGCTCCGTCTCGAAAGGGATGCGTGGTCAATGGTCAAGTGACTAAGGCAAGCAACAAATGAGTACCCCCCCCCCCCCCCCCCTCTTGCGTGGTTGATATGCCCCGCCTAGCTGGGATAACCGACCGAAAAAATGCAATAAGTTAATTTCATCACCCGTCGACGACAAATGTGAACGCCCAGGAGAAGGGGTAAGATCGTACGACTCCTTTCAACCATTGCAGTAAGAACACCAACTTGTATCAGTCCCCAATCACAATGATGCAATCATGCAGCCACCGATGCTATAATCATAGTCGGTTTTTATCGCCAATTTCCCCCCTCTCAAGTCCCAAGAGGATTATTATACGAGTATGTAAACATACATTGTAAAACAAATTTAGCCGCCGAAGTAAAGTCAACAATCCTATACATTGAAACTATTAATAGTACCTAGTATACAGTAATACCGCGAATTAATGCGTAGTAGTGAGTGAAGGTTTTCCAACCGTCCCCCCGCCTTATTATTAAATGTAAGATACGAACATTCATCCCGTGCATACCACCGTATGCTATACACGATGTGCATAGGTTTCCTTTGTTTCCGGGGTTTTCTTCAGGAATGTTTTGAGTGATCAACGTTGAAGCTCATGCTGCACATTGTTGAATGGCAAATAATAATAATAGTAATAATAATGTACAAGTAGACTATGAGAAGCCCAAATTATTTTGTCGACCCGCACAAACAATCTTAGGAGAGCGGCGGGCGAACGAACAAACGAGTTTTCGTTCGTTTTATGTTGTATCGCACGCTTCGAGGGATATTATCGCGGGTCTTACATCCGAGTGTCCACGGCAGGATTACGAATACTCTTTATCTTGTTGATCTGTACAATGCTAGAAGCTGCTAGCAGATCCACTAAAACGAACGCGTTTTCGTTCGTTGTTTATTGTGTGGCACGCTTGAAGGGATCATATCGTGTATCTTATACCATGTAGTGTTCACGGCAGGATTACACTACGGACAGTGAACTAGATACACACATGCGCAACAACAATAAAAGTGTTCATACGTAGATACATACGCAACAACAAACACGTTCATCATAGATGCATACGCAACAACAAAACGGGTGGGAATATAGAACCACGAAGGTTTTTTCCGCCGCTCGTTTGCCTCAAAAGTACCACAACCAGAAAATGATGCCAACACAGCGAGAAAAATCCCCGAGAATGAATAAATGGTAAGCAGGAAACAAGAGAATCTACTGTATTAGTAGGCGAGCTCTCACGCCGATGTAGCTCCGTATTTTCCTCCTTGCTTGCTCTCACTTCTGCTTCGCACTGTTAAAAATGCCTACCAGTACATACATGTTACTGTTGTAACATCGCGTCGTACGTTAATTCGTATATAGTTTGGGATCACTGAGACCTCCTGCTGCGACCAGCCGGAGACTGTCACCCAGGGTTACTACTCCCGCGTTGGTTGTCTGGCAATCAACGCGGCACCTCGTCGCAGAGAGTAGGTACCCCGGTAAAATAAACACTAACAAAACTGATGTCGTTGTCGACGGTACACCTCGCTACCAACGATGGGCGGGCGGGATGGTCTGTTTATTCCTAGCCTCTTTCTACCTTGTCGTGCTGTTGTAGAGCTGCGATATCGCTCACGGAGTGATACTCAATCACTGTCTCCCCATACAACAAAGAGGGTTTCCCGAAAAGGGATCCACCCTGCTGGCGTCCCCTCTTTTCTGGTCCAGATTACTGTTGTAACATCGCGTCGTACGTTAATTCGTATATAGTTCGGGATCAGTGAGGCCTCTCTCTCTGCTGCGGCATGATATCACACCCATACTTGTTGACCCTTCTCTTATCTTAATGTCGTCGCTCGTTTGATGCGTATCCTTTTTGCGGGTGCCTTCTATTCCTTATTGTCCCCAAACTTGTAGCCTAGTTGATTAGGGGTTCTGCTACCGTTGGTTGTCCCGTGGGAACGTCGTGTACGATTTTCCAGACCCCTCCGACGGTGATACGCGCTGAGGTATGCGATCGCGGTGTGATGCACCCGGACCGCGTTTACCTGGTTGTCGGCACGCAGTGTTGTAGCGTGTCTCCGTGCGGTTCTTCAGGAACTAACATACGCTTATGTCGTGCTTGGGGGGCGACAATTGCGGAGCGTTTATGTAGGTGGTCTCCCACACTATATTTTCTCAGATACCGCCGCCCGCCCCCCACCGTAGTTACCATACGCTTTCGTCCAACGAAGCACACATAGCGTCTGCCATAGTCGGCATGTTTTCTACGTTTCGCTTGGTCCTCGCCCCCTCATCCCATTTGTTCCTCGACTTTCAGATTTGGGGAAAATGGGAACGAGAAACCTACTTCTCGGTGCCTCCGTGATAGGGTCACGAGCCATACGCTCGCAGATCCTACCACGCTTGATACGGCACGATGTACAATTATGTTTGTTGTAGCAAGCAATTACAGGCGACTGAGATACGGTGCACCACTCACTACCGTGGGTTGCGATGTATACTTGAAGCTAACGTAGGTTCGATGCGACTGTGACCAGACGCACCCGCCGAGAGACATGGCGGACGTACGGGCAATCAATTGCAACGACACTTCGGATTGACGGTCTATGAATATCAGTAGTATGATCTATACATATATTTATATTCCGTACAGTTCCTACCACGCGGGTACAGACGTGAAACAGTTGTCGATTATATGTGATATAGACTTGATCGGTCAAAATAAGTGTCACGGATGCAAAATATACTGGTTCGTGCGCTCGCTGTTTTTCTGTGCGTGTGTCAACGTGTTCGCGTATGCGCTCGACATGTTACCCACCCGCAATGCGACACGAGGACAGGGAGGCAGGGAGGGCTGTAACCTACAGTAGGCACACGTTCTAAGCGCTGGGAGGAAGATTGGAAAACACATCGTGGGTCCTTTAATGTAAGCATTGGATTAAATGTGGCCTCCGGCGCCGACAGCGGATCCTCGCCTGGTGTATCCCCCCGCGCTGAGTGGACGCTCAGTCGGCGTGTTGTATACTCGCGCGCGGTTAGTACCTACACACGATCTGGGTACATGGAACTATGAATGCTACTGCCGGGCGAGTGGGATGGTCTGAAAATTTCTTGACCCACTCTGCTCACGAGGTTACGGGAGAAAAAATAAGACTGCTCTTCCCCCATACCGATTTGAAAACATGCCGATCCCAGTTGTTGTTCCATGATTTGCCTTGACTTCGATAGCCCTTTCACCAGCAGTAAACAGAGGAAGCGCAGATGACTGCAAGAACGAGAAATGAGCAAGAAGATGGCAAACACGAGCGAGCGGGGGGAGGGGGGGGGGGGGCGTACTTAATTGTTGCTTTCCTTAGTCATTCGGCCATTGACCACGCATCCCTTTCGAGACGGAGCAGGGGGGGGGGGGGGGGGGGTGTACTCGATAGGAGAGATGTACTCGATTTCATGCATTGCCGCAGTCGTATGACCGTAGACCCTCGCATTCCTATAATGCCGGCACGGAGCACGTCGGGTTTTCACCGACCAGGCATACATTGCTTGCACCAAGCGCGACGAGCCGTGAGGTGTACGGCGAGTCGCATGAAGGGTTAGCTGCATCTTACTAAGAACCGCTTGTGGGGCGGACTTGCATATGGATGTCAGCGTCAATAAGTTTATTAATTTCCGGTGTAACCACTTCTAGAGACAGCATTGGGAGTACTATGTAGCTGTCTTTTGGGTGGCTTGCCATGAACACTACGTGATACGATCATTCCCCTTGTGCGGAGTAAAGGTTCTTCGCCTCGCACAAATGGGGTGTACTCATCGTCATGCATGGCCATAGTCTCGTAGGACGATAGACCCTCGCATCCTTACCATGCCGGGACGGAGCATGTCGGGTTTTCACCGACTAGGCAGACATTGCTTGCACCAAGCGCGAAGCGCCGTGAGGTGACCGGCGATTCGCATGAAGGGTGAACTGCATCTTACTAAGAATCGCTTTTGAGGCGGATTTTCTTGCATATGGATGACAGCGTCAACGAAATGATTTATTTTCTGGTGTGGCCACTTCCAGAGACAGCAATGGGTTTACTATGTTACTGCCTCGTGGGTGCCTTTTCACGTACACACTACGTGATATGATCATTACCCTTGTGCGGGGATATTTTTTTTTCCCGGACAAAAATGATCTCACTCGACTGCCAGCCGTGGTGACCGCCAAAAAAAAAAAAAACGGTACCCTGGTTGTCAAGCTCACGCAGTGAGAGGCGTGTTTAACAGCGTCATCGCCAACCGACGCCAACCCAACCTATATGGGGGGAGGGTAATCATTATCTTGCATGGTCAAAGTCGCAGGACCATAGACCCTCGCATCCCTACAATGCCAGCACGGGCGCGGGGGTGCAGAACCTAATGACAATTACCAGGTACAGTAGTACAACACGGGATATGTACGAGCGCTATAATATGATATTAATTCGCCGCGTTGGGTGTCTCCGTGACTCTCCGCCACCCGGTCGACCTTCCCGCCTACAATCTTTTAATCACCCACTCCTGTGCTCTGAGAAGGGTCTCTCCTTTCTCTGCTGCCTCCTCTGTTTGTTCTTTGTTCTTGTACCTCGAGCAGCAGACACGGACCGATTTTTTACTTCCTGCCCTTTTCGTACCTGGTGCGTGTATCGCTTGTGTCGCTTTGCTTTCTATTTTGCTCTCATTGGCCCGCCACTTTGTCTTGTAGGTCTATCTGCGCTCCCACCTCGCCACGGTTACACAGTTGCATGCTTGATTGCATACTGGGTCATATCGGTCCTTGCCGCTATCATATATCCTTTTCGACGTTTTTCTTGACATTGTCCTTGAGGCACCCCCCCATTCTATCCTCCTCTTCTTGGCCTCCCGAATGACCATCCCCCAAACCAAGTGTTCAAAAATTGAGCTTGACTCCCTTCGGCGAACGCTTGTCGTTCAGTAACAGTTACAATAGTTGCACAAAATTAATATCCATTAGATCACACTTTAATCGCGTTTTGAGCTATCTCGGCCCACACCGCTAGTTACTTTTCGAAGTTTTTTCTCGACGCTATATCCTTGAGGTGCCCTACCCAGTCCTCCTCTTCGCCCCTCCCCCCCCCCCAGAAATGATCGATTCTCAACCAGCCGTGTCTGTCTCCAGCGATTGAGCACTCGTCGTGTAGTAACTGTAGCTGCAGCAGTAACTCGGGCCTCAGTCAGACGTAATATTTACTCTATGATCTTGACTCGCACAGCTCTGCATGCAGTGCTTACGAAGATCGAGGCTCATAACCTATTAGCGGGATGCCCGCAATGGGCCTGTGGTGCCGCTGCCGAGCTACACAAGACAGCCCGCAGGAGGCAAGCATTGTCAGTCGGGGTAAGCCGACTGGTTGCTGGGTGAGAGCTTTTCAGCTGCGCAGAGCTTGGTGTGACAAGAATGGCGCACCAAGGTCAGTTTGTCGTTGATTTGTCGGCGATATCCAAGAGGACAAACAAGGAGAAATATTGCAATAAAGTACGAGGAGCAAGCTGCTTTTCTCAGCTCTGAAGCTAAAGAGCACAAAACAAAACACGAAGATCACACAATAACCCAAAAGTTAACCCGACGACCCGTGACCCTAGTTCATCGGTATCATTATGATAGAGATTCCCCAGGTTCTGAACTACCAGGAGGTATACCTGGGTATACTCGTACTTCATCTACGAGACGAGAGTTTAATTGTGCTCCATATATACCAGGCATCTACTAAGAAATCAGCGGCTGAGTTGACATACCGCACTGCTTGTTGTGCTGCCGTAGCACTTTGTGATGTTGTGGCCTATTCACTATACCGATACGTATTTACGTGTGACTACGTTACTTTTGTAGGATGGTACGTACAGTGTTAAATAGCTATCCTATTAATACCGTAACTACAAGTATTCCTGTTGTGCACACACACACCGTTATGCATACCTTATTTAATAGTGGGTCATGCCCCTCGTTTGGAGAAATTGATTTCTTAATAGTTAGCTTCCACCCACGAGGCACACGATGATGCCCGCACCCTGGACAATAGTAGTCTATTATTATTATGCTTGCCTTCCGACAATATAGCGTAGATGCCGTTCCTATATAAACCGAATGTCCTTCCATAAATCAGCAGTATCCCTCATACGCTTCTTTGCCAGCCGTTTCCCAATTTCCATTCCCCACATCATTTCATTTTAGTTACCGGTATAGTATATCCTATTCCTCATCAACGTTCCATCCCCATGTCATTGGTCGCATTCCTCCGGCTTCTTCCTCCCTTCCCCTAGCGGCCTGGCGGTCCCTCAGGGCTAGTTTGTACTTTTGTGCTCGGCGCGAAATCGCTACCTGTGTGGTCACCGAGATGCTCCGGAAGAGGCGTTCTTTGCAGACGCCTTTCCGCGCCATGGACGATCCGTCCGTCCCTCTGACTATACTTGCCGCTAACTGATCAATTTGATCGCTGCCTTCCTTTCCGAGGCGCCCAAAGCTTTCCACCGCGAGGGTGGCGAGTTTGTAGCTGCGCTCGTCGAAGGACACCTGTCCCGCACGAGCGTTGTGACTGCGCTTGCGCGCCTCAGAAGTGGACATACTATACTGGTAGCTAAAATGAAATGTTGTGGGGAATGGGAATTTGGAAAAGACAGGCAGGCAAGTGTATGAGGGATACTACTGATTTAAGGAAGGGTATTTGGTTTATATAGGAACGGCATCTACGCTATTTTGTCAGAAGGCAAGCATAATAATAATAATTATCGTAAATGTCTATTGGTCTGTCGATATACAGCAAGCAGTAGTAGGGATAAGGGTGGATGGAATTTATTAATTACTGACTCGATATATATATATTATTTATTATTATTATTATTATTATTATTATTTATTATTATTATTATTATTATTATTATTATTATTATTATTATTATTTATTATTATTATTATTATTATTATTATTATTATTATTATTATTATTATTATTATTATTATTATTATTATTATTATTATTATTATTATTATTATTATTATTATTATTATTATTATTATTATTATTATTATGCTTGCCTTCCGACAATATAGCGTAGATGCCGTTCCTATGTAAACGGAATATCCTTCCGTAGAAATATACAGTTGTGTGGATTAACTAGTTTTTGCAATATAGAGGAAGACGATACACGAGTTGAGTATGGTAGTTTCAATTTCGGACACACACATCGTGCACATATATCGCGATCTAGATGATCTGTTGTCCTGACCCACCTAGCTGCCCTTAACGTATGTATGCGCGACGTATAGTGCAGGATCTGAACATCATTCGTATTGTTGCTACAGGCCCAAAACCCAGGAAACATGTGATATATTAATAGTAGATCATGCACTTGTACGGTTTCCACTCGGCAATATGATGAGCTGGATCGTGCATATCAGGAATTAATCTCATAATAAAAAATAATATTAAAATCTGTAGGTAATTTGTCGGCTTGCCTGACATGCAGACTTTTCAAGCAATGGAAAAAGCGAAACGTCCACACGTGCGTACGTATATATTCTAAAAAATACATATTTTATGTGCGTGCATGTTCTGCGTTGTTTGTTTTTAATTTGTATAGTCCTTCACGGCCGGGATCGGCCACCGCGCCGAGTAAGCACTCAATGCGGCACTCGGCGCTATTTTAGGGTGTTTTATCCCGGATGAGCCCCCCTGCTTTGGGGCAGGAGGCCCCCGCCAATCGAGCATCTGGTATCTACCTGGACATACATGGTATACTTTCATTAGTACGTGGAACCATAGTAAATAGGACCTACGATACACACAAAACCCTATTTCACCTATTTTTACTAACAATATCTGGTCCTATTAACGATGGTTCCTCGCAGTAGTGGCCGGGTCCAGGGTGGCAAGAGAAAACACGGCCAGAGCTACGCGGACGCTATAGCCGGCTTCCTCTGTCGGCCAGCTTGAGAAGATTTCGCAGCATGTATGTGCGAGACAGGGTTGAGGCAAGCGTAAGGAAGTTTGGGTGAGACAAGTACGTATCCGACCAGTGGTCTATTAAGAGCACACAACAAAATACATCCAATAATGACGCAACGAAGTACGGGCGAGACCACGGGTCGGCGCAGGAGGCCTCATCCAAAAATCCAATACTTGCATCAAATAATGATCCAGGACATCGAGGCAAATACTATACCTGGTACAGTTTTTTACCAAAATGATGGATGAAAGTGAAGAATAATATCAACCTGTAGTATGCCAGAGAGGGGCGAGAGAGTAGTGTGATGTGGGAGAGCAGTAAGGGTTCCAAGGGATGATGATCCACAGAAGAAGTGTGACACTGGTGTCTGTGCTTGGTCAAACTCAGACCTAGTTCTTATTGGAGTTCTCGTATTTTATTGGTGCGAAGCTTGCTCAAAAGGGGCAAGTGAGAAGAGTGAGAAGGAGGGGGGGGGGGGAAGCAGATGCTTTTTGAAGCCAGAAGTATCATCTGGCTTCAACCGGCTATAATCTACTGGCAAGGGTGCATGCTATATCCTCAACTTCAATAGTGCAACACCCCGTAAGGGTGCATGCGTTACCCTCGACTTCAACAGTACAACACCTCGTAGAACCTGACGAACATACCACGTGCGTACATCTCTGTCTCCTCGGCTACTTAGATGCTAGTCTGCGTATCATGTCCGCGAATACAAATATCTTAATCCAAACGGGATACGTACGTGTACGAGGAATACTAGCACTGCGTACCGGATACTACAACTACGAAATATCTTATTCCAGACGGTAGAAGGGATACGTGTACGGAAGAATACTAACCTGCGCACCGGTATTACAAATACAAGATATCTTATTCCAGACGGTAAAAGGAATGAGATCCAATTACTAGAATAATATCTATCGGTCCCTACTGCTGGTTGGTCTATATACTATAAAGCAGGGTACTCTATCACATTAGCCCACCCTGAATAGCCGTAGATGCAGATCCCACGACGATACAGAAATGGCTACTTAAGACATTAGAAATTCGGAAGAGGGGGTCGAAGATACTGCTATTCAAAACAAACGACAACCCAATGAGACCATAGACCAACCCACACCTCGTAAATGAGGCTAAGACGCCTCTGGTAGGCAGCATTCGTGCTAGAGAAGGAAAACGTGAATGAAACGAAAGAACAACGACAGAAAAGGATGTCGGCCGTGGTAGAATACGAGAAACGCCGAAGGGGTGGTCGGCTACTGTAGGCCCGATAGAAAAAAAAAATCGTGGCTATCCGCGTTGTAGGCCTATGAGAAAGGCGGGAGAGATCGAGCAAGGTAAGGCACGAACTAGGAAGCTAATGGAAAAGCCGGCAATAGACTTGATGCGGGACTAAGTCCACATGAAGCTAGGGTGAGAAGGACACAACAAGGTCCCTAACTAGGTGTTTTTACCAAAACAAAAAGAAAAACGAAGAAAAGGAACAAAGAAGAAAGGAAAGAAAGAAAAGAAAAAGAACGAGAGACAACAAGGAAGGAAAAAAAGAAGAAAAGAAGGAAAATAGAAAGACCAGAAGACCGAAAGACCACCCCTAAGGAAAGGCAAAAAGGAGGTGCAACAGAAAGGTATACCCTGGAGGTACAATAACACTTTTTGTTGCGAATTGCGTCCTAGTGAAGCAAACGGAACGTGGGGTGCTAGATGGAATCATCAACACACAAGGCGAACGCGTGTCCCAGACAGCGAACGCACTGAACATCCCGGCCCGAAACTAGTATACGTCAATCTAACGCATCCGCCGACCATCAGCTACGGTTAACTGGTCGGGCGGATGAGTGGTGGGGGGGGTGCATTTGCATTTCGTAGTACTCCGCGTGCTAGTCCTCCGGCCTGATGACGCTGAAGGCACCAGGATCCTTGAGTCGCGTTCCGTGAAGTGGTGTAGAGGGACGGAAGGAGTGTGATCTTGATCGGGCCCGGGTCGTCGAGGAAGCGGACGATGTAGGAGTGAGTGGAGGAGGTGTCTGCCGAGGCGCGTGGGGCAACTTTGCCCAACCACCAGAGACCATCGCGGGCATTGCACCAGAGGTGTGCCCCGGCAGGTAGAGGTGAAGAGCTGAAACGGTGAAGCCAGAGGGTGCGTGGTACGAGGCTGTACCCGGGGGCGAGGAAAATTTCACCCCGGGACCGCGAAAGTTCACGGTGAGCGGCCCCGATGCGCATCTGGCGGTATAAACGGTTGGTCTGGCGGTGCTGTGAAGGGGTGCCCGACCAATAGCGGAGGATGTGGGATCGGTGGAGCTGTAGGTCTCGTTCGTGTTCCCAAGAAGGGCTAAGGAGTCCGGCCCAGTGTGTTTCGTACATAACGGCGAGAACGCCTCCCCGGCCACGAACGAGTTGGTGTCCCGAGATCTGATCGACCTCGAGGCGTTCGGGCGGTGGAGAGATGTCGTCGAAGGTGACGTGGAAGGGCGGGGACTTGGTGGAGAAGGAGCTGAGCACGTACTTAGTTAGGTCGGCCGGTAGGTGTTTGGGGAGATCGTCGATGTCGTCGGGGTTCCGGCAGGGCTTGCAGCGGAGAACGGAGACGCGGTGCTTGGAGTCCCGCCCCGGCATGTCCGAGGGAAGGTCGAAGTAAAGGAGCTTGTCGTGAAGGGGCCGTCCATCCGGAACGGCTGAGGCTGGTGCTGGGCCCACGGCAAGAATCTTGAACGGGCCAATCCAGTTGAAGGAGAGTTTGGTCTTGAGAACGGTGGCGTCGGTGCCTTTCTTGGCGCCCTGGCGAATAGTGGCAGCGGTGTTGTAGATCCATGCCCAACCGCCGACAGAGAACGGAGGGGAAAGGCGGAGGGCGTCCATGATGGGGGCGTTCCGGCGGTCGAGGCGTGAGACGTAGACCGCGTGGAGTTCCCGGACGGCGCGGTAGGCGCGTTGCTGACGAACAGTAGCGAGGTCAATGTACATACCACGTGCGTACATCTCTGTCTCCTCGGCTACTTAGATGCTAGTCTGCGTATCATGTCCGCGAATACAAATATCTTAATCCAAACGGGATACGTACGTGTACGAGGAATACTAGCACTGCGTACCGGATACTACAACTACGAAATATCTTATTCCAGACGGTAGAAGGGATACGTGTACGGAAGAATACTAACCTGCGCACCGGTATTACAAATACAAGATATCTTATTCCAGACGGTAAAAAGGAATGAGATCCAATTACTAGAATAATATCTAACGGTCCCTACTGCTGGTTGGTCTATATACTATAAAGCAGGGTACTCTATCACAGCAGTAGCACCGTGTCATACGAGAAAGCGAGGAAGTAATCGAAATAACCGACATAGTAAGCAAAAGGAAAAGTGAAAAGGAACAGAAGGTACATGAAACCGTCAGAAAACAATAACGACCAGCGGACTCAACGACCAAAAGCAAAGGGGAGACCCGCATGGTCGTATGACATACTCGCAGGACCTCAACAACAGACAAGCACCAGCGTCAAGCGTGATAGATTGGGTGGAGTTCGAGCATTCAACATGTGGCGCACGCGATGTATGACACCCGTGAAGACTAGTTAGTGAAGACGCTCCTCTGCAGCACAGCTCTGCAGATGAGGACCCTACCGGCATACCTAAGTGAAGACGTGAGCGAGGGGAAAATTGCCCGCATGGCATAGTAGTAAATAGTATACTTATACTTGTACTATAGGTACTGTAGTGTGTCCTTCTTTCGTTCTCTCTTCAGTACATACGTACCAGGTACCGTACCGGTTAACATACAGCACATGCAGCGCATACAACAAGCTCTCTCTGCGGTCAGACTACGCGACAGATATCAGGCACTTCCCAAATGCAATTCGTGAAGAGATCAGGCAATGTAATGCCATGCTATGCCATGCCATGCCATTCCATGCCAACGTGCTGGAAACGAAAAACACAACCTATGCCGCTACTGTCCAAGTACTATATACTGCTGTTCTGTACTGCTGTACGTACTATATGTATCTATATAATATGACATTGCCTCAATGCATCATCGGATGGACGATATCACTCGCCAAACATTTGCGACTACTGTCTGTACTACTGTTGTATATAGTGCTGTGATTCGCGCGAGCACTGCTTGCTGTACGCTTCGTTGCTATTACACAACAGTAAAAGGAGCGCACGCACTACTACTGTAGTCGAACCTGCCACGTAGGTGTCCCGTGTTATGGTATGCCGAAACCACCGCCTCAAACCCTTTCGGGCTTACAGCAACTTGGTTACACTGTAGTAGAGGGAGAAAATCACGAGTACGTATGACGATTAGGAGGGAGGGAGGGAGGGAGGGACGGAGGGAGGGACGGAGGGGGTGGTGCCAGGGGAGCTATGGTGATACGACACGACACGCGCGTAGCATGAACTATTATTGTTTATTAACACGAAGTAGTGTAATCAACAGGCTATCGCGTGTTGCTGCACGGTCACAGTAGGTACCGGTATGACTTATCGATGTCATGTACAGGGGTTAACAAACGGAGTGTTAAGCTTGTTTCGGTGTCTTGTTTCCTGTTCGAAGCCGTTTGTATGATACACACCATACCTGGTACTATATACAGCAGTACAGTAGTGCTCGTAGTAATACCGTATTACCTCGCACCCGACTACTGCTACTGGGGTACGGATCTGTATCTAATGTAGTATTGCGTGTTTCTTCTCGTATGAAGCCGGCGTCCCCGGTGGCTTAGTAGGTGGTCCGCGTGCCTACTACGATCAATTTCATGTGTGTTCAAAACTCGTAAGGACTTTTTCTTGCATAAATAATTGACGATTAATAGCGGAAAGCGCGAAAGCGTGAGCTAGCTACTTCGATGTAGAGTTGCACCCCGCCTGACTGAGAACCGGATACCCTGTGGCGGGTACCCGGAACCGTCGGAACCGGAGCCGTCCCGGTCCAACTCACGGAATCGCGGGTATTTGTACCCCGGGTACCTGGGTACCCGTCAATTGTTCCATACGGAGGCCCCAAGACTGGGGTATACCTTGATTCATACATACACTGCAACAGCAGCTGTGCCCCCAGACTCTCGCCTCCCGCCCCTGCAGACCACAGACCGACAATAGAGAATACCCCCCTACAGTAGTATCTGCGTTCGCACACCACGCTACACACTAGTACAGAGACGCACACGATACCCCTAGCACAGCGTATATGGCCCTACTTTACCATGAACCACAGAAGATAGACCAATCACAAGAAGTCCCAACCTTTCGATGTTGCTGTTCGTAGAGAGACCGATGTGATTGCGGCAATGATATCGACCACCACGTAAATAGTATATGGTAAGCCGGGTACCCGGGTACCCGTGTACCCGTGTCCGCTTACGACGCCACCGACCAAACGCAAAAAGGGAAGCAAACGGTGCATGGTAAACCGGGTACCCGGGTACCCGGGTACCCGCGTACCTGGGTACCCGAGTACCCGTGTCCGCCTTACCACGCCACCGCTCAAACGCAAAAAGGGAGCAAATAAATAGTGTATGGTAAACTGGGTACCCGAGTACTCGGGTACCCGGGTACCCGTGTCCCACTCAAAGGCTAAAAGGCGAGCAAATAGTGTCTGGTAACCCGGGTACCCGTGTCCGCCGGAGCCCCGGGTACCCGATTCCGGTTCCGGCTGGAACGCCCCCCACCCGGTCGGGTACCCGGTTCCAAATTTTGAGGCCGGGGTGCAACTCTACTTCGATGAAAATCGACGAGCAGTGGGAATGCTGAACCCTATGCGCGACAAAAAATGAAGGCAAGTACCGGGGGGCAAAACGGACGACACCTGTGACCACCGCCTGTCCAAGAAGAAGACTGCTGAGGGTAAAACCTCCTACGAGTTAAGCAGGAAAATAAGAGTGATGAAAAAAAAAAAAAAAAAAAAACGGCATCGATGTAACTTTCCGCTCGTCAGGTCGAACAGAGAACCAGTGCGTGGCGAATTACAGTATATATATTCTTATGTTGTACCAGCATAAAATGACAGAGAGGTTCTTGATATGCCAGGTAGACATTTTTTTCTTATTTTTTTCCATCCCATTTATTATCTTCGCCCACCTTTTTTCTCTCCATCCTACAGAAGTATAGTACATATCAGGTAGTAGGCTCTTGTCCCCCCTCCCCACTACACCACTACACCACTACACCACTACAGCAGCACCGCAGCACTACAGCACTACGGTTCGTGCCTTGCATTTTTATTGCGAGAAACCCGCAGCAGCCCCTACTTCCCTCATCGACTCGAGTCGAATAGCAGGACGTTGAAAGAACACACATTGGAGGACTTTTAAAGGATGTTTTTGCTTTCGTCATCCCAATTAATACTATTTGTTGAATATTTTCTTCAGCTCCCTCCCTTTCGTAACTCAGGTGTAAAAGTAGGGTCGCATTGCAAGCATTCACCCCCCCTTCCCAGTACAGTTCAGTGCGTGTCTTCATTTCTATCGCGAGAACAATTATTCAGATTTATTTTCCTTTGTCGACTCGCGTCGAACAAATGAAGGACATAGAAAGACGCGCGATCACCCCTGTTTGATTACGAAGTGTATGAGGGATACTACTGATTTACGGAAGGGTACTTGGTTTATATAGGAACGGCATCTGCGCTATTTTGTCAGAAGGCAAGCATAATAATAATAATAATAATAATAATAATAATAATAATAATAATAATAATAATAATAATAATAATAATAATAATAATAATAATAATAATAATAATAATAATAATAATAATAATAATAATAATAATAGTAATAATATGCTTCGCTGTATCATACGTGCTGTTAAACCGTTAAATTGCAGCTGCCCAAGGGACAATGGATATTTCGGCCAACGGCTAAAGTGGTGAGTTTTTTCATCACTGCACTACGATATATACCAGGTATAAATTACTTGTACAAGTACGGTAGTCGGTGTGTCAGAGCCTGCACATACATTGTGTAAATTATGGGGTTGGCCTGTAATCTCTGTGACCACGACTTATCCAGAAAGCCGCTGAGGGTGAATGGAACCTGGTACGAGGAGCTGGAAAAAAAGTAAAATCGACGACCGAAATGAGAAACAGTCTAGTACCATCGCACTCATACCGGAGGTCACAAGGTACATAGTACTGCCTCTCCCTTCTCCCCTTGCTCCCCTTGCCCCCCTTGATTCTATCTAGCCTTGCATCCTTTTTGCCGCGCATTGGATTCAGCGCTCGTCCTCTTGCGTCCAATTGTATTGATTCGTACACTAAGCGCTTTCCGTATTTTTTATGGTCCCATGTACGGTCCTCTGAACAACCCTCTGAACAGTCCTCCGAACAGTCTTCTGTACGGTCGTCTGCGCGAAGTTGGCCGCAATTTCAACAGCTTGTACAGCAGCAGTAGTTTTTCATAGAAGACGCGCGTGTAGAAACTAGTGGAACCCCCTTGACGATATAGTCGGACTTACTCATCATCAAACCGCCTAACCCTCACGAGGCTACGGACCATGGTGCCGCGGTATGTAGGAGGGTTACTGTTGATGAACCCGTTTCTGTCTGACGGGGCTCCTCTAATGAGAGACTACAGTAGATAGAATAGGGTACCACTGCTTTCATACCCAAAACCTACCTCGTACAGTACCTTCGCAATCATTTTTGTGTTCTATGCGTGGTACAACATTGGTCGTTGAAAGCCTAGTAGCTGCGTAGCCCATGGGGTTGATCATAATACAGTACGACCATATTATCGTCCCGCGTACAAGCTTTCTCAAATAAAAACGTTTTTTTTGGGTGTATAAGACTATAGATTAGTCATGTGAGGATGTCATAAACTAAGATAGATTACCTTGTACCCCCTTTACTCCTGTTTTTAACCGCAAGTGACAAATGCTTGTGTGTTTTTTTTTTTTTCCGCAGTATAAGTTGAACGCGAAAGAAGCGCTACGCTATCTGGACGAAGGGAGGGTGCCCAGAATACGTAGATACGCCAAGCCATGCAGCAAGCCATCCAGTCACACCAGCGACACTTTGAGTATGAAGGTCCCGTCGAGGGAGCATACAACTCCATTATGTCTACAGGTGAGAGGCCCTCTACTAAAGCAGTAAGCGGGACTACTCGTTGGTTAGAAGGATACCGCACCGTGGTGGTCATAATGGACAACCTAGTCGTACGATATTGGATACAAGGGGTACAGCCTACTTTATTATACTCCTCAGTCAGCGCTGACTGGGGCTATTAATCGTGGAGTATCCCTTGCAACCAACGAATTGTACTGCTTTACGGCAATGGTCTACTGATTTATTACAAGAATAGTCTACTGCTTTGCTACAATAGGATACTGATTTATTACAGTATAATAGTCTACTACTGTCCCGATGTGCGACGTTCTCTGTATCGTTACAGCAGTGGTCTCCCATATTTCTACCGTGATTCGGATAGCGGTGCTTGGAACACGGCACGAATCACACACTGCGTACTCTCGACGTGTACTTTATTTAAACCTCAAAAGTTATGCTAGCACATGTGTTGCTTCGTCTTACCTGGCTCATACAAGAGCTAACCAAAGACCTCATACGTCGTTGGACTTGAACTTGTAATATTTATAGTTCAGCAATATAGCCGCAGCTGGTTTTATCTTAATCCCGGTAAAGATGAGTATACAGGGTTTCACTGTTCTCCTGGGATACCACGAGTCGGCGTGAGAGCAAACAAAGTATTTGTCACCTGCTGTCATCCTCCAAACGCTCACCGTGCCATGAGACGGCAAACATGTAGTACTTAGTACCAGGTATTAAATATGTGGATACGCTTGGAACGAGCCCTATACATTGTCAGACGATGTATGGACTACTAACAATAATGTAATAGTTCGTTATTTGCGTTGCTGTTTCTCGGCCCCCTGTGATTGGTCAGCAGAGCCGAGAAGAGGCTATTGATAGTAATACAAACACTGGAGGGAGTCCGGGGCGACTGAGGTCGGTGCTTCGAAACCTCGAGAACACTGGAAGTCCGGGACGGCAAAGCTCAATGCTAGAAAATCGCGAGAAAACGGTTACTCAGATACTGGGTTTGGACCAAAGAACCCCCCCCCCGACTTCGTCTAGACCGTACTTTTCAACCTCATCTATGCTGCCGCCGGCAGAGGGGGGGGGTCAGGACCACAACATCGGCAATGCTCAGGGCATCGCGAAAATGGCGACAAGTTTAGGAATAATGTCAACGAAGGAGGCAGATGTTGCAATCAGGAGACACGTGAGTGCAAGCCAGCTATTTTTTAGCACGGACGCTCAAAACTTGAAGATCGTTGACTACCGGGCTGATATTGGAGTTAAACCAAGCACATTGCACCGCGGTTATTACAGGTCCTAGATTAGTACGATATATGAGATTTTCCTGTCGACCTACGATAGGAGTAGGGGGGGGAGTAGCCCCCTTCTCCGCTTTTACTATTACGGGGGACCATAGTAAATAGGACCTACGGCACACACAAAAACTTTTCCCTATTTTTACGAACATTATTTAGTCCTATTTACTATGGTCCCCTGTAATAGGATTGGAGCGGACTGAGTTGAAGCCACATTTAATAGCGCGAGCGGTCCCGCACCTCGCTCACAAAGTGTCAAAAACACTAAAAACTGTTTCGTTGGCGCAGCGTGCGTGCATGTCACGAAGTAATAAGGCACATAAGCTTAAGACTTGCGAATAAATAGGGTGACCTTGGTCGTTCCAGGCGTTTGGTCCTGTTTGTATGTGATGTATGAATATATTGCGGGTAAGGCCTTTCCAATACTAAGCGTTAACACGAGGGTTCTTTCCTTGTCCAGTAACGGTATGAGACTGAAAAAAATGCTAAGGAGCTTGAAGAGGAGCAGAGGGATGTCGGTGCTGGGAATAAGGGTCACTCTTCTTCTCGGCAAGGTTTTGTTTGTTGCTTGTCTCCTTGCGAGCGTCGATGAGAGTGGAGGAAAGCCGAATGGGAGAAAATGTCGGGCTGCATTCCACTCAACAACGCCCACCTAATCCCTTTTTAAGTAACGTCTACACATGGTACGTGCGATCTCCGAAGAACGATATTTTCGTACAAGAAAATCGTTCCCCTAGCTATAGCTACGTACATACCGGTACATACATACACAGTCCATCGCAAAAAGGTTTCTGGGAAGACCCGAAAGTGTTACGAGCCGTATTCGTTCGCACATCCCTTAACCGAGGTCTTACTGTAGTCGCCCCAATCTCATAATTGTGCATTTTGGTCGTGCGACTGGCATGGTCCTGTTGCGCATACCCACTGCAATAAATCCGCTGCGAACTGCACTCGATTCGTTGCCTTCCTGACTGGTTTTTCGCTCGTTGCTTGGCTTCTTGTAATCTAGCTACGCCCGGTCGGTCGTACAGTCCTGTAGCACATGTAGCTGTACAGATGGCGACAACATTGCTACTATCTGGTATTGATTGAAAGGACCACCTACTGTAGTACTGTACGTATCATCTACTGGGACGCGCCAGTACCACCCCCCACTACTACTACATCGTTACGGAGAGATCGATATTTGAGCTGGACATTTCCGAAATGAAAACGAAAAACAGCGGCCTGTAACTATCCCCCCCACCCTCCCACCCGCGGCGATCGTCGTGTGTTCCGCTGTCGTTTTGTTCAGGTTGCTCTCTCTCGCACGGAAACACCAACCCTCCGCGCGCCACCCAGGCTACTCACGGCAGACATGATTGCTAACGAGAGGCTGCTTATCCGACAACCCCAGTGCGGGGTGATATTTATGAATGACTACTTTGCTACAGATGTCAATGGCGATGTCGATGTGGATGTACTCGTGTTTCCGACGACTGCGACGCACCCTGTAGATGGCCGGCCGCGCACGACTAGGCGAAGGGCAAACTCGGCTCAGAGTACCATTAATCGGGTGTTGCACCCCGGCAGCAAAAGGACGGTGGGCCACTTGTCGGTGAGGGCTTGGGGTTGGTGGCGAGTTGAGCTACGGCAGAGGAGGTACCTTTGGGTTCAAATATGTGTGACTGACTATTTGTAGGATGTGGGCTATAAAAATGCTATTGATAACTACTAGGCTATTGATAGGCTACATATAGGCTCCTCAAATGAGAACGTCACTATTTTCGAAACTGACGTGTTCTTAGAACATAAAGTTCGATGCTCGGTAGGTGCTTACGAGCCCATGGGATGAATTGTGTGTCGAGCTTAACTTAGACATTTTACAGTAGTGACAGTGGAGTGTTGGGAGAGGTCTAGAGCTTCTCACGTGAGTATCGTAACCTCACACTACTCACACTATTGAAATTCAGGTGCCCCTACTACTACTCCTATCGTAGCACGCCTCATCAACCATTGTCACGATTATGGCAATGGTCTCGAATGTGACCATTGTGACCATTGTCACGATTGTGACGATTGTGACTACTGTGACTATTGTGACTATTGTGACGATATTGTGACCATTGTCACGATTGTGACGATTGTGACGATTGTGAATATTGTGACTATTGTGGCCATTGTAACGATTGCGACCATAATGACCATTGTCACGATTGTGCCCATTGTGACCAATGTGACCAGTGTGACCATTGTCACGATTGTGACCATTGTGACCCATGTGGCCATTGTGACCATTGTCACGATTGTGACCATTATGACCATTGTGACCATTGTGACCATTGCTATCACTGTCACGATTGTTACCATTGTGACCAGAGGCGTTCTACGATGGAGGTTCACCCTAATTTTTCTGAGGCTCCTCACTTAAGGAGCTCCGTACCTCACCCGAAAACTAACTTCAGCAAAAATCTAACGGCATCCCGATGAATAGGGCCATGCCCCAAGTACACAAAAAGTGTCATTTTTCGAAAAAGATTGGCATTCCGACGACTTTGGGTTAAGGAAGGAGCCCCGCCATTCAGAAAACATTTTTGCGGAAATGTGCTCTACCTCTATCGTAGAACGCGTGACCATTGTGACCATTGTGACGATTGTGACCATTGTGACGATTGTGACCATTGTGACCAATGTGACCATTGTGACCATTGTGGCCTTGGCGACCATTGTGACCATTGTCACGGTTGTGACCATTGTGACCATTGTGATGGTCAAGGCTACATACGGTATCGGGGGGGGGGGGTGTACTCGATAGGAGAGATGTACTCGATCTCATGCATGGCCGTAGTCGTATGACCATAGACCCTCGCATCCCTACAATGCCGGGACGGAGCACGTCGGGTTTCACCGACCAGGCAGACATTGCTTGCACCAAGCGCGAAGCGCCGTGAGGTGTCCGGCGAGTCGCATGAAGGGTGAGCTGCATCCTACTAAGAACCGCTTGTGAGGCGGACTTGCATATGGATGAAGGCCTCAATGAGCTAGTTTAATTTCCGGTGTGGCCACTTCCAGAGACAGCAATGGGAGTACTATGTAACTGCCTCTTGGGTGCCTTACCTTGAACACTACGTGATACGATCAATTCCCTTGTGCAGAGTAAAAGTTTTTTACTTCGGACAAATGATCTAACTAGACGACCGGCTGTGGGCGACCGCCAAAAAGAAAAAAAAAAGGTACCCTGGATGTCTAGCCCACGTAGTGAGCGGCATGTTTTACAGTGTCGTTGCCAACCGACGCCAACCCAACCCATATAATATATATATAATAGGGGGGGGGTACTCATGTAATGTATGGCCGTAGTCGTATGACTATAGACCCTCGCATCCCTACAATGCCGGGAAGGAGCACGTCGGCTTTTCACCGGCCCGGGGGGGGGTACCCCTTTGGACTACCGTTTTTAGGCCATTCTTTTATTATGATAGCATGAGCGGCTCTGTACCTCACTACGTCGGCTTTTCAATACCCTGGTAGGTTATTCACTATCACAGAGGCCAATAGTACATAGGCCTAAAACAAGCCCGAAGCACCCACTTTGGTGCCTTATATCTCCACATCTACTACGTGAATCGAAAATGTTGTCTGTTTAAAAAACGCGGCTGATGATGGGCTTCCCATCGATGCTACATACATTTGTATTCTTCTGGAATACATCGGCAAGCCCCTCTCTCCCCGTTTTTGAGCCTATATATTAGGGGCCACCGTGATAGTGGGTAGGTAGTGCTGTATAACCAACACCCTATACACGATCGCAAGCCTTTAGTCGTAAGATTTTTCCTTAACCATGCCCCTGCCCTTAGCACCCCGTGTGCTGCACACACATTTCCGCAGGATGTAGCGAGGCTTGAGGTGAAAATTGTCGAGCGGCGTCAGGTTATGTTCGGGCAGGGAGGGGCCAAATTGTATTCGGCAGGACAGGTGTGTTTACGCTGTGTACTTGATAGGCTTTTAATTATTATTAGATTTTCCCTCCAATAATGTCGAACATCGATCCCTCATATTCTCGCCAGTAGCAAGAAAAACTCCCCAACGAAAGAAAAATAACAAGGACGGGGAATCCTTCATTTTGTTGACGTATTTGCATGAATGGTTTAATCTCTTATGTATTGGCTTCTCTGCCTGCCTCCTTAATTATCTCATGACGGCCTATAGTAAATAAACACTATACAGGCTTGTGGACTCTCTGGTGCACTTTTCTATACAACAGCTTACGGCTCAGCCCTCACGCAATCCCACCCTTTTTGGTGCTTCAACTATCAGCTGCCGCGACTGTAACTGCTTCTACAGTAATAAATAGCACACTATGGACCCTCTGGTGGTGTCTTGCTGTGTATAGTGTGGCTGCTCGACCTTCACGCGTTCCCCCCGCCCCTCCCGCAACCTTAACCGTGACTAGTACTACCTGATATTGAATATTCCATTGTGTAGGCTTGCGGACGCTTTGGAGTCTTGCTGTATCGTTTTGATGTTCGACCTTGACACCCAACCGCCCCTTCCGGAAACTTGATTATACTTCGACTGTTGCTACTGTAATAAATAACACACTATGCAGGCTAGCGGCAAAAGCAAGTCAGAAGCGGCAGCAGGCGTGGCCCTCGGTTCTTCTGTGCGCCGCATTCACCTTCAAAGCGGCTCACGGCATGCTCACCAATCTCGGCAGTCTCGGCGAGCTCCTGCAGTGCCGCAGCATCACCGGTTGTCGGAGTGGCGTGATGCCAGCGGGGGCTACGAAGGTTTTGACGGTGGGGGATTGTCGTCGTCGAAGGCATCATCGGTTCAGAGGCTTCGACGAGATGGCGACCAGCATCCTTTAAAAATTTTGCGCGATGGCACTTCGCAAAAAAAATACCCGTCCCCGGCGTCCCTAGTAAGATAGCAGGAAAACAAATCGATTTTAGGCTGGAGGCAGGTAGAGAAGACAACGAACATCTTGTACATACGTTATGTTCATTTTTACTGTGGGGCTTCAGAGGGAAAGCATGAAAAACGAAGAATAGCGATAAAATGACAATGATGACAGCATCAACCAGCCTCACGAAGCAACGCGGGCTGCGATGTAATACGTTGGGGGGGTGCGTGTGACTACTATATTGGCGAGCTGTGCGACACGTACGTATGTATGACGAAGCATGATCGCACGCATACTCCATGCTTATTGTGCACGCTTACGCTACGGCGAGTAGTAAGGCCGCATTTCTCATTTTTTGTATCGTTATACAAGACTCAACTTAACGTGAGATTGGACTTCTTTGTTGGTTAGTGGTACGTATCACCTGGGGTTTTCCTCTTCTGCGTACTGAGTTGCGTAGATAGTACATAGTACATAGGAGGAGTCGATACTTCAGCCGGACATTGCCGGAGGTTAAACATGATAACAATTACCGTGTTGTAGTAGTCATATGGTTGTAACGGCAATGGTATACCTGGTAGTCTTTGACAGGGATATTGTCGATAGGAAGGGGTGCGAAAGGGATGTAGAGGGTGGGCTACGTGCAAATTGTCATTTCTAGCTAGCTAGACAGCAAGGGAAGAGAGGAAGGAAGGAGGGAAGGAAGTTGGTTGTGGTGGCTGAGGTGGTTGAGGTGGCCACCCGCCCGATCGCAGCGGCTTTTTCTTGGTGGCAGGACGCCCCCTCTGCATAGTAAGGCGTACACCAGCAATGGTTTACGGTACAATTTCCACAATGATTAAGTAAGTGCGGCCCTCGGCAGATCTCGCTCAACGTCCATACAGCCGCCACAAACACTGGGGTGGTATCATAGACATCACCTGGTAATATACTCTATCACAGTAGTCGTACTATGCATGGAGGCGGTACGAATACCTGGTAGTTGTTTTTCGGTCGAGTTCGATCCTTTCATTGTTTGATTGCGTGCAGCACTCAAGCGCATTAACAGGATTTTCGGCTTTGCCCGGGCAATAGCTCTCTTAAAGCTTTTTTCGTTCATGATTTTTTCTCTTTTCGCCCAATATACTAATATAATAGTACCCCGGTGGTCTTGCTTCTGCGCTCGGGGGGGCAGTGTACATATAGCATACAGCATACAGTCTAGGCTTCCTACACGCCTGCAACGCAACCCCCCCCCCCCCCCCCCCCCCCCCCGGTCGAACGATAAAGGCGAGAAACAAAGGAGTACCCCTCCCCCCCCTACCCTTCATACTACTATAATATTACGGCCATGCATGATATCGAGTATCACCCCCTTCTCTTCCCTGGTCGCTACCTTGACCCCATTGGGACTTAAGTATAGTGTAAACACCAACACTATGGCAGATGCAGCAGCTAGTTAGTAAGTTAGTTAGTTAGTTAGTTAGTGTGGTCTTATTAACCGTAAAACGAGAGCGGGCAGCAGTAGTACGACTACGACTAGATCATGTGGCGTAGGTGTCGCGAATGTCGTTGCAATGTAGCTCGAGTACGTCTCCTGTTACAGTACCTCAGCGGGTACGTCTCCTGTTCCTCAGCAGCCTGTCTATGATGGATGGGCTTCTTCGTGGGACCAATGGTGTGAGAGACCGTCACATTTTGTTGACACATTTTCCCCTTTAATCATGCCTTCAAGTGCCCAACTTTCCCTGCTGCTTAATCTATCCCATAATATTTCCAAATGGTTCCGCCCCCGAAAACATGACGGGTATGCACTTCTAAAGGGGTTAATAACTTAAAGCCCGAACCGAACGGAAGTAAGGGTGAAAACATACAGTCGATCGTCGGAGCAATGGCTCATGACAGATGATGACAGATAGATAGATGACGACAGAATATGCCAGATTTCTTACAGATAATGACAGAGATGCAGATGGTGACTGATGGCGACAAATGTGAGAGATAATGACAGATGGTGACAAAGATGGATACGGAGAAATTCCTGAAAGTTTAATCTTTTTCTAAGAGTTTGCTTTTTAAGCAATGTATCCCGGGTATTAAAAAGCGATGCAGTTTGCCGAAAAGCGTTTTCAAGATGTTCTTTGAAAAACAGTCTCAAGATGGTTTATAGTCCATTCTTTTAGTGCACCTTGGAAATTTCTCAGAAAATCCCAGTGCTCGGGGCCCCGCCGCATGTGAAATCACGCCGCATGCTAAGCCGTTAGTTTCGAGTACGTGGTTAGTGATGAGTGATGATGGGAATGTTTTGACTGCACGGGACAGCTCATAACGCGGAGTAATTGCGTGATCGTGATCGAAGCCTGCGAGATTGTTTTGAAACCCTTGTTCTGGAGACAATTTTCACGAAAAAAGTCGTCAGCAAGATTCCGAGACCTCGGCAGACATCCATCGACAAACCCAACTACTGCTGTGTCACAAAATATGGACGGGGCGTGCTCGTTAGGGGCCTCGGCACATCCTAGGATCACAATGTTCACACGACGGCCGATGACATATGATAGGCGCAAGCCAGGCGTCTGGTAAAAAAACCTTTGGTCGTTGGTGTGTAGACAACAGACAACAAAGAAATCTCGATCCCTCTCAACTGGCAAAAAGTTTTTCAATTTTTCATGTTGGACATCGATCAACTAGTCCAACGACTGCGTCATGAAGTCTGAATGAGCCGCGCTCGTTAGGGTCTCTGACCCACCCTAGGGTCAGTGTTCACACGACGGGCGGTGATACGTGGTAGGCGTAAGCCAGGCATTTGACAAGAAAAAACTTTGGCCGCTGGTGTGCAAAAAAAAAACAGACGACAAACATTATCGATCCCTCTTCGATTGCACAGCCTACTGTAGACCTTTTTTTTCAGATTTCGACGAAGAGCGTAGGACGCCGCTGGCAACATCCCGCCCCCTGGAAAACGGATCCGCATGATACCTTTGAAGCCGTCATCTACATTCTCATTCTCTTGTCTTTCCCGTTACGAAGCAGGTTGGCAGTGGGTTGATTCTGTGTGAAGGTGGAAGACCTATCGTCGCACGAGTTGCCGTACGCAAGCACACGATAGCATCGCGTCGGCCCTGCTCTATCCTCCAACGCGAGTATGCATCGCGTTGTTTCAGTTGTCTTGTTGCGAACACACTGTATAATAAGCTCTGCTCGCGCCGCTCATGATGCACCGCAACTCTGGACTACCCGGTGGTACTTCTTTGTGTTTTGCTCCCCCTTTTATTAATGGTTATTTTGCGGTATCTCGTACGTACTGTACTGCCGTCGTGAGATGTTCTGCAGGTCCTAGAACCTGTACAACACGGATCCAACCCAAGAAATATGTCCTGGATCGTGCAGATTGTACGGCCCCCACCAAGTAACATGATCTATTCCCTACAGATTATCAATGTATCTGCCCTGCAAGATCTATATCATCAAGGAGAATCTGTCCGACATAAAATTCCTGATCTGTATGATCTGTATGATCTAACTCGTGTTGCTGGGTGGGGGCCGTATAATCTGCATGCTATACAACATGTTTCCTGGGTTGGGCCTGCACTACTATTAGCGTGCTTAATCTGATCTCGCACAACATCTCGTAACGGCGGGTAGGATCTAGATGATCTATTAGTAGATGATTTAGATCGTCATCTAGATCGTTGTCTGAGAGACGTGTGCGAGGTATTGTAGTACATAGCGGCGGTGTACTGGTGCAGTACTAGACGCATACGCTCATACGCAACTACCGGTTGACCGACCCAAAGCGTTAAAAACTAGAAAGGGCGGAATTTCAGCATGCGGTACCACTTAGAGTAGCAACCCTGGATGATCGAGGATACTATATATAGCGTGTTTCTCGCGGAGGACGTCGTACGCGCACCGCATTCGTAGCGACCCGCCGCGAGGTCACAATGTCGCAATGTTACAATACGCGACCTTCTTGTGGTCACTTCGTAGCGGTGAGGAGTTAAATTATGCTCTGGTGCTATGAATGAATAGACGAAGCCAGCAGCATGTTTGAGCATTGTGCTCTGCTAGGGAACTTGAGCTACGTAAACCACGTTTGTTTGGAGCCGGTGTCCGTATACACGATATATATCGACTCATGACATGGAAAGTCAATGGTATTCACATGTCATGCCTACTACTACCGTAATTGTATCTCCTGTAATTAATACAGATAGATATCAAGGGAGCAGACAAATAATTACCTCGAGTTAATAGCAATTTTGACGACTTCCCTAAGGCTTCCATCGAGGGGTCGTATTGGTTATAGTTTCTTCGCTCCAGCAGTAGCCTACCGAGTCGCTGATCAGTAAGATAGTCGTCTATAGGTCAGAGCTGACCCCTAGCTCAGTGGTTATGGTGTATAACAAAATTATTGATGCGTGTATCAACCAGAGTATGATTTCACATGATCGTAGACATCGTTTCTTAACAAATGTTACAAAACAATGCATAGTATAATGAAAGAAGAGCTCACGGTCGCCACCCTTGGGTAAATACATACATATATATGTAGAGTACAGTAGTATGTAGAGCCCGTGGCTGTACATCCTTTTTTCCGATCATCATATCATCTGTTATATACTTCTTTGTTACAACTTTTCGTAAGCAAGTACCAGTACCAGTAGTACCAAATAGTGCAGGCCCGGACACAAAAAGTCAGCATTAAACCTCTCTGCATGAAGCATCAACGAACCGCTGAGTACATCACCGCCATGCAAAGACAAGAAGAAAGACAAAAAAAATCATGCTCCTTGCCAGACAAGTAATTACCCAGATAAAATATTGAAAACAAGGTTAAAAAATACAAGAAATTGTTGAGAACGGACTACTACAGTATATGTGCTTTTTTTTTCTCTTCTTCCTTCCCCCCCCCCAACTACTATACAAGACCGTTCTTTCTTGTGCCCCTCGCTCTTCACTCTGAATTTTCAAACTTCTTCTGCACGCAGTGAGTATACCAGCTAGTCTCGAAATAAACGCTGCTTATACACGAACTCAAAACCCCAAAATCAAAGTCGACCATTCCAAGAGCTCGCGCCTCATAAGGCAGTCAAGTCCGTAAGTCTCAATCGACCAAATTTTAATGCACACCTTTTTTCTCCCCTCTCCGCTTGCTTGTTGTATTGCACTGGGTAGGGTTTTCTACTAATAGTTGACCGTTCATTTGTCGCTACCATCATCAACCATCGTCTTCAAATTGCGGTGCTGTAAAAAAAGCGGCGATGTCAGGCCGCGCCTGGCACTGCCAATCCCGAACTATAACTTTTCCAACGACAGCAGCGACACACAAACGTTTGCTGCTTGTCTACAAAAAAAAAGTTTGGTTGGAGCGGGGGGGAAAAAAAACGCCCGCCGCCTCGTGTCTCGTAAGATGTCTACAACAACTACTGTAGAACACGCACCGCACATAAAATCGTTTTTTTTTTTTTTCACGAGATAAATCTTACTATTGTTATGGCTGACGTGCCTCACTCACCCCTGTTCGAGCACGAAACCATTCCTCAATATCGCACAAACCCTCAACATCGCAAGCAACTGACGAGTCGTTCAAAATCCGTATCATATAACACTGACACTAAACTACGTTTCATCACCAACACCAAAGTCACGCCGAAAAATGTCGTCACTAAAACGTTTTTTTCTCCATTTCCCGCGCCGAATATGCTGGTCGTCCGTTATCGCTTCGCCAATTTTCTTGTTGCGTCACACACATACCACACAGCTATGCGTATATATCCGCGTATAAATGTACCTGGTATGTATACGGCTTATTTCCCTCCTACACACCACTACTACTGCGACTGCCTCCTCTGCCGCTTTCTTCGATTTCTCCCATGACGTGACCAAAAAACTAACCGGAATCCCGCTGGAGACATCTACCCCACTCCGCTCGTACAAATCGGGGGCGCAATCACCCAATAATAAATCAAGTCGGGGTTTCCAGCGGGGCTATGAAGCGACTTGTTCCTTCAAGGGTTTTAACGCCCTCGGCCAAGTCAATCAACACTGCATCTCGTGAGAGCTTGGAGCGTTGGGCTCTTTCTCCTTCGTGATAACAAAATAAACAAAATATGGACAATCGACATTTTGGCAACACGCGGTACGGCATCCTATTACGCAGCGTAAATCTGCCAGGCTTTTCTTTCATTCTCCGCATCCTGTTGGCATTCGTTCACTTCAGTGCTTTCCATTCGATGCGCTCGCACCCTTTGTGGCGCCAATATGTTCCTCTCGCTCGCTAACCCTCCCCTCCAGCTCTCCCCATCGATACTCCTTCTGGCCTGAAACGCGCGAGTCTCTCTCTCCCTTTCATCTCGTGCGTCTATGCTGGCAGCAGGAACCCCAACCTCTAACCCTCGCTGATAGATATCATACGGCAAGGCAAGGCCCGGGTATCAAATCACCTTGCCTAGCCGTACCTCACTTCCCCTTTCTCCCCACCCCCACCCCAACTGGTCATCTAGGGGTGGTTGTTCCCATAAGATAGATTCACCGGGTACCAGGCATTTCCGTGAGCAGCAACTAACTGTTGTGCCCAACAAGAAAGGTGTGTGTGCCCTCAACATCAATCTCAGCAAGGCGGCTACACTTGCCCCAAAATAAAAGCCTCACGATACAACAATGAAACAAAGGCAAGAAGAGAACTAGTTCCATGTTTTCGTCAGAACCAATCGCACCTTCTCTCTGCTGTTGGCTCCTTTTCAATTCATAAACGGTATACGAGAGGGGGGGGGGTGAGTGTACCTACGTACGACTTAGACAGGAGGGAAATATGGAAGTCTGCGGCATGAAGGAAGCGGCCTCCTTCATGTGGACACCCACCCACCCACCGACATCCTGCCAAGTTCGCCTCGACCTGGCTCATCGCAACGCCATTACTCCGCTCAAAACCCAATGTACACACAAAACAATCAGGAATATATATGAAAATCCGGCAGACTCGCGCAAGACCAAAAAACAAGGCGCAACGCAACATAGCCTACAACAAAAACACGTTCTCTGCTACTTGGACTCCTATCTTTCAAGGAGTTAGCCAAACGGCAAAGTGTACTCGTACGTACGAGAAGTGGGTAGGTAGGCAAAATCAAATTACGAAAAAATCGAGAGATAGAGGGGAGACCGCCTCCTCTTCCATCTCTACGAAAAGTCCAGCAACACATCTAAAAACAATGGACAACCCAAGGAAAGGAAAACTACAGTACTGTAGCTTTTGTATTTTCATGCAGCAAGCCCGCCACTTTCCCGCCCGGCGCCCACCTAGTTTTAGTCCGGCTTCGTCGAAAAAAAAACAAAACAATCTCCTCCCTCCCTCCCTCCCTGCTTGCTATGGCGTCGCGCGCCGGGTGGGATGCAAGGCAAGAATCACTGTTTTCAAGGTACCTGACTACTGTCCGGGATCGAGCTCGAGGTGGCATTTAATTGCGTACATGATACCCCCTGCCGTTCCAAGCCACACCAAACCATATCAACCATATCATACGATACCACACCCGTGCCATACCAATTCACGCCGTGCAATGTTGCCGTGTGAAGAGAAAATATACAACTCTTCCCCCAATGGTTCTTCGTAAACAAAACAAGGCCGACTATTGGGCTACATATTACTGTACTGTACCCAACAAATTTCCATACCAGAGTCGAAAAAAAAACGAAAACAAAACGTGGCAGGCGAAAAAAAAAAAAAAAAAAAACAAACCAGTTCTACGTACGTTTTTGCCAGAAAATACTTTGTGTGCAAACAAACTGGCTATATTTTGGCTCGCCGGAAAAGACTTGGTGGCGCGGAACGGCGAACGCAACGACCGCACACTTATCACCATTCCACCCGCACACAAAAAAAACGACACGAACAATCATCGAATATGTTCCTCTTGCTACCATTTGGATAGGTTATAACCCCTTCACAAGTTTCATGGAAATCCCATGGGGCGGGAAATCCATGGGATCTGCTCTGCACCCACGTTTTGGGAGGCAAACTACTTGGAAGTGGTGTAGCATCAGTTTCGGCAATAGCAAAGAGTTAAGTTCGGTTCGAATTTGGGGTAACGGAAGCAGTCGCCAAATCGGCATAATATGCTCCTCCCCCTCCACCCCCAGGCGAACAAAAAAACAAACGCGCTAGCTCTTGGCGTGCCTTAACCTCCGTCCGCGCTCTCTTCAAAAACAATAAACTTGAACCCTAAAAGCAAAGCTATAACAACAACAGGGGGTGCTTGTTGCGCAAGCTTGTATTTTTGACTGCCACACAGCGCAGGGAGAGAAAGGGGGAGTGAGATCCACCAAGGGTATTCATCGAGAGGACGAGCCCCACCTCACCCACCAACCCAACCCCACCCGCTCCCTCCCCCCAACCCCCCCTTGCTTCGATCGACTCGAATAATCACATTCCGATGTTGCCCGCTACCCTGTTCTCTTCGCAAGCCAGGAAACCCAGGACTTCGTCCTCGTCGAGAGACGGAAGGAGAGAGGGATGCACCGGGTCCGACAGCTGACGGAGCGTTAAGGCCGAGTCCACACATCAATGACGACGCCTCCTGAAGTGCAAACACAGAAACGCCGGCGCGGGGGGGGGGGGGGTTAGAGTTCGCGGTGGAATAAATGTTTTGAATTTCGTGGAAAACGGCCATGCGGGTGGGTCGGGTGGTTAAGGAACACCATTCCCATGGTGCACAGACAGAAACGGCGGGGGGAGTTACGATTAGGATCATGAACGGGTTGATCGAATTGATGGGCGCGATGTCACACTCGAGAAAAATTGAATGCAACTCCATGTACCAGGTATGCATGCAACCACGAGAAGCACACGAACACACAAGGTAAAAATAACGTGAGGTCAACCCGCAGGTGGTCATACTCGAATTGATGGTGATGCTACTCCATAAGCACAAGAAACTACGCAAGCAAACACACACGGCACGCAGGATGAAAAGAACGCAAGCCCCACCCGCGGGTGGTCATACTCGAATTGATGGTTGATGGTGATGCTACTCCATAACCACAAGAACGCACGCAAGCAGACACACACGGCACGCAAGTCCAACAAGACGAGTTGAACAAAAGGCAGGGTGATGAACGCAATATCTATAAGGCAAGGTGAACAACGCAAACACACACGGCACACAAGGCACACAAGGCGAACAAAGCAAGGTGAACAACCAACCAACCCAAGAGTGGTCGAACAAAAGGCCAAACAGAGGTGATGTCAAGGCCGTTCAACGATAAGAACGATAAGAAGACGCAAAGGTGAAATAAGACAAGTTGAACAACGAACTAACCTGCGGGTGGTCGAGCCAAAGACCAGAGGTGATGTCAAGGCCGTCCGTGTCCGCCTCGACGTGTCTGTTGACCTCAATCGCTATCGCACTATCCGACGCAGACGCAGCGTCTGCCGAGTACCGCAGCCTCTCCGAGTCCCCGGTCGCCGGCGGCTCGAAGCACCTGAGATCGCAAAACGAGGGACGACGCCGATGCAATGCACCGTCTAGACTATGAAGAATACCAGACAACAGCACCACATGAAGGATGACACAAGCCAACAGCATGGCACCGCGAAGAAAGTAAACCACACCACGCAACATCATTAGCAACAGTAGGAATAGGAGGACATGTGGTGGTATGTTGAACGCCTCTTCTATTCTTCTGTATACACTGATGATACGACACCGCTTCGACAAAACCCAGATCATCAAACGAAAATCAAATCGACAGGTACGTATAAAACGAGTTCGGTAATCTACAGGTCGAAATCTTTCGATCAGTATCCATGTCAGGCGGCTCAAAATTAGCAGTACAGACAACCAAGAGCAAACGCATATGGAAACCACGAAATACCCTGAACGGCGCTTCGCGCTTGGTAAAATCGATGTCTGCCTGGTGGGCGGAAACCCGACGTGCCTCTTCCCGGTACTATAAGAGTGCAAAGGTCTATGGTGGTATTACCACTACAGCCAAGCATGACAATGAGTACACCCCCCCCCGGCGAAACAGGAAGGGGATAAAACACCCCAAACGTTTCTACATATGGCAAAAACGTAATAAGCGCCAAAATGTTGGAGGTGTCTCTTTCAGCAGCGGGAACGGTGCTTCCTCTCAGAAGAGATGCGTGATCAATGGCGATTGAGAGGGAGTCGAGTCGGTGCTCACCGACGCTTGGCAGGGTAGGAGTTGGTAGAGACTTCCAGGCCGTCGGTGCCGCCGGGGGATACGTCGACCATGTTCTGAGGCGGAGAAGCGAGGCAAAAGCAAGCGAACATCGAGAGACGCGGACCCGACGGCAGGAGGTGGTGGGAGGCGTAGCTGAGCAAATTATGGACGCTCGAGAGTCAAAACCAAGAAGCCCGGCAGGGCGAGAGATACACAAACTATTACGATGGGAAAAGTAGTACGAAGTAATCAGAACTCACCATGGACCCAAAAAACAGGTATCCCCGTACGTTTGCACACCATATTAGGTTCTGAATACCGTTATTAATTTTAGTACTATTAATAGTAGTACCATTCCCTCACAATAATATCAAGATAAGGTGGGTAGTTCTCGCTAGGTTAGTTATATGTAGTGTAGGTGACCTTGCCCTTGAGAGGAGCAAAGTCGGCCTATAAGAGTACCTCTTACCGTAGTGGAGGGAATGACAGGAACGACCGTCCGGTAGTCTACGTCGAGGCCCTCTCCGCCGCTACTAGCTCCAGCTGCTGTGGAGGCATCCGTCGTGTCACTGCCACTCCAGGTTTCTACGGGAGGCTGGAAAAACGCGCCTGATGGAGGAAGGACACGGCCATAGTACAAGGACAAGGTCAAGCTAAATGACAAGGTCAATGACAAGTCCTATGTAAAAGATAGCATACCTACTGACTGTAGCACTTAGCGTTTCAGCCCCAAGCGTCCGAAGCACATTCGTACACGATGCGTATTTGTGTTGCACCTGGACCTAACTTGCCATTTTTTTTGCCATCTCTGGGTCTGAGCGTCCAAAGCCCAATCCAGGTGTATCTATACTCAAAGGTATGCGATGTATTTGTACCTGGTGCGGACAGGGACCGCTCGTCAATAAACCAGCGGAAAGGCCCTGCATCGTCTGGGTCGACGCCCATGTCGAACCCCGCCATCGCCGCCCAGTTGTCCTGCGGCTTGGTGCACCAAGAAGGGGCCAGCTGCTGCGGCAAATGGTGCATCGCGATGTCCGAGTACTCCGATTGTGGGACTTGGAAAGACAGGAAGCTGTCGAGAGGGAGAAGCGGACGACAGAGGAGGGAGGGAGGGAGGGAGGGAGGGAGGAGAGCGTGGGCTAACCTGTGCTTGCGAGAGGCTGGGGCTGCACGGCGTCTTTCGAAAGGGAGCAGATCCATCGGTATCACTAGTGTAACTACGTAGCGAAACCGAACCAGATGGAGGCCTCAGAGGGGGACTAGACAGGAGCATCAAAGAAACGAAACGGCAGTCAGGACCTCGGTGACGGGTCATGCACGAAGTGGATCTAGCAGCACCGGACCATACACGCCAGGCGAGGCGAGGCAAGGCAAGGCAACTCTCACTTGATGTCGGACACGGAGGTAGGACTGATCCGAGTGCCTTGAGACCCGACTGCGCGCTTGAGGTCCTTCATAGAGCCAGAGATGGATAAATCGTGGTTGGGTGCCTGCGTTAAGTTTTACGGCAGCAAGGCAGGGCAGGCCAGGAAGGGGGGCGAACAGAACGAGTCAAGGACCGTTCTCTACCGAACGAAGTACCGCCGTCGCTTGACAACGCCCTCCTACGTACAGAGTAGTACTCCAGGGGCGATCATGCCCGCACCTTCGACTTCCACCCTCGCGTGACGGCAAGCATAGCGCTATAAATCGTCGACTTCTAGAGTTGAGGTTCTGCCTGCTCAGACGCGCGCTACGTAGCCCCCCTCGGTAGTGCCCCCTCTCTCCCCGTCTCGAATGGAGATGAGTGCTCGGTGGTCAAATGACTAAAGGGAGAATCGCAAGAGTGCGCCGCTGCACCCCCCATCGGAAGATGGAAGACAACCCCCCCCCGCCTCCGCGCCCGACGCGGTCGCTTGTTTGTGCGTGTCCTCCCCGGTGGCACTTAACTATTAATACAATAGTATCCAACAACATTCAACAGTGCGCACGACATTTCAAACACGCCCCTCTCGAGCACGGGCACCCCCCCCCCCCCCCCCGACCGGAGAAGACTCTGCTCTGGCGAGCATACTGTATGGCAGCAAAATCTACCAGGCAAGCGTTCAACAATAACCCAACAGCACGTGGGCACATGCTACCACAGGCATTCAACAATTAGACAAAACCACAACTCCAACTGAGATAAGAAGAAAAACTAACAGGGGATAAAGAATCAGACAACTGTTACATCTCAACAGTACACGAGAATATGACATCCCGAAACGTAGCAGGTATAATCAATAGTAGCATCAGATACCCTAATAGCACGCAAGCATATGACACAACCAACGCACCGATCTACCGTTGACGCTGGCCATACTCTCAGCCCTATTGCGCTTCGTTCCCGTAACAGCAGCCACCACGGCCGATACCGTTCCCGTTGCCCCCCCTCCAGCCGCTGCCGCTGCCGCCGCCGCCTTTGCAGCAGCCGCCTCCCATGCGAGAGCACGGGCGTCCGCTGCTCCTCCTTCTCGCGCAGCAGCCCCGGCGGCGGAGGTCTTGGATGCCTTCGAGGGAGAAGAGCGGCCGCTTTTTTTTCGATGTTTTTCGCTTGCTCCACCCCCCGCCGGCAGCGTCGGCTGCTGTTCCTGCTGCCTTGCTCGAGGAGGAACAGGTGGGATGGGATGGAGAGAGGATGTTATTGCCGCCACCGTCGCTGCTTTTGGCGTCCACGTTGATGCTGCTTTTGGCAGGTCCTTCGCCTCCCTGTAGCCCCGCCTGCGATGCAACAAATATGGAAACACAGAAGAGAACGTTGGTGTTTGGTATGATGGGTTGGTGTCAATGGGATGTATACGCTTTGAAGAGATGCACTGCTAGTATATAAATCGGTCTCTTTGGTAGTTGTTGGCTGGGGTGACATGACCAGTAATGGATACCGACACCGTACCGCACCGGAAATACCGTAAAACGGTGTCGTTTTTTTTTTCCCTTGTATTATTCGGTATAATAACGGATACCGTACTACGGTATTCCGGTATTTGTCGTCCACCCCGTACGAAAGCCTCCGCACCGCATGTGATAACACCTACCACGTATGGCCCAAGACTCGACCGATGTGCAGGAGCGATGCGGGTCCTATTGGACAAGGCGGGTCTTTCGGCCGCTCGGCATTTCTAGAGAAAAACGCCACCGAAACATGCGACGGAGCCGCGTGACTGCCCCTGCCGACCTCGAGCCCCCCGAAGGGTTAGGGTTAGGGCTAGGGCTAGGGTGAGGCTTGGGGTCGGGTTGGTCTGGGCCGACGTGCAAGGTTGAAAATGACGACACGATTCCTACACACGGGAGCCATGGGCTAACAGCGAACCACAACGGACTTGTCAACACAGAAGACGTATTGGCAAAAATACCGATACCGAAATAACGATACCGTACTACGGTGTTTCTTGTCTAGTATCTTTGCCTATGCCTTCTTTTTGTCTCGTCTGGTATTGTTATTTTTGGGTGTCTTAGTCCGTCCGTTGGGCTCGTAAGGTTAACCAATTACTCTTGTGTACCTCGTACTGGGCGGTATACTGTTGCACCGTGCTCGGTACCAGGTATAGCGAGCGGTACTTACCTCTTACAGAGGACGCGGTTATCAGGATTATCGACATAACACCGAGACAGTTCCGATACTTATAATCGCCATTCGATCATCATGTGGAATACCGAGAAATAGCGAAACAGAATACCTGTATTCAATTTTCTGGAATACCGGGAAATACCCGAACATAACCGAAAGCAATCGAGCGACCTGTATCAAACAAAATACCGACCGTCCTGTTTTCGACGACTCTATTTATCACTGGATAGAACAATATGAAGCATTTCGTTCACAGCTTTGCTCGAAGCCACGTGTCAAGAAGAACGTTGGGATTCATGACGTATGTACAGGTGCAGCACCCATGCACCCACCCATTCAACACTCGACCCACGCGCTTATTTATCATCACCTCAACAAATCCTAGCCGTAGTGAGTTACTGCCATTGCCGTCACCGTCAACCGCAATATGGCCTTCTTGTTGTCTAACCGCCAGCGTCTCCGCGCATCCCTCTTCATCCTGGTCCTCCTCCGCTTCCTCGTCGCTTGACGCCCCATCACCGTCGTGGGAGCACTGCCCGAACCTGCTGCCCCTGCTGCTGCTGCTGTTGCTACGGCGGCGGCAGTGTACGAGGTTGCTGCTGCCTTTGCTGTCGATGTCGTCGCAGCTCGTGTCGCCACAGGAATCGTCGCTGTCGTCGTCGGCATCGTCGTTGTTCCTGAAAAACCGCACCAGGCATCACAAGGGGTCATGTGATAAAAAGCGAATGCGATGTTTTTAACTTGCACGACGCCCAAAAACCGGGTCCCGTTTCGAGCTATTAACAGCTGAAAAGCCGGATTCGACTTCATGTTAAAGGGATGTAACGACCGTCGTACTCTACATTCAAATTCGGATAACTTTTTTGGAACCTTGTTAACAAACAAAACAAAAAAAAAAACGCGCACGAGTTGACAACAATTACCGTGCCTGGTAGTAAGTATCCTGCCGCGCGAGTTCCCAGTTACGGGCGAATGCGAGTTGATAGTTTTGACGACGCCAAAAATATAAGAGACCCTTTTCGAGTTCACTGAAGACGATTATTCTACGACCACCGACCGTGGTCGATACCATTATTATTATTAGAGCCTATACAATATTATGATGTTCCAAGTTCTCAGTCAACTCACACAAGTTGACGACAGCTACGAAAAATTATTACCAGTAGAAATACGCATTGTGCAGATACCTGGTATACCAGGTAGTCGATTCACAGTGACTGGTAGGCGAATCTACGACCACCACCCGTACGGACCTCGGTCGGCGTTCAAAAGTTCGGCTTCATACTGATACATACATGGTAAACCAGTATCCGTATCGGTATGCTAGTTCATACCACAGGTACCTGGTAGGTATTCATGTGCAAAGTTCTACCGCAGTTCACCTTGAATGGCGTCCACGATTGCGGCGTTTACGTAAGCTCCTCAGCCTCTCTTCGGTCTCCGCGGCGCTGCTGGCGATTGTGCTACTTCGGAGGTTTCTAACACGGCAGGTTTTCATACATATCAGTCACAAAGCCCAAACGGGGGGAGCAGGGCAAAGAGACACAGCAAACAGTTATAAATAGTTAACATTAGTAGTGCATGCGCATGGCGCACGTTAGACGTGTCGGCTGGTAATGATGTTGTGATAAATGCACACATACTGTATAAGTACCGGCATGTATCACATCCGGTCTGCCGATACAGCCGCCATGCTGCCATGCCGCCATACAGGCCGCGACGTCATTCTTTTAGTTTTACGTAGAAACCCGTGGTCAAACATCAACACCACGGCTACTCGTACATATCATGCCAGGTGCCAGGTATCATATATCATACCTGGAACCTACGAATATTCTGCTTGTAGTATTACACGATGCACCAGGGTTTCGGGTATACGCTATAAGGTGCATAAGCGGTTATAGTATTAATAGCATCGTTGTCATCACCTTACGATATGACTCGAAAGGCAAGCAAGCGCAAAATGACAATCAGCACACGAAGACATACGCAAGCCCAGGGGTATGACACGAAAAAAGGAGAAAACGGAGCCACACGCCACACTCGCCACCATGAGGTCGGAATTGAAAACAAACAACGCGGGTTGAGATTTTTGTCAGAAAATGAAAAAAAAAAAAACAGTTGTATATCATTTTTTTTCACTTGATTTTGGCAAACACCCCTGCCTGGAACTGAAAATAAAGTGGGGTGTCGATTTGTATATTTTTTCGTGTACCCTCGGGGCGCCTGCCAAAGATGCAGCAGCAGCACATGCAGAAATTGTACCTGGGTATACATGCAACATACCGATACGAACTATTATTAATACCATATCAGGTCCGTATTCATTGTGTACCAGGTACTAAGTACCATACACCTGGTGTACGAAAAAACGCAATGAAAGCCTCGTCGACGAGAGACCACCTGGTACCAGGTATGGTACCAGGTATGTACTATATATAGTACCAGGTATATTATATTAATATCAATACAATACTCGAAACGTAAAAGCCTCAGTCCATTAATAATAATAGTCTGTAGACCTATGGGATGATACCAGGTACATGTTGCTGTGTACTGCCAACCTGGACCTGGATCCCCGGTAGTAGTCTAGAGTCTATACGCCGTCAGGTCACTTGCAAGCACAAGATAGAAATACTAGTATCGTCTCAAACGTTGTCGTGTTGTCGAACTGATCCTGTCATGCGTCATGCCGTGAAACGACGTCGGCTGTTATTGGTGGATACCCTTGTATAGATAGGAGTTACGTATTGCGCAAATCCGCGTACAGATCTAGCAGTACCCACCCTCTCATAACTGGTATACTCATACGTAAGAAACTCCGGCGAGCTCTCTCAGTGGAAGAAGGGTTGTTCCCCACAAACTGTAAAGGCTCCCAAATTCCTTATGTTCCCCGTAAAGTCTGTCAGTCTGAGTTTCTCGTGGGGCTCCTTTTTGTCTTTTTATTTATGAGGGGTAAGAGGTAAGGTAGGTAAGTTAGTGTGTATAGATATATACCTGGTATACGATATTGTTGGCCCTGTGCTCTCAGCGCTCCTCAGCGTTTCTTAGACGCATTTTTTTGCGTTGTTCGCGCTGTTCACCTCACGGGACGAAATTGCCTCATCGTGATCCCCGATCCCGACTGTGTCGGGGGCGGCCTCGGGCGTGCTTGCGCCGTGCCCTAGCTGCCGGCTGGCCGGGTGTGAATACGTCAACTGTGAGTTGGATCAGTTGAGTGGTCGATACTTGGTTTATGACAACTCTCGTGGCCAAACAATTTGGTTGTCGGCCTACCTTTGCCCCGTCAGACCTACTCTTGGCCCGTCAAACACTCTTCCAAAATATTATAGTTTCTAGCATCAACCGACATCTCTGCTCGCTCGTGACCATAAAAAATATTCTGTTTTCGATGCCAGCACCCAGATTGGACCTCTTCTCCTCTGGCCGAAACGGGAGAGGCCGAATCCTCCGCGGCCTTCGACAGCTCATGGCGGCAAGAGTGTGGGGAATATCGGCTGGGGTGGCCGGTCTCATGCTTCGCCGTTGCTTGTGCGTTGAGGGTTGGGCGTTCCAGAAACGAGTGTCGAAATTTCGATTCGGGCTATTTTACTTGTGAAAGCACGAGTTTTGCGCAAAAATGTTGAGATTCGTAGGCTATGGTCGGGAAACGAGCGTCACGAGCCTCTTCAGTTGCTGTGCACGCCGGGCGACCAGGCTCCGTGAGGCAGAAGAGACGGGGTCTTTGGTTTCGACCGAATCGGGCGAGTCTACGCCACGGTAGGAGAGGTACCGCGGTGGAGGTACAGTGTCTACGATTTTGTTTTTTGTTTACACGCAGCAGGCAGCAGCAATGGCAATGATTGCCATCAATGGGAAAGACTATATATAGTCATTCCCATTAGGCACTAGCAATGGCAATGACTGAGACTGAGACTGAGTCATTGCCATTGGGCACCAGTATCACATGAGGCGTGCAGTTTCGGTTGTATTGTATATTGTGAAGACATTTTTCTTTTTTATCGTGTAACCGCCAAGCAAATAAACAAGTCATCAACATGTACCGGTTCGACGAGGTACGACGACGACGACGTGCTTCTTCCTCCTCGTGCGCCACCGGGCTCCCCTGCCCCGACTGTTGTGCCAGGGGCAGCCTCGGATGCACATCATGTGCTACTGATGCTGCTGCTGCTGCCGTCGTTCATCCGCTGCCCTGGTGCTACTGCTATGTATGTCCTGCTGCTGTTCTGTTTTGCTGCTAGTGGTGCTGCTTTGTCTGCGATATGTTTTTGCTGGTTATTGCGCAAGTCAACTCCTCTCGGTGATTTATCTCGGCATCTTGAAGCTGAAAGATGGATCCATCTGCTGCGGAAGCTGTACGAGTACCGTCTCGCAATTGACATCTATCAGGTGTCTCGGCGGAGGTCTCGTGCCAGCGTAATTTTCGTATGATATGTACCAGTACGCTATGCTGCTGCTGCTAAACTTGCTGCAGAAAAGTAGTCGCCAGCGCTTCGTACTACTGTCGATTAACTCGATCGACTGCTGCTCAACTAATTGTTTAGTATATATCTGTACAGGAAGTACACAGTACGGACATCGAGGGTCTCGTACGTAGTACTTTGTAGTGCTGCTTGCTACTGTATACGAACGAGTAATGCGTTGTTGGGCCGGTTGGCGGATGGCAAGGTTTGTTTTTCTCGTGTTTGCAGCGTTTTCTTTCCCTTCATTCACAATTGTTTTTTTTATGCACCCCTTGGCAGTACTGTCGCGCTAACAGCCTAGAGTTGCACACCCGGTACGCCCTTAGTCATTACGGGCATGCCCGGAGCCGCAGGCGGGCGTTAGCCCGCCGCGCCGAGCCCCCCTTGTATAGTACTATTAAATATTAATAGACTTACAGTCAATAGGTGAAAGGCTAAAATGTACAGGTACCCGGTACATGGTGTACATCTACCTATATACTTGGTACATACATACTTTGGTGCGGTTGCCCAAAAAACGAAAAGTAATACCATGTATGTACATATTATACGGACATACGATTTTGTGCCCGGCAGATGTATCAGGTCAGGTATATGGGGTATACCAGGTATGATACAATATGATACGAGCGAATGCGAATGTCATAATATGCTATTATTATTAATAATAATAACACGGTGCCAGCTAGGGACCCCGTTCGAGATCGCCGAAGCCTAAGCATTTGCTTTCACGACCGACGCCGATCTATTCTCCGAAAACAAATAAATCAGGATTGGTGAGGAGAAAACTTCCCAACGCACACAAGTTGACGACAGATACAAATATCCTGCATTAAGCTACCAGGTGCTCGTACAGGTTTAAAGTTCTATCTTATGATACTTGCACAGCAGTATCTGTACTATACTATACATCTCGTCAGGCGTGAGGGACAGGGACAGGGGCAAGGAGCGCACCTGGCCACGGTGGCAGGACGGGCCTTGCCCGCGTCCATGGTGCTCATGAGGGTAGCGGGGTCGAGGTGGGAAGTACCGCTAGCTTGCGCCTTGGTCAACTTCTGGAAGTACTTCTGGGCATGGGTGCTATTGGTCCGAATCATGAGACGTGCGTGCGAAAGCGAAAATGCGAGACGGGAGGGCGCGTCGGGCAGCCAGGAGTTGAGGCGCGGGGGGAAGGGAGGGAGAGAAGGAAGAGGGGGGGATGGTGGGGCAGGGAAGAGGGGTGGACAAGGGGGGAGAAGAGGGGAGGCGAGTGGGGAGAGGGAGAGGACGAGGAGGGGAAGGAGAAGAGGGGAGCGGGCGGGGGGGAGGGGGCATCAAGGGAACGACGCGCACTGCAGGACCAGGTGTCATAATCTTGGACTCCCTTCAAATGGGGCGTGGTCAGCCGCAGAACCTTGTATATAATACGTAACGGTGTTCATGTGAACATATCTGCACTGACGTATCACAGCTTGCAGAATGCAGAATGACTAGTCGGGAGTCGCGCACTGTGTCGTATACGTATGCGGTGTATGATGAGGTATGATAGCGATATAGCGATACACCAGATACCAGGTACCTGGTATAGCTCTACGGCCCAAAAGAAAATCCCCACAACCACAACGACCGCTATTTCATTTATTGATACTAATATGATGGAATCAAAGCGAAGAAAAACACCGAAAAAAAAAGAAGAATGGATAAATTGAGAGACATGTGTGGACGAAGCCGATTTTATTCGAGACGAAAGCCTTGTGCCTGCCTGGTGCCAGGGTACCAGAGGGTGTATCATACCGGTTTTTTAAGTAACTCCGAAACGCCGAAGTTCGTGGCCACGCCCCCTCGGTAATTTCCGTTTTTCTGGTTTATTTAGACCGCACAGGCAGTGGCCAAGGCGTTGGCGGCCAAATGTGGATGGACTTCTGCACTATGAATAGAAACATAAACATGAAATACAAAATACATCGTACTGGATGTAGAGTAGTGCCGTAGAATGACTCCCATCGAGTGTATTATGTACTGGTACCGTGACCTGCTAATCTTCACGTCCGTACGTGAGGGTGAGGTATCATACAGCAGTGTGTGTACAAGTCCAACAAGGCCGTACCTGACACCACAAACACAACGACCTGAATACTGACTATATAATGTAAACACGTCATACATACGTTCGAAGTCAGTCGTCGAAAGTAAAAAAATGGCGGAACTTTTCCACCAGACGTTGCTCGTGCTACGAGAACAATACGAATATATATATAGAGAGAGGGTCGGGTCATGACCCGCGAAAAGCCCTGTTCTTTTTTCCTGTTTCACACAACAGAATCGAAGATAATTATTTATTTTCCGAATTCGGGGAGAACAAATCGTATTACTGATTTTACTTCAGAGTACTAACATAATATTTTAGGCTCTAGAAGCGACCATTAAATACAATTAGTAGTACGTACGAGTATTTTTTTTCCCCTTCTCCGTCCCATTTATTATTCAATACCCTCGCCCTTCCATCTCTTCCGCTCACTCCCAGTATCGGAACATCAGTAACTCAAAAGGGCACTCCTACCCCTTCCCCACTACCGTACGTGCCTTGTTTACTTACGCGGAAATAATTCGGCATTTTCTTCGCTCGTCGACGCGCGTCGAATTTTACAAACTTCACGGCTGACGTATTTCACACTGCTGTAATTTTATAAAAACTCACGCTCTGGCGCTTCCTGCATTTTTCTTCACAAGAAAAATCCGCCCTTGGGCTGGACTCGAAAGCATGACCTTGGCGTTAGTATTAATAGTACCGACGTCTAACCAATATAAAATCCATCATCAGATCAAAAGACTTACCCTCGGGGCTCGGGCTGGCTGCTGCCTCGTCAGCTCCATCCTATGAACACAAAAAAAAATCCACACATGCAACAAACACATGCCTGGTACCTGGTATACTCTTCTGTTGTTTAATACCTATTAATAGTAGGTAGAGCTATTTGTGTTGTCACCATCAAAAATTATACGGTGCCAGTTACAACATAACATCAACAATACTGACATACGAGTACCGTAGGCGGGGTCCACCCATCCATCACCTACGGGTACAACAACATTCAGATGGTAGACTACTGGCTGTGAGCGTTTTGTACGTTCATCAGTACCGAAAAGCTCCCTCGCCTTGCCCTCGGGGCACTACTTGGTATATAACTACTGACTTGCTGGTCTGCCCGTACCTGTACTCTGCAGTATGTTTAGGGCATGGGCTTGACGCCCAGGATTACTGCCGGTATGGTACCAGTGTACAGTAGTACTGTAGTACAGTAGTACAGGCAGTAGTTCGTTCTTTGTCATGCCAATTTGACAATTTGCAGTGGCCAGCGGGTTCCACACTATAATACTTCGTGTAGTTCGAGACGAGCAAATATTAGGGAACGGTCAACCCTTCTACGGAAGAGGGCCCTATCTACCGCTGCTAAATATCCAAATACACTATTTTCAGCATCAACAACCTAACATTTTCTCCCACCGGACGGGACGGCACACCGCACCCATCCATACATTCTGGGTCCCAAAGAATCGAGGAAGAACAAAAAAAAAGTGTACCCACTCCGACCCTCTGAGCCACCCCCACTCACCGAATCTGAACAACGGTACGGGTCTGGATGAGGGTCGCAATCTGTTTCCACCCCTTGCCGTGAAGCTCCAACCCCTTCAAGAACAACCGGTGCTCGTCGGACGTCCAACGCCCTGTCGTATTAACGATAATAGTCGATCAAGTATTACGCAAAAAACAAGCAAATATCATGGACAGGCATAAAAAATAAGTACATGGTCGACCTGGTACAAAATAACTATAAAAATAATACGAGTAGTCCAGAGATTTATAACTGAAAGTTCAGAGGCAGAGGTTCGGTCCTCCTGCTGGTGTTGCACATGAATGAGTGCGAGGTGCTCCCGGCATGAAGCATTGTTTTAACATCCTGAGAGAGAGGCCTCGGGAAGTACGAAATTTCGACACTGCTGTTTAATTTTCCCCCGGCGTGCATCAATCATTCTGGAACATACCAGGTACTATAATAACAGGCCATGTACTCGAGGTTGTGTGTGGTAGAACATCAAGCCTTTTTTCAATATTCAATTATGATATCAACATTTATCTGTCGTGATGATGTCGCGATCAACAAGAGAAAAGACGCCGAGCCAGTTGATTTTGCGGTCAGAATTATTTTCGGGACGCTCCAAGGCCGCCGAGTAACTGCGTCCAACTGCAATAGCAGCAGCGAACCAGTCATTGGTGGTGGTGGGGTGGTGGGGTGCAGAGAGCAGACAGGGTATCGATTTCAAGGCAAACAATATGGCGCTTCACGCGGAATAGGTTGGGCTCAATCAAAAGCAAGGCCAGCGGCAGCGGGGCCGCGGCCGCGGCAGAGCAGTGCTTCCAACCGGCGAGAGATAGTGCGAGATGTTTGTTACGTACCAGGTACGATGCTTCATTTTCTCATTTTCGTTGGCATTATTACATACAGATGTTCTGGTTGTTTTGGCATGAACTCCTACACCCATTACTACAGCAGTAATACAACTCTATATCGATATTATATATGGCTCTACGCTTTGGTTTTGGTAGTTTCGTCGAGACGACACCCATCAAGCTATTAAACTGCCAGTCCCAGCCAGGGAAGCAGCGAAAAAAAAAAAAAACGACTGACTGCTGTGACTGACTGATTTGACTGCCGTATGGCCTGTTGCGTGACCAGCAATCGATGTCTGCACTCACCTGTATTTTCATTTCCGGGTTGGCAGAGGCCTTCATTCTCGAAATTATCTCCGGCATCAGACAGAGACATCACAAAAGAAACCTGCCGGGGACCGCCGGAGGGGCATGACAGCGGCAGCCGTACGTAGTTTTAGACAAGGGCGGTGTAAAAACAAGAATTTTGCAAGAGGTGGTTCTAGGGCGGGAACGTCTCGGAAAAGCAGTGCAGCATTGGAATGGCATACTATACGCGCCTTGCAGCGACGCCACGACGGCCGTATTCCGTCGGGGGGGCAAATGGTCAGTAGTGTCACATCAGACACTGTTTGCAACGAACGTAGAGGTGGGTCTAGCCGGGCTATACTGCTCCGCTGCTTGCGGTACCGGTACCTCGGCCGAAGATGTCTTCCTGTCTTACTTCCGAACCGAAGGAGCAACTTTCTTTGTCGTCACAACCGACAAAATGTAGCTGCTGCTGCTTATAGGAGGGTAACCGGAGCATCAACGACAACCCTTTGGAGGATTGCAAGAAAACCAAAAGGGCGGGTTGCCCGGTGTAGAACTAGGGAGGGATTGCGGCACCAGAACCATTGTAAGCATGGTTGCAGCAGCAGTGTAGGCATGGAAAGCAACGACTACGTAACGGAACCGAAAGCAGGACAACAAACACCACAGAGCTAGAGCGCTCACTGCAGCGGTCTAAAAATAGCACCACCTTCATCATATCGCAAAACGCTCCGCTTTCAGCTTCCGGCCCGCGCGCGGCTCGGGAACTCTGGCGTTTTTCGCATGCCTTGGGGCTTGCATAGGGCGTTGAATCGTTCAACAATGCTTCGGGCTATGGTGTCCTTGCTGAGCAACAGAGCAAGCTGCCCCGCGCCGCGCTTGTCCAGCACCCCGAGCCCACGAGCCCACACAAACGTTCGACCGGTAACCTACCTGCCGCACTTTCACCTTCCACCCACTAACGTACATCACATGACACCGAGGCGGCGGCCACCAATGCCACAACCGCGCACCTGCTTCGTCCCCGACTGAGCAGCAGTAGTGGTTCTTAGGGTGTAGTGCCCAGTGCTGCTTGGGTTGGTGTTTGGCCCGCAGCAGCAAGAGGTGGTTGCCAGGGCACCGCGCCGCGTGTCTACGAGCAGCAGTGCGTGCTTCTTGTATAGCCCTCTCCGGTGGAATCACTGAGCTCTACTTCAAGATCGGAAGGGGGAGGAAAGCAGCAGCAGCAGGTGTTGTTCGAGTGATAGTTGCACTTGGCAGGAACACAGAAGCTGCACGATTCGCAAGAAGCCCTGCTGCAACTCTTGCACTTGCTTACCCGTCGCGCGGTGTGCCCTCCCCACGTGGATGACGGCAAACCGCTAATCAGTAATCACTAATCTCGGGTGGCGTGGGGTGTTGTGCTGCTCCCATGTTCCGGATTGTCATTTTTTCTTTCATTTTTGAGGTGGATTAACATGAATTTGGTTATCCATCAAGAGCCAAAAGTTTGAATAATCGCGCGGTGACAACATTGAGACGATCTTATGCCCTAGGTCCTCGACCGTGTTTGCCCTCGGTTCTCGAAGTGTCGTGGGGCCCTCCCTACCCCTCCTGTAAACAATGCTCCCCAGTGCACACGACCACCTGCCATATTGCTACTGTTGGAGAACCTGACGTTCGCGTCGGGTAGAGTTGGGCTAAGTTGGAGATTGCAGAGATTCTTCTGTTGCAGTAACTGGTACCAGTACGTATATGATACACAACTTTTTTGTACCAGGTACCACGTACAACTTTTGAACCCGGAACACTTTTTGGCGCCAAATATGCACACGCCTGCCCAGGGGCACGGGCATCGGCTTTTGCCCTCTTTCGTCATGACACAAAAATCAGCCTAATCTTTCGGTACGTCCATTCTGCGTACGAGTCTGTACGCAGTAACATTTGACTCGATTGACGATACACACTGACTGACTGTCAGAAAGAAAAAAAACTAGACAGGAAGGATGGTCCTCGCCAGAGCCCTCTCGCATTTTACATCTTGATCTGATTTTTCTGCCCTCAACATCCTCCACAGACAGCAGTAGCAAGTGAAGTACCAGGTATTAATTTATTATTTATCTCTCTGTTCTGTACAACTATTATAGACGAGACGTATATTATTAGCAGCTTGCAAAGATGAGTATCAACTATTAATACTTAATCAGTCGAACACAGCTGACCTATTTCATAAATTTATAAAAACTCCACCTCTATCTACGGGCTGCGAGGTGGTACTATTAAATACGACTACTCTTCTTGACTTCAGTTGGTCCGCTGTTTCGCAGTTCGGCTGTCTCATGTTTCTATATTATTTGCGGATGCTGTATTTATGGACTACCAACAACAACAGCAGCAGTTGTACGTATGGTATACTTTACCTGGTATACAATACCAAGGGCAGCATATGCGTACCTCTCTCATCATCCATCATCCATTAATAGTTCATCATGGCATCATACTCACTGTTCTACATACATACATCAGTCTGAACTGAACTGCGGCATATTCATACACGCATCAGAGCATCTTCTACAAGGTACTTCTACGTACTACTGGTACCTACCTACCTACCTACCTGGTGTTTGGTATATACTACTATTAATACTATACTGATACAGCAGTAACTAACTAACTGCTGTGCGGGAACATGCATCTTCACTATAATATATTATACATTGATTGCCTGTACGTCGTACTTACTTTGAGGGTAGGGGGATGGTGGGGCAGAGTGCAGAGGGGCTCAACTTGTTCACGAGAATAATAGATGGATGAATATTATATACGATCGGGGCGGGGACGTGTCACTTTTCCTTGCTTGGCTGGATTCCGGCGGGGGGTGATGGGTGGTGTGGTGGTGAGTTCATAAAGCGGCGGCATCATCAGCAACGCACCTCCCAACAACCTGCTGTGATGCAAATCCACACCCACCCACATCATACCCAAGAAAGTCGTGTTCTGACTTTGTTGTCGCATACATTACATGCAGAATAGTAATGCGATGATGACGCGTTGCGCTGTGCTGGCTGTTTGGTCATCATTCCTACAGGAGGAGGAGCAGCAGCATCGTGCAACAACAAACATGTATGCATGTGTATTATTTTATTCAAAAGCACATGTTTGTACATTAATTTATCAATAATAATAGTTATATGACGGGGGTCCATAGTTAACAGGACCTATGGTATAAATACATAAAAAAAACCTATACCAGTATACTGGTATTTGACTATTTTTACTAACAACATATATTTGGTCCTATTTACTATGGTCCCCAGCAATGGTTGTGGTACTGCATACATCTACGAGTTAGTTGATGATTTGATCCCTCGTCTTCAATTGTTTTGTGTTGTTTGCAGTACTAAACAAAAAATAAGTGCTGCGGTGTGGTGTTGAAAGAATATCTACAGCAGAAGGTAAAAAGACTCAACATTAATACTACATATTTACTGGAGTATGGACAGAAGAAGCAAGAAGACGAGGAGCACAAAAAACTTCCAAAAGAAGTCTTCCTGAGGAGTACATGCACAGAAAAAAACACAAAACAAAAAACAAGCAACGACTGTAAAAAAGCAAGCGTCACATTATTACAAGCGAGCACGCTCGAACGTTGAAAGAAGTGCTTGAACAGCATCGATGATGCCAGGCAGTTCCGCCGTTCAGTGCAATTTGTATGATTTGTATGATTGACCATATTCGTATGACGATGATATATACCAGGTATAATAGTGGGCGCCCGCAGTTAAGACACATTATGTCCAGAAAAATAGGCTCAGATAGGTACGGACAACAAGAAAATTGGATTAAAATGAAAAGAAACAGCTCATCAGTGAACCAACTTTCAATCCTACCTGGTATATAATAGAGTTACTGCTGTAAATCAAGGTCGGAAGCAAATAAGAACACGGAGCCTGGACACCAAGTTGACGTGTGTCTGGTATATGGACAGCAAGCGATTTTGACGAACAAAGCACAGCAGCATGCAGTGCCATCGGCGCTTTTTTTAAAATAGGATGTTGCCCGACGACGTTGTTTCATAATAGACACGTAAACCTGACTGAGAGCGTAGTATGAATACATTTTTTGTTTTGTTTTTAATTATATGCGAAAACAATGTATGCTTCGCATCTTTTTTCATGTTCCAGATATAATTACGTACTCGAGGCGGAAGTAGGTGTACAACATAAAGTACTCGGCTCGTAGCTATATATTTAGTGTTGGTATAGCAGCTGACGCATTAGTCTCGATGAAACAATGGCCACCATCGAGATTGAGTACAATACGTCGTCAACCAGGCCTCCTGCCTCCCTTTCTCGATGTCCATCCGATCTACATGACTCGACCTATCTATGTGCAGCTGCATCCTGCATCCTGCACAAACCACTGTGCAAGATGCGTCAAGGCGGGTCTTTCGGCCGCCCGGCGTTTTTCGCAAGAACGCCACCTAAACACGCGGCGGAGCCGCGCGACTCGAGCACCCCAAAGGGTTGGGGTTGGGGTTCCGGTTAGGGTCAGGCCTGGGGTCGGGTTGACCCACGTGCAAGGTTGAAATGGACGACACAGGTCAGCTGCACATATATAGCGCACGCCGATCCGCATGTTAGCATATTAGATGAAGTACAAGTACAAGTATAAATATTCCGCAGTCTACACTCATTTCAACCATTCAATCAATCAATTTGTCAACGCAAAACATTACACAATATACTCTGGTACCCGGTACATCACTACAGCAGCAGTAAACGTCTGTACTGGTATGCAATAATGCATCAGTAGCAACAGTAAGATATACACTAACGACACGTATCAGGCAAAAAAAAAAACTTGTCAAATTGGCACGTTTTTGGAAATTTGGATTTGCCATTTTTTTAGCAGGTTTTTTGTATTCTCCAAGCTCTTCGTGGGCAAGATTTTGGAAATTTGGACCAGCCATTTCAATTGGCAAGTTTTTCAGCAAGACTTGAAAACCCAAACTTCCAAAAACTTGCAAATTCGGCAAGTTTTTATAGTGTCGTTAAAAACGGCCTAGGCCAGGCTGACATTCACGGGGACTTTGAAATTCGGGGGTCGCCGTATTGAATTATCAAGCGTGGAACGTACACATTCTCAAGTAAGAAACCCAGCCCGGGTCTGCATTATATCTGTTTCATACGTTACTGTTAATAGTATTGCACAGGTAGGTGTCCTGTGTTGTGTTCAATGTTATGATACGTACGAGCAGGCTAAGATACTTTTCTTATTAATAATGTATATGCCACGGCCACGAGGGTATGGCTTGTACATGTAAAGAGCTGACGCAAACAAATAACTTGACCTCCCCAATTACGTTTAAGCACTGTCACGCGGGCTCAATTCATGCAGAACACCTGGTAGTACACAAGGTCCCCTCGGAACGCTTTCGAGGGAAAGCAGGTCAACGCCCTTCAGTGGCGCTGCGCTCGTTCGAATGGCTATCCTATTTTATCGCTGACTGCATCATATTTCAAAACCGGTACGTACCACCACGTGTAAACTTTGTACCAGTGATATATGGTGCTGAATATATCGATATCGAGTCGCTGGACGCTGTGCGTGCCGTGGCACATATCTACTTCGAAGTACCAGGTATAGCAGTAGTGCTATTAATAGCAGCAGCAAAATTCTGCAAGGTGTAGGCCTGCCTCCCTTTCGTGCCGATTCGAAGGGGAGGGAGAGGATGCCAAAACTACATAACTACGGGCTGTGACACTAGCTGTGGCAACCAAGAGCAAACAATCGCTCGTTTCTACTTCTGGCTCACGCCCATCCATCTACGTACTGCTACTATTGATGAAACTACCACGGGTGTTTTATGGGGTGTTATACTCTGAGAGTACCCGGGTACCTACGTAGGTGTGACCAAATAACCAGGCTTGGTACTCGGGTACCCCAGAGTAAATACCTTAATATTAATAGACATACCCTTGAAAGCTACCCAACTGCATTTGCACCCCAACGAATCAAGTTAAACAAAACACGGCGCGTTAGTTACCACAAAGTAGAGCTGATACTTATAACGACATCCCGTAACACTGGGCGGCCGAGGAACCATTTTCGTAATTCAAAACAAACACACTCGACCGACTTCGCCTGTCGAAGAAACCCATCAACAGAGTAGTGGGAACCACAAAGCACAAATCACACAAAAAAACTATGAATAGGCAAATCTGAAATAAATATTATTTCAAACTTCCTCCAAATACAGGCAGGTTGGTTCACCTGGTACGTAGCTGGCCAAATATATACATCTAATATCAGTGCGGACAACAAGCTGCCCCACATGCAGCTACACAAGCAGAGAAACCGATCCGTTTTTGCCGCCGCTTGTTTTGAAGTACTGTCATAAGGGTTCCTCGACGCGGGCTGGCGCGCCAACCACAATCAGATCCTGCCCCAATCGAACGTATCCCACGTCCAACAGTGGCAGTGGAAAACCTGCAGGGGCGGTAAAAAAAAAACGTTCAAAAGCAGATAGTATAGAGCGGGCGATGCTGCTACACCGCATGCTATGTACCGCAGTGGAACCTCAGCGTTGGCGTAATGGAGGCAGTATACGCTATTATGGTGCATGATCTGCCAACAAAAAGCGAGCCTCCTTTTGTAGATAACGGCAATTCCTATTCGTATAAATCCCGCCCCCAAGGTCAAGGGCAGCTCTCGACGGACAATGTAGTCTCCCCATGGTGCAGCATGGTGCAGTGAAGATCTACACACTTCTATTTGCACTGTACCTGGTAAGCTGTAGGGGTAGACCACTCTTGGGGACACATCGCTTGGAACGACTTTGACCCATGTTCTGTGGATCGGTCGAACAAACGCTACTGCTCGAACGAATGCTTTCGTTCAGCTACCACCCCAGCCGATCAGTTCACCGCGCTTGCACTTCCGGTATACCGCTATATAGTACTGCATGCTAAGAGTGCCACCACAGTAAAATTCGCTTCTCATTGGGCCAACACAGCAGCAACAGCAGCAGCAGCAGCAGTAGCATCAGTAGCATCCCGTCTCACCTGCACCACCAACAGACGATGCATCGCAGCCGTTGTCGGTCTTTGAGGCCAATACGTTGTAGCCTTGCAGGAAAACGGGCGCGATGGTAATGACCACTCGGTCCACGAGCTGCCTGCCCACAGTTTGCTCCACCGAACCTGCTCCCGCTTGTCCCCCGTACCCTCGCAAAAATGACGAGATAACGGTTGCACCTCCCTGCGCAGCAATGCCGTTAGTGTCATAATGATTGAATGATTCACGATCGAGGAAGTGAGTTACGGGGAGCACCCTAAACGCTAGTTTATGATATGATATGATATGATATGCTAGCGTAATCGTTTAGGGCTGTGGATAAGGTATGCCCTGGCTTGACTTGACGGCTACTTATTATTATAATTGGGTGGTGAAATAAGCCAACTAGTTAACTTTCAGTATTACCGGGGTCCATAGTAAATAGGACCTACGGTACACACAAAAACTTATACATTAACATGTTTTTACTAACAATATTTGGTCCTATTTACTACGATCCCCCGTAATAGTATATATCGATATAAAACACACGTCGAGGCACAAACACGCCAGTCAGGCACAAAGATGCAGTATCTCGCAAAACTCTCCGCACGCAAGTAGCTGAAACACCTAGCCAAATGATAACTAGTCGGCGACTCACAGTAAACCAAATCGCAGCCCGAGAAAACGGGGCTTCGCGGCACCTGCATATTCCTCCAGCGCTTTTATAGTGTTTTATGAATAGTGTCTATTAATAGTCTGCTCTTAAACCAGCTTGACCACAGTTGCGTGGCACAAGCGTATGTTCCGAACAAGTTATCTCGATTGTGAAATCAATGTACACCATTTCAACTATAATTCATGAAATATTTATTTTACACAAAGAAACTCAGTTGATTTAATATTTACAACAGAACAGTACATGTATATATATATTTCTTGTTGCGATGCGTATGTATAGTCTTGCGTGCAACCACCAAAGCAACAAGTTGCCGATTTGGAAGGTCATACAACACCGCTGCGTGGTATGTCAACGGTAGATGCAACGAATCGTTTGGTGGCAACGTACGTGGTTGACTCCGTGCGATGATTACAGAGCAGTACATCTTGTGACGCAGGGTACTGAAGGAAGGACTTGACTGCCCCAGAGCACAGGCTCGCGAATGGCGATACCGCGGAGTCTATGGCGCGCACCCAGCAGCTCGCGTGGGCTTACATCCACTCTGTTTTGTTCTCCTTATTTGCACGCTTTATAATGGACAAAAGTATGCTACGTAACACCATACTTTCCCCCAATTATGCTGCCTACGTTCGAAAAAAATAAACATGCTATTAATAAGAGTACGTAGTGTTATGCTCCTAAAAATGCCCAGCTATGCCGAAATGTTTTCGAGCATAATGGATATATGGATGTGTGCCTAAGCTCGCTACACTTCTGCCAGAAATGGCCCTTCGCTGCCAGTGGTGATCGCTATCATCAGCATCAACAATGGCATGCAAGGAGGAAGAGGAACACACCGTCAACAAGCGACTACTTGGGCAATTAATAGGGGTGCAAGTTGGCTGGCTATAAGTCGCCGACTAGTTATGAGTTGGCTAGGTAATACAGGTAGCTGCGTGCGGAGATTTCCGGGGTCCTGCGTCGTTGTATATATCTGACTGGCGCATTGTGGCTTGGCGTTACTTTTTGTGTCAAACACTCACCAGGGTAGGCCAGTTAATGGGCTTCCTTCGCGACCCAAGTCACAACCCTATGCCCTGGTAGAGCAATTGAAGGTCGCTCAGACACATTTGAAAGGAGTGGACAGTCCGGAACCCACAACTAACACAAGCACAGAGCAGCACACCCAAGCTCACCTCCACCATGAGACTCCTGATTCCCATTGAGTAGAGTTTTTCCAGGCAGTCACCCACATCGCAATGGCCATCCGCTCTTAGTCGAGAGTGAACGACTACGAAGTCGTTCGCCGCATGGTCTTTAGATCCCTCCCTGCTCCTCGAGGCCCATTCGGCCAGCCACCTTGACATGTCCACAAATACAGGGAGGAAATGTTATGGCCGCCAAAGAATGGTGCGTATTATAGGTGCGTGCATCGCTTTACTGCCTTCATGTTTAGCAACGCCCCTCTCGACACAAACGACGAACACGGTGGTTCTGAAGGTGTAAGATCAGCGAAAAACGAATAAAATAAATGAAAAAGCTACTCTATCATTTATGATTATGGCCTCGGCGCATCGCAATTCCATTGCCATCGTTGAAGCTTCAAGAACCCCACGCTTCGTAGCCATACACTCGCTGCAGTTATCATACGCTACATTGCAACCCCTGCATCTCTTTCGCGTGCAGCCTGCATACGCATGTCATCTGGCGCCGAGAACAGACACAAGCCTACGGCAGCGACGTGTTCTACACAAGCTAACCGCAAGCCAGGCTTGTTATTGGAGAAGGAGACAATCCCCAGGGCTTACTGGCCGTCCAAATAATTCCTTTCCAGACAAGCGAAATTGCCTGCATTGAGCAAACAAAGCTTCTACGAAAACGAAGACAGAACGGTAACATAAGGCAAGTTTGACCAACTGGCAGGACTGCTGTTGCCAGACGACCATCGCCCTCCTTTCGTGCTTACCTGGTATTGCGGATGCATTCGTTGATATCGGCTGTTAGTATTTCTGGTACAATACGTACCTGGTACACGAGAAAGGTACCTTGTATGCGTCTTAGCCTACACGAGCAAGTAAAACGTCGGCGGAAGTAGCAACATTTGCACCTAAATCGTAGGGTCGACCCGCTTCTACTGATTTATACTATAGCTCCGGTTGCAGGGAACTCCTCGAATGTTTGTGCCTATCTCGTGCTATGAAGAAATCCAATTTTCACGAAATACGGAGAGCTCTGCCACGCTACTGTAACTGAGTTGAGGACATGTCACGACGCACACGAACCTCCAGCCCTGACGTACACTGCTGCTATACATGGGCGTATTTTAATTTCCTATACATCTCATCTGTCCCGTGGCGTGTGACCACAAAGGTTGAACTATTGATGACAATATATCTAGCGTAAATGATCAGCACGAATGCTGGATGACATGTCATTAGATAAATGTCGATGAGTGGAAACACCGGTTTCAATGCGGAAAACACGCCTACAAACACACAAACTGCCTGTGGTTTTCTATCGCGGGGAGGCACCCCAGGTGGAGCCGTGCAGCGTAGCTTCATTGACTAAAAAGACGCGACAAAAGGGGGTACCATCACCACACGCCTTCGCAGCAAAACCTAAGCGCTGCTACGTCTACCGTACGTTGCGAGTATCACGTATATGGCGTCTGCTCACCTCCATGCATCGGGACAAGACAGGTCCGTGAAGATGACCGCGCCGCCCAAGCGCATACACCGGGGTAACTGGCTCAGGCTGCCCGCCAGAATCACGGGTCGTGGGGGCGCAGCCACGGGCGATCTCTTTTCGCGCTGCAGGGGGTTGTCGGTCAATCGGTCGCGGCGACAGTCCTTGGCCGAATTAGCGTTAGCATTATCGTTGCTATCGGGGCAGGTGCTGGAGGCCGACGGGTTTCCCGGAGGCCAATGTCGGATGTTGAGCCTGCGTTTGTTTGCCCCAAAAACCACGGCACCAAACGGGACGGTCAGAGTCGAAAAGCGGAGGCGGGGCGTCAGCATTCGCGGAAATACTAATGCTGTTGCGGTGCACGGCTCAAGTCATCGCTCGTCGCGCGCCTTTTCAGGGGATTGGATGACAAGTCGCAACAAAAGGAATCGTACCAGGTGCCAGCTGCAGGCACGCTTTCGCGGGGAAGGTTACGGTTTAGACGTGAACCTGAAAGGTGGGTTGCTGCATGGGAGGTGGGACGTGTGTACGGCGCGGGGGCACAGAGTGGTGTAAGGAAACGGTGTGGCGGCTCTACGACTTCACGCGTAACAGCGGTTCCACTTTTCGAGCGGGGGGGCGGGACAAGTGTTCCTCCTGAGGCTGGCTACCACGCACAAAGCTGGAAATGGCGGAGAGACAAAAACGCGTCAGAGCGCTCGCCCGGTCGGCATTCTAGGCCCGCATAAGGCAGCCTGCTACGAGTTTATTTCAACAGGCCACGCCTGCAGCAGCACTACGCGGTGCATCTCCGGCAGTAGGCAGTAGCACGTCCTCAAGACGAGGAATGTTCAGCATACATCCGCTCAATAGATGCAATAGCCTCAATTCAGTCTCAGAGCATGGCGAATGGCGAACGAACGATGCTGGATAGTTCGGCACACAGCAGTGGTGGCACGCAGGGCTGCTCAAAGCGGGACCATTTTGACATGTTCGTCGCCTCTCTTTTTATATCCCCTGCCAGATAAAATTATTGCCGAGGTACAGACTATATAATATCAACAATATGGTACCCAGAGTCTGCGCCTCGTTCGTAGAGCCAAGTTGGGAGCGCCGAATAGAAAAGTTCATACCTCACACCCCTCAGCTCCGTCGCGTTGTGGAGAGGTATCGTCGACTGAACACTCCATTAATCTTTAGACTATGACCCTAACCAAAGCCCTGACCCTAAGCCTTATGGTTAGGTTCATGGCCCATAGCCACAAATAGATCAAACAAACTTGTAGCAGCAGCAGTACTTCCTTGTTGTACAGAGTACAGCAGCTGCTGCATGCTCCCATGATACGTACCAGTATATATAACCCGTACCTACTGTAGTACGTAGCTCTCCTCTATGACTATGCTCTCTTTGGGATAAAACTGCTGCGCCGATGTGAACACCAGGTAATGCTGTATACATGTATAGACATGAATACACCACTTTGGACGGAAATGCAAGTAAGATATGTTGGAACATTAATCGGCATGCACAAGCGTTCCTTGCATATTGGTCCAGGGTGGTATACCAGTGCAGCATGCTATTAATAATACTAGTATCACAGAAGCAAAATTGTTATACTTCTATACCTGATATACTCAAGTATATGTACTGCAGTATGATACCCTCGTAATATAAAGACTACTGCTGTATATACGGACTACAGATATCCGTTTTTTGCTGTGTATGTATATCCCGAGTCCGAACTCAAAGATATGAGCTAACCTTGGGTTGTCTTGTCTTACAGTCCCTGCGCCAACAAGAATGGCGTCGTGGATCGATCGCAAGCCGTGCGTCATCGTGCGGCTTTCCGGTCCGCTGAGGAATACCTGGGACCGAACAAAATATATAGCATACTTGTTGATACGAATAGGCGGCAAGATGGCAAGATGCGACGATGTGACGACATCGCACAACAAGACGATATCACCGAGCTTGCAAACATGAGCCGTAAGATAGCGAGATACGACGATACATATAGTTCGACTTGATAGCATATGATATCACCATATCACCAAGCTTGCGGTGAGACAAATAATGAGCGCAGCGCTGCAACAAAGAATGGAAAGTGGGGATTTTGTTGGGTTTTCGAGTGATTGAAGCGATACTCTGCTTTCAAAGCGTCCGATTTTGTTGTACATGGAATGTGAGGATACTCCATTTCTATCGGACTGAAATATGTACCGGTACGATATTGTCGGCGGGCAAAATATGTACGAGGAATATATAATATCAGGTATTAGGTATAGAATTATGGGATGATACGATGAATATACGCGTACAGCAGCAGATGCAGATGCAGTCAGTACCAAGACAAAGACTTCACCCTCCTCATGACCCTCGTGATCATCATACGTGAAAACCTGGCTATTGTAGGGCACGCTGGCATTGAAGTACGCATTGAAGCATTGCAGCACGCTTGAAGAGGTGCTTTTGGTGCTGTTGACGGGCTCGGTCACGTGGAAGCGCATCGGCCTACAGCTATCATTTCATACGGAGCTGCTACATATTGATACGGCCATCTTGCTCTCACTCCCTTTCTTCTGTGGGAAGGCGCCGGGCGCCGAGTATGCCGCGTGTTGGTCCGCGACTGACTCTCTCCTACAGCAGCAGCAGCAGTGTGTGTAGACTGCTTTGCACCTGGTACCAGGTACCTGGTACATACCAGTGCGAGCGTTATGAATATCATGCGATATACCAATAGTCTAGGCTTGCATCGAATTGTGCTCAACACGTTTGCGTCCTGCTATCTGTACATTATGTGTAAGTATGTGGTGTGTAATACTGCCGCAATACGTACTGCTGCACATTTTCACAACATCACTCATCGGGTAAAAAAGGCGGAACTGCCGACATCATGTCCCTTACGGCTCTAGCACATGAGCACATATACACGACGAGGCACCAACACGTGGGCGTGGGTGCAGTGTCTCGACGACGTGGCCTGGAATACGAACACATCGTACGCAGCCAGCCGTCCACCTACATACACGCCTGAGCACTGCTGCTAATTCGATTTCGGAGTACTCGTACAATCGTATGTAGAACCAGAGCTACTCGTGTTAATAGTCGTCAGAAAAGCAAACTCGTCTACTGCTGTACCAGGTACATCGTATTAAATATTAAATGAGTGCAATACGTAGTCAGTCGTATACGTACGTACGTACCAGGTACCAGGTAGAGCCAAAAAAGGCGATTCAATCGCCCTCTTTGTTGAAACAAAGCCCACCACAACACTTCCTGAGATGATCTATTGAACTACCGCAAGCTCGCAACAGCAGTCGGCAGGATCCACCTCTCTTTCTTACCTGGGACTTGTCCGCAGCCGATATGCTGCCGTCGATGCTCTGGGCGTACGTGAGTGTCACAAACGGCCTCGCTCGCCGCTCGCCGCTCTCGACCCTCTCGCCGTGTTCCATAATGCTGCTCGCAAGCCTGTTCAGCACACTCTCTTCAATCGTGCGACGGAGTTCTCGCGCGGCAAGGTCTGCGTTCGCATTCACCGATTCACCGGGAGTGTTACTTGCCTGTGATAAAGCATCGTGCGCTGCCGTCGTTGATATTGCCAGGCAGCTTTGGAGAGCTCCTAGTGCAAAAAGTAAGCACGTCCAGCATGATGATTCAAACCGCCCACCACGCTCGCGCATAGTCCAGCGATAGAGGGTACTCGTTTCGGTGAGCGCATATACCACGAGTTGAACTGACTCCCAGATGTCCAGATTATACGCGCGTGCAATGGTACGGGTGTTGCTTCGAGTCTCACGTGCTGCAGGCAAGGATGCTACACGCAAACCTCCCTTCCTCTCCCCCCACTACTGCTCGACACAACTATACTACCCAAGAATTTTGGATCAAACACGTCGTTTGTTTTCGCAAGGAGTTGCAATCGCCGACTCTGTTTTTCGTACCCCGGGGATGTCAACCAAGTATCTTTACGGTGAACCTCGGAGAGAAACCTGGATCTTTTTTACCAACCAACCTTTCGATCTTTTATATGCCAAGGTATCTTTGACGGCCGAGCACAGACGCCGAACGGCTTTGATGCGCTACTGCTGAAGTGCAACGATGCTGCCCCAACGCCCTGCTGGTGCCCCGCCACCACGGCCTGCGGGTAAACCTCCGGGATCGCCGCCGGCGTCTTCCCTCGGAAAGCCCCCTGGTCCGCCGCCTGGGCCGCCACCAGGGAGCCCTGGAAAGGGTGAGCTCTGAATATTATTCTTGCATTCTCATTCCAGTACACAGGAGTACTGCTGTACCCGTACTCGTAGACCTGGTATTGTATGCGAGCCCTATGTCGGGACGTGCCTTGATATTTATTAAGTAGGCATGTACCAGGTATTATATCGTACTTGTAGCACACAGTCAGCACGTACACAGCAGTACTATAGCTGTACGTACTGCTGCTGTATAACTGTAACCCAGCACATCGTATGAAAAGTAGTACCTGGTACCAGATACTCGTACGTACGAAGTGATGCTGCCGTCGGAGACAGGAGGCAACGGTCCCACGCGATGAATATTCAATTATTCAATTATTCAATGTGCGCAGTTCCTGACATTTACCAAATAAATAAACACTGCGGTTTGACACGTGGCGAAAGTGGCGTGGTGATGTTTCCGGGCATGAACTACTCGTACCACCTCCTGGGTACTTTATTTCGTCGACCATACGTTGGCTAGCCAGAGATTCATCTCGGATGTCGAAGGAAAGCGGCCAAGATCATGTTTCAAAGCAGGAGGAGGTCTATACACTGAATACCGGTATCCGAGTGATGTGTTGTTCGTTTATTTTGTTCATGTGTTCTGTTGTGTTATTGTGATGTGTGCTGTGCCACTGCTGTACTGTAATTGCAGTATATAAGTGTTTCCCAAACCCCTATGATCGTGTGTGACCTGGTACGTACTCAATGCACAACATTGCGTCGCCTACACACGTTTCGTCGTAGAGCGCGTGTATGTGCGAAAACTTCGGAGAAAAGCAACAAGACGATTGACAATATTATAGGAGCTATTTATGTACAGCTGGATATGAGATGTATGTAAGCTACATATCCATCTGACAAAGTATCGCTCTTCAGATATACAGCAGTCCGTATGTGTAGTCCGGTATACCAGGTATACACTGGTGTACTGTAGTCTGGTGCGCCATCAAGAAATTCGTGAAGGTTATTAATATGGGCTGGAAACGCCCTGTTCCCGCTGTTCCTTTTGTATGAAGAAAGTATACTTGTTATTAATATTAACAGTAGAAATCGACATGAAGAGCGATGTAGTGGTTTGACAAAATCTATCTGCTGCAGCCACACAGATTATTATTACCATTTCAACTTTGCATGCGATCCTCTTCTGGCGCGGTCGTGTTAACAACAGTAGCTCCGTTGCAAACCTCCGACCTTGATGCCGCGACAGCGGCCGCCGCAAAGCCACCCCCAAGGGGGCCACCTCCTGCTACGGCATCGTCGAATGTGATACCGTCCCAGCCACCACCGGGTGAGACGATCAGATACTGCACGAGAAGGATATATGATGGAGTCGTTGAAAGAGCGTTTCATACGCCGAACGAAACATTCCGACTTCTCAGTTTACTTTCTTCTGGCGTGGTCGTAATAACGTTCTTGGTCCTTGAGAGGGAAAAAAGTCACTACATATTTACCTGGTACAGTATGAAGATTACGGTATCGGCCACATGAAGCAACCTCATGCAGCTGGTAGGTATAGGGTAGGGAACGTGTCTGCACGGCAACGATAGGGGCTGCGCAGCACACTCGCGTAGCATGGTGATACTTGTACTGCAGCAGCTGCACGTTCTTGCTACTGTAGATCTTTCGAGACGGATGGTACCATCACCTCTGTCGTTTTTTTGCCCTTTTCCCATCATTCCCAAAGGGGTTAACCAGAGTTCCGTCTGCAAACCTTTGATCTAATCTGATTTAATCTGGTCTGGTCTGACCTGTTGTGTGTGGCAGTGTCCGCCGCGAAGCTCCCCCCAAGAGGAGCACCTCCCGCTACAGCATCGTCAAATGCGATACCTTCCAAGCCACCACCCGGTGAGACGGTCAGATAGTGTAGCGCATAAGACCAACACAAAGCCACTGTAGGGGGAGAACTTATAGAGGCCTTTATTTCAGCGGCACCGGGCCACTGACGCGAGTGTTCCTCTGCGAGTCTTGAGCTTTTTTTTTTTTTTTTTTTTTTTTTTTTTTTTTTTATCATCACTTTTACTTTCCAGCCCACTCGTAGGAGGTTTTACCCTCGACGATCTTCTGGACAAGCCGTGGTCACAGGTGTCGTCCCTTCTCCCCCCCGGTACGTGCCTTTAGTTTTTATCGCGCATAGGGTTCAGCATTCCCACTGCTCGTCGATTTTCATCGAATGTACAGCTAACTCACCCTCTCGCGCTTTCCGCTAATCACTTTTATGCAAGAAAAAGTCCCTATGAGCATGCACTCGGTGAGACTCGAACTCACGAAATTGATCTTGACAGGACCTACCAAGCCACCGGGGACGCCGGCTTGGCGCTGTTCGATTTGGTAACACGTACCGCCATGAAAGAGCTAATGGCCTAAACGCGGTAGTGAAAGTGGGGCTACCCCCCGTACCGTAGCCTTGGCCATGAGTTAAGATAGACTCGTCGACAGGGAGGTCTCTGCGCCGCCCAAGGAGAACGTTTTTTTACGCTGAACAGATGCTGCGACGCTATGAGCTCGCTCGGACAGGTGGTAAGTGTCCCGCAGTCAACAGATGTGGTGGGCCGGGCCGGGATGAGTTCATGGATAAGCGCTCGTGGTGGCAGGACACTAAGGGTATGCATATAGTGTCGTGTAGAAAATGAGCATAGTGAAGATACTACTTGTAGAGTGCACTAAACACCTGCGTTGCACTCCCCACAAAAAAGAGCTGATATCGCCAAAAGTCCCGACAACATAGACGATGGAAGCACGTCTGCCGACCTTTTTTTTACAGCTCCAAACGTTTCCATCGAGCAAAAAATTGGCTCCTTGGTGCGCTCTCGTGAGTGTGCCAAAAGCGACAGCACTTAGTGTCCTCCTTCGGGGCGGACCTCGTCGCTGAAGTTTGAAAATATGGTTCCAGGTGCTTGAACTTTCAGTTTCTTGTACTGTAGTCAAGCTTCTTTTCTGGTGTAGAACGAGAAGGAGAACGTACTAAAACGTACTCGTAGCTTCTGGGTTCTCCTCCTGGTCGTTCGCTCTACACCGGAAAAAAAAAGTTGGCTAAAGTACAAGAAACTGAAAATTCAAGCACCTGGAACCGCATTTTCAAACTTCAGCGACGAGGTCCGCCCAGAAGGAGGACACTAAAAGTGCCGCCGTTTTACCACACTCACGGGAGTGTACCAAGGAGCTCATATCTTCCCTGCCAAATTTTGGCTCGATGGAAACGTTCGGGGCTGGAGCAGTAAAACGAAAAGTTCTGGGAAAAAAAACGGCCTCAGACGTGCTTCCGTTGCGTTTGTTGTCGGGATTTTTTTGTGTTTTGTGGGCAGTGCAACACAGGTGTGTAATAGAGGAATCGACCTGCCTGAGGCATGTGAAATGCGCCCAGGAGAAACATGCCTGTTGTCTCTACGCAATCCCAGGCCGTGACACAACCATCTTGTACACTGTGTATGCTTAGCAATATGCCGCCGTCGAATGTAACTCAATGCCACTACAAAGACAACCCGAGGTCTTGTGTCGAACAGCCGCACAATTCAGTGCATGCCGCGAATCAATCCACTAATGTACGTCGTAAAATTGAAGTAGTGCTACCACCTGCGGACATGTGCACGCATGTTCTTGCCGCGCGAAAAAGCGTACCAACACTCTCCTCGGCTGGTGCATACACAAGCATCACACACATCACGTGAGCGCACAAACGCCGAAAAAAAAAAACGGCTACACACATTTTGTTGACGCCCCTTAACGTTGCGCAGGCGCCCCCCCCGCAAGAGCAGAGGCGAAGACGTCCACTCCCGCTCCTACAACCCCAACTAAAAAGGCACCGCCCCCACCCCGAGTCACCTCTCCGGTATTGCAACCCCCGGAAGATGCAAAAACAAAAAACGACATCGGTGGCCGATCTTCACCACGACCACCGCCTGGACAGCCTCCCGGGAGCCCTACTCGGGCAAAACCCCCAGGTGACCCACTTCTACGTATTTATTTATTTAATTACTTTTACGTCGCTTTTGCTTCTAGCTCAAGTTGTAAAATGTTCTACACTCAGCTGCACTTCGGACTATACCAGACTATAGCAGTAGCCGTGCGGTCACAGGTATCAATCTTTTCTCCTCCCCGGTGCTTGCCTATATTTCAATCGCGCGTAGGGTTCGGCCGATATGTTTGGGCCTAAATGAGGTTTGAACTGAAGAGGCGAAATGCCCGGTTCCAGCAAAAAGTACGTACCAATTTATTGTACGTACCCACGTACTGAGATTGTAATAAAATTTAGTAGCAGAAGAGTAGACGTTGTGTTTGTGTGTAATACAGCAGTGCAGAGCTTGCTTAGCGGCAGCCAACTACTTCCCGAGCGGTCTGCACGCACTGTACCCCTCATGTTCAAAACGAAACTGACGAAAACAAACATTCCGCCCGTGGACGCGTTATCCTAAGACACTTTTTACTTTTTCCGCTGTCCCCTTCTATTCGTCCTTTCCCTTGGCACAATCTCCGAGTTGCAGGTGGTGCAAGTGCCCCACCGGCCCGCCCTCCACCTGGAGCCCCACCTAGTGACCAAACGTCTCCACCCCCGCGTGGTCCACCGGTAAAACCCACTGATTCTCCTCCAAAAGGCGCCCCTCCTGGCCCTTCTCGAGGTCCTCCTCCGGGCCCTCCTCCAGGCGCTCCTGCAGGCACTCCCCGAGGTGCTCCTCCTCGAGGTCCCCCTCCGGGCCCTCCTCCAGGCGCTCCTCGAGGCGCTCCTCGAGGTCCTCCTCCAGGTGCTCCCCGAGGCGCTCCTCGAGGCCCTCCCCAGGGCCCTCCTCCAGGCGCTCCCCGAGATGCCCCTGGAAGTGCTCTCCGAGGTGCCTTCCCAGGTGCTCCACCTGGTGTTCCTCCAGATGCTCCTCACGGTGCTCGACCAGACGCTCCTCCTCGAGGTGCTCCTCCAAGTGCCCTTCAAGGTTCACGCCCAGACGCCCCTCCTCCAGGTACTCCTCCTGGCGTTCCTTCAGGCGCGCCACCTGGTGCCCTGCCTGGGGCACCCCCTGCACATTCTTCAACACCCGGAAAAACATCAGCACCCGCAGTAGTTGGAACCGAGGGCGTTACGTCGTATCACAAACCTGACGCCAGCGATCCGTCGAGTCCATCCAGAGCTACCGATGGTTCTGGCGGTCCTCCGGCAATACAAGCATCTGAAGGCCCCAAGGCGGAGCTACGCGGGCTTGAGTCCTCAGGGGTGGGTGCGGATGGCGGTGGCGGGGTGGGAGTAGATACAACACCCGTCAGTGAAACTACAGGAGGTGATGGTCGTGGTGCTGCAAGCCCACCATCAGTAAAAAGGCAGAAAACTCCTCCTCCATCTCCTAAGGTACGAACTGTGCAAGAGTGTGTTCATGAGGGTTTACATTATGGATGCACCCGGGTGTCTGCTCGGGTAATTACCGGGTATGACCCGTATAACCAGGTTTGGTACCTGGGTATCCCAGAGTATGTTATTCCTGGTACCGAATACACCCTCGGAAGTGTGACTGTGGAATTGATACATTTCTAGTGCTGTATCTGGTATACTTTAGTACCGGTCTTCATTCCCCACCGCAGTGGTGTATTATGATAACACTCTACGCTGCGCCGTGAGAGAAGCATGTCAAAGGTGCCGGGAAGACAGTTTTGGATTCGGGAGATTGTTGGAAAGGTAGAGCATTCAGCAGAAAATATTATTCACTTATATCTACCAGGTATACATATGCGCACACATCGTGCTTACGAACTGTCTGGGCTTGACCCAGGCTTGCACACCAAATACAGGAGGTTTTGCCGGATACCTTCAGAAATACGGTTCATACGGCAAACCTATGTGTTGTTTTCTCGAGTTTTCGCATATTTCGATCTGCGATATCTGTAGTTACGATCGACCGCGGGTTCTCTGGCCGACTAGACCCGTCGTCATGAGCGACCGGGAGCATGTTTCGAGCCGCCTCCAGCAAACCGATTCGAACTTTATGAGTTCCTCGCCGGGAAAACTAAGGCCTGGTATGATATGAACGGACGTCTGCTATGTCCACTATGTAGTCTCACTAAAATTGTACCACTCTCTTCTAGTTTGAGGACTTATCAATGCGCGCCAAAATACCTTTGATTGAACCCGTAGGCTCCACCTGGCGTCCCAGCTGGGACAATCCCGCCGAAGAGTCCACCGCCAGGAAAGCCGGTCAATGCGAATACGCTAGGCGTTACAAATGCAAGCCGAAAGGAAGCTGCCGCAGAGGGAGATGGAGGAGAACAGGTGAGTAAATGTCCCTGGCTTAAGATAAATTATAGCACTACGGGGCGAACCGACGTTTGTTCCTGCCATGCGCAAAAATTGTCCGCTGAAAGCGTAATAGTAGTCGGTCCATGTTCTGAGTAAATAGTACCTCTTGATTTAGAAGTGTGCCTGGTAGTGATTTTCCCGATCGTATCGCAAGGGAAATATTAACAATTGTTGTTGTTAGTCTACTGGTCGAACCAATTGTAACTGTAGCCGCCAGTTTTGAGTGTTGCTAGCTTAAGAGAAAATTCAGCCAGCAATACTACGAGTGGTTTTCATTATATGAGGGCTCGTTGGGAAGGGAATGTTGGTTAGTACACGCGGACGTTCGGACATGGTTGCATGGGTTGCAGCTAGTTCTGTTACTATGAAATTTCTCGGCCTACCCTCCGGGTAGCGCCTCACCGGACTACATCAAGCTTAGATTTGTCAATGAAGTCCACCCTTACCTCTGCGCTTCTCAGCAGATTTCACCACTTGTTCGACACTATGGTTAAAGTATGCTGTGTGCAAGACAAAGGAACTATCAATAGTATGGCTAACCGATGGTTAGGGTTACGGTTAATTTTGTTCTTATCGTAGATAGTGGTGACTCTCAACCATAATATCGACTAAGTGGTAATCCACCCTCGCGCCCCTTCCGTGCCTGGTTCTTCTCAGGCCTCCTCGGTGCGGTCCCCCCCGGTAATCACCGAAAAAGCAAAGGCTTCGTCATCCGGAGACCCGGGCAAGCGACGGCCACCCCCCGGAGCACCTCCGGGGCGAGCCCCGCCCTCTCTTGCCCAACCCAAATCAAGGCCGTCCCCGCCCCCGGTGGAAGAGGTGGCCATTGTCGCCTTGAAGCAGGAAGAGGTGGGTCGAATCGATCGAATCGCTCCAGACGGGCGGGATGATATGAAATTAAGGACTTTCAGTATTTGAGAGCTGTGAGAGAGTGATCGGTATTGTAGGTCGGTAGTGTACCCACTCTCCACACGAAGAGAGTGGAAATGGGAAGCACAAAACTGCCTGCTCATGCTAAGGTGTTCACCCCAAACAAAGGAAACAAAAGTCTGAACAAAATGTCCAGCACTCGGAACAGAGGTGGATCATGCAGTGACCCATTCCAGGCTCACTCGAAAAGTTTCGGTTTCGGAAGCCAAGCAATTGTTTCTGCACTGGACAATCGGATGCGTGTTTCATGGCCTTATTTCTACTTGTCTTGACGTTCGTACGTGGTACACTTTTTTTCATTTTTTGTTTCCCTGTACCTTTCAGTCAAAAAGTTTGGCAGATTTTTCTTGGGAACGGCATAGCTTCGCCTTTCCCCCGGGAACAAAAACCTCTGTTTGTTTGTACTATAAAGACGTGACCCCCAAGCTTCCATATCAAAATCTGCAATACCGGCTGCAAAAGTGGAGTTAACCACCACCTGCCCCTCGTGGACTAGAACGACTCTTTCGCACTCTGTTTGATTCCTCATGGCGGTGAGGTCACGTATTCACCATGCTGGCCTACGAGGTCCGTAGGGCATGCAATACTCCAGGACAATTTGGCTACGTGCATAGGTTACCTTTTTTGGTTTCCCGTGGTGTTGTTTTATTCTGGGAATGTTTATGAGTGATAAACGTTGACGCTCATGCTGCAGATTGAATTGTCGAATGTCAAACATATGAAGATTACTCTAGGGAATTATGCAGTACGAACCCTTGCGTACGCTTGATCGGCGCCTAAAGGCCATACGGGGGCTATAAAATATCAGCCATCAGCTACGAACAAATGTCTAACGTCCCTTGCCCTTCTAAGGATGGAGTTGGGAGGGCTATAAGCTACCACCTGCGGGGAAATGTCTGACTTCCCTGTCCTTCTAAGGCAGGACCTGCCTGGTGAATACAGCCTCCTACAATATGCAGTACAAACCGATGCGATACAACTGCTCGCCGCCTCAATATCACGAGGGGGGCTATCAGCTGCCTGGTATCAGGTACGAGGGGCAAAGTACGGGTCCTCTCTCGTTTTCGAGTTGTTGATGTTGAATTCAGCCTCCTACAATTTCACGCTTTGCAGGACATTGTGATCACAGACGAACAAGACGATGGGGAAGGGGCACCGCCTCCGCCAGAGGGCATTCCACCACCGGACGGCCTTAGCGATGATGACGATGACGATGACGAGAGCGATGAAGGTACTGAATTTAAGTGATATTACCGGGACCATAATTTTGAGGACCCGTCGTTTACATTAATATATACATTCCATTGTTTTTACAAAGCATATTTTGTCCTGATTCTTATGTTCAACCGCACCACTCTAGTACGCTACCCTAATACAGCACGCCCCCTCCACGATAGCACACTCTGTTAGTCTTGAACGCCGCCATGAGAAAACACCCCGCCCATCCATAAGAGCACACCCGGTGATGCGATGAAGGCACTGCATACCGCACACCATGCGTGATGGCACACAAACATACAACCTAAGAAAAAACACACACTCCTCCACCGCATCACACGCGGTGATACTTTCTTGCATCACCAAATCATTACCCCCGGGGTGTGATACCATGCGTGTTATACGGTACCATGCATCAGAAGTGCCCGGAAAACACGGGATTATTCTCACAGGGCTTGGGCGATACAATGGCATGTGTCGCTCGGCGGGCATGAAGCTGCAGGCGTTTATTAATAGTCAGAGTCTCGTTGCAATATTTTTTGTTGACCGTGCTGTTCGGTGCGCAAGTTCGAGATGATATATCCGTTCACTTACCGAGACACCGTGGAACGGTGGCGGAATCGGTGCCGAACCGAACCAATGTTAGCTCCGAATCGAACCAAAATCGGTTTCGAATCGAACCGGAACCGGTTTCGATCCAAACTAAATTCGCTTCACGGCCGAACCGACTGAGAGCGAAACCTCGAGACGCCCCGAATATTTGAAAATACGTTTTTTTTAAATTATTTTTGAGCACAATTTTATTCATGTACCCATGATAGCGCATGAGATTGTGTGCGTATCGGGCTTGTTGTAGCTTTACCTTTTTTTCGTCCAGTACCTGGAAGGTTGTTGGGTGAGGAATAGAGATCCTCAAGTTGGAATGGAATGAGTCTCAGAAACTGTAGGTGTGCTAGGCATGTACACACCCCCACCTTGTCCGTCGACTCGCCGAAGCAAGAGCTGCTCTTCAGACCGATTCTTAAAACATTAACACGACAAGATTTGAATGTACATATAGTGTACAGCAATGGGAACACAGGTTTTAGAGAATTCGGTATTTAAGAGTGGTCAAATTGGCATGTCCCACCTGCACCAAAAGTCATATATTTCCCACTACAGATAATAGCAATCTGTAGTTAAGAGCGCTTTTAGTACGGGCAACGATTGTGACGGGGCGCTCTTAAACCGGGGTGCCTACCCAGGGTATGGAAAACGCGAGGATTTTCACTGAGCGTCCCCTTTCCCCTCAATTTAGGGCGGATTGTGCTGGTGGACAACGAAGAAGACCAGGTCAATGCGGCAGATGACTCACGGACCCCGAAAGAGCTGGAGGTCGTGAGACGGGGGAGATTCACTGTCAGGTAATGCTAGCCCGCCAGTACCGTTCCGTTGCGTACCGGTACTGCGGTGCACGTAATATTACGTGTAGTACTTGTTCGTCTTCTTCCATGGAGACTCTTTGTTTCAGCTTGTTTTGTGACCACGGGCTAGATTTGTCAAAACAGGGAAGCGAGCTAAAAAAACGTGACAACATCGTCATCATCGCCATCATCATCACCGTCATTGTCATCATCATCATCACCGTCATCATCATTATCATCATCAACAAAATCCGTGCGACAGCGTCCGCCTCCGAAAGTCACCTTCATGGTTCTTTGTTCCAAGTTTTCACCGATCCCCACGTCGAGACCTAGATCTGTAAGGGCAGAAAGCATGTTAATCTGTACGGTATGATCTGTATATTGCCGGGTGAGAGGCGTACGTAGCCTACATGATCTAGCACATATTTCCTGGGTAGGGCCTGTACCATACATATCCTGCACAATATCTCATCACGGCAGGCTAAAATCTAGAGGACCTACTGCAGACCATGATGATATCAGATGTGTACTAGCTTTTGTTTTTACGCAGTGACGATCCAGTGGCGGAACAAGCTAACCGGCTAGCGGCACGTAGGTACCTCCCAGTGGCTCTCTCCCGTATACAAAGGTCTGACGTATAATTCACTGCGCGTTGTGATCACCCAACTACAAGTTGCGTCGGAGACGAAACCCAACTGTTGTGCGAGTGTAAACACTTCAGAGAAAATTTCAATAATGTGGGCGGTGTAAAGGATACCTCCTGTCTGTCCGTTGCCAAAAGACAAGTCAGCGAGTTTTAGCGATGTTTTGTTCACGACACCTTTTTCATCGCTTTGGACAAACTTTGTCAAACGCTATTTTGATTGAACTTGTGTCGTATTTTTCCTCTCTGGGTGGGTCGTGCCGCTTTGTGAAAGCCAACGGGAGTTGCTCCACCCTGTTGTATAGACATGTGAACGAGCGCCGGAGAAAAACGCCGGTGTACGAGTGCTCTGCGAACGCTCCTTGACTTTGACCAAAGAACGACGACAACAAGCCGTGCGCGACTGACTTGCAGGTGCATCGGGGGTGGCGACATCCGAAAGCACACGGTGGCAAGCACGACGCCCGTAGTAGACGTCTACCTGAGAATAACTCTCGGCAAACACAAGCGGGCGCCTATGAAACGTTCAAAGGTGAGAGTAGACGAAACAAAGCCGAGAGGGAGGCGGGGTGTTGGGTATGAACGACCTGGATCATTGCGTTGGGCTACTGCGCGTTGCACAGCGGATGGGAGATCATCATGCTGAACGGCATCATATCTACATATGTCTTTGCAACATACCACTATGCGGCTGTCGTTGAATTGGAATTGAAGTATTTGAGTCGCGATGTGGTTAACGTCCAGAGTTTGAAACTAGGGGTTGTACTTTTGACCCCACCAACCTTTTCTCGCTGACGGAGGTTCTCAACCACTACATCAACCATTAAAACTACGAGTACTTACTGAAATATCTTTTGATATTCTGATGTGTTTTCCCGGTATTGTTTGTCAGATGTCTTTTAATAGTCCATGAGATTCATTGTGTATCTGGGTTGCTTGCGACTAATTGTTCTCAAAGTCCGCTGTTGGCAGATATTGAGCTGCTACGGTCTACGGCAGGTATGGAGCTCATTAAGTGAGCAAGGAGCCTCAGAAATATTACTGTGGGTGTTACCTCTACATACCCTTAGCACGCGTCGTTTAGAGGGGGGGGCGGGGAGTCGCTGCTGCATACCAAGTTTTCTACTGTATACCTCTCATGTCTAACCTCTTGAAGTAGGTTACATTATCCCCGCCCCAGTGTATTTGTAAGTCTATCTAACAGCCCTCTTTTCTACCGGGTAAACCAGTCATTATGAATCCCCATTCCAATCGTCTTTAAAGCACGGTCTCCGCCTGATTGAAGGCCGGCTCGTGGCTGATGACTAAAAACAGCCTTTTCATGCACGAACCGCTCTCTTCACCATTTTCTCCCCTTTCCACGCCTCGGAGGATGCGGGGTACTTAGCCCTCTTGCTTCAGAGGCTCTTTCTTCACTTGAAGGAGCTGTATGTATATCTCAGCCAAAACATATTTTTTGAAAACAAAAGAGTGTACATACGCTTAACCCGACAAAACGATGAACGATGACCTAACAGTCGTGGCTAAGCTTGGAACGAAACATATTATCAATAGTATGCGAAGTGAAACAAAAATGGGATTCCAATGATAATGGTCACATACATGGTGTACTTCCTGAGTTGAGGAACCTCGTCAGCCAGAAATAAGTTGTCATATGTGTCATACGTAGTCTAGAAGTGCTATCTACTCGTACCTATATCATACTCGTAGCACTTGTCCACAAAAAAAAAGTTTCACTTTTGGCACTTCAGAAGGAAGTATTTGCGGCTAAAACAAATCGATCACCGGCATCGGCCACCGTTTGGTTGGGAGGAGATGGATTTTGATGCCCAAACGGAAGCGGTCGGAAGGAGTCTTGTCTTATCTACGACACGAGCTGCCCGCGCATTCACGCTACTCGCAGGCGGTTGAGAAGATCAAACGTATCCTTTCTTGGTCGCTGTGTTCGCTGGTCGCTATCAATGGGTCCCCAAAGGGTGAAGGATCAGTCATGCTTCATACTTTCATCGTGTAAGAGTAATTTTTATCGAAGACATTTTGGCCCTGAATTTCCTGGTTTTCCGGATTTTCCTTGATATATATTTTGCTGAAAGAGAGATGCTACAAGCGTTCCTGTCCTGTTGCTTTTGGTCTCTGTTGAAATTCTTGATTCAGCATTTGTTTTCCTGTTTTTTCTGTTCTACTCGACAAAATAGGGGGGGGGAGGGGAATTAGGAAAAAAAAGTCTTCGATGAGTATGGCCCCAATTGTCGTGTTTTGGTGTTGCAGGTGGCTACCTATAAGTCGCCGATCAGTTGTTACTTGACTAGGGTATTAACTTTGATGGAATTTTTTGCAGTTTGCGTGTTCGTATTTTGTTTGACTGCAGCGTTTGTGGCTTCACGTGTGTTTGTTTGACATTGATAAAATAATATTGTCAGTCAGTTACAGTACGCAGTTGGCTTACTTTGTCACCCAACTATAGCAATAAGTAACCGTGAAATTTAGTCACCTCACGGTCCGATTAATAGCAATTGTGATGTTTTTGTGTTGCAGGTGGTGAAACGGAGTGGTGTCAGCCCCGACTTCGAGTCGGAGTTAGTGACGTTTGATGTAGTTGAGCCGGAGGAGTACGTAGTCGGAGGAGACGTTATGCTGTCGATCGAGGTGTGGGAAGACAGCGCCTGGACGGACGAGCTGCTGTCGTCGGTGCAGCTTTCGGCGCTAAGGTGCGAATCTGTGTCATTCCCCCACGAATCGAAGTTCGGTTGTTGATAGTAAGCGAAAACACTACGTTAAGCACTTACGTAGTCGCCATCGAAGTGCCACGCGAAGCCCATCGCAGCACAGATGATGCGATGGTTAACGGCACTCTTGCCTCTTGACGGACAGTCGTCAAAGACAGCCGTCAAGGACAGTCGTCACGGACAGTCGTCAAGTAAATCCCACACTAAAGCTGGTATGTTCACTCTAGAGAGGTATTGACGGGTCAAAATTGTTCAGTAGACCGTCATCGCCGACATATCAGTATTTGCTCGGCATTGTCGAAGAATTCCGTACGTACGTATGGATGGAGAACGTACGAGGGACAGTGAGTGCCACCGAGGCTGGCCTTTTCCTCCCGGTGCGATTTTGTTTCGTCGTTTCCCCACACTCACGTTGTTTGGGTATGTAGTTGAAGTTGACGATGTCTTAGCCGACTTATGTTATCTCTGCAGCAGTCGCAACGAAAAACTCATGCTGAAGCTACGGAAATAGACTGCAATAGATTGCAGCACATCCTAGACAGGGTGGGGCCACCATGGGCTGCTTTCGGGGCTAAATGGATACATCGCCGCGCTTATCTATACGATAACCCCCCACGAGGTGCTCTTTGTTGCCCGCAACACAGCAAGCTAAAACTAAATCGTGGTTGTAGGATGCGCGCGGTCCCGATAGCACACGAAATGAAGCAGGATCGGATCCACTCCAATCGCTTGCCATGTACCAGCATCCATTGCACGTTACCACGATGTGCGGGGACTGACGCGAAATTATTTTCCGCCTTTTACACGTTATACACCGCTGTACTCATGCGTTTCTTTGGTGTTCTTGCTTTTTTGTTTGTCGGGCGTCAGATTTATGCACCCTGATGCGGTTCCTAGCGCAGAGTGGATCCCGCTCGAGGCCCCATCTGGACGCATCAAAGATAGGATGAAAGTCCAGGTAACAACCAATGCTTCCGCTTCCTTTGATGACATCGTACGTAAAAGACATTTCAATGGTAGGGTGTGTTTACTACATGGTATATACCCGGGTACCAACCTGAGTATTACCGTTAAAAAAACAAGATTGGTATCCGAGTATACCACACGAAGTACTCTTTTAAGAAACACACCCTTGACACATATCATCGACCAGTTGATACATGAACAATCGCGGCGAGGGTGGGTGTTTTCGAACCTACCCGAGGGTGCAAAGGATGAGCATCAACAGCATTGCGATGAACGAGTTGTTCATTTTTTTGTCTTCGATTAAAGGTTCCGACCTGGAGAAACGGCTCCGCGCAATCGAAGTACTGAAATACCAAGTCAAGCGCACAACAAGCAGTTCGGAGCTGTGACATTCTCGCCTTCATATCTGGCAATATTTTGTACGCTGCAACGCTACGATGCGCTTGTTATCACAGGTGGAAATTTCGTTCGATCCCGCTCTTCTGGGCATGTTTGTGCTAACTCTTTACGAGGGTAGAGGGCTTGGAGCAGCCGACCCTGCGATGATGCCGAACCCTTACGTCGTGGCCACACTCGGCGAAATGTGAGGACACACATAGAGACCGAGAGAGGTGCAAGGGCCTTACTGTACATGCCCGGTATACACGCTTCTTCAACAGCAATTCGTTATGTCGTAACATACCCGGTGCTGGAGAGACGTGGGTTCCATTTGGTGAAGTTCCCCTCAGGAGGGAAGCTGCATAGACCTTGGCCCACTCCGTCTATCATGAGAGAGGCGTTCTACGGTAGGGTGTTTACTTGACTATAGTATAGCCCAAACATGTCCCTCTGACGGACGGGGCTTGTCAACCATCTCAGCTCTCAAACTATCCAACCATTGCGAACAATATTTGCATCCGATGTGTATTGCATAGCTGACCCTTTTTTTCCCAATCAAACTCGGTTGTTGGGTGGGGGCATAGACTAGAGCTCCTCACCAAGTAAACAGCCTCATAAAGTTGAGGTGATTTTTGAGTCTACCATTTTAGTCTATACTCGTACCGAGGCACGCGTCGATAGCTTTGACTACGATCGTAAACGGTTGAAATACGCATAACTGTAATTTTCTTGGAATGTCAGCGTAATGAGGATCTAGTGTGGGCTATCAACCATCTTGTCGTAGATGGGTGGGTCGAGTTGTAAGCACAACCACCGAGGCGAGCATATCCGACCTGAAATTAGGCATACTTTTTCCTGCAGTGACTCACTCCACTAGTACTATATAGGTCGTCAACAATGTGTTGTTTCAGACACGAGAGGGCTTCCTTCGAGCTATTAATATATGCATCGCTCTTGTTTCCCCATGGGGCCAGATAGAGCCAGCACGGCTCCAAACCAACCGCAACGGACTCACGAACACAGGCAGACAGGAACTCGGATTTTAGCCCTTTCGGGAGCCGTGCGATAGTACTATCAACCGTGCGTATAGAAAATCCATGAAGCTGTACGAGTATCACCATGCTCTGCGCCTGTGTCATGCGAGTATCACCATGCCCCTTACATCCAACCCACTTCGGGCACACGTCGGACTCCAGCTTTAGTTGGGGCTGCTTGGCGTGGCGGCAGTACCGCATAAACCAGAATTTCGTATTTGACATACTAAACCACCCCGGGTGATATTATTATTTCGCGGATTTTTTTTTTTTCTCGCTGGGGATGGTTTCCTGTGTTGGGGTGGTATGGGTGGTATGGGTGACGTCATTTAAGGCAGCCGTCATTCGTTTTCGTCATTGCTTGTTTTCGTCTGAATGAAGTGCATGGTTTGAGCGGCATTACTTACGTTCGCTATTTCGTGATGTTCATTCAGGTACCAGAAGCGTAGCCGCGTGGTGGCGGGTGGGGGGAGCTCACCGTTTTTCAGGGAGGAAGACATCGTCATGTGGATCGACAAGGAGAACTGGACCAACGACCTTCAACTACAGTGAGACAGACGATTCGACGACAACAATGACGACAACAACAACAACAACAACAACAAACAGTTTGAGCGCAGAGAATGCTGCAGTGTTGATACTCGTTCCTGCGCTGTGCGCTCGTACCTATCAATAGCTGTTTTTTTTCACACCCAAGCGCTCCACCTTCACAAGGAAAACTCTTTCTCACATTGGTTGGTTGCGGCGTGGCGCCCGTAGAAAAGTCTAGTTTTTTTTTTTTCGGTCCCACGTCCTCTGGGAGTAGCGTCTTGCTGTAGATGACCGGCCACGCAATCGGTTATCGTGCCTAATAACTGTTCGTGCCTATGCAATTGTTTGACTATGTTCCGGCGATTCCCGTTCTCTGACGTTCAGAGTTCGAAGCGAAGAGCTGGGAACGGACGCTGAGCTGGGATCGGCGACGATTAGCGTGATTCAGGCGATGGGCGTCCCACTTGACCAACCAAAGGTACGGGATGATCGTCCGTTGTGCCATACTTCTGCCGAAAACGTACCAGGTTTGTGTGGTGGAACACACCTTTTCTCTCGAATAAGAAATGCAGCCTAGGCCAGTGTCCACAACACAAATATGGTCAGAGGGCCAGTACTGTGTTACATCAGAGCGGCAGTTGGGCGATGATCAATAGGGCTACACGCCTCGGACAGATGATCGATTCCTACAGTTGATGATCTAGATCTGTCAGCGCACATAGATGTATTCTTGATCTGGATGATAAGTATGATACAGCTCATGTTGCCAGGTGGGAGCCGTATATAGCCTACATGATCTAGAACATGTTTTGTGGGTTGAATGTGTGCGATACAGATCCTGCGCGGCATCTGATAGGGGTGGGTTAAGATCCATCTGAGCTATTTGATCTATCTGATCTGTCCGACGTGTGTTGGGCTGTGAAGGGTGCGAACTTAATCATATGTGAAGACGCATAAAACAGCGCATCTCAAGAATGTGTATAATAAGGGAGTTATTATTGATCCATAGTTTTTTTTGGTTCTGGTTTCCCTTGGTTTTCTTCTTTCTGAGAATGTGCATGTTTATGAGCGATCAACGTTGAAGCTCATGCTACACATCGTCAGATGGCAAACGCACTAGCGCTCACACCAAAGCGATGTTTGATTGAACCGGCCCTTGTAGAGCACACTCAAGGGGTTTCCCAACGGGCCCTGCTCGAAGCACGCTTGTGCACAGCTCATTCATAGCGTATCGTCCTTCTTCGCCCCCACAATGTCCACACGGTCTTAATAGCCGCGTTATATCGGGAAATAATATAGAAATAATAGAATTTGCCCTTGATGGCAAACCGTCGGGACTGCAGCTGTGAGTGGTCGACGTTGAAGCTCATCGCGCGCATTGTCGGATGGATAATATGATGCTAAGAATAAACCGAATACCACCACTCCCACCCAACCCAACGCTTTCTCCTCCTATTCGTAGCCTATCACCCCTTCGCCCCCGCGTCGACGCTGCTATTGTTGTATTGGTCGCGTGATACTGTATATTCCAGGAGAGCAAGTTAGAACTTGCCCTCGACGGTAAGCCCTCGGGGCAGCTGTACGTCAAGAAGTTGTTCCTGCCGGCCGGAAAGCTGACGGTCGTGTGCGAAGCGGGGCGGGGTCTGAGAGAAGTCTCGGCGGCACGACGGATGGATCCATACATCGTGCTCAAAGCAGATGGGAAGGTAAGCAAGCGCAGCAGACAGATACATATGGCGAGCGCTAGGCTTCCCGTACTGCTAACAACTCCACACACCGGGCAGATGACGGTATATTTTTACTGTATATCCATCTACAGTAGTAGAACATGTATCTGCCGCTCGTTGTTGTATGCTGTGCTGGATCGGTACGTTTATGCTGTACTTGACCTCGAGCACTACCCGCGTTGATCCTGCAAGTTCAATCCCACAGTGGTGGTGAGTTCATGAATTTCATAAAAAAAACAAAAGCAGCCACCTGCTGAAAGCATCTTCTAATAGCGTGGGTGGGCGCACTTCGACGCGAGTCGACGGGGGAAGAAAGAAAGGGCTGAAGTCTTATCCCTGCGATAAAAACGCAGGGCAAGAACCGTAGTGGGAAGGAGTTACGACTAGGGAGGAGAGAGAGAGAAAAGCAGGGAGAGCCAAGACAATAACTGGGAGGAAAAAGAAAAGGAAAAGACAAATAATCCAATCCAGGAAACCTGAGCTAGAAAACACAGACCAGGAATGTGTCTGCCCTGAAATATCTAGATGATGAAGTGTTTCGGGAACTCATAATCTGTCCGATTTGTGGACCAATGGTATGCTGCACGCTAACAGAGAAACCTAGACCGCACTTACCGTTTGTTTTATCGCTATAGTTGTCACTCAATAGGCCATGGGCCTCACGAGAGTTACAGGGGGGGTCACGATATAAGATAGGGGTGTGTGTCACTAGTGTGTCACGCCTGTTTGATCTCTCTTGAACTGGAATGCGTATTCCCCATCTTTTAGTATGCTGCACATTCACACTGTGTTCAGACTGGCTCGTCTTATGGCTTTGCTGATTTTGGCACCATCACGTATGTATGGTTTGTATACTCGCTATACGTAATTATAGTACATGGGCCTCAAAAGCGTTGAAGCAAAACATTGCAACACCTGTTGTCGCCTCCTTTCCGCACGCCCTCTCTCTCGCCCACCGTTTTGTCACCCTTAATTTGTACGCTACCTCGTATCGGGTTTTTTTGTCTCCCACTCAACTTAAGGCGGTGTCGCTGAGCCGGAAAACGAATGTGGACAAAGATGGGGGCACGGATCCTCGATGGAGTGAGGTGCGCAACAAGCCCGCAAAAGGCGGCACAACGTCATTACCTCTGTGCCTAAGTATTAGCTATTGAGTATGAACCCTATTAAGACCCTGATAGAGCGACTGCATCAATGATGGGTACCTGGTATGGTCTTATCGAGACCAAACACGTGATAAGTACGATCTCATCAAGACGAAACAAATGATAAAAGGGTCGAGTTTATAACGACAAAGAAAATGATAAGGGTGGTCTCGTCAAGAAAACAAATGATAAGTATAGTCTTATCAAGACAAAAACAATGGCAGGTGTGGTCTTATTAAGCCAAACAAATTTAAGATGGTGTCATCATGACACAACACATGGTAAGTATGGTGGTGGGATTGTCATTGTCTCCCAGTTAAGGCGGTGTCGCTGCGCCGAAAAAACAAACGTGGACAAAGACAGGGGCAAGGATCACGGGAAGAGGCACGCGCAATAGGTCTTCGTTGGCAAAACAGAGTAGTAGAGCTTCTTGTACGCAAACAGCGGCATGACTGTAGTGTTAGTTTACGCTGTCACCCAGCTTTCAAGTCAAGTATGCTCCCTTCTCGCAGCTTTCGGTACGGTAAACAGGAATTATCTCGCTTTGTACGCAATTCCTCAGATACTCAGACAAAAACAAAAACTAACTGTTTTTGTACCAAAACTAGATCCATCTTGTTCGGTCCCGATTCTACTGTTTGTGACCTACCTTCTTGTACTATAATGTTGTGTCCAGACGATGGAAATGGACATCGTGGATCAGTACACTCTCTGGCTGGAGTGCTTCAACCACGACATGATGGAAAGCGACCAGCTCATTGGAGAGGCGCAGTGTAGCCTCCTCACAGTCTTCAAGCGGGGTGAGCTCGATTTTCCTCACGCCCTCCGCCTTTGTCGGTCTACGTATCTTTCAGAAAAGAGGCGTGCCAGCATTGGGGTAAGTAGCACGTTTTGGCCTAAATATTTCTGAGTGGTGGAGCTCCTTAAGAGCGCTGAGAACACCGACAGCACTACCCAGCAAGGCATGCCTTATCGTAAAAACGCCATCCGTGTACGTATTTCCACAAATTTCATTACCAGGTACCTGGTATGTACCAAGGCCAGGGAAATTTTAACCGGGTTAAGCTAAGCATAGAACTTGTCTCATGGCCATTTTTGTTGTTGTTGTGACTTACTAATAGTACTAATAGAATTGAGCTCCTCAAGTGCGGAAGGAGCCTGCCATAGAAGGTAAGAGTAGGTGCTACCCATACCGTAGAGTGCGTTGTCAAAACACACAGCCAGAGTGTTTAGCGCCGTTAGCACACGCCAAACGCCTCGATAAAATATTCGCAGGGAGGTTTGTCGGCCGGCCGATCGAGGGGGCGACCCACCGTATTGCTGGTAATAATGGATATATACTTGTTTTCTTCGTGCTGACCCCCGGGATGCTCTGGGGTGAGGTAGTCGGAAAGGTCATCGAAAAGCAGAGGATAGGCCGGCGGCAGACAATTTTCTGATGCATCAATGATCTGTCGGGTAAAGCTTAGCTCAAGGAGCCGTGCTACGGTATAGTAGGTATTGGTTGCACTTTTGTGCTCAACCATTTCTCACTAGCGGATCTCCTCAACCATTGGTATCGATCATTTCATCAACCGTTGCATCAACCATTGCAACTGATGAGCTATATGCCCAACCACTGAATCTGTGGCTCCGATGTGACTGTTACTCTGAAGAACATGATTGGTTAGATGCCTAAAGCAGTAGCCCTGTGGAAATACTGTGTATCGGGTGGAGCTTCCAACATTTATCAGAGTAGGTTGTTGCGTGACGTCTATAGCCACCCAGGTGAGCGAGGAAGGCTACCATGGTACCTTAGAAAAAATAATATTACATTGTTGTCTGTAGGAAGTGCAAAGCAAACATGCGTTATAGTGTCACCGAAAGGAGGGGTTTCCATGTATGTGTTTGAGATGGATAATTAACTGGAAATGGCCATCGACCTCACTTCTCTTTCGAGGCCTGAGGTCAAGCTTTGGTAGAAGAAGGAGCGCATCTCCTCTCCACTCTCTCGTCTAGCAACAGGTTGTAAGCCTACCGCACCGCGTGTCTCTGCAAGATTGAGCGAATAAGTTGCTGACCACGAATCACGCGCGCAGGCACGACGGACACGTGGGTGCAGCTAACTGCCTCCTCCGGGCCGGGCCCTGCCAAGCCGGCCGGAGAAATCCACTGCGTGTTCACTTTCGAGGGGCCGGTTGGCGTCGCATACCCCCAGTACCAGCCGGGAATCGACAGCTTCGATGACTCGCTCCGCGTCAACCTTAAGGTGCAGACAATGACTGACTCGGTTAAGCCCTTTGGAACTATCAGGCGTGAGAGGGGAAAAGTGAATATTAGCCAAGTGGGCGGTTACAGCGTCGGCTATGCGGCTGCTTGTGTAAGGTATAGACCCGCTTATAAGTTATCCCAGGTAAAGTATCAAGAACGCAAGGCTACCTATTGTTTTGGAGGACCATAAGAAAATAGGATTGACAAATTGTGCTTAGCAGCGAGTGCTCCGCTGAATCTGGTAAAATACGGTATCCTGTGTGTGCTCAAGGTTGTTCAAAGATGGTGTCACAATATGTTTCCAAGGCTTGCTCAGATTGGCTATTTCTTGTTGGCGGTCATAAGCCATGCTGTAATCGAGGAATATTTGCAGCGTAGGGCCGCCAATGAGATATACCAGGGAACCTAATAAGAAAACAAGGCTGCGTATTGTTTTGGAGGACGATCTTAAATTGGATTAGTCATGAATCGTGCTCAGCGGCGAACGCTACGTGCACCGTATCCTGCATCCTGTATGATAACCTATCTACGCTCAAGGTTGTTCGAGGGTAGTGTCACAAAAAGTTTCTAAGCCTTGCTCAGAATAGGTGTGTCTCGTCGGCGGTCTGCTTCCTTTGCCCCATAAGTCTGTGCCGTTATGGGCGCTCAGTCGTTAGGGTACTTACACGTTGACGTTTAGCCTGTGGTTGGGTGAGTTAGAAAGGCAAAACACATACGAAGCTGACTAAAAAAAAAAAAAAAAAAACGAAGACCGTGTTATACACTAAAGTTAGGTCACACTATGCCCATTTTGGCCCTTTTTTGAGAATATTTTCGAGAACATTTTTGAGATTTTTTTTTTGAGAATTCTTGTGATAATTCGTGATTACCATACCAAACCTACCCCACACACACTACAAACGATGGATACGCTCCCAAGTACCCCCCCCTACCTCGCCCCAAGGGCGGCGGGCTTTCAGTGGGCCGCCGCATTGCAATTGTAGTGGAGGTTGCGCTGGCTATTCCGCCGGGTAAAGTAAGTACGATGGGGAGACGTTAGAACGGGTGTGGCAAAGCCTTTTCAACGTTTACAACCAAACACTCCGTAAGGTGGGCGACAACGACTTTGCAGTAGAACACACCGGGGTAAGAAAGCGACAGAGGGAGGGGACGCTGGAGAGGGTGGTAAAATACGACAAGGAGGCTTTTGAGAAGGCTTACGCCTGGATGGCATCGAGTCCCAGCGACAGCGAGGACGACTAATCGACATTTTTCTGTTTTTGCCCCGCAGTTGTCTTGGTTTTAGTGTGGACCCCCCAAGTGTCTTGGTTTTAATGTGGAACCAAAATTGTCTTAGTTTTAGTGTGTGGTCACTATTATACTGGTTTGAGTATGGGGGGACGCGACATGGATCGTTGAGTAGAGGGAGGGGGTTGGGTTCGGGCCCTACTACTGTTGATTTTTGCCCCGCAAGTGTCTTGGTTTTATTGTGGAACCCCAAGTGTCTTTGTTTTAGTATGGTACCTCAAGTGTCTTGATTTTAGTGTGGGGGTCACTATTATACTGGTTTTGGCATGGGGGGGGCGCGATATGGATGGTTGAGTGTAGGGGGGGTTAGCTTTAGGGTTGGCGATAATTCTTGTTTTTTTTGGAGGGAGTTACGCTTAGTGCCCCACCACCCCCCCTCCCCGAAAAGGGGCAAAATATTACCTTTTTGGGTCTAACTCAATGTTTTCCGGCCGTTCGGCCGCATGGTTCAAGCACCAGCTAAAAAAAAAAAGAAGGTTTTTCTTGCTAAAAAAACGCCGGAGAATTCAACAAAAAAAAACGGAAAACAGATCGGACACCCTTAAGGGGGCGCAAAAACATAACGGCACAGACTTATGGGACAGAGGAAGTATACTGTAATCAAGTAGATACGAGTAGCACCCGAACCTCAGCGCAACGAGTAGCACGAAACGCTCGCTGCATGATGCTACAGCAGTGACTGCTTGATGCTGCAGTACCTGTACGGCGCACTCACACCCTAGAGGACGGTTGATGAAACCACACTTATTTTCATTCCATTTGCTTGGTCGCTATACTATTGACAAAAATATCAGGTGAAAGGTGTGAGTCGTGTTCCACGAACAATAGTGTTGCGGCATCTGGAACCCCATTCCGTGAAAAACACGCTGCAAGAAGGAGGCGTGCCTAATTTTTCTCCGTCTTCGCGCGCCGCTGTGGCACGTGGCACGTATTTATCAAGCGACTAGATTATTTTGCTTCAGATATGTAACGGGTTTGTTTTTTGACTGGTGGACCCATATCCTGTGAAGTGCTTGGCTCAACATCGTCCGTGTTGAGGATCGACAGACACGAACATGCGTCATGAACGCGTACACGTCGTGTATGAAAAGTGAAGCGAACCATATACGTTCAGCAACATGTGTTGTGCGCCATTTTTTGCGACGGTCCCGGTATATTAGTGCTTGGCATATATTTTATTTTTTTCCTTGATGGAGTCTTCCAGTCTAGAGCTGTTGAAGCCTGTCCTGTGACCACGGACTGGATTTGGCGATGATTTGGTGACGAGCTGATGTGGGAAACATATCTAACAGCAAACAACAAAAACTAAACAGCAAACAACAACTAAACAACAACAAACAATGACAACTACGACTAAACAGCAACAAACAATGACAACAACGACAGCAGCAACTACAACTCTTTTCCTTCACACTGAAGCGTCTCCTCGCGCTGTGTTTGCCTGCCAACGGGCCGGTCGCAACCAACGCTTGCTTTGTCATCAACGTTGACACTGTCAGGACTTTTTGGAAGGACCGAGCGGCGAGGAAAAGAACGCGGGGGTGGCAGAAGGAAGGGAGGGTGGCATGGGCGCTGAGATAGTCGCCTATCAAGATGGAGAGGCGTTATTGAGGTGAAACGCCTATTAGCATGTCGGTTGCCCCCTTTGATGAACCTCTTTTAAATAGAATGGGTGTAGGTTTCGTGCATACGAAGGTTTCTTTATTTTCTTTCCTAAGTGGGTATGTTACAGGAGGCGAGAGTTAGACTTTTCGTGCATTGCTTTCCTTTTATTCTGCTCCACTCGGTTCTGTTTTTTTTTTTTCGCAATGCTGCACATTAAATTTTTCGGATGAAAAACAAAATATTATGAATAACAATAATATGGATTTTGCCACCCATGACTGATAAATCATAATCTGAGCTTGAACGCTGATGCCTATTGATAGTACCTGCCGTATACACGATGCTAGCCTGGAACACATTCTCCCTTTGATATTGATATTATTCCAAGGGCCAAAAGGAGTATTTATGACCCCAACCATACCACGGTGGCACGGTGGTGTCATGCTAAGGCCATGTACGGTGAACCGTCATACTGTATTCAACGCGTGCTACGGTTACCTTTTCCCAAATATGTGGCGATTGAGATAGCACTCCTACACGGAGGAACTACTGTATGTACGCAGCCAATTAAGTATCGCTTTTTTTTTTCATACGCTTTTCCGGTGCACGCACAGGCAGGAAGAGGACCTGGGGTTGATCATTCATCAGTCGTTGCCCTTTCTTTTTTTTTGGTGTCAAAGTAAAACTCGCCAGCTTCGGCTTTAAGGCGAGGCACAGAGCACAGAGCTCCTGAAGTCAGTATGCTATCATACATAACCTGACAAATATTAGGCGCACCCTGCCCTACCGCTGCGCAGCATGCATCGTGGTTACCGTTAGCGTTACGGTTACCCACACTATTAATAGTCATGGTGCCAAGGGACGACATACCGTGCCAAGGGACGTTGAACCCGCAGGCGGAAGAACCTGGCACCATTATTCCCAAACAGTTGTTGTTCAGAAGTTGACCCCGCAAGGAAAAAAGCCCGCCCCGTAACCGACCGTGGCTATTTCCCCGCGAACAGCCCAATACTCCAGCACGGTGCTTGCTGATTCGAAAAGCTCGATGGTGGCGTTACTGCAATCGTCTTGGTTAGATGAGTCGGCACGACTTAAGTCACCGACTACAGTATTAGTAGTCGTTTGTCGGCTTAGTACATAGTCGTTCGCCAGAGGTACCGACTATCCGCCTTATTGGTCTTCCGTACTTGTAGGAAGGATTGTTGAATACGGGAAACATTTTTATTTTAAAGGTGGGTCCCCCGCGGCCTGGGAGGGCCTGGCGGGAATCGATACGTCGGCTGACTGTCAGCTGGCTTCGCCAGTCGACTTGCCGACTTTAATTCAGTTCAGCTACCGACACCTGTCGATCGACTCACGGCACGAGTACTATCTATAGTACTGCAGCTTTCTCCCGGCAGCGTACAACTTCCTGATGCGGAAATAGGGCCAGTAGGGCTAATAACGGTAATAGCCATAATATATATAATAGCTACTTTTTTTCTGACTGATGATTGATGACTGATGATTGATGAGTGATGGGTGATGGGTGATGGGTGATGAGGGATGCGGGATGAGGGATGAGTGATAATGGATGAGTGATAAGGGATGAGTGATGAGTGATGAGTGATGGGTGATGTGTGATGAGTGATGAGGGATGAGGGATGAGGGATGAGAGATTAGGGATGAGGGATGAGTGAGTGCTGAGTGCTGAGTGCTGAGTGATGCGTGGTGAGGGATGAGGGATGAGGGATGAGTGAGCGATGAGTGATGGGTGATGAGTGATGGGGCTTCTCAACCGAGGGTCCGAAGTATCCAACCATTGCATACAGTACTTACTACGGAGGACCATAGTAAATAGGACCAAATATTATTAGTAAAAATAGCAAAATATATAGGTTTTTGTGTATACCGTAGGTCCTATTTACTATGGTCCCCCGAAATAGTTTGTTCATCGGGTTAAGAGTACACTTTTCGTTACTACAGGCAGTACTGTAGCAGATGAGTATCATAACTTCACGTGAGTACCTTACCCTCCGAAAATTGCGGGCGTCATACCACACCCCTACCGTAGCATCGGGGTGTTTACTATACAATACTATACTCTACTACCTGGTACAGTTCTTTCTGAGGCCCTTTACGTGAGGAGCTTTATACATCAATACCTGCCGTAGGCCGTAGCAGCCAACACAACAACCGACCTTGACATCAACTGTTAGCGTTGGGCCCGAAAAACAAATACATCTCATGGGCTACTATTTCAAAAAACAGATCGTGAACCATATATACATCTGATCCGAAGATATCGGGTAGCTTGAGCGTCGGAATGGGTTGAGGAGCCCCGCCAGTGACAAATCGTGTCGTGTGGGCTCAAAAGTGCAATAGCCTCTAATTTCAACCCCTGTCACAACACCTTAGCACGCCAACCGTTTTTGCAACCCCTATCATAGCACGCCTACCGTATTTGCAACCCCTATTATGGCACGCCTAACAACCCCTATCCCCTACATAACACGCCTACCTAACTGCAACCCCTATCATGGCACGCCTACGAGCACCATGGCACTACTGAACGGAATCCACGAAGCACATTTTCAACAGTCAGCACGAGTAAGAAGGAAGCAAGAAGTCAGGCACTCACTTTGAAAGGGTGCCACGTTTTTTCGGATCCATTTTTTAAAACTCTTTAGCATCCTCATCTATAGATACATACGCGCGAGAAAATTGAGCGGTTTTCTCACCTGACACCGCCCTATCACGTACGGAAACGCGGCGACTCGCGTGCGTTTATGGATAATTTAGCTTGTATCGGTGTATCCTAAGATGAGTCTTACATTTTGGGGCTTCAGGTGGCAAAAATGACGATACAAAATACGACCGGAACGAAGCACACACGCCTCGGGCCGGTCACTTTTTTTATTCCCACGTGATGATCTAAATATTCAAGGGCAGGTCATGGATTCTTGATCTGTATTCTCTACAGTAGCTCACGGTGCCGGGTGGGACCCATGTAGTCTGCATGGGCTAGGACATGTTTCCTGAGTTGGATATGTACTGTATACACCCTGCGCAGCGCCTCAGAGCGGCGGGTGAGGGTCTAGATGATCTAGATGATCTATGATCTATCTGTAGATAGATGGTCTATCTGCTATGTCGTGATCTGTCTAACACGTGGAATAATTTCGGATCTCTTGCGGAAACCGATTCGCTGCTTTGATTATGTCCCTTCAACGGTTTTTACCCGCAGATCAACAGAGTTTTCCGACGACGAGATATCGGCTGCTTTCAAGTTTCTGGATCTTGACCACAACCTGCACATTGGGGCGGCTGAGATTAGGCATATCCTCATTTGCATGGGGGAGCTCATCACCGACGAAGAGGTATGAATCACGTTTCAGATGCCCTAAAACGCGTTGGTTTCGCACCAGCGGTGCGCTCGTTTTTCGGCGGTCGATGTAGCCACAACCGGGAAGGGGGTGTTTTGTCCATGCCGAACAGGGTGTTTTCGGAAATACCTGATGGAGAGAGAGCTTTTCTAAAAACCTGTTGTTCAACTTTGACACCCTCTCCATCGTCGAGAACAAACCAGCGCCGAGAAACGATTGTTCATATATACCTCTTTGCAAAACTAAAGAAGAGCTGTACTGTACCGTACTGTTCTTGCAAAATATCTAGAGAACTATTTTGGCCAAAAAATGCCACCCCTATCGCAGCGGATGTGTTCTAATGCTTGAGTGCCATAAAAAAGTATACCACCATATATGTATATACACTTGGTATACTACTGTGGACATGCGTCCTTTAAACCTCGAAGCTGGGTTACCTGTTGCGCTCGTTGCTGACGACTTCGAAAGCTCCTTCTCCTCCTTTCACCCGTGCTTTTTTGTCGTCATCATCTCGATACCGCCGCCACAACATATTCGGCGGTGGGCCCTGATTGTGTCAGAAGACTTTTCGCAGTAACGCATGTTTATGGTGAGGAGCGGGTTAGGTTATTATAATCTTGCTAAGGTCACACACCAAATACATGAACGCTTTCCCCGCCTCGCGTCACTAAAATTACACTTCTATGATGGCTATATGCTGTGTGTAACATCGCTTTTTCTGGTTAAACGCACTGCGTAAGGCTTTCCACCCACCGCCATCATGTGCCCCGTTCTTGGGATGTACCGGCAGGTAGATATGATGATTTCCATGGTCGATATCGACGGGGACGGACAAGTAAGCTACGACGAGTTCCGCCGCTTAGTCATTGATCCCGATCCCGCGAGGGCGGACTTCGGTACGACACCGCTCAAAAGCGAGGTCAAGGAGGCGGAGGGGGTGACTCAGGCAAGCCTCACTTTAGGGGTAACAGTTTATTATTAACATTAACAGTAGTATACTATTAAATTTAATAGTAGTATTAATTAAATTTACGTTTTTTCCCTTGCATGTTTTCTTCTTATTTCTGTGAATTGTTTTGAGTGATCAATGTTGAAGCTACTGAAATACTGCAACATTGTCGGATGGCAAGCACCAGTAATTAATAAAAATAATTCTTGTGTGATATTGTCGCCTACACAATACATTACTTATTTCACTCATTTCACTTATTTATCCCTTTATTATTCATTATTAATTGTTTCACTCCTGTCAACCTATGACATACTACTGCATTGCCTTATATGATGGGGGTCCATAGTTAATAGGACCTATGGTATACATAAAAACCTATATATTTACCTGTTTTTACCAACAAAATTTGGTCCCGTTAACTATGGACCCCCGTAATAGTAAAACGCGAGGTCGAGGAGGCGGTCGACGTGACCGAGGCAAGCCCGCGTTTAAGGCTCTACAGTAGTACGTACCCTTTCCTACATCATGTGTCGTCCACGATATCCGATTTAAAGTAATTATGACCCAATCCCCCAATTAGCAACCCACCCCCGGCACTTTGTCCTCCCCCTCCAAGAACCAAACAATTATTCCGTTCGTAGCTTCGCAAATACGTGGTATACCTTATGAAGGGGTCATGACTGCTTGGTTAATGAATATTTAAATTATTGGGTTCATGTAGGTGTTGTGTCAGGGGGAGTATCGATAGTTGGCTTACATCGCCACCCAGTTAACATTTTCCGTATAGTAGCCGTCTAACAAGCCGTCAAGCTGTAAGTCTAGCCAAGGCAAGGCATGCTTTAGTCACAGCCCTAGCTGTCAACCCCGACAACTCCCTGTGACGCAACCGACGGCCCTGTCGTTTCGGTGCCCGGCCTATTGATACAGCTGCTAGTAGGCAGGATCTCATGGCCTACAACTAGTGGGTAGGTGCCGCTAGCCAGCGAACTCACTTATAGTCGGCAAATCGGTTGGCAAAACCAAGGTGATGGTCGGCCGACCCGCCGACTTAAATCAGGCGCAACATCCCGAGAGAGTCCTGCCCAAGAAGAAAACGTATCCCGCATTGAACCAATCCTTCCTATGAAATCATGGAACCCCAGCAAGTCAGATGGTCGGCACATCCGCGAAACGCGTAATTAGTAGTCCGGCTAGTAGCTGGTTGGTGACTCAAGTCGTGACGACTCTCAGCTCTACCTATTGAGGAAATAACGCAATCTTAGTTAGCGTATTATATGACGTTATATTGATATTCAACCTTCAGCGAAGAAGGCGGCTGCTCGTTATGACGCAAGGCTTTGGCCAGCATCATTTCGACAGACGAACGTGAACATGTTTCGATTTGCTCGACGTATGGTGCCCGCCTACTTCTTCACGAGACGAAGGCTAGGGAAAGCAAGAAATGTCTTAATGGTGACCATGTTTGGATTGGCTCCGATGTGGTTTCCGCACTCCACTATAATTACATAAATTCAGGAGATGAAAGGATAGGGAAAGCAAGAGATGGCTTCTTGAGGATTTCGTGACGGAAAACGACATCAAGGCGGTGGAGCTGGAAATAGCCTACAAGCGGTTCCGCACCCTCGTACCCTCCGCTGGGGGCGTGCAGTCCGCCCCACCCGCGGGGATTGACTTCAGCACCTGGATATCGGTGAGCTCGCCTCCCTCGTGTTAACGTAGGATTTTTTTCTTGTTTCCCTTATTTTTTTTCTGGGAATGTTTCCGCGTGATCAGCGTTGAAGCTCATTCATGCTGCACACTGTCGGATGGCAATCACACAATATTAGTTGTACCATAAATACTGAGTTAGTGGCGATAAGTGGGGTGACATGCGGGCATTTCTCGTTTCTTGACAGACACAGCGAGCAGCATGCAGTCAACGATCAACAAACATGTCACCCTAAAAAAGAGACATTCAAGTGCAGCCACTGCCCTTTCTTTGGCAAATGCTGTATATAGAGTAACAACAGAACAAAATGATAGTAGCAGTTATGCGACAAACATTCGTGGGGACGCCATTTGCGAGGAAACAAGGCGTGTGCTTGTTGGGGGGGTTCGAGCGGGACTACCGGCCACCAGACTGTGCAATGGACTGCGCGCTCCACTCGAAATGCACCGCTTTGTGTGTTGTTTCCCGTCAGATATTTTCATTGGGAACCCGTTTTGTCTACTATTAATAATAGTCTATCAATAGATATATTGTGGGAAAAGCGCGTCCTTGTGACAAAAGTCTAGCGATTTTCGATGGGAAACAGCGTTTCCTTGCGACGGCAGTTTATTAATATACGTGGTAGTAAATAGCTAATTTTGACGGGAAAAGCGTCTCGTCGCGACGACAGTCCACTACTCGTTTTTTATGGGAGAAAGTGTTTCGTTGGAACAATAATATACTATTAATAGCAGTTACTTTTGATGGGGATAAGCGTTCGGTTGCGACAACAATAATCTATCTATTCTTGCGCCTTTCGATCCAGGACCTCCTCTCTCGAGGAGAAGGGATATGCAAGGTACACGAGCATAGCTCTGTTGAGGGGGGGGGGGGGGGGGGGGGGGGGGGGGCGGCGGCCCAAGAAACACTTATTTCAATCACCAGATCAGGTTGCAGTATGTCCAAACTGCGACGCATTCCGTCTGTGTGGACAAAGGAAGTGCCCACCATACTAACAACCCACTTCGTAGGATGTCAACATTGACCATTGAAGGGCTTCGTGGCGTGCTGATGGGTTCCATTGTGTGGTGTATATGTTCTGCCTCGCAGGTGTTTAACGTTGAGGCCACGGGACAGTACCGCAAGCTCTTCAAGCTGTATGCTATCCCAGGGGCGGGCCGTGGCGGCACAGGCCTTGAAGCGAACCAGGAGAAAGTGGATATTCGTGAGGTAAGAACAAAGAAACAACTCGTTTTCTCGTGCGAGAGAGGAGGTAAAAGGGGAAGCCATGCTGCGACGCTATAACAAGGGACTCATCTTCATTTTCTGAGCTTCTCCAGTTGAACAGCTCTATCCATACCTCGCGCAACGACCCACTTGAAAACGAAAACGTCAGTCGAGGCCGAAAGGCCGATACATCAACCCATGAGCTAGATAATCTATCTAAGAATATGGTACGACACACGTCAGGTCCGATTGTATTGGGTATACAGAGGAGTCCCCGTCTCCGACCTCTGGTAGCGCTGGTAGTGAATTGTGCTTCTACAGTAGTAGATACGTTTGAGCTATCTTGCAAGTTAATGTCAAACGCCCACGAATGTATGTATACGTCTCGCTTATTATTACGGCAGTATCTTTTCCCTCCGACAATGATACGTATAGAAATGTTTCTGAGTGATCAACGTTGACCTTCATGCTGCACATTGTCGAATGGCAAACGCTATTACAAAAATAACGAAACATAATTTATAGAGCAAGCATCTTGTATGGGTTTAGTAATTGTATTTGGTTTGGACACTCTATGCAGCACGAGCTTCAACGTCGATAACTCATGCCAGGTAAAAAATGATTAGCATTCCTAGACTTAGAACGATCGTTTGCACACGTCTCACAGTTTATTTTTGGGCAGGTTTTCCCTCTGTCTGCATCATTTGGCCCATGTTGCCGGGTGGCCGCCGTATATAGACCTGCATGATCTACTGTAGCACATGTTTCCTGGGTTGGATGATCTGTACTGATCGTCCTATAGCACCTCATAACATACATATTATCTAGATCATGATCTGTCTGGCGTTACGATCGTTTGCGAACCATGTCACACAGTTATTTCTGGGCATGGCTAACTTCGTGGAATGGACCTTGGAAACGCGCACGCAGTTCATTTTTACGCTGTTCGATGAGGACCGAAGCGGCTTCCTCTCCATGGTATGTTTACACGCTGCTTAACATTGAGTTTGCATGTCCTGCTGTGGTTGATGTCGAACATTTTTGGGTTGTGTGTTTTTTGCGTGATGCGATCTCATCAAAAATAATAATTACGGATTGAAGGGTAGAAGTTGGAAGGAGCAAGGACATCAGGTGAAGCAATGAGAGGTTAAGTCGGAAGTAGTAGCCACAAAAGGGAGTAAGACCTCGTGAATAGTTGTCCTTTTGTGTTCTTGTTTCCCTTGGTTTTCTTCTTGTGGGGAAAATTTATTTTAAACATTTAAATGTGATCAACGCTGAAGCTCATGCCGCATCTTGTCGGATGGCAAATGCAATAGTGGCAGTAGCAAGCTACTGATTGAGCCTGCAGGCTCAGTTGGGTAGTTGATTTGAGTGGTGAGCGGCTTGTTCGGGCAATGGGTTGACTGGTTCGCCCGTTTCCCATGATATGTTAGTACTTTTTCCTTCAGCGATAATCCAAGCGACTTGCTGCTGGTACAAACGCAAACTTCCATGTAAAGCCTAGCTCTGATGGATTCTTCTTATTGGCCTCTTTGGGACTTGATTATAGTGATGCTAAACCTATGCCAGGTGCGGTCCTATCGACCATTGAGCCGTCTAGTGGGAGCGTACGGCAGTACGACTACTACAGTGTCTTATCAACCATGTGGCGTGCGTGTAGACGATGCCATTGCACTGTAGCTCGGGTACACTCCCTATTTCACTCAGCAGCCCGGACTTCTCCCTGTGTAATCGATAGTTGATGTTGTGATCGTGATGTTTTTGTTTCGACACTTCTTTCCTTTTAAGGCATGCCTTCAATTGCCCAAAACGCAGTTTACACATTGGGTGGATGGTTTCGAAAACATTAGATGGATCGGTCGGTGACTTGCCTTATGGGCGGAGAAGTGCCCGCAAGTTGTGGCGTTATTTTGTCCTCGTGTGTATCCCCATGGGGATGCGCTCTTGATGCTGCTGCTGTGGCGACGAGAGCGCCCCCATCCCACAAAACGAGACTTTCAAAACAAAGAGAGGCACAGGGCGAAAAGGCTATCTATTCATAGGAGGAAATTGGAAATAACATATATCTGCGTTTTGAAACATGCCGAATGGGGCGAACATTTCACACATTAGACATCTCACGATCTAGATCACGATCGATCTATCTACTGTAGATGATCTAGATCCTATCTTTGGCGTTATGAGATGTTGTGCAAGAGCCGTATCACACAGATAGATGCCACCCAGCAAACATGATATCTTACGAATAGGTCTCGCAGATCGTATCTACTTATCAGGAATCTATCCGCCCCGAAATATCTAGATCATGGTTTAGATCTTGCAGGTCGTAAATATTTATCGTGGGTCTCTCCGCGCCGAAATATCTAGATCATGATATCGATAATGAAATGGGGGTCTGATCTGTTCGGCGTATATATTTGTTCAGGAAATCAAGCTATGATGACACTTATTACCGTATTTGTAGTATCCGATCGCCTCGCCGCGGTAACACCTACCTCCCATCGCTATCGTCGTTGCTATGGCTATCATCGCCATCGTCGTTCAGGCGGAGTTGGTATCGGTTCTGAAGGCCAACCACCTGTCTTCCGCGAAAGCCGTCGCGAACAAAGCTCAGACGATCATGCGACAGGCCGACTCCGACGGATCTGGAACTTTGACCTCGGACGAATTTCTGGTCGTCGCGAAAAAGTTTCCGAATCTGGTGAGTCCTGAAGCGGAGAGGCTATATAGTGTGCTACAGTAGGGAATAAACGCCTCCACGGCGGTAGGGCTACAGTGAAGCAAGTAGTTCTGAAGCGAATGTGGGAGGTTGGAAATAAATTGAATATATAAACAGGCTTGAGAAACAAATAGAAGGACACCTTATTTGGGGGCAGAGACAGGCAGGAGTAATTACGGGCGACACAAAAATACACCTGGTATACAAGTGACAGAATGCATGTTCGAAGACATGTATATATAGTATGTACCAGTATACATTCAGGTCTTAATGGCAGGGGGTCTCCATTTTCCCTCATCCGCGTTTTTTTCATTTTGCGACCGAATCATGCTTCGGTTTTTAAAATAATGTTCCATGACGTCGGAGACCTGGATCAATGAGATACTTGTTCATTACATTGCCTCCTGAATTTCACCTCAAAATGACACTATTAGTAACTGTTGCAACAAGATCACCCATGTAATAGTTCAGCCGTAAATGCGATCTCTGGTAACCTTGCCCTACTGCACCATGGCAGCAGCGGAAACTACGAGTGTGGTCAGTGTTCTTGTGTATGACTGCTGTGAACGTTTCGTGCTTTTTGGTGGCTTGTGTGAAAAGTTTTTGACCATCGCCTAGAATCGAGTTCGAGGAGCCACGTTTTGGTCCTCTCGAGCTTCCGGAATACAAGGTATTGGAGTATATAAGTAATACTAACAGCCGAAATACTGCGAGCAGTACTATAACAGAAGGTGGGAATGAGGAGCGTGACAGATGTCTTCAAGTGGTCAAACTCAATAAGCTACTGCGTTGATGGTTCTTCAGTTGGACATGTATGCTGTATGTGATTAGGTTGATCAGATGGGAGCATACGTCACACTTCTCATTCCCATCGTTCTGGAACTGCTCCCACGTTTGTGGGGAAATTACTTGGAATTAGTGTAGGACAGAAACAGTACACATAATATTCCCACCATAGGCCAGCAACAACAGCAAACCCAACAACACAACAATAATTGATACAAATATAATAGAAGACAATTATCTTGGAATTAGTGTGAGACAACAGGCGCACACGTAATATTCCCACTCTAGTCTAGGCCAACAACAGCAACAACAACACTCCAAAACAAGGTCAATAACCAAAAACAAACCAGAGGAGAGGGGTTTCTGGACGGTTTCACTTTTTTTTTTGCAAAGTGTATTTACTTGATTTCAGTACGAGTGGGTATACTCCCTGAAGTATCCCCCCCAGTGGTCTCGAAAAAGGATAGAGGGGTGTCGTTTTTTTACCTGAGTTTGATTAAGCGAATGCATACAGTTAACTCTATAATTGTGCAGTCGTCTCGGGATATCGCTTTCGTGGTTAAGCGATGCGCGTCACCAGGTACCTGGTACACCGTACGAAACGGGCAGAATTTGAAAACGACAACGAAAACAAGTCTTGAAACGACAGCGATATATAGATGCCCATCGCCACCACCACCGCAATCAGTAGCAGCAACCACCACTTCTGCGACCATCACCACCACCAGCAACAAGCTTCTGCTGTTGCTGGTCATCCCGTGGTGGTGGTGCGGATGTGATGGTTGATGATCTCTGGTTCCTGGTACCTGGTTTTCCAGTGAGCAGACGCAAATATAGATGTCCACTACCACATGACCAGAAGCAGCAGCCACAACCAGCAGCAGCAGCGACAAGCTTCCGTTGCTGCTGGTGCTCAGCTGGTGGTGGTGGTGGTGGTGGTGGTGCTTGACTCGAAGATGGTTGTTGGTGCTCTCTGGTGCCTGCTGCCTGGGCACCTGGTATGCGGTGGAATACGTATGCTTGCTTTTCACAGGACGACTCCTGGTACCTGGTAAGTATAGACCATTCGACGTGACCAAGTTTCGCGAACTCGGGACGGCTTTGAACACGCGCAGAGGGGGATGGATTTGCTATTTAGGGGTCTTCAGAGGCCCCGCCCGTTTCTAAATAAGTTTGTAAATAAGTAGTGCTTTCGTCGCGCACGGTGACAAAAGGCGACGTACGTATAATATTATACGAGTATCAGAACGAAGATGAACGCTATAATCTCAGTAAATATTAAAAGTAGCAACCGCACTGCTGCAATAGAGCAGCTGCGGATCGCTGTGGGCACGACAACAAGCACGAAGCAAGTATGAGTTGTACTGCAGTATACCAACCCGCGACGCAAGAAGACGGTGCCGGAAACGTCGGCGCAGGGAGGAGCGTGCGTTTTGAATGTGTGTGGGAGAAAAAACTTGAACATGTATTTTTTTCATTTTCTCCGCTCCAAGGTGTTGTGATAAATTGGGCATCAAAGATCGCTTGATTAAGTTATTGTTTTTTGGGCAACAGACGAACTACAGTATACCAGGTATATAATAGATAGATTAGATTATCGTCTTCCTCAGATGTGGGAATTCATCAACATCTTGAAATAGTGTGAATTGATTATGTTTTGTTTGAAATCCAAATACTGTCTTGAATTAGTTATACCAGGCACGTAGCTAATTACTGTGTCGATTTTGTTTTTTTTGGCGCTGTATCGTAGCTTTATGAATGTGTCCATCAGGATGCGTGCCGAACTTTAGCATCCGCATGACGTGACGGCAAGATTATGGATGCGCTCGAGAGACCGGACGAAAGCGTGCATTGAGAGAGGTAGGAACGCTAGTGTAGCTACGTCAGTATGCAGCGGCGCACTCGACCCCTTCCAGCAAAAACTAGTTTCCATTTCCAGGGTTTTTGGGCATTATGTGCCGCCATAGTGTAGATACAGTAGCGGTGATTGCGCGCGACAGCAGTCTAGTGGCGAAGAACGCACGCGCCCATCGCGCGTCGCTCTTCGTTTTCACACTATACTACTACTACGGGTGTGCATAGTAATACATAGTAATCAGGACCCACAATGGACCCCCAAACCATTTACTCCTTACGCACCATATTTGGTCCTGATTACTGCCGGTGCTGGTATGTATTGTTGTATTACTATGATAGTTTATGTTCTCCCGTAATACCATTGATGAAGATTAACGCGACTTTGTTTGCTCATCTGCCCGCCCTGCTCCTTTTCGTTTGCGACCAACCCTTTGCGTGCATCCCGCCCTTTTTTTGGTGTGCAGTTGTTCCCAGCAAAAAAGAAACCGGAAGCGACTCAGTCTAGCGTCCCCTTGCTTGGAAATTGATGATCGCTCAAGGTAGGGTAGCGATCACCTTCCGCCTGCAGCCGTTTGGAACAGCATTGTTGTGCTGGTGGTGGCGTCGCTTGGGAGGAGTTTTGATAGTTTAGAACGTTGCTGTGCTGTGGTATCGCTTGGGAGGAGTTAATAATTTGGAGCAGCATTGCTGTGCTGGTGACATCGTTCGGCGGGAGCTTTGCTGAAGGGAGGCAGTCGAGTCCATGTTTTGCTCTTTGGTCTGCAGGAGTGTCGTCGGATCGTGAAGATGGTGGTGCCCTTCGAGAGGAAGTGTGGAGAGATACTTGTACTGGTAAGTAAGCCTGAGCCACTTGTCGAAACGATTAGAGGTAGCTCGGCGAGAGTCAGCTACTTGTAGTCGGATCTGTGATGTTTTATGGCTTGCTTCTTTGTTCTGCAGACATGTTTTTGGATCATGAAGAACGTTCGGGTTAGACTTTCTGTGGGAGGTGGAGAACTTTAACTCCGCACCAGGGGAACGATCGTATCACGTAGTGTGTGTACCAAGTATGTGGTAAGGCACCTATGAAGCCGTTCCATAGCGTACCCATTGATGTCTCTGGAAGTGACTGCACCGAAAAAAAAAACTTAATTCGACGCTGTCATCCATAAGCAAGAAAGCCCGCCTCACAAGCTGTTCTCAGTGGGATGCAGCTTACCCTTCATGCAATTCACCGAACACATCACGGCGTATCGCGCTTGGTGAAAGCAATGCCTGCCTGGTCGGTGATAGCCCGACGTGCTCCGTCCCGGCATAGTACGAATGCGAGGGTCCGTGGTCATACGACTACGGCCATGCAGGACATGAGTACCCCCCCCCCCCCCCCCCTAGCAATGCCCTGGGGCTCTTCTTCTGCAAATGCACGACCCCCCGATGTCCATATCCAACACACCACAATTAAGCGGCACTTCAAACTAAATAGTGTGCTACGAAGGAAAGTGCGAAGCTCGGGCGTCATGATGATCAGTTGTGCCGTCACGTCACGCAGCTTTGATCTGCCGTTAACAGGGAAAACCAGGGGTGCGGGTAGCAAGGAAAACAAGGGGTTCGGTTAGCAAGAAATAGCAGGGGTTCGGGGAGAAGGACGAACAGAAGAGCGAGGTCACTTCCACTTGACCACTTTCGCAACTTGAAGTATTAAGAATGAGCGTTAGAATCGGGCCGAAAGTACTCAAGCTTTCTCACGCATGCCTTCCTTGCTTCGAAGTCCTCAGTCAGCACCCCATCGACCTCACCTCAACTACAGTACCTCGGCATATCAAACGAGAAGCACGCCGGGTGAAGTCTCTGTGATGGCACATGCTGTTAGCGAGACAACCCATGAGTGACGACTTGGCCCAGCTTCGACAAAATGGTTGATACTATAGTACTAATCCATACTAGCTCCTTATTACCACATCTTTATTCGTGATCATTTTTCCTGGCGGTTGGGGCTAGTAGCTCCGAATTGCGTTTCTATCTGGAGAATTTTCCCAGGTGATGGGAGTAAGTGATAAGGTTAGGGTTAGCCTTATGGTTAAAAATTAAAGTCAAGCATATTTTTTCCATCAAGTCGAAGCTGGACCAAGGTCTATGCACCCCTCAGACAATCAGGTGATTCCTCAATGAATACCGGAGAGGTGAGAGGAGAGGAGCGTCATATACACGGCTTGCACTGGTGTGGGTGTCTATCAGTACTGATTGTGGGCGATCAGAGTCGAAAGTTTGCGGGCGATCAGAGAACAAAAACCCTCTCTAGCGAAAAACTTGTATTGCGAGGTAGCACATTGAGCAAGGCCGATAAGACGTTTTTGGTAAAAAAAGGTGATGCTTCTACGGGGAGACGCCATTAGTTTCAGCTTTCTATCAACTTATGGTTCACCCTTGAAGGACTTGACTGGAAGGACACATCGAAGCTGAAGATCTTCAGATACGGACATCTTTTTTGGCCGCTCAGGTTGCCATTATTGGGCTTCTTTTTCGACATACGTACTAATGGGCTCCAAACTGACAAAGCCTCTAGTTCATTGCGCTTTTGAGCTGATTACGTTCCGTCGGCGCGGCAGCAGTCATGGTCTCTCTTCCGGACATAAAAGCTAGGAAATTAGTGATGCACTTGCACTGTCTGCGAGTGTAGAGCAGCCCGAGCAGGCTCTAAAGCGTCCTGGCAAACCGGTACTTCTACAAAACTAGGTTTGTTTGTCACTAACTTGCTCACATGTTGGGATGCAGTGCTTGATGTGGGCAAAGGCCTTCTTGCCTCCGTGCCGTTCTAATTGTTCCACGGTGTCCGACACGGCTTCGCCAATGTCCTGAGCGTTCCTGTCCAACGCGAATATTGTAATTGTCGTAGAGCGCAGTGTTGGAATGGTGCACACACCGGGGTGGTCATCACCTAGATCGTCCAGATCATTTAGATCATCTACAGTGGATGATCTAGATTTATATTAAAAAGATAATTATTTAAACTTCCTGGATAATCTAGATCATCCAGATGCCATAAAGGTATGTTGTGCAGGGTCTGCATAGTACATATTCAACGCAGGAAACATGTGATTGACGGAACAGCCCAGTGCTGGAATGGTGCATGTACCGGACAGATTATGATCCACAGATGTATCGTCTGTGGATCATCTGGATCTTAACCTGCCGTCATGAGGTGTTGTGCAAGATTTGTATAGAACAGATCTAACCCAAGAAAGATGTGATTGATGGAGCAGTCAAGTGGTGGAAAGGTGCGCGCCGAATACAACAGTAGTATCGAGGCTCTGACTTGACAAAACATTCACAAATACGTCAGCTGTGAGCTCGATCGGTTGAGTAGTTGACACACCACCACCACCACCACCACCATTACGGTTACCTTTTTCACAGCAACAAATACGTAATAAGCTGTAAGTTCGACCGATTGAGTTGTTAATACTCAGTCTTGGAAGCGAGGTAATACGTCGCCCCCGCGTGATATATATTTCGCAAAAATGATATGGCATCGGTACACTCACAAAAAATACGTCTGTAACACTCTGGGTGCGAATATAAGGATCGATTGATCTTAATGTTAATGTAGAAACGGTCGTTATATTTGCGTTCAGAGTAGCATACGGGGGGGAACAAAGAACTTGATCGCACTCTATCCGGATATCGTTTATCCGGTAAAAAGATAAGATACTCGGTATACTCGTGCGTAGTGGCTGCACATCAACTAGATGCGTATGAACCCCAAAGCCCACAATTCAATACGCAGTCGATCCGCGTTTCCTCACAGCTGCATCCACGCAGGAGCGGCTGAAGACGTGTTGGGTGCCTTACGATGTTGAACTTGATTACCACTTAAAACAAACATTTTACGATGTTCAGTCACCCATTCTGTGTACGATATGACTTGCCTGCTGCTCCTCACACGATGACACCATGTAAGAGGAAGGGCGCACAACTCAAGCTATATTATTGTACCTCATTTAGTTTGCAAGATGAAAATTCTAAGAAGTAGTGGTGTATGTGCTTGGCGGAGGCACTGTCTCAGATGCATATGTAGTGGAAAGAATCAAGCTTCATACTGCCGAAAGTTGGGCAGACCAACATACTGATTGCATCATACTTCTGAACTGTATGTACAGCAAGTGGGCGCCACCTCGACCATGCCGATCCGTGCACGTAGCGAAGCTTAAATACACCAGAAAATATTCGCACCGGACGCACTTGGACGCCGTAGCGTGCTACAACGGGTTGATGGCAAGTCAACCCTTTACCCTTTTAGTTATGTACTGTACATAAACCGGAATTCGAGTCTAATGGCAAATCTTTAGTCTCTTACATGGGAGTGCAGCCCCCAAGGCCTGAACGGCTTACGCTCCGATGTCTCCGTCGCTACATCTCACAGCGTCAAAATACCGGTTTCGCTGTAACTCTCGTCTTGTGTGCGGTGCCGGTGAACCCGCCACGCTGTCCGGCAGCGATAGCGCCACCGGGAGCCAACAAAAGAAACACAACAAAAATCAAATGTCTTCTCATGCTCGACATACACTCTTTGCACCACGTCGCCTGCAGCCCAAAAAATATGTAGGCAACGAAATATTAATTGCCAAAAATCACTCAAGCTTTGGTTATGAGCCTTGAACTTAAGTGCTGCACGAGCCCCGCAGAGCAGGACCCGCCCCTCCCTCCCCGATTGAAATAACCGGCTGTTGCTTGTTTGGTGTTTAGGGAGCGGAAAGACTCAGCAGTCGGGCTGCTCTATCTATCAAATTTACACGCAAGCGTCCGTCATAGGCCACGGTTCCATTCCGCTTGCGATCCCGTGGTTTTGCGCCGCCATTGCTATACTACAGCCCTTCACTGCAACCATTCGTCCACACACGGCATTTCTTGCTGTTTTGTGTTCACATAAGCTCCTCCCCATAATCCAGTCCACGGTCATAAGGCAACACCCATTGATTTTGAAGTGGAAGAACACCCTCAGGACCAGTTATTGTTGTTATCACATTAACTCGTCGCCGTAGTCTATTAATAGTCCACGGCAAGGCAACATCCAACAACTCTGGAGCGAAATATCCTCAGAGAAATTAACCGAAGAAGATCGTACACCTCAGACAAGAAATAAAAGTGCAGTACCCGTAGTGTGATATAGCTTGCCTTTGGCCGTAGTCCATCCTGTCACCAGTGCTTTTGGTTGAATTCATGAAGAAATTGAAGATGTGCAAGAACATCTTGTAGTAAGCGACTAGGGCCTCTCCAACCTGTTCAGCGTCAGATATCAGCACGTGAATACGTGGTAGCCATTTGTTCGTATGGTACGGAGAGTAGACCATACTGGAGTTAAACTGTGCATCAAAATAACTTGCAAACCAGGGTATTCCGTCATTGTGGACCGAGCCACATTTATAGTGGTCGCAAGAAAGAGGATGTGAGGAGAAGACATGACCGAAAGGGGTTTGATCATTACGAGCTTGGGCACCGCAACTATTGTTAGCTTCGGTTATCGTTGGTCTCCTCCTTACGCGAGATTGTTGTACTCGCACAAAGCGATTTCTCGTTGACCCTTTTGGGACTCGAGTCCCGATTTGGGCACAAACTACTTACAATTTGAGTGGTTTGTCCCCTAAACGGGAATGCAGTCCTAAAAGGGTCAAGGTAGGTGACAAAGCGATGCATTCTCCATACTTATTTGCCGTCGAATTACCAAAACACGATACTAGGTACGTACAACAGTAGCTGTTGTGCCTTGACGGCAACACGTTTTTTCAGCGACACCATCCAATGTAAAATAGTCACATGTATTAGTTTGCGCTTATTTGTTCTCCGCTCGGGACGCTTATGATGAATATGAATACGTGAATAGGCTGTTTTTTCACCGCGGGCTAGATTTCAAGAAAAGAGCTACTGTAGTGTGATAGTGTGATAGCATAGTCACTACCATCCTCATTAGCATCATCCTCATCATCATCATCGACATCGACATCATCGTCACCAACAGCATCATCATAATATAATTTTTTGTCTTCATCATGAATAGCATCATCATAGCAACTAAATAGTCGGCAACAACACAGAAAGTGCGTACGCAAAAACGGGCTTGGTCTGCACCTCTTTATTGCCAGTGGCGAGCTGCCGAAGAGCGCTGCACGCAAAGAGTATCACCCCTGGGTTCTTGCATGAGATGGCCACCCTTATCGCCCGCATGATCGCCGGCAGCGACGGCAAAATGCGTTCGGGAGAACCAATTGCTCCACTCAAAAGATCGGCCACGCCCTGAAAACGACGACCCCGAATTAAGTCAAATTGCGGTAAATTGCGTGAAATTTCAGCACGAGACGTCTCGTCACATATGGACCAGTTGTTCGCACTGCTGCATCGAGTTTATCGAAAGTGTCCTTTGACGCACATGTTCGGTTAGCATTGCATCGAATGCAAGGATTGCGAGACTGATGGAACTGATATTATGCGAGTGCAAGCATCTAGAGTATTTTATTATGTACAGTAGCTCACAACGCAGCGCACAACGCAGGCAACCGTCGGATGCAAACTATGTTCGTAAGTCCCGAGCCTGGATGCCTTGATCGCCCGGCGGTCCGACGAGAGTCTGTATATTCGTTGTACTAGAGGACATAGCGAGGGTGAGCGGAGCCCTTGATAACGAATATACTACCTCAAGTCAATCATTCATGATAACGCCTACGAAGGTGTATGCAATCCTGTGCTAAATGTAATCGTCATTGTTGGAACGGTCAACGAACGAGTTATTGCCATCCCGAATACGAACGGTACGATCCTGCCGAGATAAACGGCCTTATAATCTAGATAACTTTGCTCGGTTAAAAAAACGAGCGTGGAACTTGTAAATGACCCCAGCGGGCGCTTCTAGACGTACTACTCCAGATCCGTGCAGAATATAATGCGTGATGGCTCTAAAAAAACAGGTACGTCTGGACAATGACAGCAAATGTCGCCACGAGAGACACTCTTTGCGGCGTACTGACACGCGGCTCAGAGCACTCACGAAGTAATTAGGTGCTGGCGACAACTACGCAGGTGTCAAAACAGGGGATTATCTGAACGCACCATTTTCGATAAAGATGTGACAGCTCTACAATACCAGGCATGCTTTGACAATGGCCGCAACTGCGACCACATAGGATTCTCTTGCAGCAACCTGAGTCACGGGTCAAGAGAACGTACCTTGGTATGACGGTGACAACTATTCAGGGGACTCAAAACCGGGGAATTTCCAAAAAGGCCGTTATCGACAAAGTACTGGAATATAGTGCAGCCCTTTTTTGGCGTAGTGCCGTACCTGTCTCGCTAGGGTCATGCACGGGTCCTCAAGGCAGCGGATACCGTCGAAAAACATCGGCAGGTAATAATCGTAGTCGAGTTGCTCCAGAGGACAGACCCAGACCAAAGCGTTAGCTGTACGAGTAACGCAGCACACAATCGAAAGGAGTTAGGCTGGGTTGGATTGGTGTTGGGTTGGGGTACGGCAGCACGGATGGGTGGGCGGTTGGATTGGGTTAGTGCAACAGGTGAATAGATTTTCATTTTTGTTCCCCCTCGGTTTCTTCTTCATTCTGAGAATGTTCATGGTTATGCGTACAAGTGATATGTGATCAACGTTGAACATGCTGCACATTGTCGGATGGCAAACATACGAATAATGTTACCATTTGATCTGTGTTGTCCTTCGTTCCCACCACGAGAACAACGTGCTCTTACAGTAGCGGGCATGATGATTGTCGACACTCTTCTTCTTATGCTATCTTGTTCACCGTGGGTTAGGCCCCAGCGAGCTGCTTGCTGTGTTGTTCACCTGAACTGGTGGCTTTCCTGCAGACCGACGGGGAACCCCCCCTCCCCGCCAGTTACTGGTCGGCGTGTATCCGACGTGCTCCATCCCGGCCTTATAGAGATGCCAAGGTATGGCCATACAACTACGGTCGACGGGCTCCATCCCGGCCTTGTAGAGATGCCAAGGTATAGCCATACAACTACGGCCATGCATGGCAATGAGTACACCCCCCCACCCAGCTTTTTCACGTAGATATTAATAGTTGACTTTGCGGCAACGCATGATGTTTTCATATGCACGATTATAGTATTATCCTTGACAATTTCCAAGTGGTTCAGCTGCTACCGAAGGTAGTGTTTGTTTGAGTTCGCCTCGAGGCATTTACTTGCACCCAGAGGGGACGCATAAAATGACATACCGCGCAGATCTACCAGATTTGAATACCTGATACAATATATAGATTTGGAAAAGGTACGTGACGACCACAGAACCGAAGCGCTACAGTACGTACCTAGTACAGCTGTGATGCGTTAGACGACGCCAAGACATCGATGGGGCAGGGAGAGTGAAAACATGTCTACAGCACACGAAGTGTGATGATTACAGCATTGTCTTCACAAATAATCTCGGGCTGCTGGGTTAGAGAATACTTGCGAAGTCCAACACGTTAGGAGCTACCAGGTACCAGGTAACAGCATACGACACGGGCGCAGCATGTTTGTATCGTACGGACACGTACTGCTGCACGCTCTTCCTACCGTAGACGGCCAATACTCACACTTACTCGAGTTTTAAGTCGAATCGACAAACATACCTGGGCCACAAAAGTCGAGGCAACAGCAGTCACAGGCTATGTATATACTGTAGATATAGATCACGATGTACGTGCCGTAAAGTAGCGACGGTGGCGATCAGCCAGCTACTCTACTTCGACGAACGTCGCGACTCACAAATAAAGTTGTTGACCCCTTGTGCGCACGACAACAAACCCCAGCTGCTGCTGTCACAGGAGCATATGCAACATGTGTGCACTTTATTTTTTTCACGCGTATTCGTATAGACAACTCAGCTGGATGAGACATATTCTTTCCTCGAGATCGCGCGTGCTTTAGGGTGTCTGACCTCATGAAGGGCATAGCTCAATTTCTACCGACGCTTGCACGCACTTACCTACGGAACAATGCTTCGAACACGGCACCTCCCCTCGGAGGTAGCGGTCTGGAAAGATAGACGGCGCGGCTGTAACCTCGTCTCTAACGCTCACCGACCTTCTAGCCGGCCGCGCGTTCCTCTCCGCGGCCGCATCTCGCTCGATCTCTCGCTGCTTGTCCTGCAGCATGCGCTTTTTCTTCGTGTGGTCAATGCAACCACCCTTCTTGAATGGTTCCGCAGCCAGCAAATATGGTGGTCGTTGCTGCTGTGCAGCTACCATTCTCTCCCGGGCTAGCTTCTTCTTGGTCCGGCGTATACCTCTCAGGGAAGTGTCTGCCTGTCCGCCGGCGCCCGCACCGCCCGCACCTGCAACGCCTATCGAAGGCAGACCATCCGAGTTGTTGGCGACAACGTGTCGCTGTCCACCTCTTTGATTGCCCGCCGTGTCAGCTTCTCCGCCCCTTCCGCTGCTACCACGCGCTGCTGCTGCTGCTGCTGTTGCTGCTGCTGTGTGTGCATGTCCCCGCCCCGCCGCATTTTCTTGTCGGCAAAGTTTTGCCAAGTGTTTCTTAGCGACGACTTTGCCCATACGCTTGCACTCGTTCTCCACGACTCCGAGCTGCTGCTGTAACAGTTTCCGCCGAAGCTGGAGCTCGTACACCCCGGCAGAACCACGACCGCTCTTACCGATGGAAGTCACTGCGGGGGCGTTGGGATGCGCAAGCTCCGGCATAGCATAGACCCCACTGGATATGCTGTATGCTCGGGATGGAGTAGTTGACGCACACGAGCGACGTCGGCTCGGGGGTTCAGCGGCCGTTTCCAGTCCGCCTTTCCAAGGGGAACAACTCCCTCGAAATCCCGCCGCATTTTCGACCAAATTGCGCCGCGTTCGATCCAATTGCGCCGCATTTCGCGGAATGCGTCGATGTCGGTCGGAGGTTCGGAGGGCGCGCACACAACACACGGACTCGGCATTCCCATGTTGTTAGCTCCGAAGCACACGGTACCAGTGTGCTTATTCGAGCTCCATAACGGAAGCAAATCACCTGATGTTTCCGCCTCTGATCGAGCTCCTGGAAGTCTATGTCCGCCCAGCAGAGAACGCCACCGGAAGTCACGAGCACGGACTTCTGCTGCCTACGTGGGGGGCGACAGGTTCTGTGTCGAAAACGAAAAGAGTGCCTGGTCCCTTTTGCCGGTCTCGTCGAGTGACAGCAGTCGCCAGTCCTTGATTTGCACCTTGTATGATGTACGGACCGCAGCAGCTTCAGAAGTAGCAGTTGGCCAGACTTCAATGAATACGAGTGCTGTAATATTGATAGTGCTCTCTACTGTATTGGCTCACTGCTACCATTCCTGGGAAAAGTTTTATTTTTTCACTGGGTGGGTTGTTTGACGGTACGAGTACAAGTACAGCAGTGCCCTTGAGTACCATACACTTTGTAGTACGAGTACTACTGTAGGACTCAACCCTGCAAATATCTTACATGCATACTCATGCACACCATGCATAACCTCCTTAGGCCTTGGGTATCTGGCCTTGGGCAGTTGGCGACGTTTGCATTTGGTTGGCTTGGCGAAACACGAAGAGGTCCGTGTGGTATGGTGTGTTGCTGCAAACCTCTGCAAGTTTCGGCTATTGTTCGTCGTACTACCGTATATGCGCCTCCGTGTACTGTACTCGTGTTGAGTCTAGCGTTTTCAAGTATCAAACACATGCACTACATTGTACTTGTGTACCTGATACCTATACCGGTATACCTGGTATGTTTTCGTAGCACTAAATACGATACACATGTCGGCACGTGTGGTGCTTGTCAGCTGGCGAGGGCATCCCGCAGCACCTGCTTTTAGACGCTCTCACGTTCGTGATCATAATTTGTTTTGGCCTCAGACTGCTGTGCACACCCTGCAGTAATTAACCCGGTTTTCTGTGTTCTCTGGACATATTTCGTATACACACCAGGGTATATTACCTGATTAGAGCATGGGCCCGTCAACAAGAAGCATCTACGTAAACTGACCATGTCTTGAAACTTTATTTTAGACACCATCCTTGAACAGCCTTGAGCCTAGGCTATGCTATAGATGTCGGCGCTCACCGTTGAGCACGATTGCTTCATACAAATCTCATGCCGTAGGGTCCCCCAGAAAGTGAGCCCTGATTGTTTACTCTATTAGTACTGTAGGCTATTTATCCGTTCTCTGGTGGCGCATGTCATACCTGGTACTATACATCTATTCAGGTTCGGCCCCGGAAGGCTGACGAGAAGGCACCACCAAACCGAACGGTTGCGGGAACTGCGGACCCGCCTATCTTCCGGTCTCACCAACGGAGCAGATATCACCCCCCTCCCCCTTTCAAAAGGCCCAGCAGTGGTATGTGACGATGATTTGGCTAGAGGCAACAAACGTCATCGAGGACCTTCAGGCGGGGCGCGTCAGCTCTTGCGGCAACGGTTTTCGGAAAACGCCTCTGCACAGCTCGCTCTAGTGCAAAATTCTACCCTTCTGTCAGGGCCGACAGGCGCTCCCACTTCTGAGCAGCCCCGAATAAAAAAAAATGCTGGCGCCCTCGATGACTGCGGTGATGCCGATCGGAACGAGTCAGGGGTGGACGCTTGCGGTAGTCGTGGACGGGGCTTCGCCAACCATGACGGTGCTAATGGCGTTCTCCACCTCAACACCGATCGACGGACCTGCCACTCGCCTAGCGAAGCCGCTAACTTTGGTCGGGGGGGGACCAGGTGTATTCTAGCCCCCGGTAGCAAAAATTCGACCGCCCCACTCGTGATACTCCCCGTGAGGTCTGCGCCCGCTTCTCGGAGACCCCGAGCGGTGAAAACGGCAGTGGGCATGTCTCGTAACATGATGTACACGGAACGGGACAAAAAAAATGCACAACAATGTGATCACAGCAGAGGCACGCAACGGGCTAGAACAGCACAGCAATGCACTCGCGCAGCAGCGGCAAGCAACCTCGTAGAGATGGAGACGCCAGCGAAAATGACGACGTTGGCATTGCAGGATTTTCCGGTGGAGAGCACGGCATGGATGGAGAATACTATGGCACCCTTCCCGGGAGCGAATGCACCCCCGTACCACCTGGGTCTTCGATCGATAAACCAGGGTTGGGATACCCGGGTATCATTGGCGCGTGCGGTGGGATAGTATTACGACTGTCTCCCGCGGAAAGGTCGCTCGAACCTTGGAGTAGTGTGGTTTCGCCTCTCCGAGCAATGTGCGATATTGAGCCTTCTTTGTCGCGTGCGGGGCTGGAGTGCAGGGAGGTCATTAACGCGGTGGAAGCGGCGCAAGAGATGAAGTCACAGGACCGAGCCAAGGTGCAGAAAACGAAACAGAGCACATACAACGACCCTAGGTTCCTGAACCTAGACGTTTTTTAAACGAAAACGTACGGTACCCTATCTCAACACACGCCCGACATCTGTGGTAGTAGGCGGCACAACCAACGCCGGCCTCCCACCCATTCCGCACGACAAGATACTCCTTTAGCCCTGCCTGCGCGACATATTACTCAATTTACGCACACCGCCGGCGTCGTCGACGGTAGAAAGGGTCACTGCGTTAATTCCTGCTGTTCAGTGCATGGGCTTGACGCCAATAAGTCCTTGCAGACACACAGGAGCAAATGATAGACGTTTCTACCATGTGTGTGTCATGGCCGCAGCATATTTCTATGGATCCTCATCAAGTTCCCCTTTCCCTTTGCTTGACCCCCATCGGCGCCACAACGTGTTGGCCGCAGCGAAAGCTGGCGCGAAACTTGAAATCGCTACTGGGGTCCGATGTGAGGCCGCGCACGAGTGAGCCAAGGCTGGGCATCGCCGGTGTTACGACGGAACTGGACGTGATGAAGAGTATTCTAGTCCGAGAGCGGTGCGTGGGGTCACTGTTACAGTACGTCGGCACGACAGCATTGCAACGACATCGCGAGGTGTTTTATTTCAATAAAACTCGAGGGGGTGCACAATACTGTACTGCGTCGCACACTTGCATGACCGGCGGCGTTTCATTCTTTCTCCGGGCGCCACGCGAACCTTTCGGTGCAGGCTAATCGTCACTCTCCGAAGGCTTGTTCGACGGCTGCGTCGACATTGCCATAAACTCCAGGATAGGCTACGGTGGGAGGCCAAGTTTCGTCGATGCTACGGAAAGTCACCTCCGGATGAACTGACTTGCGCCACAAGCATGGCAAGGTGCGGTGCGGACCATTAGGTTTTGAATAGGGGAGAATACCTAGGGGCGTAATAGACAAATCTGATCTTTCGTGGTTTCAGGAAGGTGCCTCCCCATCAAGGTTTAGGTGCTTGACATAGCAGGCTTGTCCCTCGTTCACCTTAGGCGAGATTCAATCACACATTATTCAGGAATGTCCTGCCTTACCTCGGCAGGCTTCGAACATGAAATTCAATCCGAGGCTTTCAGACGCAGAAAGCGGGTCCTCACCAATAGTCTCAGTATCATATATTGTGTTGAAGCTTGTCGCTCACAAAGAGCTTGGACAGTCACGAGGCGAAGTACAAGGGACCCCCCCGTTCACCGAGGAGCCATCGGAAACTAAATCGTGTCATATTGTCGTGTTCGTTCGCCGGGGATACCGTCTCATCATGTCGTGTCGTACGCTTACGGTCTGGTGGGCGTTTTCAGGAATGCTCTGCACGTGGAGCAAAAGGAACTCAGGGTGGTGTTGGCCCACTTGCGAGCTATTTCCTTCGATACGGTTGAGGCCGTGAGCAAATGGCGGGTGAGCTGCAAAGAAAGGACGACTGTAGCTGTTAACTCCCTCCATTGAGAAGTCCTCTTTCTAAAGACATGTTGCTGAATACGCCGTCGTCAGCGTGGCTAAAGACTGCTATATAAATGCTGACGACGCCGTGATGATTCCTGGGAAGAAACAGATACCAGACTCGTCGGAAACAACAAAATATCCTCCCGACGGCAACATAGTCATGCTCGCGCTCGATTCTACACCCTGTTCATTGAGCTCGACTGAAAGTTGACCGTCCACGATAGACCTCCTAGGGTCATTCTTAACGAACAAAATCAAATAACGGAGGCCGCGACAAACAAACGTAACATTTGCCACGAATCGTGATTTTCGACGATATAACAACAAAATCACGAAATATTTATGTCGCAGTGATTGGAGACAAACAAACGTGATTTGGTTTGGAACACGTGACGTAACGCCAACTTACATATGTTATGAACTGTGTTCTCTTTGATCACAAATCGTCATATGTGAGTTCGGTAAGAAGGAGCCTCAGAGGAAACCTTGTTGCGCGCCGATTACAGATCCGACGCAGGGTAGTATCATACTCTATCTTGTTTCGTGTAACACGTGTGACAAGGTAACACAACCCCCCCTCGGACGAGTTTTCAAGGTGATTTTCTCCACAACGGGGAGGGCGTACTGAGTACGCCGAGAGACGCGTCTTTGGAAAGATCGTGACGAGATCTTTGCGAAACCACAATTTTTGACGTGTTTTCCCGCCTTGTTCAGGAGAAAGACATCTCGGATATGCATCCCAGGGACTATGTTACCTTGCGTGTTACACGGTATGTTTTCCGTGAGCCGATGCTACGTCGTTGACTTGTCGATACACCTTCTTATTTGGTGATACGTCTGAGCATCCCCCTGATGGCTCCGACTAGATCGCTGGGATGTCCGGATACAGCGTATAAGCTTCGTACCAACACCTGTCTCATGATCGTGAAAAAGCCAAGTTTGATTCGGGATATATTCTGATCTTTTCTTTTATCGAGCAAAGCTGTCTGTGTCTTAAGTTGTGTACCATTCTGTTATGGCGTCCCGTTACTTTTGACGTGACCCCTAGCCCTTGGCAACCCATGTTTGTTTTTTCAGGCCACGTTCGTTACATCCAGGAAGGAAGGATACCGCCAACTCCGCTCAAGCGGATCGTTCTCCCCACGACAAAGCGCTGTTGACCGGGGGCTAGCAATGCACGATTTCTCACAAGCAGGCCTTACCTACGAAGGCAGTGAGGGCGGCGATGAAGGCGATAATAATCACAATCGAAGCATCAACCATAGTGCGACCCTAGGGGTACTACGGTCTTCGGAGGAAAAAGTGGCGGGAGATACAGCGGCCGAACTTGGCACCGACCCCAACGGTTACATTTTCGACGGAGACAACGAAACGTACCTTAAGAAACGCCTCGGCGACGAAAACAGCCGTCCCACTTTCCGATGGAAAGGGCACAATTACCTCCTTAAGATGGCTCACGACCTTGAATTCCTCGACGACACAAGCGCGTCTGCTCCCGTCACCGCCTGGCTAGGGTTTCCTGTTCGTGATAACCCGTTCCTGCTACCTCCTGATAAGTTGGATGTATGTGCGGTGCTGCTACGGGGGCACGAGGAGCGCCACGAGGAGATCGTCGTTCGGCGGCGACTGCAGCGGCGCAAAGGCAGCAACCGACGTCGCAACTCCCGCTCTCGGGCGAACAGCAACAACAACAGTACCAGCAATAGCAACAACAACACCACCCTTAACCTCAACAGCAACGTCAGCAGCAACAACATCGATAGCAACGATATTGGCAACAATCACAACAGAAACGTATGTGGCGACGGCGACGACCCTTCCTGGCCGCCACTTTGCCGAGAATACACACCAGAACAGCCTGGTCGCGTTGACAACGATGCCAGTGGTGGCCCAGAGTCGACAACGCTGCCAGAGTCGAGACATTTCGGCGTTTCAGAAGCAAAACTCCAACCGAGCGCAACGGGTGGCGAAAAACCTCCGATGGCGGTGGCGGATGACAATGGTGTGGGTGCATTTTGGATGTCGGAGGTCGGCGATGGGTCTACATCGACGTCAATCGACCCACAACTTCCTGGTTCCGGATTATTCGAAAGCGAGGGTATAACGTGCGAGCTGTCGTCAGGGGAGGAGGAGGAGGTACGGTGGGGCGGCGAAGGCCACCTTGATTTCCCCTTGATTCCGGCTTTACCGGAGTCTATCCGCTGCAAGGGTGTGGCCGCAGAAGGCGTGCTCCGTGACGAACGCGCGTCCGAGGAAATGGTGGAGTCCAGGGCTCGGGAGTTGCTCGTCGACGCTAGACGAGCGAGGGATATCGTACGCGAACCGAGCGCAAAACACTCGTCCAGATTGGAATCACTTGCACTGAGAAGCTCCGCAGAGGGCTTAAAAGGTACCCTTAAGGAGCGGCATGTCGGTATTCCGAGGCTGATTTCATTGACGGACTTTTCTGAATGGGAGGAGGGACAACGTAGGCGAGTGTTCACCGCGCCCCCTAGCAGTGGTGGTGATCACATTCGACGCACCCGCGCCGCCACTGTAAGCGAGAGCTCACTAGCGGGAACGACCGCCTTTGGTGGGCGTGGAGGGGTCCGTGTCACCGCGGACGGACAGGTGGCGGACGGGGCGGCAGAGGACCCTACGGGTGGATGTAACCTAGACTGGGGTACGCTTTATGATAAAGGAAGAAGTACGTCCGCAGGGGTAGTGCTTCCTTCGTCTCTAGCGTCAGCGAGGGCGACAGGCAGGTGCTCCAGAAACACGCGTTCACCGCCGGCGTGTGCTGTACCGTTCGGCCAACGTCGCAGCCCAGGTTGTTTGCGTGCCGGACGCGCATCTTCCCTCTCGCACCTTGGCGTTCCCGGGTCTTCAGTAGAAGGTAGAACGTCGGCTGTCTTTCCTGCGGACTGGTCCACGGCTCCCTCTTCCCTTCAGGCCAGCTCTTCTAGCATGTCGGCCCGCGCGCGCGCTCGGGCGATCACGGACCGCCCGACCGCCACACGCCGCCCGTGTCGCAACGGCGGCAAGACGATCATAATCGCGGACCCTGCAAGGTCGATGGAAACGAGTCGGTTTGCGGCTTGTCTCATACAGGCGGCGTTTCTTGGCGTACGCGATCGGTTGTTCGTCCGTCGGCTGCGAGAAAAGCGCCTGCTTGCGTCTGCGTTGATCAGGAGGACGTGGCGAAGGTGGAGAGTCCGGGCCGACAAGTGGAAAGTGATTCGCTTGCAGCGCGTCGAGCGGCTAAGGAAGGCGGTGGAGGACCGAAAGCGTGACCGTGCGGCACACTGCATAACTATTTTTTTCCGCGACATCTCCTACCAAAAACAAAGGGTAAGTAGTCGTTTGAGTAGCATACAGGACGAAATATTTTAGTTTGTATTGTGCACTTTCTACCGTTCAATGGCCCCGGCAGGAGGAAGAGAAGGACGTGTTCCAATTGTTTGCTTGCCATGCGTGGCGTTCGCGACTCAAGGAAGGGTCGTGTTTCTAGATGTCCGATGCAAGTACCAACTAACCGTCAGAGAGTGAACTCCGCATGACGACAAGGGCGATGAAGCGTTTGTGCCCCATTCCAAATATCATCGCCCGCCCTGTTGTGGCGGGACAATATTCTCCTGTAAATACCTCCAACCCCGGTATCTGTTTTGGCATTTGACGATGAAGAAGACGTCACCCAACCATAGGTAACTTGGTAGGTATACACCTCAGGTCCTTAAACGAGTACTGTCGAGATCACATTGTCCGTGCGTTTTCAATCGTCCGCTGGAATTTCCAAACGTTTCGCTACGTACACCGCCGGGCTGACAATTTAAAGGTGCGACCAGGAACAAGCAGGTACACAACTCACACCAGAAACTGTTGTACAAGACTGCTGGGTTTTCGATGTTCATGCACCAGGTCGTCCGGATGGCCTACGCAACACCGCGGCACCACTGTTGTTGTTCCTCTCGCCAACTCACGACGACTCTCTATCGCCTAACTATCTTTGGCAATGTTGACAGGACCGACATGCGCGCTTTTTGCGGGACAGGGATAGCATCACGAGGGAGTTCAACGAGCAGGTACAAAACCACGTATGTCTTCTCCACACCAAATGTAATGTTTTTCGGTTTTGGGTACAAATGGTGAGATATTTCCTTAGGCCTTAAAGCAGTGAAGGATTATTGCTTCCGAAAACAGTGCCGATCAATTCTTGCAAAAGATTGCCGGATAAAAATCTTGTTTTTTTCGGCAATCTTGACTACAAGAGGCAATCTCAATCTCAATATTTATCTTGCCAAATTTCTAGCGGTTTTGATGTTTCATGCCCGTATGATAGCTCCTGTATAATACGACATGTATGCTATGCTGCTGGATGCTCAAAATGCAACAATTCAGCAACGAAAATACTACTCAATCAAGTAGTGTGTACGAGTCGCAGTATGCATGCTCAAGATGTCATGGAAAGCGGTACAGCAGTGCGGTACTGCGACCGAGCGTCGTATGATATTTTTTTACTACTGCTTACACTATCCAACACTAGTTCCGAGTAGTTTGTATCCCTAATGTCAGAATGTGGTGTTGTTGCTGTTGATTGACGGCACCCACCCGTGACGGCACTCTTACACCTCTTGCCCTTGACAGCCGTCAAGACACTCCCCACATGACAACTAGTATACCGAGTCTAAGGTAGTTTTTGACCGACCAAAAGTAAAAATATTGCACACCTTGGATAATGTAACACTTAACGTTTTACGTTAATGTTAGGCGTCAGCGAAAAAAAACGTTAACAATACGTTAGTACAGTACGTTAACTACTTTCTGGATTTTGCGATAACATAGTGTTGGTGTGTTATGATATTTGCAGGCGATCGCATAACATTATATTAGAGTGTTACCTTGATCCCGTAACTGACCGCAGTATATGTGCTACGATGTTAGAGTATGCAGCCCATAGCGAGTAACACTATGTTAGCGTGTTAGCGGAATTCCTTGTGGCTATCGTAACACACGTTGTAGGGATAATGTACATGGTCAATTAAACGTTAACATTATGTTACCGTGTTAGCGACATCAGCCCGTAGCGAGTAACGTTATGCTGGTGTGTCAGCGGGATTCTTACTTGCTATCGTAACACCCTTTAGATAGATAACGCACACGGCCAAGCAAACGCGTACATAACACTATGTTAGTGTGTTAGTGAAATTCCTAAGGGCTATCGTAACGCACATTGGAGGGATGGCGTATATGGTCAATGTCAATATTATGTTACCGTATCAGCCGCAGCAGCAGTCCGCATCGAGCGACGATATGTGAGGGTGTTAACGGAAGTCTTGCTACCGAAACATACGTCAAACGGATAACGTATATGACGATTAAACACTAGCATTATGTTAATGTGTTAGCCCGTATGCAATGTATGTAGTGACGCAAGTTAGCAGATAACGTACACCCCCAATCTAACATCAACAATATGTTACTGTAGTGTCAGCTCGAACGTGCGAGTGTGCAGATTACGTAATAGATGGATAACGTACTATGTTACAGATGGATAACGTACTGGCGGGGTTTCCAGAAAAAAATGAGGCCAAAAAATGCGTTTTTGCGGGGATCCTTCCGACATATCGCCTGGTTCTGAGGTTTTAAAATGTGGAGGTTTTTTTTTCCTGGGATGCCATGATATATATCCTCCCCCGCCGGGATATTTTTGTAGGTATCCTCTACCGGGATGTCGGTGAAATGGGATAACACGGCTACGTTATGTTACTCCGCCACCCCGCTTTACCACTAACACAGGTAACATTTATAGCTCGGAAATATCGAAAGGGTAACGTAGTAACATTACGTTAGAACGACTTCGACCCCAACGGTAACTCAGTAACATAGTGTTAGACCCGGATTGGTTTTTATGGTAACACGGTAACGGAATGTTACCATGAGATCTTTACTGACGGTAACACCGTAACATAATCAGAGACCTCCGCATTTAGGTTAGCATCCTAACATAATGTTACGTATGGGCCGGCTAAAACTGTGACGTATCTAACGTACGTTAAGTGTTACGTTATCCGAGCCTAAGGCAATCAGATGGGAGGCCCACATAACGTAGTATTAGTAGTGCTGGCCACTGCGTTATGTTACTTCAGTGTGCTATTTGTATCACTATGGTATGTGTTATTAATAGTAGTGCTGGCGAGCATGGTAACGTTATGTTAGAGTGTTATGTATAACACTCTTTCTGAGGGTAACACTATGTTAGTGTGTTATGTCGAACGCTGCGTCGACAGTGACATTATGTTATCGTGTTAGTAAATATGCTGATACCGATCTGGGCATGTTAGAGTGATAACATACATGTTTGGTCAAAGTCTAAAACTGTGTTACAGTGTCACTTCAAGGACTGATCACGGCATAGCTTAATGCTACTGTACCAGAGGTGGACGAAATCGAGTAGCAACACAACGTTAAGGCGTGTGCACGTTCGTGGGTTTCCAGCTAACACCGTGTTACCGCGTTACCGTGATCGCTTCTCCAGTGCTAACACTATGTTAGTACGTTACCACGTTCCTGTGTTAGGCCCCATAACGTAGATAAGTGTCACGGTATCCGAGGTGTAATTTTTTGACCACCAAAGACTTCTTTCTTTGCCTGTGTATCGTTTACGTTCGTAGCTCACTTCCTGCGGTTGAGTTGTTGTGCTATTTATCATTGTGTGGTTGTGTGGAGTATGGGGACGGACGCGGTGGCGCGTTATATTACATAAGGGGTTTTGAGTGTTATGGTAAGGCGTTGCTTTGGCGGAGAGTTCAAGAGATCGAGATTGAAAGTTGAATTGATCAATATTCGATTCTGATTTTAGATTGAAACATCGGCCGCCAAAATGGTCAATTCAATCTAGAGAAAAAAAAATGCAATCTTTTCAGAGCAATTCCATCCCCATCTCCATCACTACCTAAAGTATCTTTGAGTTCACATCCCCCAACCTTCTCCCACCTAGTTTAAGACAATGTGTATTCCAATACACCTAGCACTACCACGTATTAACTGCAGTCTTCTATACCAAAGGATACGGAAAGGTGTGCCCCCCTGCTCCTACCGGGGGTGCCGTTCCCTCCCCCAAATGGTTGAATGCCCCCCCCCCAAAAAAAAAAACGGTTGACTCCCGCCCCTCTAAAGTGGTTGAACGGCACCCACCACCAACGTTGTTTCGACAAACACATATGCCTATGCCGTGCGCAGGTTGCGGCGATTGTCATCCAAGGGTGCGTGCGTCGGTTCCAAAATTGCAAGAGGACGGAGGCGAGGCGCAACGCCCAGCGCGATCGCGCTCAGGCCCGGATCGCTCGGGCAGCGCGAGAACGTGCGGCATACGTCCGATTGACACTTGCTGAGGAGAGATCACGAGAGGAACCTATCGTGTTCATGGGGGACGAGGAGAAGGTGAGAGAGAGGTTGGCTGGCCCTCGAAGGGCAAGTACTAATGGAGCGTGGTACGTGCTACATACGATAGGGGTCGCACTTTCTTGCCTTTTTTTCTGGCTGACGGTGGGGGGCTCCTAGACTGTGAAACTACTACACCTAGGGACAGATGATCGATTATTACTTGATGGATCTAGATCTTTGAAGGCAGATCTGTTCCCGATTTTGTACGATCTAGCTCATGTTGCCGGGTGGGAGCCGTACAATCTGCATGGTCTAGCACATGTTTCCTGGGTGGGATCTGTATTATACAGATATATCATGCGCAACCTCTCACAACGGCAGATGGTGGGGTACTATACAGCAGATGATCAATCTGTAGACAGATAGATAGATCATCATCTGTCCGAGGTGTGCAATGTATGCCGGGTGGGATATGTGTAACACAGCTCAGGTGGGACTACAGTAGTACAATCTGCCTGAGCTAGCACATGCTTCCTGGATTGGATCTGTAATATACAATACGCATATCCGGCACAATCTCACAACGGAAGGTAAGAAACTACAGTAGATGATCTGCTCTAGGTAATGATCTACCCGGGTGCGGAAACTACCTAATATCGTTGAGATACCAAATACTGTTTGACGGCATCGATCGTTGCATACCTACCAGTAGACCAGCAGGCCCTAGGGCTGTTCATCAGGTTGCAGTGACATTTTTTCTCAAGGTCGGTTTCAATGTGAGGCGGTATTGAGTTCCCGAAGTGAGGAGCCTCAGGAACGTTACTCTAGGGGCACCCCTACCGCGGCATACGCCTGTTCGTAAAGCTCCTTAAGGGAGGGGTATCACCTACCGTAATGTTTCTTAGGTTTCTCACTTGAGGAGCTCCATGCCTTGCCCAACAACAGCCGACGTTTGAGAAACGTTTTAATAAGGAGGCCGATACTCAACCTCGTGGGCTAGGTATCTAACGGATAACATAATAAAATATATATCGGACCCCAAGATATCTACAAGCTACATTGGGTAGCAAGCGCTTCAGTTCAGGAGCTCCGTCCATGATGGGTTTTTAGAATTGCTCACAGGTCGGATCGAACTTCGCAGGTCAGGTCAGGCCGAGTCGGATAAGGGTGGCCCGATTCGTCCCGTGAGAGTTTGAAAATTTCCTGTCCTTACCCGACCCGACCCGACCCCGTGATATTTAAAACACATCTGACCCAAGTCGCAGGTCGGGATCATGTGACCCGCGAAGAGCTCCGATTTTTTGGGCTGAAGCGTGCAACCAATCCCTACCGCACTACCGTAGCCAGGTTCAATGGGCTGTACGTGGGTCTGCCTAGACAGCCACGCGGGTTTCGTCAGACCTTTTACACCTGCAACTGTGCCAGCGGTTGGCATCACAAAGCAGCGCTTTTGGTTTTGTTGGGTTTGCTCATTCTGTTGAAATACAAGCAGCATATCTTTTGGGCGGGGGATCGTGTTGAATATCTTCGTGTTACAGGTACATGGGCGGAAAAGTAACATTCTTGTTCTTGACACGGAAACACGCTTGGAAGACGCCTTAGAAATGGCATCTGTTCTAGCACTCGTAGCCGCCACACAAAAATAGGCCTCTGCACGAAGCAGCATATCGTGTGTATTCGTATGAACAGCGCTGTCTCATCTCCCCCCACCTGTATGCGGTTTGCTGGCCAGGTGCCAAAATAGTGACTTCGGGACACGAACGTCCAGGCAGACGTGCACATCACCCAATCGACAATTCATTCTCGAATTGTTATGGAAGCGACCGGCACACGTTAATAAATTTTTCAAAGTACAAAATACCGGTTGCAACACCTAGAATTTGTGTACAGTTTTGCGCTCGCCAAATCGCACAATGGCTAATTGCTCGAGCCAGTGCGCATATACACGTAGCTGCTGAACAAATACTGACACGCTCAACAGCGTCACAGTTAAAATGACCTTGTACAGCAGTGAACTTGTGGTGTTTGAGTATCTGACTGTCGGTGCTTATTTTTCTGCAGCCAATCATCTACTCGGTATACGATACCCGGATGTAACATATAGTATACCTGGTACACAGCCAATGTAACAATCGCAGGCTCTGGCGAATGTGTCCGGCTCATTGTATCTCATCTTCCACGGCTTCCACAAAATTCGGTGGTCACCACTCACTCCTCCCCCGCGCTTTCCAGAAAGTATGGCAACAGCACCCCGTCCACCTCTGTGTTGAATCTTCGGTAACAGGAGGAGAAAATTGTGCTGGTGCCCGGAGAAGCGGCTGTGCGAATACAGGCCTGGCTGCGGGGTACCTGCTGCCGGAGAATGGTTCCAGTAAATCGGGTCGAGGTAAGTCGACCAGTCGACTCATAAGCAAGCGCGTGATAGTTTCATGAGGGTGGGTATGATAGGGAAGGGAAGAGCAGGGCACCTGCTGATGGGCCGTGCCTGTTTTTTCATGTGCAGCGTTACCGAATCGCACATGGGTGCGTCCCGAATCGAGCTGAAGTTGAGAGGCTTGAACCCTTTAAAAGCGAACGACTGCGTAGAAGAACAACACTCCGCTTCTTATGCTGGTGGACGTACTGGGATGTATGCATGCATGCCTCCATGTGCGCGGCATGTCGGGGGTGCGCGGCATGTCGGGGCGCAGGTTGGACCTAGGATTTCAAGCCACTCGCAGCGCGGGAATTTTGATGCTGGCTTCGCTGACCTATGATAGGGCGCGGCAGTGTCACCGACGCTGAACATCTTTGTCCTCGTTTTGAGTGTGAGCTATGACGCCATTCCAGATAGTGTATGTTCAGCATTGACTTGATCGACCGAAGGCATTATACCTTTCCGAAATGCCGAGCAGTTGTTTTAACCCTGCCCCCCTGACATGTACCGGTAGATGTTTATGTTGTTTGCTATTAATCCTCCGGTGGATACAATAAAACTTAAGCTCACCACGCTTTTACATATCGTATACATTTCGTGTGCCAAGATACACGATTATGAGGTATAATAACAGCCACCGATCGACCGCATCTGTTCGTGACAAAACGCAGACACAGCTGAAAAGTGTTTTCGGGCAAGGGAGCACGAGCGCAAATCTTCGGGCGGCATTGGCTGCGCTTGAGGACGCTCAGTCTGTCGTTCGCGGTAGCAGCCAAGGCGCATGACAGAAATATGTCTCGGGCGCAGGGACCAAAGGTTTGATTGTCAGTGTGGTTCTCGTTGTCTAAACCGAGCCATTCCTTTCTTCCGCTGGATGTCTGTATTAGAGCTGCGGCACCTGTTGGGAACAAAGGAATGAGTCACGTACCGGAGTTTTTACTACTGTTTTTAGGCGCTCTAGAACATTCGCCCTCTTTCAAAGAGTGTTTCTCCAGGGCATCTGAGCTTTGCTATGAGAGGATTGAGTTCTGCTACGTAAGAGAGGTCTACGTTGGTGGAGGGTCAAACGAGGAAAAGCGGTGGCACCAATCGGCCTCTCCGTGCTACCATGTTGCATCGCTTACATGCGTGTATATTGCCTCCTAAGCGCGCCAGAGTTCGACAACACGGGTGATTCAAAACCAAATATTCTAGTCATTTTTAAGGGAGAGGGGACGTAAAATACTCCATTCCCAAGCTATGCAATACAAACGAGCTCTATAGCGCAACGCAGGAAATTTAAAGGTGCCAAATGAACACTTCGAACAGGACGGAGAGTGTAGCATGGATGCCTATGATAAACGATGCCTTTACTAAGGCGTGTATTTCATTGCATACACGGTACTTCCTCCCTTCAACCCCTTTGGAACTGCACGTACATTTTTGGGAGACATGCGCTATTTTTCCCACAGTATTACGCTACGCTGCCACCGATCATTCAATGTAAGCATTGGATTGGATGAGGCCTCCTGCCCCGGTCGGTGGTCCTTCCCAAATTCGCTTGTATTCCTTGGTTCTTCATTGATCACCTACCGGACGCTGTGTTGTCTCACCCAAACTTGTGTTGTTACGTACGTACTGGTGTACTCTTGGTGTACTTCTGCGCGCACATGGACAAAGCTGACTCAAAATCCGGGGACACTAGCACTGCACGCGGCCGCGAAAATAGAGTTGGGTCATTTTCGTAGTACGTAGTAAAAAGGTTATGAGTATGGTTGTTGGAGATATACACATATTCCCGCGGTGGGCGTACGCGTTGCCCTCTTACATTATCCAGGGGGAGTTAATGAAACAAGTGGACCGGAGTGGTGGATGAACGAACAGCGAACATATCTACTTGCTTAAGTGGGAGGCAACAGCGGTGGAGAGGCTCACCATACCTTCGAGGCGGCAAGGTAGCGACGCAGCATGCCGTCCAGGAAAAAATAGATGTGCCAGAAAACAGGGCGTAGACCCCCTCCACCGATGCAGTCGATGCAGTCGGACGATGAATGGGGTGGCAAGGTGGAAAAGGAATGTCGCTTGGCTAACCTTATCGTCACTGCAAAAATGGTCCCACTCTATTGCCAACGGTATTTTTTTTCTGATGCGTGGTGGTGAAGCTACTGCTGTAGGTCGTTGTAAAGGGGTTAGCCGTCCTCTGTTGCGTCTGCTGCGAGGGACAAAGGTTTCCACGAGAATGGCGTACCAGTATTAACCCATATTGACTCGTACGGACGGTGGGATGTGGCGAAATATTGGAAGATGCCCACCGGACGGGAAGGAAGGGGTCGCTCAAAACCCCAACCTGCTAGCGAGGCCTCACCCTTCCCGTCGCTGGACGACTCCGTGCAACGATGGCTCCGTCGCTGTTTCAATTTATTATGGACGTGTTCAGTCTGTTGAAGACTTTCTTCGGGGCGGGCCCTGAAAATGGTGGGGACGCCCAAAGGAAGGAGCGGGGGTGTACTCATTGCCATGCATGGCCGTGGACGTATTATCGCAGACCCTCGCATTTCCACAATGCCGGGACGGAGCACGTCGGGTTTTCACCGACCAGGCAGATATTGCTTGCACCAAGTGCCGTGAGGTTTTGGGCGAGTCGCATGAAGAGTGAGCTGCATCCTACTAAGAATCGCTTGTGAGGCGGACTTCGGCAACTTGTGCGTATTTCCGTGCATATAGATGGCAGCGTCGGATGACTGAATTTGTTTCCCGGTGGGACCACGTCGAGGGAGGGGAAGGGGGGGCGTGGACATACGCAAACAAAAGGAAGCATAACTACAATTCAGTTTGGTGCAAAGAAGTGCGTGATTTTCTCTACTATTTTTTTTTTGTCATCACTTTTACTTTCCAGCTAAGTCGTAGGAGGTTTTACCCTCAGCGATTTTCTGGACAAGCGGTTGTCACAGGTGTCGTCCTTTTCCCCCCCCGATACGTGCCTTCATTTTTTTTGTCGCCCATAGGGTTCAGCATTCCCACTGCTCGTCGATTTCCATCCAATGTTGCTATCTCATGCTCTCGCGTTTCCCGCCAATGAGCTTTTATGCAAGAAAAAGTTCCTAAATACGAGTATGTGCACGGTGAGACTCGAACCTAAGAACTTGATATTAGAACTTGATATTAGTAGGCACGCGGACTACCTACCAAGCCACCGGGGATGCTCTGGCTACTGTAGCTTCGTTCGCGGCTAAATCTAAGCATCACCATGTCAGTCGACAGGCATAAAGCACCACCAAGCTATGATAGTCGATTGGTGGAGGTCTGCTCGAAAAATGCGGCGTTCAAGACCACCACCGATTCAAGAAAATGGCCGACCGAGGCCCCCGTCGCTCGTGTTGTGGGACCAGCACATGCCAACCCCGGTATTGGCAGCGGTTTGTTGCCTCGTAGCCTTCCCGCGGGCTTATTTCCATCGCTGGTGTCCGGGTTATGTGGATACGAGTTGTGATACCAGTACCAGACACATTACTTAAAAAACACCACGCCCATCCAAGGGTGTACCGGTATGTAGCGTTCGAAAAAACGCTGGCCCGAAAGAGGCAAAATTATCTTTCTCCAGCTGAGGGATACCTGGTATACTTGACTAATAGATGAAATACTGAAGGAAAGTCGCGACAACTCCTTGTGGCGACACGGTTAACGATCGATTACAGACGGCTAGCTCTCGCAAAACAGCCTGCTAGCGAGCTATCCCCCCCGCCGCCCTGAACAATTTGGGATACTTTGCAGTAGGCCTTCGCCAGCAACGGGGCCTTTCCCACAGGCCCACAGGCTTGACCGACTTTCGCCACGTACGGTAAAAGCAAGTTGAGCGTGCGAACACAAGCGAGAAACAGTGTCATTCCGTGAGATCGACCTGTTTTTGCAAGGATTCTAACCACCGCGACTGGGCTAAGAGAGAGAGCAACTTGTGAACAACACTCCTCCGTACGCGAGTCGAAAGCAGGTACAAAAAAAAGGGGGGGCAACGCGACAGCAACTCGTGAACAACACACCTTTGTGCACTAGGAGTAATGATAGCCGAGAACGGCTACATGGGCCGAAGAAAGACATGCACCATCCTGGACGACGAGAGCCCACAGATTTCAACTCGGCAAAACGAAGTCAGCCTTGATGGATAGACTCGGGAAACAAGAACGGGGAGCTACGACGACATTCAGGGCAAGGAAAAATACAATTTATCGGCCTTGAAAAGTTCTTACGAATCCTCCCAATCACGTACCACCATGTCTGGGTATATAAGGGCTATTTGAAACTTATAAGACTATCCACTTGGTTCTTGTATTTCCGGACACAATGGGCCAGGCCAGTTTATCAAAACTGATACACCCAGACCAGATACTCGGTACACTCAAGCGACCTCGACTCCACAGTACGTTACTACGGGGCTGACGGGCGGCACATCACAAAAAATGACCCGAGCGTACCGCTTTGGGTCGTTTTCGGCAAGGCACCCGAAATGGCGCAAAATCTCTTATGGCTTGGTACCGGCGTGGTGCACACAACCGCGGATGCCCAAAGCTACAGCTTATAACCAAGAGCCAGTACCGCCTAGCGCTGTTGAGGCTCATTCGCCCTGTGAAGCAGTAACATCGCTGTAACATCGTTATGTTGAACCTGGTACTATCACCTAAGGGAGTCACCGACCTACCAGTACCAGAATGCCCTTCACGAGGTGACACACCCCGTAGCACACGCTTTGATCGAAGTAGCACCTGCAGCTCGCAAGGATGAGCTTCGACGATTTTTTCGATCTTAATAGCCGAGGTTTTTTCTAACTTTTATATAATCAGCAAGCCGGAAAGCAGGGATAGCGCACACTGCACGCACTTAAACACATCTCCCGGCGCCATGCACTCAAAATTTCCCCTTAGCATGGCATGCACCCATGCACTGCAGGTCCCTAAAAGTCTTGGAGCTTCAGCCGGGGGACGATGTTCATGCTTTGCAGCTCCTGTGATTTGTGCGGCAGAGCAGTAAGTGCGTGGGCAGCATCAAGCAGAGTCAAACACTCGGGGCAACATTACATCTACAGCAAGTTTCATCATCCAACTACATTTTGGTTGAGCTCAAGGCGCTCAACAAAGTATACAACTATCAAGCCAGCACAGCAAGGTGATCACGATCGGTAGGAATTGGAAACTCTCTGTTCGTCAGTCAGATCGAACATAAATTCCGTAGGCAAGGGCAAAAAAAAAAACCCAGTACTTTATCCAAAGTCAGAGTTCTGCAGCTATGCTCACAACAGGTGGCAACACTCTATTCAAATGTGTTCAAATGTGCGTATCCCACCCCCCCCCCCCCTCCCCGTCCCATCTATTATCTTCGCCCTACATGGATGCACAGGGTGGGGAGTCCTTCTCATATACTACATACCTGGAAGAGCAATTTGCATGCATAAGGAAGTCGAATGTCGGCCATCTTTTCCGGGCTCCGGCAATTCTGGCACCACCCAGAGTATCTGTGAGGAGCACAACGAAGGAAGGGATCGTAGAGGAAATAGAACATTAAACGGGCGGGGTCGGGGGCAGGGTAACTGTCGGGCATCGCAGTGGATGCTACCGATACGCCGAAAAAAAAAAGAGCAAGCAGCACAACTTGCACAGAGAAGCCGGGAACGGGAGAGGTGTTTTGCCGCAGTGCACACCACGAGACTCAAACACTCCGGCATGATCACTGCTGTAAGCTGTCGCGATATCGAAACCTCTTCCCGCCCTCGAAAACGCCCCCAATGCCCCTATATCAGCCGAAGAGTGGACGGCGGGACAAAACGGAGCGACACTATCGCAAAAAACCGCTCATAAACCCAGCTAAGTTGCAGCAAAGGATCCATAGTGAACGCAAACCTAAGGGCCTCTCACACCCCTCCACTCTCTTTCGCCAGAAAGCACAGCTTCACTCGGACATCCGTTCCTACGTTCCATGGGCCCGCCCTCACTCAATGAATGGGTCGCATTGCCAACACACGTAAAAATGAAAAAAAAACCCACAAAAATAACCCCCCCCCCGACTTCCATAATATTATATATGGGTTGGGTTGGCGTCGGTTGGCAACGACACTGTAAAACAAGGCGCGCACTACGTGAGCTAGATATCCAGGGTACCGTTTTTTTTTTTTTTTTTTTGGCGGTCGCCCATAGCTGGTTGTCGAGTGAGATAATTTGTGCGAAGTAAAGAACCTTTACTCTGCACAAGGGAATTGATCGTATCACGTAGTGTTCAAGGTAAGGCACCCAAGAGGCAGTTACATAGTACTCCCATTGCTGTCTCTGGAAGTGGCTACACCGGAAATTAAAATAACTCATTGAGGCTGTCATCCATATGCAAGTCCGCCTCACAAGCGGTTCTTAGTAGGATGCAGCTCACCCTTCATGCGACTCGCCGGACATCTCACGGCGCTTTGCGCTTGGTGCAACCAATGTCTGCCTGGTCGGTGAAAACCCGACATGCTCCGTCCCGGCATTGTAGGGATGCGAGGGTCTCTATGGTCATACGACTACGGCCATGCATGAGATCGAGTACATCTCTCCTATCGAGTACACCCCCCCCCTGACTTCCCTTGCGTCAACAGTACACCCCTCCCCTTGAACCTCACCCAAGCAAACCACATCCTTGGCACACGTTCGCCGTGAAAGCGTCGCTGCTGATCATGAGTCTCTCCATGATCAAGGCGCTGGCCCCGTATCCGATGAGACAGTCCCGTTCCATCTCGCCAAGTCTCAGCCCTCCGTCCCTCGAGCGACCCTCCGTGGGCTGGCGGGTAAGCACCGCCCGCGGCCCTCTTGCTCGCGCGTGCATCTAGACAACGCGCGGCGCGGCGCGGCGTGGGTCGGGGATTTCATTGGGGAGGGGGGTGGAGAAAGGTTTTCCATATCATTCTTCGTTAACAGGGGAACGGGGCTGCGATAGCGCTGTCTGCACACAAGCCCTTCCCTCACGTCCCCTGGGCATTGACGAGCGATCCAGACTTACGGCTAACTCGCTTGGTGTCCTTGTCCGGCCAACTCATGTAGACGACGGCCTTGAAGATATCACGTGGATCCGTGGAATATGGGACACCCGCGGGCGTTTACCGCAAACCTCCTACACATCGTAGTGCGTCCGACATCTCCATCCGATTCCTAAAACGAGATTGTTGATGAGAGTGAGAGTGTACCTTCTGGGCGACAACAGGGGGAACCGCTTGCTGTCCAGACAACTCCCTGCGAAAATGCGATGGCCTACTACTACCGTAGTACCATGCAGACTTTTTGTGCTGAAGCCATGACCACCGCTGCAGGAACTGGCTACGTACTGTACAGTAGTTTATGTCACTATCGTTTTTCTTTCCGTTCGATTCTTGTTTTTTCGTTCTTGAGGGATTTTTTTAAATAACAAGGACGCCATGAATACTATCAGCATGTAAAATTACACGGTTCCCGTAGGCTCCAACAACACACGCCTCATGCCTTTCGGTACACAAAAGACCCAACAATCCCAACCACAAGCCAAAATGCTTTGAACCTTGAGAAATAGTCACCTTGTCCATGACCATGTGCTTGAGCTTCTGGTAGAAAACGGGGCCAGCGAAGATGTAGTTCATCAAAGGCTCCCCACCAGTCCCAGACGTGAGCATGTCTTTCCCCACGTAGCTGTAGCCGCGTTCCACCAAAGCCTGTTACATGGACGTGGAAGGGTGGGTCGGAAAGGGGTCATCGCGATTACCGACATCGGTAAGCGCAGCTGCTGATGGGGTGTGCGTGTTTTTAAATTTTTTCTCCTCCTCCGGCGGACGTACAAACATAAAGCTCAACTTCATCACACTTCAGATACTTACTTTCTTACTGCAAACACGCCCCAAACCGTTTGTCCACGGAGGGTTACGCGCGCGTGCACAGTCTTTTCACTACACTTTTGGCGTCGGAATTAACGCAAGATCATCGATTAGAAGCTTTCTGCTTCACAAATCACCATGAGATATAGCCATAAGACGTGAAATAAACGCGCTGAGCACATTAAATAGGTCTCGTCGCCGGAGGAGTCATCCTTGTTCCGTTCTCAACACCCAGACAACCGACCACGGGTCTGGGGAACCAAGCAACGCCCGAGTAGACCACAGCAGACTCTTCGCGGAAATAGTTCAAGTTTATCACCTGGCAGCATAGGTGGACGCGATCAGCGCTGCCGTACTCTTCTCCGAAGGCCGTCCCGTAGGCCTGGTGCCCGTGCAACACACCCGCCTGTGATATCGAGGGGACAACAAACCGTGCACACCAAACAAACATAACGCCATAACAACAAGGGAGTTAATGGGGCTGTGAGTTGGCTGACCATGTATGTGATTGGCCGATTGGTTGTTAGTTGGCTGGGTATTACATCCGTCAATAGTTGCGTTGAGGTAATTTGCGGACTTCTGCATCTTTGCCTCTCTGACTGCCGCCTTTGTTGCTCGATGTGTGTGTGTTTTTTTTTTTTTCTGTTGACAAGGAGTCACATAAGTTAGTAGTTTTTACTTCGCCTTCCAACTAAAAACTAGCTGCAGAGTTCACCCCACTCAGTCCTAGGGTTCTTACGACTTTACATGTTTTGGTTTTCAGCGTTTTCGATCTCAAGTATGGGTATGCTCGCTGTGACGGATGAAGCGACCAGTAACTCCATATTTCCCAAGAGCAAGACTAAAACACAAAATAAAATCACACCAGACACCAAACGAAGGAAATTCATACCATCCGTGTTGTTCCGTTTTGCGGCGGTTTCGATACGAAGTACAGTATGGAGATGCCCGGCCGAGAGGGGAGCAATAACTCCATCCTCCTAACCATACACCAAACTAAGGAAATGCATACGTTTCGCGTTGTTTTCTTTTTCGGCATGCTCGATACGTAGATGCCCGCTTCGTCGTGAGGCGAGCAGTAACTCTATCGTCTCGAGCAGTGAGAGTAATCTGAAACAGAAAAGAGGGGGAACCCGCAGAGTGGATTCCTTTTCGGGAAAGCTTCACTGTTGTACTGGAAGACAGAAATTAAGTATCACGCCGTGAGCGATATCGCAGCTCTATAACAGCACGACAGAGCAGAGAGGCAAGGACCAACAGAGCTTATGTCGAACGCAGCGAAAGCTGCCGCAGCCACCCCGTCCCTTTTTCATCGAGTGCGTAACTGGCTGAAATGTACCAAGAAAGGAGGACCTGAGAGTAAAATCCGGACCTATCCAATGTAATGCTGCGGAATGCCGCGAGAACATCGGCCTGCGCCAGAAGGAGTCGGGTGCCGGCGTCGGACGTCGGAGCCAAATGGGAGCACGAAGAACGCAGCGCCTCGCGAGACCCCGGTGGAGTCGATATTCGTCTTGTGGCTTCTCAGCGTGTATTGTGACCACGAGCGAGGTTATCCCTAACCTACTCTCTGCGAAGATGTGCCGCGTTGATTGCCAGACTATTAAGGCGGGAGTAGTAACCCGGGGTGAAAGTTTCCGGCTGGTCGCAACAGAGAGAGGCCTCATTGATACCCAAACTGAAAACTATACACCACTACGAATCAAGCTACGACGCGATACTACAACAGTAAATTCCAAAACATAAGCAGACAAACACCAAACGTGCGAATTCATACTTTGCATGTTGTTTTTGTTTGCAGCATTTTCGATGTAAGGAGACGCATGCCGTTAAGGTGAGCACTAGCTCTATCTTCCCGAAGAGAACATAACAACATAATTCGTTGATACGGGAGATTAACCAGGACGCCTTCATCAGCAGAAACCCCTCGCAACAAAAACAACAGGTTCACATAGCGGTCGGCGGCCCGTCACTGCAGGCACTATTAATACAGCTATTACTGCCACGAACGCTCTGTCAAGGATGGTGTTGATAATAGTTTCATGACACTACCATAGAAGCAACACTCGTTCTTCAATGGGCAAAGTCGGGCAGACCACGGCTTTAGCTGTTACATATTACCATTGCTACCAGTCTGTCAGTCAACCCCCCCCTTCACAAAAAAAATACACATGCGGAGACGGAATCTCGTAGACATGCAAGCATTCACCCCTGACTCACGCACGGAACAAAACGAGCTCAGCAGCGGGCAATCGAACATCTCACCTCATCTACAACTACGACTGCACTGCTAACCGAGCAACAACAATATTGTTAGTTGCGTCGTAGCCTGACAGGTACTGGAGTGCCTTTCGGTCGTGCAGTCTGCTGTCTCTGCTCCCTACGCTCGTCTTTTAAAACGTTGATTGCTCCAGGCTCTGCCTACCAGGGGCTGTGATCACGCTTTCGAGACCCAGAAACATCCCATTCTCTCCAACACACAATACATTATCTCGCGAACCTCTATAATCTTGCCGGCGACGAGCCCGACCATCTTTCCCACCGTCATTCTTATGCACGCACCATAAACGAGACAGACGAGGTACCTGGTAAGTTTTTATCCTCTCGCCGTTTCATTGACGCGCTTTAACAAAATCCATGACTTCCATCAACATCAAGACCGTCTCACCCCGCGCGTGCTCTTGTGGCATATCGCTTCAACGCAATTTTGTCACAAAAAAGAGGGCCTTACATGTTTCCACGTCTTTCAATCATATATGATACCATGGTTGAAGGCACCCTTGCCCCTTAACGGATACCTGGTAGCCAACAAGGAACTCCCCACACTAAAACTAGCATGTTAAGTCTAAACAGGCGTTCACGGGTCAAAATTAGACCGTCAATTGACATCTTTGCTTTTATTGTCTTGGGTTTGGTTTCGAGTGGCAGCTATTAACCCTCTCTCTCACCTTGCCGGCGACGAGCTCAACCATCTTGCCCACGGTCATTCGCGACGGGAAACCGTGGGGGTTCATGATGAGATCAGGACAAATGCCCGAATCAGCAAAGGGCATGTCCTCCTGGGGGACGATGATGCCGCACACTCCCTTCTGGCCGTGTCGAGAAGAGAACTTGTCTCCGACCTGATCGATTGGAAAGTACGACGAGAGCAGACAACGGTGCGATCTCAACAACCTACACACAGTGTCTTCGGACTGTTTGGTCTGCGTCATCAACTCTCTCATGTCTTTCGACCGCGTGCAGCGGCTTTCCTTTCCTCTTGCGCATCGAATTCCCTGTGGAGGACTCATAGTGGCGAGACGGGCTTTAATTCCATGCGACGGGGTTCGTTTCTCTCCCCTGAAGATGTTCTTCGTTTTTTTTCTCTGCGGGCGCTCGGCTGCAAGGACTTGCTTGCGTCATTTGACTCTTAGGTCAGCGGCTAGTGCTCTGCTTCCTTCAAAATAAACGATGTGTTTAATGACGAATTCAAATCCAACTGCATCGGGCGACAATTGGTGTTGCCGCAAACATTTCCGGCCGCAAACCAGTAGACCCGTGTAACACAGTTAGGCGGCAAACCAGCAGACCCACATACCACGGCCAGCCGCATCACACGTGCGTGGCTTTTACCGTCAGGCTTCGCAAAATACCGCGTTCCTGCCTGATACTGCGTACCAGGTACCTGGTATGCTCTTTCTTGTTATACTTTATTCATATCTGATTTATGTTCTCCCACTCCAGGATAATTGAGCCTGTCCTGTGACCATGGACTAGAATACCGCGACGAATCAGAACAAAAACAGCATGATCAACAACAAAAACAACAAACATCACAGCAACAACTTCAAGTGCAACGCATATTCCTTCTGCGGTACAATTTTTAGTGTCTACCCGCAGATGCGACCAACGGATGCGCAGAGAAGGCAACAACAAGGGCCGCGAAAAGGCGCTCCACTCGCTCAATTCGCGCACGGGGAGGGGACGGCGTCTACCGTGCGTTCATCGACTATGCGCACCCGATCGAACCAAACCAAGATGTGATGGCTGATGGCTCATGTAGATGGCGACAGGAATGGTCGCGCTGACAACAGATTAACACCAGGGGCGCATCTGTCTGTTACTATGACTCCAGAATACTTTTTTCTTGGCATCAGCCCTCCAGCGATACAGTTGTCTAGAGTTGCAGCAGCATCAGCACTTTCATAGACCTCGTGGTGCGTAATATTCACCTCTGGTCTTCTGGTCTGCCTGAGAAGGATCTTGATAAGGTAGTCCTCGTTCTCGTTCGCCGTGAGAACCACCTGCGCAGGAATTCGTACACAGTGTACAGGCGGCATGGATGTCGCGCAGAAAGACGCACGCGGCCCCGACAACACGATACTAGCGCTATCAAAAACAGAGGACCCTCATCCTGGGGCTAACGACACCTTAGACCAAGCACACTCACTAACGATTGGTTTCTCGTCGGCACCTTAGGGAGAGTTACGCTACAAAAACATCAGCAGTCTCTAAGCAACGCAGGCAACGCGTCAACATATTGCCGACTCCAAGCCCAACAGGCACGCGCCGTACACGCAACAAGGCGAGCTGAACAACACACACAGGAAAAATCGAGATCCTTTCCTCCCTCTAGAGGGACCTCCAGAAACGAAGCGTTAATTCAGCAGTTCTCGACAACGGTGCGCGTAACCGTTCACGCAACGATTCGCACAACGGTTCGCGCAACAGTTATCTCAGTGGTTGGCCCAATGGTTGGCCCAACGGTTGGCTCAACGGTTTGCTCAAACGGTTCGCGCAACGGTTCGCGCAACGATTGGCACGTCATGCTGGCCAGCAGAGCAGGAAACTAAAGAAAAACGACAGACAATAATAACGGTCCGGCCGTGAAAACTGACCCTGCACGCACCTTGTCAACGTAGCTCTCGGCTGGTGCCTTGTAGGAGAGGGGAGTTGAGGCGAAGTCTGGTTGGCTCGGCCCCGTCGACCCTACCCATGGAGGCATAAGGAACAAGAACGAATCGAAAGCAAAAGCCGGATAAAAGATAATGCAATTCGAGCTTTCTGTTGCGATCGGCAAGATGCGAGGGAACCCTGCTACGTTCCGTTCCAGGAACTTTCCAGGGCTAGTCACGGATCGGGTCAAACCTCGCGGGTCGGGTCGGATCGGATCGGATCACCTAACCCGACCTGACCCGAGCCGACTCGACCCGTAAGATTTTGAATACCTCCTGACTCGACCTGATCCGCGCGCGGGTCAGGTCATGACCCATGAACAGCCCTGCAAAAATCTTTCCTAGCGTGTCACAAGCAGCCTCACTCACGGCACTCACGTCACTCACGGGCATCGACGTGGGAACTAAGGCACCAAATAAAAGTGAGAAGACATTGCGGTGCTACGTAGACCGTCCCTCTCCCCACGGCGTTTGCTGCGAACAGTTGGTTGAGGATTGACCAAACCGCGTGAGCAAGTCAATCCGCGCATCATTATCGGGGTGCAAACGACGACTACCCGCACTCCCGTCTTCTGCCTGGCCCGTTAACGGGCGACGGCCACGACCGGCGTGAAAACACAACTCTCGGGGCTGTTTCAACATCAAAAGCTTCCACACATCGGGTGGATAGATCACGATGTATGTATCTATCTGTGGATCATCTACTGTACGTCATGTAGATACCAACCTGCCGTTCTGAGGTGCTGTGCAGTACAGATCCAACCCAAAAAACGTGGCGTAGATCATGCAGATTATACGGCTCCCATCAGACAACATGAGCTAGATCATACAGATCATACAGATCATATCTGCCCTAAAATATGGATACTATGCAGTGCCAATCGATGATCTGTCCAAGGTGTGTAAGCTTCTGTCCAAAATAACGATAATTGATGTGCGTACTCCTGGGGCCACGATATGCTGCGCGAGTTATCGTTGAGGTTAAAATTGGGTTAACCGATCACAACCTCTGATTGGCAGACAGACATGCGTCACCAGGCAAAAACAAACCACAGCGTACACCCTTCAATTGAGGGAGGACGCAAAAAACAAACATATTTCAGTCGGCGTCGTCGTGCAAACTACGATACCACAAGAGAGACCTATCGTAGGGTGCGTTTAAATAATAAAATATACCAGAGTACCAGGTAGTATAAAATACTGTTCAATGCTAGCTTTCGTTTACAGAAACAGCAAACGTGCAGCAAACACGGAAACGGTTGAGCCTAAAAGACAAGCCAATGCGAACGTCACACGCCGGCCTCGGGCTGGTCGGGTGTCAGTCAGATCAACCTCATCAGCTCGCTACACAAACTACCATCTGCCTGAACGGCGGCTTGCTGTCTTCCACACGAACAATACCCCCCCCCCCCCCCCCCCCCAATCCCAATCCTACTTTCCAATTTTCCTTCCGTTCAACGGGTAGCCGACCAGTTTATTAGAGCGTTCCGCAACAGGTTCTCTGCTACTTTTTGCTTTCGATTAAGCTTTTCACAGACACGTGTCTTCTATCTTGCTTTCTTTGAAGCGTCTTCTTGCAAAAACTGTGTCTGCTATTCTGCTTTCGTTGAAGCCTTTTCTCACAGAGATGCATCTTCAGACTGCTGAAAGCGCTATTTGCAGAGATGTGTGAGGCTACATTGCTTTCGTTGAAGCTGCTATTTGCAGAGGCGTGAAATACCTGACGTGCTGGCTGGCGAGTGCTTGTTGACCATGATGGTTCCAGGGTCGAGCCTAGCCCCAACCCTGCAGATCCCGTCCTCGTCCAGAGCCTTGTACCGCGGCCATCGAGGGTCCTGGAGAGCGCGCAAGAGAGCAACGAGGAAGGCAACATGATACGAGAGCGAATGCCATAGGAAAGGCAAAATCGTTAGGGCTTTGACTTGGCTGGATTTCAAGGTTATATACCAGGTACCATTATGAACAGCAATGTAGGGACCGTCGGGTCTTCATATTTAGGGCTGTTATTATCGGAGAGCTTTATTTCCAGAATTTCCAGAGTTCCCAGGGGGTGTTTTCGCGCAATTGTTCGATCTTCCACATTCTTTTATTTTTGCAAATACGCACAATTTATTCAAATTTGCTGATATTTTTCCCTCTGTTAAATTTCACAAATCGTGACAGAACACCTCTCGGTATCTTTTGACACAAATTTCCAATTTTTTCAAAATTTAATTTTTTTGGGGAAAAAAAACTTTCCGATGACAACGGCCCTCCAACCCCAACGGTCCTCATATTTCGTCCAGAATGACAGAAATTTTTCGAGACGAATTTCTCCGAATCCAGGGGGGCACACAGAACGAAAGTGGCGGCATTGGCAACAAGATCTCGTCGGGATCTTTGCGTAGACATATTTGCTCGGCGCTGCGGCACCCACCACGTTGTCGAGCAAACCAGCGTGGAAAGTAGTCCAACGGGGTGTGCCGCCTTGCATCTTGTACAATAACATTAACCACGGCATAAACATCACACGCTTTCTACACAACCACGCCTTTCTTCTTAATAGTCGACGACAAACGGCAGTTGGTCTGAAAAGCGGTGCCAACTGTTGTTTCGATGGTCTTTTCCACTTGAAGAGGCGGAAAATCCAACGTGGAGCGGAACGCAATACCGTCTACCAACCGTCGAGTACAAAAAAGGTTCAAAATGATGAAAGGAGCAACGAGAGGATAAAAAAAACACAAATAAGCCCACCCAGTATTTCGGGGCGAAAAACATAAACAAAACAAACCCACGCGAAGGGATACAACCATTAGCACCAACTGAACGTACTGAAGTTCAGCGTCAGCCTCAAACCTACTTTTCGAAGGAATCCATAGCGGCGGCCGGGGCGACGTCATGACATCAGAAAGAAAGGCGTTTGTACAGTAGGCCCATACACGCCATCACCACAGCAAGCATTGCCCACACGGTCTCGACTAGAAATTTACAGCAGCGTAGAGCGTACACTTATCCAACATGTTTATAAAAGCAAAACACAAAACGCTCAAGTCCTACACTCCCCGGACGACTGGCTATCTCCACCGCACCTGATCCTGTCGGGGTCAAGTCCGGTCGATATACTCACGCGCCCAAGGTAGCGAGCGGCAGCTAGCGCTCCTGTTGCAACAGGAGCGACGGGTTAAACTGACACACGGCACGCAATTTATGTGTGCAAGTGTGGGAGTATAAGCACTCGACCAATGCCCCTGTACATAGACCTAAATTAAGTCTGAGTCAATTTCCAAGTGTTTTGTCTGACTCTGACCACAACGGGAGTGAGTGCAGTCCTTAAGGCCTAAGGGGGTTACCTGGTACATTTTTTAACCCATCCGCCGGAGTATATATACTATTAATAAAACGAAACAACCCCCCCCCGCCAGACCTGCAGTAGTTACAGCAAGTACCTCATGTGCTCACCTCTGCACCCCTGGGGAACTCGGAAGCCCTCACTTTGCCGACGATCTTGTCCTGCGTTCCGTTCGGGTACTTCCGAATAGGCACCTGCATTCAGGAATGGGGAAAGTTGGACATGTTGTTTGTTGGCCATTCGCGATATAGGTTCCCAGGGCTGCGAGTCGGCTGAATATCAATAGTTATCGCTGACTTGTCACTAGTTGGCTAGGTATTACACTTACTGTAGTTCCGTGCAGCAATTTGTGGTAACTATGCGGTAATTTATTTGCATCTGCGTTGGTTGCTCGAAGTGTGTCTAGTAACAAAGGAGACTAAAGTCAGTTAGTTGACTTCGCCCGCCATCCATCTAATAACTCGTACCAGGGATGATACAACTACCAAGTCTGGCCAAGGCATGCCTTACTCACAGCCCTACACGTTGGACACATGTTTGTTGACCACTCTCGATAGCGGCGGGGGGGACAGGGAGGAGGGTGGGGGATAACGACAGAAAATCGAATCAGAGCATGGACGCTGGCAAGCGTAAGGGTACAACGGCTTCAGCATTACGGACATAGCATGGACAGGCGAGTGGATGTCATTAATGAGGAGATGCTAGTCGCCAATGCGAGAGGAAATTACTCATACTACTCATTCTATGGTTTCACAATCAGGATTTTTGGGAAATACTTACTGCATCGTGAGAGAAGCTATTAATGCTACTCATAGTGGCAGAGAAGGCAAAACATGGTGATGGTGGGCATGTGCATTCGCACTCGTAACAGCAACCAGCGCCCGTGCGCGGTGGAGCCAAGCCGATGAAATTAAAAACAAAACAATCTGGTTTCAGCGACAGCGGAATGAACGCACAACTGCAAACACACAGAAGGCGTGGACCAAGCCAAACACAAACCCGTCATGGTTCGGAAAAACCTATGCTGTCACACTCTACGTAACCCCACGTAAAACCTGAGCCCACGCATGCCACCTCGAGTCAAGAAATATACACTTGACGACCCTAGCGTAATCAATTCTTCCCTCAAGAAATATACACTTGACGACCCTAGCGTAATCAATTTTTCCCTCAAGAAATATACACTTGACGACCCTAGCGTAATCAATTTTTCCCTCTCATCTAAAATCCCGGACGTCCGTACTCAGGGGTGATGATGACGATGATGATGATGTTCTCACATTATTATAGTTCACTTCCCTGAAGTTTAACCCGTGGTCACTAAACGGGCTGAACAAAAAAGCGTCGTGAAGGAAGACAAACAAGTATCTGGTGCAAAAAAAAATGGATTCTGACCTGGTGCTTTCTGAAGACCATGCACCTCCCGAAGCCACGGTCAAGGGACCCTCGGTTCAGCACGATGGCGTCCTCGATGTCGTAGCCGGAGTAAGACATCACCGCAATCGACGCGTTCTGACCTCCAGGAACCTGTGGGCAAGCACAAGACGCACGCAAGGAAGGACGTGCTGAGTTTGCGTGTTCAGCACTGCTACTGTAGTTCGAAGTATATAGATATAGGGTGTACGGTGATGGAACGCTTTGATCGCATGGTGAGTGGTTGTATACGCAACGAATGCGGAACCATGAACTGTCCACGGCAACGTTAACTTAATGCCACGATTGAACACAATCGTAAGGCCCTTCTACCTATGAGTAAATATACGCTGCGCCATGGAACACCTACGTGTGTATAGTCGGCGCAATTAGATGTCATCGTGTCACCTTATGTGACAAGATGGACTCGCGACTGGTCCTTGTGCTTTGGTTGGGTGCAGTGTTATAGCAGACAGGGCGCATCATACAGAGGAACCGGGCCTGGTTGGACATGGTAGCCAAATCGCGACAGTGTTTTTGTCGTGTGTATTATTCCGCGGATTCGGGGGTTATCGAGCGGACGATATTTTACAGTTTTTTTGTACCATCGTCGAGCGAAGTGGAAACATTGCGCAAACATACATATACCCCAAGGTCCGGGTATGGGCATTGGTAAGACACACCCCCTCGAGCGCTAACATTAAAAAAAAACAACACGTACCACGCGTCGTTCGTAGCGATAGTGGCGTCGTCCGCCATTTTGTGAGCTGCAGTACAGCTACAGTACGACCTAACAACAAGGGCAAGATCAACGAGTCATCCGGCACACACCGCTTCAACGACGAGAGAAAGTTCTCCGAGGGCACGCACCATCGGGTACATATTCGAAGCCTTCAAACGTTAACCATCAAACGACACGCACCCAGCTTCGAAATCATAAGAACAGGCACTACAGGCGTCGCGACACCCTGGCCCTGTTAAAGCTAGCCTTTACCTCAACCACCTTGCCTGTACAGCCACCGCAGAAGGGTCTGCACGGGAGGAATAAGCCGCACTGCACTGAAGGACGCGTGTTACGATAGGGATAGGGGTAGAATTTTTGGGCCGAAATGTTTGTGACTGACTATTAGTATAGTCCTCACTGGGAATAGCCCATCTGTGGTGCACCAAAGCATTCGTTGTACACCTACCGTAGGCCTTTGCATGGCCCATCGGTCCATCGGGTTAAGCCTACCTAACTTCTCAATAGTTGGTTTCGGGTGACTTACTAACAGTGCTAATGACTTACCAACAATAATGATTAATATTGACTCTAACAGTGGCAATAACTTACAACAGTGTTAATGACTTACCGACAGCGCTAATGACTTACTAATAGTATCGGAGCTCCTAGAGCGAGGAGCCTAAAAAACAATGTAGTGCTACCCGCCTCGTAAGCACGTGTCTATATAATATCAATAAGGGTGTCCTAGGGTCATCTTAGGCCTATCTTGGAACGAAACCAAGACCGAGACATAGCAAGCTACGTCGTACAGAGCGCAGAAAAAAACTGAAAGAACACCATGTGTCACAGCACATCATGAATGTTCGACTCTCTTGTGTACCTTGTACCATTTGCAGGATATGCCAGGTTACATGTTCAACACGACTCGCCTGGTCGAAGTGCACGAGGTCCAGCACTCTTGTCGTGACCATCGGCTTCTGAGGGTGCACCAGGGCGTAGAGCAGGCCGTCCATGCGCTCGTACATGTTGAGCGCCGTCGTGCCCATAGCCTGAGCACGCCATAAACATGCGATGGAAACACCGAGAACAAAAAAAAAAAAACAGACGGTGTCGCTATAGTACTCGTAGTATGGTGTCAAAAGTGCAGCCCTCGCAAACATGTACGGAAATGCATCCAGCGCGAGCACGATATCAACAAGGTGTTGAAAAACTGGAGCAATTCGCCTTGAATTAAACTCTTACCCACTTTTTACCACTGCTTTTGGCAATGATGATACGAAGTATTTAATCTGCCATCAATGCTTTTGTGCAATTGCTTCGAAGGGGTAGTGAGGCTGTCATTGGCTTTGGCCGCATTCACTCGATTTCCTGGACCCGCTAAAACAACAATTATGACAGTAGAAATTCAGCGGTCCCGGGGCCGGAAAAATCACGAGCGGCAACAATCACCCGAGTACGTGAGAAGAAATCGCCACAAAAGGTACGAAATATGACAATAAACGCACCACCTGGAACACATCAAGGACGCAGCAGGCAGTTTGGAGATGGTGGCAGGGGGGATGCACGCCCGTTCACAACCCACTTCCCGTACCTCACTCAGCATTCTTCCTAAAAATGCAACTTGACGGTGGAAACGACTGTGCTCATCTTGTAGTCACCCCCCCCCACACCCTTCCCACTGGGCAATCCCACCCTTCTCACCTGCTTGCCCATGGCGCACTGGTACGTGTTCCGAGGACTCTGGTTGTGGTGGGGGTAGGGGATGAGTCCGGCGACCACCCCCAGAAGCGTGAGGGGGTCGATTTCCAGGTGCGTGTGGTTGAGGGTAAGGTCATCGTCAGATAGGGATACGAGACAGTTGTTCTCCTCGTTCACGTCCACGTACTCCACCACACCCTGCTTGATCAGATCTGACAATAAAAAAGGGGCGGGAGCGGGAACGGGGATGCGGGCGGGGTTTTAATATGGTAGTGGCTTTTCGGTGTCGGTTTCGCAGGGTATCCTAAAACGATGTTTTTTCAAATATCCAAAACGACGTCATCACTACCAAAGCGTAGCACCATTGTATACAATAAGGACAATGGCTTGCGGGTGTTCGCGGAGAGTGGAGGGTTTGAGTGTGAACGTATCGGTTGGGCCGGCGAATGTTGGGGACTATGTGAGGTCGCGCGTTGGATAGGGAAGGGTACCACCGGCGGTGTTGTGTGTGCCGTCAGATCTGCTGCAATATTGCGCTGGCCTGTTGAGCGGCCAGCGTGTTGCAAGGCGGACAACCACAGCCAGTGTGGCTTGAGGGGTATAACGCTACGGACCAGGGGAAAGTCTCCTCCGCAAAACCGCCACAACCGCCATTACGCTTGGTTTTGCAGTCGCAATGTCGCAATCGTAACGACGGACGTGATCCATGCTGCTCGCACTATCGAGGGTCATCTTACCCCGCAACAAGCCTCTTATCGCCTCCCCTTGCTCGCATTGTGGCTCGCGCCCTCGACCAAATGAGGCAACATTAAAAAAACACAGTGGGGCGCGGCTGGCACTCTTGCCTCCTCGTGTAAACCGCGCTATTGCTGTAGGCATGCAAGTATACATACTTGTGCAGCCGTAGGATGAAGCGGGCACATTCGGCGGCTCACCTTGCAAGGACAGCACCGCCAGCGCCATCTGGTCCAGATGCGTCTTGGTCAGACGGGTGCGGCCGTTTTCTACTACCAATAACGGTCGGCAAACCCGGCCTCCGTCACTGAGAAGCAAGAGACGGTTGCGCGGGAAGGCAGCCGGGCAGGCGCATTAGTTGAACGGCAGCACGTGTTCCATAAGTTCCATCAGTACAAGAAGCCAAAAACTCAAACATACCCGGACTACAGTAAAAAGGAAAGCGGTCAAGAAAGCGTGGTGTATTGTACCGCTGTCTCGAAAGACACACAATATTCGGGCGTTCATCACGACGACACGTCAAGATTTAGCTCATCGCCTCTCACGCCGATGCAGCACGGTGCAACCTGTACGCACATATTTTCAGTACGAGCAATGGAGGGCATGCTGTTTACCATCTTGGGACCTCAAAAGAGGAAAATTGATACAAAAAGACGATTACAGCAAGGGCCACTGCGTCATTGGGGTGTGATACGAGTTGATGTCGGAGTTACAACGCAAGGAGGCGTATGGCGCGGGCGCAACACAATCCTACCGTACTACTGCTGGGCGCTCACGCTGCTCGCAGACGACTGGATGGTTGATAACACCGAAGGTATCACTATGTTGGTCGCTATCTTCAACACCCAAAGGGATTAATGCACACTATTCGTTTTGCAGTGGTGTACTTCGGCTCCCCCGTGGCTCTACGCCTACTACAGCGATTCATCTTACACACAGCAATGACTCCTAGATATCGACGGCGTCCGTAGCCGAAGTAGAGAGGAAACAGCTCTACACCGTGATTCTATAATATGAGCAGGCTGACGAACACGATGACTTCATCTAACGGAAGGTTGCGGCACCACATTACAGAAATAGCTACACCGTGTCCGTTAAAATTGCTTATCTCCTCGTCACAAGTAAGAGCTGCAAAAAAAAACGCCATCATGCTAGGGGGGCGGGCGTTAACGATCGACGCCGCCAAGACAAGGAATGCGCATTTATATACGAAAGGGCAAATACGTCGGGAGACAGCACGTTTAACCCCTTTTGACAGACAGGAAATTTCTCATGAACTTCCTCAACGGACCACAAAATTACTACCAGGTACACTCGGCCCTACGTCCATGACCGGTGCACTTTTCCCCTCGACGCATGCCAGGGCAGGGGTATCATATCATATTATACCTCCTAACTGTTTTGAGGCTCCACTCCTCGCCTGAGGAGCTCTCTACCAGGGTTAGGGTCTCGGTCAGGACAAAAATCTGTCAAGACGGGCAAATCCCATGGCCTACAGCAGTAGGTATACATACAAGCAAAAACGATTGTAAAACACGAATGACCTACCGACGAGAAGGCATGCCTTATTGGGTAGTGCTGTCAGTGCTGTCAGAGCTGTCAGAGCTGCCAGTGCTGTCAGTGCCCTTGAGGAGCACCGCCAGTCAGAAACGTTTTAGCCAAAACGTGCTATCTGTATCGTAGCATGGGGTCCCTTGACGAACCCGTCTCCTGACATCTTTGCTTAGGGCCGGCGGGCGGGAAAAATTACCTGGCGATGTATACGGCTCTTCGAACCGAGTGAAGGTACACGCTGACGAACTCCCCGACCATCCCCTTTCTCCGCAAGAAGCGGATCTTGTTCGCCAGCAGGTGAGGGTGCCTGTAGCGAAACAACGCACGGGACGCCAATCGCACACACGGCACACGTTCGGCCTTCTGCTGTTCTCGACAACGATGCCGCGGCAAGACTGCAAGCGATTAGCTCGTGTTGTTCGGCGTTGGTTTGCTGCCCTACACGTGACGCCTTCCCGACGAAGACTACTGTGGGTGTCTCTGTTTCTATGCTTAAAAATCCACTCTGGTCCGGATCCCGACACAAATATGTCAAATTATCTCTACCAATAAATCACGTTTTGTCGCTTACTGCGTTCGCGGAGATCGTCACCGCGTCTACTGACAACCCAGCTATTTTACTGTGTATCTTTCAAATTGCGTTGTTTGTACTGCACTCCGTACTCACACCCCAAAATAGCACCACTGAACAGCCTTTGCGCGTTACTATTACGGGGGACCATAGTAAATAGGACCAAATATTGTTAGTAAAAATAGGTAAATGTATAGGTTTTTGTGTGTACCGTAGGTCCTATTTACTATGGCCCCCCGTAACGAGTAGCAGCGGCGACCGTTGCTGCCGGCGACAATAACGCACCCGGTTGCGCCGACGATAGAGCCGTTGAGAAACACCAGCGACGAGTGGCGACCGTTGACCTCTCCCCCGGACAGTCTTGCCACGTCCTCGACCCCCAGGTCGTAGCAAAGCCGCAGCACAGGCCCCGTCTCCTGGTCAGACGTGACGTGCGCCAGTAGCGCTGGTTTTCGCAACATATTAGGTGGCAGGGCGAAGAAGAGGGGTGCACTCATATCATGTCATGTTCATCCGCGGCCGTAGTCGTACGACCATAGACCCTTGCATCCCCACAATACCGGGACGGGGTACGTCGGGTTTTCACCGACCAGGCAAACGTTGATTGCTTGTACCAAGTGCGAAGCGCCGTGAGGTGTTTGTCCGGCGAGTCGCATGAAGGGCGAGCTGCATTCTACTAAGAGCTGCTTGTGAGGCAGGCGTGCAATAGATGACAGCTTCGAATGAATCAATGTCTTTTCGGGTGTGGACACTAAGGGCGGAGGACGGGCGCGGCATAAATGATCAGCATACGTAAGTCAATAGTCTAGCCGATCGAAGGTGAATCCAAGGCCGTATGACGCTGATCAGCGTCACAATGGAGGAATTCAACCAAGCGCGGGCGAACGGCGGGAGTCACTATGATTCTCTTAGGCTAGCCAAATGCCTCGTCATCTAACTAGTGACGTGCATGAATGCATTAGTGATATTCCCACTGTCCCTATGGTAAAGCACGATACGACGCTGGTGATCGGACCACCGCGGCTACTTGGGGGGCCAGCCGCTCTGGTCGATAAAGCAGCGGGAGTGGCCTCCGTCCCGCGGCGTTCCCGACAGGCGACTTGCAGACGTCACAAGATGGACCACATGACTTGTATATCTCGAGGGATGAAGATTCATGACGCACGCTGGGCGTCGTGATGTTGGGTAGAAATAACGGTTTATTGTCACTATTGATGTGCATTACTGGTAAAAGCATATGCATACATGTACCCAAAAGGTTCGTAGCCTGTATGAAACCACTTTTTCGTAATCACCCCGTTAGAGCATGCACGATACTATGTGTTTCATCGCCTGCATAGGCTCAACGTCACCGCCAAGCTCCAAATCCTCTCGGATCAAGTCCAAGTTGTTCTCAAGGATCGAAACAAACATGCAACTCCACGAGCAATAAGCGAAAGACGCTACGCACACAATGCTTGACTTGCACGCACTACGTCCTCGAATCTCACCCAGGTTCTTCACCAGACCACAGCTTTCCCCCTCCGGAGTGTCCGCGGGACAGAGCATCCCCCACTGGCTAGGCTGGAGCGCTCGTGGGCCCGACACCTTCCGTTCTTTCTGGAACTGCGAGTCAACCCTCGTCATCATGCCCAGAGACGAAATGAAGCTCAGTCTCGAAAGAACCTGCGTAGCACCACGCGTTGGGCAGGGCTCTGTTCGTGACGTTTTGGCCGCCATACAGGCGCTACCGATAGGCGTTGTAAGAATCGCTACCCACCGATGACTCTGCCTACCTCGCTCTGGCAGTCCTTGTACCACCACAAAAACAATACCTGGGTACTATTAAATACGTTACTTCCAAGTAGTTTTTACGCAAAAAACGTGTGTCGCAGTTTTAAGGGAGGTAAGCAAAGCGAGCGCACGATGGCACCATTGTATTATCATCGCGGCGGCAACGACGCTGCTCAACGCCTCACAAAACATACAAAAATCACCACGAGTCTGCCGGTGGTGAAAGCATATTCGCTGCACCGATGTGGCATTCGCGATGTTTATCTCTGTTTTTTCCCATCTACCCGGTACTGGTGTATTCTTTTTATTTGCACCACTTCCTCCAACCCCCCCTCCCCTCCTTTCCGAAACTCAGATGCGCAAAGGAGGGGTTGCAAAGCGGGCACCCCCCCCGCCCCTCCCCATTAAGGTGCACGCCTCAACATGATCTGCAGTGCAAGAATCGCCACCCAAAGGCGCCTCTTCCGAGCTACGGTAGTGCCTACCTCGCTCTGGTTACTCTCACGTCACACCACTGCAAAACCAACACCAGATACATTGGTACTACTTTATGTCCTACCAGTAGTAGTTTTCCTCCTGCAGTAGTACTAAACGCGGGGTGCAGTTGTTAGGGAGTGGGCGATAGTACCAGTGGAAGTATCATGGCATATGGCAACAACGCTGATCAACGCTACACACATCAAAGGTCTCCCACGAGCGACGGGCCGTGGAGGGATAAGGGGAAAAAGAAGGGGAAGAGGAAGCAGAAGGGGAAGTCGACTCGCCACGTACACCAACGTGGTACCCACCGTCTGTAAAAAAAAAAACTCAAGACAGCCGGTTGATAAACACAGGGAGTGGGCGATATGAGGGGGGTGGTCAGGGGTAGACGAAAAAACTTTCCCGACACCCCTTGGACAGCTAACTACCCATTTGCGAGATCCAAACAAGGGGGTGGGGCTATATACTACAACCAAGTAAAGTACAACAACGATAAAAAATAATTTTTCATAATTTCGTCCAGAAATCTCACTGCACTACTGTTTTCCTATTTTATATTTTGACCTTTTAGGAGTGTGTGATGTCATTGTGTCTTTTCGTCGAGCGCCCTTAGGGTGGCAATAACCCTGATGATTTTGATTACGGTAATTTCTGACGCCAACATGTGGCTTCCGCGGTCTACCAATCTTCGATGACTTGGCGAGCAAGGCTTTTGTCTCCACGAACCCCAAAGCAGCTGTGAAAAAACGCGGAACTGTACAATAAAAAGATCAGTTTTTTTTTCGAGGAAATATATGAAACCAGGAAACAACAATGGAAGCAAAGCAAGGCGCCAGGTACTAGACAGTACAACGAACGGCTTGCTGTTTTTACTGTGGTCGCCAAGATCGCGAGAAGCACCTAAAAAAATAAAAAGCAGGCCCCTAGAATACGTGTTCTGCACCTGAGTAACCCCCTGTCTGTCGACCTTGAACCTCTTCAGAACCCAGTTGCCGGTGGAAATGGCGTGGGTGAAGCCGTTCGTGATGGTTGTGGACCCTTCCAAGAACTTGCCTGTTCGCAGCATCGCCCGAGACGACCATACCGCGCACAACAAACAACCCATTTTAAGAACACAAAACAACGCGTAAGACACCCCTACGTCTGCACGCGACAAACTATTACGGTTCTAGTCAGAGCTGCAGCGTTTTTCATGATCAATGTAAAGCAGGACATATACACGGCGAACGTTACACTAAAACGCGGAATCGAGTTGGGGGGTTTGAGAGAAAGGAGCGGATCCAGGCAAGAAAATCTGCACGGCGCGCTGATCACGAGCGCCTTACGTCGATGACAGAAACGAGAACAACATGCTGCGCGACATATTATTACTGGGTTTCGCGGAGACCAAAACTTGGGCTACGCTCTGTGCTCTACCGGTGAGATTGGCAGATGTGCAATGTGTTTCTTAGTGTGATTATCACCCATTGTGGCGAGGCTGGGCCAAATCGTAAAAACCCTACTGCGAAGGGACGCGAGGAGGGGGGTGACCCACAGCGGATGCGGACAACGTCGCGGGGGATCATGCGCAAAGCATTAAAAATGGAAACAGCACCAGAACGAACAAGGTTCCGACAGGAGGAACCCCGTCCGGTATCGTTTGTCTTGCGCCTTGTCGCACACGTAGCGCTACAATTCTGCACTGCTCAAACACTGTTATTTTGTCACCGCGTTTGTCTCGCTGGCGCCTTCCTCCCGCACTACACGCCACCGCTGTTCGCCGAAAAGCCCCCTCTAGACAACGCACCTCATCGTAAACTGCTTGACTGGTGCGATGCAAAAACATCGAGAACAGTACCGCTGGCGAGAGAGCACACACCAGTACATCCAAGTCCACGATCGGAGGGAAGGAATACAGCAAAGTGTGCCATACTTGCCCAACCGCGTTTATACGTGCCGAACCAACCGCGAGAAATATTTCAGGCCTCCGTTGGACTAGCTGGCAGTGGGTAGTGCGAGCACATGGTATAGGCGGAACGTCGGTTACCGGTGGATCAAGTCACCTATGTCAAACGCTGCGGCGCGATTAGGTTTGGACAACACCATGTCGGCGTTCCTCTTGAGCTCGCTGTTGAATCTCTTGAAGAGATCTTCGAACAGCAGAGAGATCAGCTGCCCAGCTAGCTCCAGACGCTTGTTCCCGTAGTAGTCCTGGGCAGCACACGATTGACACAACAACAATGACGGCAACGACATCAACAAAAGCAAACCACAGTCAAGGACCCAAGACTAAACAATACACCAAACATCACAGACTAGAAGATACACTGAACATCCTGGGCTGAGGTACAACCCGCGGAGCGCTCGCTCTCCAAAAACTACGACAGCACATGAACCGCGACAGCAGTGGCGTGTGCGGAAGCAGCGCTAGACGGCGAAGACGAAGCTGCCGGTCACGACTGTGGCACGCAAAGCACACGGTGTACAGGGTGTCGATGGCATGCAATACTCTTTTTCTCAAGTCCATCCCCAAAGGTATCTATCACCCAAAGAACGAACAAAAATCTACCTCTGTCCGACCCACAATTTGAACCCCCCCCCCCGAAATCCACGGCATGCAAAGCACACAATAGAGAACGGAAGGTACGACATCCATTCCGACACCAACAAATGCACCCGAAGTACACCCTAAGGGGTACGTTAGGGTGAGGCAACGCAACACCAGGCCGGTGGTCATGAGGCAATTAAATAATACAACGAAGTATGAGTGGTGCCACCGGCCGGGGCAGGAGGCCTCATCAAATCGAGCATTTTCACTACTAGTAAGCGATCGGCGGCAGCGTAAGGTAATCTTGAAGGTAAAATCGTGACCCAACAAGATGGATCCAAGCTTGTAGCAAGAATGGTTCCAGCATTTTTTACCGCCACACCTTGTCGTCGACGGTGGTAGGGTCGATGGCGGTCATCAGCACCCTCCTCACGATGTGCGCCGTGTACACGATCTTAGCTCGGAAGTCGTAAGCCACCTTCCTCGCCGCGGCGGTAAGGCGGCACGATGAAACACCAAGGTCAATGCAACTAAGCGACCAAACACAGCCACGGTGCAAGCACAAGAGCTACGAAGAGTACACAGCGAGCATCACGGTGCACCAAATAGATCACCGATTCCGACTTCAATATCTAGTTATTTCAAGGAAGCAATATAATCTATTCCAGATCTGTATGATCTAAATCATGCTGCCGTGTGGGAGCCGTATGCGCTACATGGCCTACAGTAGCACATATTTCCTGGGTTGGGTTTGTAAGACAGACCCTGCACATCATCTCATAACCGCAAGTTAAATTCTAGATGATCTACTCTATAGATAGGTGACATCATCGTCTGTCTCATGTATGTGTGCAATGGTGTGCTCGGTTTTTTGTCAAAGGTTTTCCAGTACCAAGCGGATCGTCCGTCGCATTGCCCTATACCGAAAGTACGCCGCAAGTTGCACCGTAAAACATGCAACTCAGGGGGGGTGTTTTCTTACCACGGGGATGTGGCTGAGGATAACTCCGGCGAGGATGTCTCTAGCCTCGTCCTCTGGGGCTTGCGGTCGGCGGAACCTGCCAAAATGACAACACGCAAAAAAAAACTTTAGGGAGCCCAGAGGATCATTTGACACATGCTTGCGTCACGAGTCAAGCGGCAACATTGGCCATTCTTCGCCGAATAAGCGGATGGAGCACAAACTCGGCGCGAGTCAAGGAGGGGATAAACGGTTGACGTCTTCTCGCGATAAAAACGCAAGGCACGAGCCGTAGTGGGGAGGAGGGAGAAGAGCCTCTGTGCTGTGTGACCCCGGATCTGAGTTGCGACCATTTCTAGGAGGGAGAGGTAAACGAAGGGCGAAGATAATAAATGGGATGGAAAAATGAATAAAAAATTACCCTTCATTGGATGCAAGCGGTTCCGGTCGTGACTTCTGTATGGCGTGAGTCTACCTCTACCCCTCGTCGGACTCGTGAAAGAAAAACACAATTCCCAATCGCCTGGAAACGTGTAAGAACGATTGGGGAAGTTCAAGCATCGAGATATATTGCGAAACCCACGAAGACTGACTGCCATGCCGCATAAAAAAAAACATCGATATCACATATGATACTTAAAAACGCTGAAAAAAAACGTGTAAAACACGACATAGGGAAACTCGCGCATCGAACCACAATTGGGACAACTCACGAAGACTGCTGCCGCATCGCCCTCGCGCCGGCCTTCGGCGGCACCCTCATCTTCGTCCCGATGTACAGCAACGCCTGCTTCTGCGTGTAAACTCCCACGGCCTGCGCCTCTTCCAGGCTGGCCATGAACGCGTTCATGATCTCAGGTTCCGATCCCACCTTTGGGCAGCGGCCAAACCAAAACAGCAACAGGAATATCGGCGGCTCAAAAAAGAACGACGAGGTGTGCTATGGTAGGGATTGCAACTATTAATATAAATAGGGATTGCACGTTTGAGCCCAACCATTTCACACCTCGAACAGATTCGAACAGATCATCTATTCCCACGGAAAATGATCTAGATCTTGCAAGGACGCTCTGCTTCCGATCGTGTATGATTTACAGTAGTAGCTCGTGGTGCCGGGTGGGACCCGGATAATCTACATGATCCACTTGTAGCTCGTGTTTCCTAGGTTAGATTTATTTGCCCTATAAGGCAGATCCTGCATAACCTCTCACAACGGCATTTGAGGAACTAGACGATCTATTAGATAAAATAGATCATCTGTCAGTCCCAGGTGTGAAACCCTCCTCACTGACGGGGGGCCATTGCATCAACCATTGCATCAAACCTTGCAACTGAGGACCTTACATACCCAGTATCTTTAGGAGTATTTAGCCATTTTTGTCGAGAAATATCTTGCCCATGGGATCGTGTATCAGCAGAAGCTTACAATATACCAGGTATCTCATAGAGTCGCTTGTTGAGGGGGGTGAGCGAAAGAACTCCCAAGGCGAGGAAGGAGTCCCAGGACAAAAAAAATGCTACAGCAGTACCTCTACCGTAAAACGAGTCCGACTAGCCTTGAACTATTCCCATGTTGCAGCCTTGAGCCTTCAGTTTTTCGGTAGAGCTGTCATCGCGGCGTGTGCGATCGCGCGGCAGTCGTACGGGCAAGAAGCGGTTGGCCTAAAGCAACTGCGAAAGATCGGCCTGGAAAACTAAACCACCCTGGGAACAAATACAAAGCAGCACTCTGCTGCAAAGCGAGCTCTAGGTTTGTGTGGGAGTCAGCCGCCTCGACCATCGCGGCCGAGCGGAATGGTAGTGACACCGAACGAAGAACGTGCCAGTAGTTCGGTACAGCAGGCTATACTGCAGTATCTGTCCGGTACAGCAGGCGCATTCCCGAACCCGAGTTACGACACACATCAGTTGGGTAGCGCCGTTGATAATCGCAGCGAAAGCGCGATAGTCATCGGTCTGATTAAAGCCTGTTCATCGAGATATTCTTATACTAATCCGCCTGCTTGGAGAAAATTGAAGCGGCGAAGCGAGCCTCAATCACCCCCTCCCGGTTGGTGAGGGGGCGCAATATAGCGGGTAAAATACGTTGAGAATACATCGCAAAACAAACGCAACCGAAGTCACTTCAATCGTACGGTTGAATCGAATGCATCGGCTGCGAACACAACCCAGCCCTACTGTTGGTGATACGGGCGCGGTTGTGCGTCTACTCACGAGCTGAACGATTTCCTGGTCGCTCGTCGCCCCCATTGCTCTCAGTATCACCACGATGGGCACGTCGTCTCCCAGGCTGTTGTGCTTCATGTAGACCTTGCCGTTCTTCATGTGGATGTTGCACCGAGACCTGGGGTGCATCCAATCGTAACGCGCAGCATCAATCGAGACGTGCAATTGCATGCCATGTTCGGAACGTTTCACACCTCGAACAGATAGATCTGACATACCACATATATCAATATCAGCTATCTAGATCGTTGAGGGAAGACATGTTCCTGGTACCAGGTAAATGTGATCTAGCTCATGATGCCGGGTGAGAGCCGGAAAATCTGATGATACAGCGCGTGTTTCCTGGTTTGGATCTGTACTATAGACAGATCCTGCACAACCTCTCACAACGGCAGGCGAGGAATTAGATCATCTACAGATAGATCATGATCTGTATGATCTGTAGACGACCTGTAGATCATGGTCTGTCCGAGGGGTGAAACATTGGTCGCGGCGGATGCACAGCTGTGTGTCTGACACAAATTTTGTGGCCTTGACACTATACAAATGTGTCTGAAGCAAACGCGCAGAGGAAGTGCAAAGCGACAAACATGCAAAAAACGAAAACCTCCCGCGTTATTCTTGGAACCGTGGCGCGTCGACCACGCCCAACTCCCCTCCTATCACGGGGCGGCAACAACCGTGCAGGGTACAGGCCAAAGCGAACCGCAACACGCGGACGCTACGTATCGTACAAAAAAGCTGAGTGTGGGTTCAAAAGGTCACCAACTACAGAAGCATCGACACTAGAATGCGCAGCGCAAATCTACTTGGTACTGTTTTCAGCGTTTTTAACCCGAAAAAAGTGACGACTACGACACTACTACCACCACACGGAGCAGCCTCTGATCATACCCGTAGGCTTCAGGGTAGGAGGTAGTGTTTAATATCGTATTGATTCATCATATATATGGAAGTATCGAACTTTTCTTAGTATCGAACCGAACGTGCTTAGCCTTCCATCCCCTGGCATTCCTGTTTTAGTGAAGCAGGCACTAAAACAAAAACCTCCATGCACCGGTATCAAATATTGGATGTAGTATCGATTAGTTGTTTTGTTTTTCAGTAACGTTTCGAGCTCGATTCCCATACATAAGATCTCCAACACTAGTAGGATGCGTGCCTGAAGCAAAATGTCAAGAGCTGCACAACGTGCTGCGCCACGCTCTTCCTGCTAATAGACACGTTGATGACGTCAAACCTGGCATTTTTGGTCGTAATACATACATGGGTCCCAATACCTGCAGTAGGGTTATGACCTCTTTTTCATCTTCCTTCCTCCAAATCGGCACCACAATAAATCAGGGCTGTTGACGGGTCAGGTTAAACCTCGCGGATCAGGTTGGGTCTGGTCGGGTAAGGGTGACCCGACCCGACCCATGAGAGTTTAAAAACTTCCTGACCCGACCCGGCCCGCGAGATTAAAAAAAATCCTGACCCGACCCGCGGGTCGGGTCGTGTGACCCGTGAAAAGCCCTGCAATAATTACTGAACAAAGGTTGAATACCTATAATAATGCAGATTAACAACGACGCCGACGTCGACGTTGGTAGGAGAACACACAACACCGTCGAGCGCTCTCTGACCTCCGTCCGCGTCGCATCCGCAAGTGGTTCTGCCCTTGCCGCACGCGCATACTTGGCTCTTTTAGAGGTGCACTCCCGTTTCGGGCACAAAACACTTGGAATTAGAGTCAAATATATGTTTCAACACACTGCAGTAGCAGAAGCACCATATAATACGCAGGGTTGTTCACGGGTCGGGTCAAACCTCGCGGGTCGGATCGGGTCGGGTCGGGTAGCGGTGACCGGACCTAATCCGTGAGAATTTGAAAAAAACTCCATTCCCGACCCGACCCGACTCAACCCGACCCGCGAGATTTTAAAAACTTCCAGACCCGACCCGCGGGTTGTGTTTGTAACCCTAAGCCCTGATTATTAATAAGGGCAGAACACAACCACACTCCGGAGAGAAACTTACACAACCACGCAAACACGATAAGATCGGCTTTTGCGTGACAGCTAAACACCCACTGGGAGCAGAGAGCTCTGTCCCTGAAAGTAGTCGTGATTTTTTTTTCTCGATATTTTTTCCCGTTGAACTTCCAAAGAGGTTTAAAACGTTTCGAGTGCTGCTTCTGCGAGCGACTTGACTCACTTTCTCTCGTGCGTGGACGACGTGATAGCCGCGGAGATGTTTTTCTTCCCGTCGTACTCGATGATCACGCGGTTCTTCGACAGTTGCTCCTGCATCAGGATCACCTGAAAAAACCCAAGGAGTCGCGGCAAAGGAGGGCGAGTGATTGCTTGAACAACGAAACACAAAGTACACGCGCTGTGTGGCACTCTGCGGGGGGGGCTTGCACTATGCCAGCAGATAAAAAGTTGAAGGGGGCAAAGAGGTAGAGCGAGCAACAGTACACTATACCGCCGAATATGTCCCCAATATAACCGGACGGCCGATTCACGCAGTCGCAGCCACACTTACAACGGCACTCGCACAGCATGTTACAACGGTACATAGATGATCTAGATCATCTATCTGATCTAGCAGTAGACCGTGATATGTCTGATGTGTCAACGGCTTCAAGTTAGGGTCCAACAAACGCTTCGTCCATTTGTGAGCAAACTGGCTGCGGGCATGCTGTGGGGACCCATGTTGAATGTACGGGTTGTGCTAGATGAATGTGTAACTGTCTGGGATACGTAGAGACCCCAGGCATGTTTCTCCCGGCCGGGAATATTTCATGTCGTTGCCCCAGGCATGTGCCACCAGTGCACTCTACGTTCTATACACTCCGTTTCTACACAATATATATCTTTTTCAAACGGTCTATTTTGTTGAAAGTTGGCAAGCTTTCCCTCATCTCTCCCAGCTCTCAGTTCAAGTGTAAATCGGTCCCCTACATAAACCATTCGTGTCCTGCCACAATCAGCGCCTATCCATGAAATCATCCCGGCCCGGCCCACCACACCAAGTGAGTAACCGTATGATTCGGTACGGGACAACCCATCCCACCTTTTCCACCCCCTTCACGACAAAGTAACCTCCGGGATCGTAGGGGCACTCCTTCATGTCCGCCAGCTCCGATTCGCTTTTGCCGGTGAGGACACACTTGGAGCTGACCATCCCAGTGAAAAAAAGCGACAGACAGTACAGGGGCAATGACAGCATGGGACCACGACTAAGAAAATACCCTATTAACAATGAATAGGAACGTAAGACTCACTTTTTCGGGGGCGCTAAAGACATTGGATTAAGAAATCGTGCTCAGTGGCGATCACCACATCAAATCCTACCAGTTATACATATGATAGCCTATCAATGCTCAAGGTTGTCTCACAGTAAGGTAGCCTTGGTCCTTTTAGACATTTCTTTTTTACGAACTGTGTGTCAGGAGATGGCAGTCTAGGTCTGTGACGGACCGCGGTCTAGATTGCATGTACTAAATTTAGTGTAGGAGCTCCTAAATGTGCGACCGACGATGCCTTAAATTGCCGTCTCCTGACATCTTTGCATAAGGATGAACTTACTGGAAAAATCAGCACTTTTCCGGAGATTTCTCGAGGTACAGACCTGAAAACAAAAATCAGAGATGTTCCGTCGATTGCTCGCGGTACCAACATAAACAAAAATCAGCGACGTTCCGTAGATTGGTCGTGGTACAAACAAAGAAAACAAAAACAGCCACGTTCGGTAGACTGCTCGATGCATAACCATAACAAACACACTACGCGGAGATGCATGTGTCCTTCACAAAAGTCAAGTATGGCTGTCATAAATAATCGTTTATCACATGCTATGATCTCGCTTCATAGAATCCGGGCGAGCGCGGATCGGAGCTCAAACATGTGTTCCAAGCAATCGGTGCTATGCTGTACGCTTTCAGCCACATTTTCATCAAGTCGTCACACGTGCGCAGCGCGAACAGTAGCTGAACACCCCGAATAAATGCGGCCAGCGGCAAGCTTATCCTCCGTCCAGAACGTGTGCAGCAGTACTACATTAGTTTCGCTTAGAACAAAAAACGTAGGTAAATAATGAGTCTGGCACGTGCAATCACACTGGTAGGTGCTCCATCCCGGACGACACATACCAAGCAAAATATACACCCTCGAATGGGTTTTCGAGGAGTCATTGGTTGCCTGCTTCAACCTCTACCGAACCGCATTTTATTACACGCCCCGCTCTCCCAATCCAACCCAACCACCCCCACCCATGTGCTGCCGTACCTCAATCCCGTCTCAATCAAACCAAACCAAACTAAACCCAACCCAAATCAACCCCACTCAAGCTAGCCTCACTCAACCCAGCACAAGCCAACGTAAGCCGAGTGAACCTCGTTCGTTAACCCTTGTAGGACTACAGTCTCTTTAGATCAGTGTTGGGGACAAATCACTCAAAATTCTGAGTAGTTTGTGTCCCCAAAACTGATCTAAAGAGACTGCAGTCCTAAAAGGGTCAGCAAGAATAACACCGACACCTTTCGCAATACTTTCCAATCCGCTTCTCCATGCGCGATACGCAATAAGCTCGCGACGCCATAGGCGCGCGACGCAGAAAGCAAACGCACCTGAGGAGCATGACCGGGATGCGTCCGATGTTGATGTTCGTCTTGTTCACGATCTGCCGCCCTCGCGTGTAACGCACGTTGACCCACAGGGGGGGGGCGGAGTACGTGCAGTCGCGGAGCCGGCACTGAAACGGCGTGACTAAAGAGGCGGACGAGGAGAAAGGGAACCAAAAAACAAATGTTCAGGAAACTCTCAAGCGTGAAGGTGTTACCTTATCTACTGAGGTGCCGGAGAGTAAGACATATCGATCGACTACCAGGCCCAAAGTACAAGCCATAATCACCCATAGGGGGGTGGGGGTGGACTACGTGCAGTCGCGCAGTCGGCACTGAAACGGCGTGACTAGAAATGCGCAGGAGGAAGCAAACGAAACTATTTGAGGAAACTCCCAAGCCCGAGGAGGACGACACGCAGGGTGCGTACGGACACACCAAACGAGTAGACAACCGACAGGAAGGGAAGACCAAATCGTTCAGGAAACTCCAATTCCAAGCAAGGGCCAGAACGTCGACAATAACTGTGCTCACGGACACACAACAAAGCGCAGACAACCAACAGCAAGAGATGACAAAACGGTGCAGGAAACTGTAGATTTTTTTTGCCCCTTCGCCTATCATGCAAAATAAGGACTGAATTAGGTGAGGCCTCCTGCCCCAGCAAGAGGTCCTTGCCCCGGGATATACCTCCGCACTGAGCTCGGGCTTAGTGCGGTACCGTGAAATCCGATCGCAAAGGTAAAAAAAGGTTGTAAACGCAGACACTACCTTACAAGCTGAGTGGGTGGGATGGTCAGTATACTCTATCGCGGGGCTCGACGTTTGTTTTTTATTGATCACTACTAAGCCAGACAAATGGAAGTAGTTTGTCATCAACCCAGAGACATAGCTCCAGGAAGTCCAGCCAACTCACAGCCCTCCCTACAAATATCAGCAAATATCAGCCTACTCAGACGAAAAGCCCGGGTTCTCAACTGGTCTTGACGGTGTAGTCGTCCTCTTCAATGCAGGGCGTGCCGACGGTAATGCCGGTGTACTGCAGGAAGAATTTCGGGTCGACATCGCTCAAAACCTCGCGATTCCCCTTAGCTTGCACGATCTGGAGCAGAAGCGCCCGGGAGACACAGAGAAGTTGAGGCGCGAGGAAGAAGGGGAAGGAGAAAAAGGTCTTTTGTGCAAAATGTTACAAGGTGGCATAAATTAGCCGCTCCTGCTGCCTGCTATAACATCGCAAAGTGCACCGAAAACCAGACAAACTCTATTCTACGAGTAGGAGTAAAGTCTATTAGTGTAGGAGAACCTTGAGCTGTTCAGTGCTGCAATTTTTTCTCCGCATTAACTCCAGTAATTTGTCCCCAAAAACTTGGGTGCATTTTGGAAGGGTTCATCTCTCCAGCAATAAAAAAAATCTGGTTCACCTTGCTGATGTCAACATTGACGGAGTAGGTAAACACAGACGTTGACGTTGAGGCGTGAGGGGGGGGGGGGGGGGGGGGGGGGGTAAAAGCTGTCGCGTAGAGGGGTTAGGTGGCTGCTGCCTGCTCTCATATCGTAGAGTGCACCGCAAAACAGACAGGCTCTATCCTACGAGTTGGGGGAAAATGTACTGGTAGAACCTCAACCTCTGCAGCAAGAAAGAAAAACCGCCGGTGCGATGATGCTGCCTTACATCCCCTGGTGAACTCACCTTGCTGATGTCAACGTTAACGAAGTAGTCGTAGGAGTCGATGTGTTGTCGCATCAGCCCCCTGAGCTTCAGGAAGTGCGGCAACAGCTTCCATTTTTGCTTCACCCCGGGCACCTGGTCGTGCCCGTCCCCCTCCTCGTCATCCTCCGCTCGTGTTTCGTTCGTCCGTTCGTCCTCGAAGACGTCTGTAAATACAAGCAGTTGAGTCGTTCAGCGAGTGTCATTCCGTCGGGGTGGGCAGCGCACCTACAAAACTACAGCAGTAGCATGTCTTCAGACACCTGGCTGGCCGTTTAGCTGGAACGCTGCGACGACAACCACAACAGGTGATCATCGACGTGGACGCTGACCGAGATGACCTTCCGACATTACACAACATCAACAAACACACCATCGTCATGCTGCACCCCGTCTCGTGCCGGGGTAAAGGCCGCCGGGCTTCCTCACAGGCCCTGGCGTCTTCGGCCTACAATATTGACCGGGTATTTTTATATACGTTTGGTTAATTTTTGCTATTACTGCTGTACAGCAGTACCTGGTGTGCATCATGTTTGCCATCCGATAACACGCAGCGTGCGTTAATCGCAAAAAATGACCGAGACACAGAAAATTAACACGCGTATGTATGATAACGACATACCAAACCGATTTTCCGAACAAAAAGCCCCCTGAACCTAAACGCCCCTTCATTTAACTCGTCAAGGTATTGATTGCCACACCCTGGGACACTCGAAGATGACATATAGCGGAGACCGGTGTTTTCGGGCACGTCCATACTTTTTTCGGCCGAATTATACTGGTTCAAGTGTGTGCGGGGGGGTGGTCAGCCAAGACGTCAAACCGCGGTACCCTACGGGTATGTCGACAGTTGCTGATGCAACAGACCCGTTCTGGTATTGCTTCTACAGGTGATTCGGATATTTTCTATCAGAATGGATGATCCGTACGATAGATTTCGGATCCATTATATACGACACGAGGTACGGCACGGTGGTGCTGCTGCTGCTGCTCAAGTGATGATGGATATCGCACTCAGCTATCAGAGTTACCTGGTACCTGGCATGTAGCTGCTGCTGCGGTGTTTACGTATTAGTCGTACGTACAGAGTACGAGTACGAGAAACATTTTGTAGGGAGACGTCAAAATGATGCGTATGGCGTGTAACAAGCGCGCCTGTTACGATACGAGCGGTGGTTTGGCCATGCACAGCGTGTAGAGGTTGGCACAGCAGTATACCAGTATATCAAATACGCCGTATACTATTAAGACGTACCGCGTACCAGGTAGAGTAGACTATACTGACAATATCAGAAATACCTCGCCAGTATAATACCGAAGTGTCGAGTATCGGTATTGAGGTTGTACCGAACTTACCCAGGTGTCGGGTACCGGTACTGCATTCGTACCGAACTATACCGAAGTGTCCGGTAGGGTAATAAAAGGCCGTACCAAAAAAAAAGCGTACCCCCGGTATTGCGATCGAGGGCACATCGGTACCCGGCGTACCGGTATCGAATTCACACCGCACTTGCCGAAGTTTTGGGTACCTGTATCGAGTTCGTACCGAACCTTATCGTAGTTGGTAGGGTATTGCGGCCGTGCCGAGCACTCCGGTAAGATTCGGCAGGGCAATTACCGAGTAAATCTCCACGACATACTTTGGTATGTACCCCACCGAATATACCCTTGGAATGTACCGCTCTTACTGTAAGTCCGTTTGTTCTTAATATCTACGCTCTTAAATCGAACAACCCGTTGTACCATGATGACTGAATAAGCCCTATTAATAGTACCTCACACCAGTACACCCCCCAAGCAGAAGTACTGAGTCGTACTCCTATTAATAGAATACCGCTGTTGTGTGCTGAGGTACTGGTACTGCCGTGCCGCTGTGTCGAGCTTGCGTAGTACCAGGTATACGATATTCGATGCTCGGTTGGTGGCCAACAAGCCGCAAGATAGTCAGCTATCTGTCTGATGTTGTACCTGGTATCTGTCAGCAACTGGGGGTTGATAAAGCTGTCTGTGGTAGTGGAGGCTGGTGCAACATACAGCAGTTATCAATAATACCGGACACCCAGCAGCAAAGACTCTAGGCAGTACGACCTACCGGACACCCAGCAGCAAAGACAGGCAGTACGATCTATCTGCTGTATGTATGGCAGATGAGCGTGAATGCCACTGAGGCACAGGTCAACCTATAAGTGCAGGAACATTTTCTTCGGCGACCTTGCCTCACCGACGGTATCAAAGCGTGCCAGAGTGCACACTAAATCTGTGAGGACCTTCCCCAACTTCTCTCTCCCACTCGACCGCTGTACGAGTACGAGTATTGAGAGTGCTGCTGTTGCTGCTGCAGTACTTGCTGTTGTACTCTGTTGGCTGTCGGCAGAGGCCATTTGTCGGTCAGCACTCCACACAGCACGCAACAGCGACCCAGCCTGTGCTCTTACCTCTGTATTTACGCACGCCATTCTCCGCCGCTCGTCGTCGCCCCTCTTGAGTCAAATCTCTGTCTCCGTCTCCGTCTGAATCCAAGACTCCAGTGAGAAAGGATAGGTTCGTCGTTGGCCCCTTCAACATGACCTCGTGAGGCAAGTTCAGGAAGTAAAGAGCCTTGTTCTTGATGGTGCTTCCTCGCCGGGTTCGCCAGCGTTCAGCTACTTGACCAGCCTAGAGATGTCGCACGAATACGCAACTGCAGCCTCCTAGTGCTGCAGTGCTGCGATCACAGCACTTACTGCCTCGCAGGAATAGCCGACTTTAATCGTAGCCAGTCGCCCTGGTCATCGCTGTGCATGGCTGCGGCTTGCGGAGGGGTTGGTTCGGAGCAGAACTAATTTAACACGCCTGTATTCTCAATATCAAACCCTTTGCCAGGTGGTGAAGTGGAAATCGAGTTTATAAGCCGTAAATTCGTGTAGCGTTTGTTACGTAATATTTTAGTCTACATTTTCCTACGGCGTCGCAGGCAGGGCGTGAGATTATGAAGAGCGAGGTACGTGGTTCGATTCTCGCCTTCATCCCCCGACAAAGGGAAAAAAAGGGGAATATCTCATGTTCAAGAACCTATAAAATCACTTAGAAAACACACCTATTAATAGGAAGGAACGATGAGAGCAATGCGATCATTGCATACTGAGTCCAGTACCGAAAAGTCGGAGGTAAAACTTGGATACTCAAGATTCTTATCGGGGTTTCCGATTTACTCGCAAGAGATAATAAGTCAGGTTTAGTGAGGGAGAGTGTGGTGGAAATCGAGTTTATAAAAGCCTTAAATTCATGTAGCGTTTGTTACGTGACATTTTTAGTCTACATTTTCCTACACAGGGGTGTGGTGGAAATCCTAGTATATTATTTTTTATTTTTTGTTTTTTTTCATCATCACTCTTACTTTCCAGCCCACTCGTAGGAGGTTTTACCCTCGACGATCTTCTGGACAAGCCGTGGTCACAGGTGTCGTCCCTTCTCCCCCCCGGTACGTGCCTTTAGTTTTTATCGCGCATATAGTGGTCACATTCCCTGGTGGAAATCCTCAGTCACATTCCCATCATTGGTGGAAATCGAGTTTATTACTTCTCAAGTTTTCGTGTACCGGTTCGAACCCGGCACGTTTCTACTGAAAAACACTATTAATAAACTCACCACTACTCGTATTTCCAACTGGTTTATTCCCAACCGTGGGTACAGTTCTAACGATGTGTTCTTGACGTATTATTACGTATCGCCCGCGCAACCGTGCTCGGAATACACGCACCCACACGAAACGAAAGAAAAAAAAGGAAAGAAGGACTGAAAGTACGACGAGAAATGGAGAAAACAAAGACCCGCTGGAAGGGTCCGGCAAGTAAAAGGAGGCGATTTCCAAGCGGGAGCTCTGAGAGGCCAGGGATGTACCAACCGAGCACGCTCAGAGATCGAGAAGTAAGTAGTTCTATGTATGCATGCGCTATCGACGTCAACACGTTGTCGCTGCAAATAAATTATCGGATAGCAAACATTCATACCTAGGATAGATCACCGGTTCCCACTTGATCTATTATTGTAGATACTTCAGGGAAGATGGATTCCTTCATCTATCTGTATGATCTACAGTATACTATCTGTTGTGGTTCATGTTGCCGGGTGGGAGCCGTATAATCTGCATGATCGTACAGCACACACATAGTTTCCCGGTTTGGATCTGTACCATGCAGATAGATGCTGCACAACAACTTCTCACAACGGTAGGCGAGGAACAGTACTATAATAACTACTTGTTGTACGTAGATGAGTTAGATGATGATCTGCCCGTCGGGAGTGCCGACGTGGTATTTTACGTGTTCGACAGCCCAGACGGTATTTTGGAGAGAGTGAGTACGTAAGACAACGTCATGGAAACAAGTTTCACTCCCACTTCTTGGTAATAGCGAAACAACTCATGCCAGCGGGTACACGTATTCCTATAGTTGCAGTCATACATTTTATAAAATTAAAATTATGAAATACGTCAGCTGTGAGTTCGACTAATTAAGTAGTTGATACTCAACTTTGCAAGCTGCTGTAGTATTACGTCTCGTCTATATTCCATTTTTACTGAATTTTACAAGTGTCAGTGGATCTTCGAGGATTTCTGATAAAAAACCACGATGTCCTCAGAACTGGAAATATGGACGAACGGTCCAACTACGACTCTGTCTGGAGAAACGGAAAAGTGCTCGCGAAAGCTCTCGGAAAACTAGGGGGAGCATCCTCAAGACTCTACCGGTGTTTTTGACAGTCCCGTCGAGTAAATCGCGGTTTTTCGGCAAAAAAAGCCAGTTGTGAGACCCCTTCAAAAATTTCCCATAGTGTTACAATAAGCCGAACGCGCGTATATGACATTCCTTGTCAAGGACATAGGCCAGTGGCTCCCCTGGATGCTGCCCGGGTCACTAGGACAATTTAAACAATCATTCTGCGCACTGATACTATACAACAACCAATATCAATACATCTACAAGTAAGTGCATGTGTTGGCTAGAAGTGATGACCTACTATTAATACGAGTAGCCTACACAACAGCAGTGTACAGCAAGCTGTTCGATCTGACCAACAGCTTGATCAGAGGGATAAACGGGCACCATTTTCTCGCTCGGAATACCGGCGAAACCGCCGTGTCTGTGTATTCTCTAAATAGAAATTTAATAGGATTCACAGCCGGTACGCATGTGTGGCCTTGTAGGAACGAGGCTGGCGCCGCTAGGACACGCGCCAACACACCATGTGCGACTTGCAGTCGTAACTGTTTCCACCCAACTTCACCAACAGCAATGCCGAGCAGTTGGAATAACACATAATATATTGTAAGCATAAAACTAAAAATTACGGTAACTCCCACGTCCGCCAAACTGATGTTTCTAGCCTGACAAAAGAGCACTCGCAGCAGAACTCGAACGTCAAATACATATGTCTGCTCAGACACCACTGGCGTCAGGCCAATAGTGTAGGTGCAGCCAACAAAATGTTTGAGCCAGCTTCTATCGTTGCCGAATGCCTTCCGAGAGCATGACAAATGTATGTGAAGCATGTCAACGCCCGCCGTTCTTCCTGAAGGCTGCCTTCATTTACATGATGAACGCACATTACGTACCCTTTCGCATACTGCAGCTAAAGCGGAGTCAAGGCCCCCTCAGATTCAATGCAATATATTAAGTGTGGGGAGTTCCTTGGCGGCTGCCCGTCAAGGGTTAAGAGGGCATCAGCCGACAAATCTGCTGCCTAACCTGCACATGTCACTATGATGCCCCCCAAGAGATACCCCACCAACCCCTTACAGCAAGGGCCGTAGATTCAGACGTACTACAGTACATTGTCCTCATGCCCAAGACGCGTTCTTGCCCATGGGGCAAGGGCAGGCAAGCTCTCCCCACAACCGTAAGACCGGAGGAGCCGCAGACCCTGAATCACCCAGTCAATTTTCCCCGCTGAACCATCTATCGAAGTATTGCCGGCATTTCCCTCACGAGGAATTCGCAAATGTTCGCCCGGCTTCCGGCATCCCCGTTATCGCTTTTTGTTGGCTCCGCTGACCGCGAGCCACCTGAGGAGAGCCAGGGTTCCCTCGTCCGACTTGGGCTTCGGGACCGCCTTAACTTGGTTAATCTCTTTCAGTCGATCCTTCTGCTCTCCCAGCTTGGCCGTAATCTGTGTTTCCGACGCAACGGGCATCACAGGGCGCACGTATAATTAAACAAAGTCATTCGGTGCAGGCGGCCACAATAAGCGTGCGCAGCATTCGACGGAAGATTTACGATAACAAATAAAACCAAAATGTATACCTGGCACGCAAATACAGTACAGGTCACCCTACTATACTAAGAAACCGATTATTAATAATAAAAAAGCAGGCTGAAATTTACAGAAAATATGCTTGAAAATATTGGGAGTCGCGGTACTGAAGCTAGTGTAGAGCACACCCTTTCCAAAATAAGAAATCTAGCCTGGGGCAGCATTCCGGTTCCTCACTGTGTAGGTGTCATGTCCTAAACCAGGTATATACCAGGTACCTGGTATGTACTACTGCTGTGGAGCGGAGGTCCCGCTCTTGTAAGTACCTCCTGTGAACGGTAGCTCGGAAGGTACAGCAGCCGAGAAGCACCAACCCCAGGAAATATAGCACGCAAACTTCAGCACCACTACGTACCGTATCTGACAATGTTTGCCCAACTCGGTACCACAGGCAGGTGCTCTTCAGTGCGCCGCAGTCGGTCTTATTGGGCGTCCGAAAACGGCTCAGCTTGTCACAACAACTCTGTACTTTCCGCACCTCGGATAACGTAACACTTAACGTTTTATGTTAAGGTTAGGCGTCAGCGAAAAAAAACGTAACATTACGTTACTACTGTACGTTAACTACTTTCTGGATTTTGTGATAACATAGTGTTGGTGTGTTATGATATTGTCGGGCGATCGCGTAACATTATGTTAGAGTGTTACCTTGATCTCGTACTGATCGCAGTATATGTGTTACGGTGTTAGGGTATGCAGCCCATAGCGAGTAACACTATGTTAGCGTGTTAGCGGAATTCCTGGTGACTATCGTAACACACGTTGAAGGGATAACGTACATGGTCAATTAAACGTTAACATTATGTTACCGTGTTAGCGGCATCAGCCCGTAGCGAGTAACGTTATGTTAGTGTGTCAGCGGGATTTTTCTTGCTACCGCAACACCCTTTCGACGGATAACGTACACGGCCAAATAAACGCGTACATAACACTATGTTAGTGTGTTAGTGAAATTCCTAGGGGCTATCGTAACACACGTTAGAGGGATGACGTATATTATTATGGTCAATACAACGTTAACATTATGTTACCGTATCAGCCGCAGCAGCAGTCCGTTTCGAGTGACGTTATGTGAGGGTATTACGGAAGTCTTGCTATACCATAACAACATCACATACGTCAAACGGGTAACGTATATGATCGATAAAACACTATTAATAGCATTATGTTAATGTTGTTAACTCGTATACAATGTATATAGTGACACAAGTTAGTAGATATAACGTACACCCCCAATCTAAAGTCAACAATATGTTACTGCCCGCGTTGACTCGTACGTGCGAGTGTGCAGATTACGTTATAGATTGATAACGTAATGTGTCACAGATGGATAACATCTGGCGGGGTTTCCACAAAAAATAGGCGTTTTTTTTTTGCGGGGATCCCTCCTAAATATCCCCTGTTTTGGGTTTTTGAAATATGGAGGCGTTTTTTACCGGGGATACCATGCTATCCTCCCCCCCGGGGATATTTTTGTAGGTATCCCCTACTGGGATGTCGGCGAAATTGGATAACACGGCTACACGCTAGTTACTCTCACACGCCCGCTTAACCACTAACACAGGTAACACATGTTAGATCTCGGGAAGATCCAAAGGGTAACGTAGTAACATAAAGTTAGACCCGGATTGGTTTTTATGGTAACACGGTAACGGAATGTTACCATCAGATCTTTACTTACGGTAACACCGTAACATAATGTTACAGAGACTTCCGCATTTAGGCGAACATCCTAACATAATGTTACGTATGCGCCGGCTAAGACTGTAACGTATCTAACGTACGTTAAGTGTTACGTTATTCGACCCTAAGGCAATCAGATGGGGGGTCCAGACAACGTAGTGTTAGTTAGTAGTGCTGGGAACATGGTAACGTTATGTTAGGGCGTTCTGAGTAACACTCCTCCTAAGGGTAACATAATGTTATTGGGTTACGTCTAACGCTGCGTCGACAATATTAGGTTTTCGTGTTGGTAAATATGCGGATATCGATCTGGGCATGTTAGAGTGATAACGTACGTGTTTGGTCAAAGCCTAACACTGTGTTACGGCGGTGTTAGTTCAAGGACTGATCACGGCATAATAAAATGTTACTGTATCAGAGCTGGACGAGACCGAGCAGCAACATAACGTTAAGGTTCATGCACGTTCGTGGGTTTCCAGTTAACACTCTGTTACCGCGTTACCGTGATCGCTCCTCTAGTGCTAACACTATGTTAGTACGTTATCACGTTCCTGTGTTAGGCCCCATAACGTAGATAAGTGTTATCCGAGTGTTACGTTATCCGAGGTGTGGTACTTTCCACATCGAAGCTCCCACGAGAAGAGGAGGAGCACCGCTTCCTCTTTCCCCACTCGCAAGTTCAATACGCGGCGTACAAAGGCCTCCAACCATATCGCATTGATGATGGCACCAATGCACCAAAGTAACTTCTGTTGTACAACATTGTATGCACCAACAGTGCACGCACCAAGTACTGACCATGGCGCCGTGCTCTCCTCTCCTTTCCTCCCTCCGTTGTGACGTCAACATCTGCCCACCTCGTCGTCGGCGGTTTCCGTTGCACCGCGGCACGCCGAGTGTGCTACCAGGTATCTCCCTCCATTCCGAACACTTTATTCATACCGGCTACAGTAGATACCAGGTAGAGTACCGGGTGCGCAATGCACGTCTCACCTTCTCCGCTCGTTTTGCTCTATCTCGCTGGTTCTTGTGGAGCTTCTGTGGCATCAGCGGTCGTGGGGTAGGCGCTTCGAATATATCCCAAGCTGGATCCCAGCCAGCTGTCGCCTTTCCCGTGTCTGCAGCGTATCAAGACAGCACAAAAATCATTCACGTGTCCGTTGTGGCGGGGGGGGGGGGAGATGAGCAATTCAGTGTCTGATGCCCCCGTCTTTCCATTTTTTCAGTCAAAGTTTCAACGAACAAAGTAAGTCGGCTTACGTCAGTCGTATGGTAGAAGAGTACCCGAAACGAGAAATTTGCAAGGGCAACAAATGGACCGGATTATGCTATTCATACGTACAAAAATTGCATTGTAGCGCTGTAACAATCATATGAGGTATGAGCAAGCAGCACCCCCACAAACACATCATTTTCTTCACACTCGTATCACACGGTGCGCTCGTTTGGCGCATATAAATACATCAGGTGGAGGCTGGCACCAACTGCTTACGACGCAGGTCATCTTTGCTGTTATCTGGTACGTGCGTATTTCGGACTTTGGAAACCCCCCGACTTAGACCTACGCCAATGGAAACGCCAAGTCAAAAGTTTTGTTTCAAAAATATTGCTTTCAAAGAACAGCCGAAAATATCCTCGTACCGCTGCTGAGGGAAAAAAGGGAAAAAAATGTTTGATATTTTCTTCCTTTTCTTCTAACGGCTGCAGGCGGCGAACTTTATTTTTTCTCGTTACAACTTGTCAACGCGCTGATGAAAATCAGCAGGGCTTTTCGCGGGTCATGACCCGACTCGCGGGTCGGGTCACGGGGTGTTCAAAATGTCACGGGGCGGGTCGGGTCGGGTCAGGAAGTGTTCAAAATCTCATGGGTCGGGTCTGGTCTGGTCAAAAGGTTTTCAAATCTCGCAGGTCAGGTCAGGTCGGGTCAGGAGTTTTTCAAATATCACGGCTCGGGTCGGGTCGGGTCAAGAGTTTTTCAAATATCACGGGTCGGGTGGGGTCGGGTCAAGAGGTTATGAAAAGCTCACGGGTCGGGTCAGGTCATCACCCGCGAGAAACGGGTCGCGCGTCGGACCAGCGTGACCCGCGAGTTCTTTTCTGCTGACTCGCGGGTCGGACCCGCGCATCCGGCTTGCGGATCCGACACTCAAAACACTTCCCGCTCTCTTACCCATAGGTTTCTCTCGTACAAATACTCAATAATACTCCTTTGGTATCTTATTCAAAAATTAAAACACTGCCAAATCCTTATACGCATGCCCGCACCCATTAATACCCACTATAGCCAGGCCACATATCGCTTGTGGGCACAAAAATGAATATTAATTTGTTTGTGAAGTGTCGACCCACGGGCCGGATCCGCAGGTCGGACCTGCAGGTCAAGAAAAATAGTCTCGCGGGTCAAGGTGACCCGACCCGCATGAAACCCGTGTCTCACGGGTCAATCCGAAGGTGGCGGGTCGGATCGGGTCGGGTCAACAACTTTTTAAATCTCGCGGGTCGGGTCGGGTCGGGTCAAGAGGCTTTCAAAATCTCGCGGGTCGGGTCGGGTCAAGTCAACGAACCTCAAAATTTTCGCGGGTTGGGTCGACCCGTGAGGTTTGACCTGACCCGCGAAAAGCCCTGAAAATCAGCTCGTGCCATATTAGACGCTCGATCTCGACACAGACTCAGCCCACGCCCAACCCGCTCAGTGTCCGGCAAGGCCAGCGAGTAAGATGACGGCCTCGAAGATATGGTGGATCTACGGCCTAGGGGGCGAGAGCTTGCCGGCGTCGTCCTACGGTATCCTCCCAAACCTGGAAAAAGCCTATTTTTTGCCATTCGAGACGGATGGAGAATTTTTGTCATCTGTTTTGTGCACACCAGCGGCCAACTGTTTTCTTATCATACGTCCGGCCAGCTCCCCCAACATGACACCGGCTATTGTGTGAAGACGGTGACCCTAGGGTGGGTCGGAGCCCCTAACGAGCGCACTCCGTCCAGAATTCATGACGCAGTTGTTGGTTTTGTCGATCGATGTCTGTTGGAGGACTCGGAATCCCGCCGCTTCGAGCGAAACATCTGCCTGAGCGTTTCTGACGCCAATGTTGGCCCAACATCGGCCCCAGAATTGTTTTTTTCGGGGTTTTCCAAAAGTTTGGAACTTTCCGTTTGAAGAATCGTGCCCATAGCTAGCTGTACATGAAAAATTGTGACGGATATTTCTGGAATTCAAACTTTTTATGGAAACTTTGCGTTTCCATAAAGTTTCCATTGGCATAGGTCTTAGTACACGGATACTTAATTCACGTACGTACATACCAATACTTAGTTTCTGTTTTTTCAGCTGTTTGTCTACTTGTCCGCACTTGCTACGGTTAAGATCGGCCTTGAGGCGACTCGCTACCGCGAAGAATGAGGCACTGATTTTTCAATTCAATGTTCAAGTCCAGCGTGCTTCCCCATGGCCAATGAGCACTCAGCGTTCAATAAGTAAAGCATCATATCATGTATATACGCCAGCCCTCGAAAACCAGCGCTATTAGTAGCTGCTAGCTGTCAGGTGTGCCCTATGTTCGCCCAGGCTGCTATCTCTGCTCCCACTGGCGCTCATACGTTCTATACGATGATAGCTCTCGGCACTATCTACCACGGGCTACGGCCACGCGTTTGAGACCTTCAAACACGCCATGATCTGTTTACTGACGAAACATGTCGTAAAGTCTATAACATCTCGCGATTCACTACCGAATACAGAACGGTACCTGGTATTTATGGTATTTTGGCGATATGGTACACGAGTACAAGGTTCCCCTTCGGGATGTGGGCGGCGTGAAATCGGGGGGGTGTCGCAAGTTGAGAAGGGAGACGCAGGTAAAGCCCTTGCACCTCCTTTTGGAGTAAAAAGGATCTTGGACGAGTAAAGGGACACTTTATTGATAAAGGCGAAGAGTAGTCGTGTAGCCATCGATGCTCTCGCATGTCTTGGCATATAGGAAGCATGAACTACTATTAATATATTGCTCAAAGGAAAGCGAAGTGCTCAGCTGCTGTGTACTACGCATTCCTTTGAGCAATACAGTAGGCAATGCTTCCTCTATGGTCCAGTAACAACTGCGAGGCTGTTGTAAAACCTGTTGGCGCAGGGTGTAGTACAAAAGGACGAAGTATGGATATGTCTAGTGAGTGGTGAGTTAATTAGGTGATCAGTGATCAAGGGTTGTTGTACTGTAAGGTGGAATAATGTTCGTTGCTATATAGAACGTCCCATGCGTTTTGCATCAAGCGGTATCGGATAAGGATGGCCAGCGAACGTTATACGGGTTTGGATGTTGTATAATTGGTTGGCGGCAACAATTTCGGTATGTGTTGCAGATGCGGTCGGATTTGCCATGAGCTGAAGATAATGTTGAACCCTTTAGTACTGTATTAGAGGTGACCCATAAATCTTGATGATGCACTCTTTGCTTATCCCGGAGGCAAGAACTTGGTGAGATGAGTTTCCCCCGGAACCGGGCAGTTCGTCTTGCATGTGTTGAGACATGAGAGCAAGTAGTTGGTGTCACACTATGAAATGAAATAGAGGGTTGTCGAAGAGATGGCGGGCAATGCATCTCAGCAAGCAAGCGTCATCTCCAACTTCGTTGACGATGGACCAATGGCCACGACTGTTGAGACTACCGTTGTTGGATTGGCTTGAGTTGGAGTTGTTGCTGTCAATACTGTCGTCGTCAACGTCGTCTCCGTTTGGCGTGCGATTGTTCCTATTCGATTGCCCGAGCACGACGAGCGCGAGATACACGCACAGACGCAGTAGCATCGTTCGTGGCTCTCACGAGAAGGGGATGCCTTGCGAATGGCCAAGCACAGTCACGAGCACACGAGCACTCGACTCGAGCAGCACTCGCGCCTGTTGTTGTGTGCTGCTGTGGACTGCTGGAGCAGCACGAGCTCGAGCAGAATTGTGTACTGCTGCGGATGCAGCGAAAAGCGAGAAGAACAATACTTTTGCAGCTAACAACACGAAGATTCGGGTAGGTTACAAAGCCTGTTGCACCGCAAAAAAGAAGACGAGGCCACGATCACTCGATTGCTCGAGCGCGACGAGCACGACACACACGCAAACACACGCAGAAGCACCGTGCGTGGCACGCACGCAGCAGCGCCGTTCGTGTTACGAGCACACGAGCACTCGACTCGAGCAGCACTCGTACGCCTGTTGTGTGCTGGTGTGTACCGCTGGAGCAGCACGAGCTCGAGCAGCACTGTGTTCTGCTGCGGTTGCAGCGGAAAGCGAGAATAACATTTTTTTTGCAGCTATACAACACGAAGATTCGGGGAGGTTTCCAAGCCTATTGCACCGCAAAAAAAGAAGACGAGGTCACAATCACTCGATTGCTCGAGCGCGACGAGCACGACACACACGCACACACACGCTCACACACACGCAGCAGCAGCACCGTTCGTGGCTGTCACGAAGGGAAAGTCTTGAAGCGTGGCTGTTGTACCCTGGCTGCCTAGCCTTTGCGGGCTGCTTGCTGCGGTACTTGAGAATCACCATCCTGCAGTACAGAAGTGCAAAATAAAATTTGGAACAATCACAGCTCGGGGTTTCCCATGGGCCTGCTCGGCTCTAGCAGGTCGGAACAGGTTCCCGCAGTTATTTGCCATATTTCGCGACTTTGAAGGTCTAGAACACGCACGCACCACGGCGCCCAGTCGGGGCAAACACTTGCACAGTACTTTCCACGCCGCCCCCCTGCGGGCTCCGCAGCAGGAAGCACAAGAAAAGACCCGCGGCCAAACTAGAAAGGTGAACTATTCCGGAAAAAAAAACGGCCATTTGGTACAAAGTAATATTCGTACTGCTGTAGACTATTCTATCGTTGGCGTTGCGGTCACAGATTCGGATGCAAGCAGCATCCGTTCAATGGTTTGCATGGTTCATCACAATTGACACGGGACTCCCAATAATATTTGGAACGTATCATTCTTACGTGCCGTACAAGATACCACGTACCGGTATGTTGAATTCAATCTACCGCTCCGAATCCACACCAGTAGCAAACACTGACTCCGAATCGGCAAAAGCCAGACCAGGCTAGGATAGACCAGACAGGCCCACTGCAGTATCCACTCATTCATCAACCTCACAACAGCACAACGGCAGCAGTTCTGAGATGATACGTACATACTCTAGTTCGTTGAGTTGCCGGATGGCAAGCGGCTGAGTGGCACGATGTGAGGTGCGTGAAAGTTGGAACCTTGAACTCTAGACTATATAATACCAAATCGTACAATGTCTTTTTCGCTGCCGTGATACACGCCCAGCTGGTACGCTTCAGTGAAGACCCAGATATTTTGAGGGACTTGTGTCACCTAGAGGAGAATCGGCGGAAGGTCTTGCGAAGATGACGACCGTCTTTGTGTTTTCGAATCAGCAGGCCTCACCGTTTCCGAAAAGAAAACGGATAGCATGCTGCTGCGGACACCGAACCAGGCACCCCAGGCCTCACCGCTCGTCATCGAAGCAGCGGGACAGAGGTATAGACAGACGATGCAGTTTTTATACCTGGGCGGTCTTGTCGTCGCAAGCGCTGACATTGTGCCAGAGATCACACGCTGGATCCGACTCGCATGGGCATGCTACAATCGGTTTAAACCGGAGCTGTACGATATGAAGGATGCCTCGTTCACTCTAAAAGTCCGCATGCTAAAGGCCGAGGTAATGGAGACCCTACTGTACGGGTGTGTGACGCGGACTCTTGGCAAGGAGCACTGCGCTGAGCTCAGAACAGCACACCACCAACTCCTCCTACGGATAATTGGCTTCCAGCGCCGGCAACGCACCGACTGCCTGATGTCGTACGCCAAGGCCCCCAAAAAGGCACAATGCGAGAACGTTGAGACGACTATCCGCAAACAACGCCTCCTCTTTGCGGGGGTCGTACAGCGGACGACCAATGAGCGGCTGACCCGTCGGCTGATGTTCGGGACGATGGTTGAGGAGAACCCGGGACCATAAAATAACTGGGCCAAATATCTAGCAGACGATCTCAGGGTTTTTCAAGCCACCGAGGGGTTCACGGAAAGCTCTCCTTTGCTGTTCGGAGTAGACACGGTGTTATGGTCGAGGGTAGCTAAGAACAGCGGGAAGTGGTACGCGGGGGTCGTCGAAGCGGCGGACTGTTTCACGGCGACGTGGCACAGGGACGAGGCGCGGACAAGCCTGCTGCGCCACGCAGCTGAGAACCTAAGAGCGACGACTACGGGAGGGCGGGGCGGGCGGGGGGGGGGGGGGCAGCCATACTGATAAAGCTGTCGACGGATGCAGAAACGAAATGATAGATCGGGGAGCTATTAATAGGTATCGGTTCGACTAGTCCTTGCTGAGTATATCAATGGCGGGGGGCGCGACAGCGGCAGTACCGGCACTTGACACCGCTATTGACGAGAGTAGGAAGGAGACGGCAAAGGGTGCGGCAAGGTTCTCGAATCGGCTTTCTAGCATAGACGGGCACTCATGTCAAATGTCACCGCCTGGAGTACGATTTTCTCTTTTCACCCTTCTTTCTTCCTCCCTTGTCTTTCCCTTTGTTTCCTTTCCCCTCCCCGCCATCCAAATGCCGGTATCTTCCTCTCCTTCATGTTGCTTTGTCCGTGCAGCAGCTATCTGTCTTTCTTGAGTACGTATGCTTTCCTTCTAGCAGCCTTTCTGATCTCCTTGCATCATTTGCATTATGTTCCATTTCAGAACTTATTTTGCTTCATTGTCTTTTTCTTCTTATTTTCTGGTCTTGGTTGTGTCGTTGTGTTCTCGTACCCGGTACGCTGGCATTTCATTTACTTTTACCCATTAGTTTGGGATTATGTTTCGTTTTTGGTATTTCTCTGTCTCAGTCTATGACCACATAATTAGTATCTCTCGTAGGATAAGGAATCAGGACGGACACCGGGTGTACTGATGAAGCTGGGTAGAAAGGACGATTTAAAGTGAAGACAACACACACGATAACCAGCTGGTTGTCCCTTTTTTCTGTTCGGGTTGGCAGTTGGCAATTCCCAACCGAACTCTACACTCGATGCTAACAGCGATTACCACTACCGACGGTTGTCGGGGCCGAAACCGGTGGCTTTGGCGAGGGACGAAATGTGCTACGAGTACCCTTGTTTTGTTTGTGGAGTCGGGGACATTCGTTGCTGCTGCCGTTACGGTCTAACAGAATTTTAGTTTGGCTTCCAAGTAACAAGGTGTATCTGTTCTTGGCCGCTTCCCTACTTCTAAGTCCGACACCCCCAGAAAAATCCATGTCTCCAACCTCCATCCAACCTTAAATATGAACACCTAAGGAACCGCACGGCAACGCTCATTGTTGGCGCTGCACAGGTATCAGGTGGTTTGGCGGCGAGTTACATGCAGGGCAATGCGCCTAGATGTAGTGACGAGATGTGCTGTTTGTAGTGTATGCAACACATGTGGGAACATCAACAGGTCACCATGAACAGGACAGCAGTAGACGAAACTCACTACGACGTACAGCATTACGTACAGCAGACAGACGACGCCGCAATGCCGGACAACAGCAGCAAATCGCTCAGAGTTCGACTGGTACGTGCTGTACCTGGTTGGTACCTGGTTGGTACCTTTGGTAGAGCAGGATGTACAAGCCTACAAACACCTTGTTCACTTCAAGTATGGCTACCGAAATACAGCAGGTGGACTCACTCGATGCTTATAAAATCACAATGCAGCACACCGGGCCTACTCTCCCGTTGCTTGACCATGGGTCTTTCACGCCTCATCTCTCAAGCACTGACCTGGGTCGATAACGACCGAGCCGAAGGAGCCGTCTCTCACGGCCTTCTTGCGCAAAACTTTCGCCTTTCGCCGCGACACCATCGGTGTGTGCCACTTGTATGGTCCCACCTTTTGCGGCTTCAGCGCCTCAGCCCCGAATCTCACAAGCCGGTTCATGTCTGCCCTCTTTTTCTTACAGCAATGACAAGCGCGGCCAAGCGGTGTTTCTCCCTCTCTACTGACTGCAACTAACAAGTTCGGTGCACTGAATTATCTGTCACAGGTCAGGCAGCAGAGGCGTGAAAGAATTCCCAGTGACTGGGCTTCTGTGGCGGAAATGATTCAAAATTCCCCAATCCCCTGCTTTTCAACAAACACTACCTCAATTCCATCTTCTTTTAGTTAAAAATAATCCCCTCCCCTTTTTATTCAAGACAAAACGCGATTTGGCTCTGTAGCCCATCAACCATCTACCCTACTTTTCGTTGGGTATAAAAATTCTGTCTCTGTAGCTTTGGGCACGGATGATACAGCAATTTCTATACTCTACCTGGCATACTATTCTAAGCTCTAGGGTGAGACGTACTCAAGCGTTACATGCCACATAAAATCTGCCGACAACATCAGACGACGCGGCACAACAGACCAGTAGCTACGAGCAGACGAGAGCGTGTGCGTGGCGTGCTAGCACTGACGATAACACGGAGGACGCTGCGCAATCACAACGCAGTCAACGGGAAGCGTTGGACCAGGCGGAGGTATTGATACAAGCAATGCATGTCGAGTACAAGCAAGACGCAAAGTAGGCAGACTTGATGACGAAACAACGCAAGACAGAGGGGTCTACGTGTAAAGCAATGCACGTCGAGTACAAGACGCAAAGCGGGCAGATTTCGTATACTGGGCGACGAAACAACGTACGTCGGGTGCATACGACGCCCGTCGTATGCTGCTGCACACTATCGGTCCCCTAGCACGTTATATACAGCACGATTGAGGTCAACATAGGCGAGACGCTGCACATTCATGGCGAAATAGACGGCAGTCGTGCTCGCGTCTCTTGCATCTGTCGATACTGGCCGTTTTCTCAGTCGCGACGCGATGCAATCGTGGCGCTGTGCATCGAGTACACATGGCTACTGACGTTGACGCGTTTCTATCCTGTGAACAGGCGCGGAGCATCTAACGAAGCATAGAGTACGTGGAGGACCCTGCGCGTTCACGACTCGATAGGCCGGCAGAGTTGGCGAGGCAGAGATACTTGACTACGAAAGGTTGCAGGTCGATTACCCACAAGGGCCGTCGTACGGTGCTTTACGGAGGTTATCTGGCATAAAGCGGGGTGATGACGTAAAAGGTAGAGTTGGGCACATTCCTGTCGTACGCTGCTGCTGCTACATGCCCTTTGGGTAACAACGAATATCTTGCGTCTGTCGATATACGCCGTTTTCTCCGTCGCGACACAATGCAATCGCGGCGCTGTACATCGAGTGCACATGACTACTGACATTGACGCGCTTCTATCCTGTGAATAGGCGCGGGGCATCTAACGATAACATGGAGGACTTGGAGGACCCTGCGCGTTCACGAATCCATAGGCGGGCAGAGTCGGCCAGGCGAGGGTATTTGCAAGGTTGCAGGTCGAGTACCCATAAGGGCCGTCGTATGGTGCTACTGCTGCTCCGGAGGTCGTCCGGCATAAAGCGGGGCGAATTCGTATGATGACGTAAGAGGCAGCGTTGGACAAATGGCTGTCGTACGCTGCTGCTGCTACACGCCCTTTGCGTAATGACCGTACGCTGCACGAGACACACCGAGTATTTGCGCAATCACGGCGGGATGTGGCCAACGTCGGCCAGACACACGCATAGTTCTGCCACCGGGACGAATTTACACAATTGCGTAAGATGCCCGACTACCTGACCAGACAGAGCACGGTCGGATGTTCGCATACTCGTGACTTCTGTGATACGATTGGTCGGCCAACAGGCACGCTAGGAGGTCCGCTAGCGATTCAAGTGAAGGTGTGCAAGTGCCGCGCGGTTCCTGTGTTGATCCAAGTGACGTGTGCGGGTGCCTCGCAGTAGGCAAAGGTGAGATGAGTCTGCAGCTACGGCACACTGTTAATTCTACATATCTGCAGCAACTGTACACATGGTAGTCGTACGCTACTGCTGCTGCTGCTGCTGCTGCTGCTGCTGTCTTGACGATTACATTGTATTAAATTATACAGCTTTCTGCGGTAACAGCAAACACAGTAGTCGTACGCTGTTGCTGCTGTCTGCTGCTGCTGCTGACGTCATCGTCTCCTCCGTCGTACCTCCACCTGCGTATAATCTTGATATATTTATCGCCGTCGTCTGCTCCGTTTTTCTTCTACTTGTGTTCTATTATTAATGGCCAACGCTAAACTCCGCAACCGAGGAGGGCTAACAGCGGGAACACTGGGGGTTCCGTCCCGCTGGGGGTTCCCGTCCCGCTGGGGGTTCCCGTCCCGTCTTCATCGAAACCCGTCCAACTGCAGCTGTAGACACCCCGTTGGGTCAAGAACGTTGTAGGGGCAGCGTGGACCTGGTAGGAGATCTTGGCCCCGAGACCCTTCTGGATGGCATAGACGATTACCATCAGCGTATGTTCGTCGCCAGTATCAGGTGACGGACAGGATATGATATTATGATCAAATATTATCCCGTCGTCTATGTTGTCGCCAGATTATATGTGGCATGTAACGCTTGAGTACGTCTCGTCAAGTACCTCTGTCTGGCCAACGCTGCCCGCCTATTGAGTCGTGAATGCGCAGCGTCATCCACGTCCTCCATGCTACCGTCACATGCCCCGCGCCTGTTCATGAAATCGAAACAAGCGGCACAGGATAGAAGTACGTCACCGTCGACGGTCGTGTGTACTCGTCGCATGGCACCGTGATTGCATTGCGCCGTGATCGAGAAAATGTCGCCAATTGGGTGGGCCGTACCTTGGTGGGATAAGTACATGTGACTCATTCCTCCCGACAAGCAACCTTCTTCCATGTCGCCTACTCCCGACAAAACAGCCACCTTACATGTCGCCTACTCTATACACGGCTGTTTCTGCAGAAATTTTCCCGCCTGGTTGGGCACTATTTCTGGGGAGGGCAGCCTGATTTTAAATACTCGTGTGCACTGCTGGGCGCTCACTCTGATTGATCGTATGCGGTTTGATGTCCCCAATGTTACCAACCGTTGTTTTTCGTCGCTAGGTCGGGGGTCTCGAAGGGGATACCCGTTTCCCTGCTTGTTCCTGTTGTTGCTTGTTGCTGCTTCTGGTTTTTCGCATTTGGATTTGCAAACGTACAAACAGCAGAAATTGATCGCACTTGATTGCCTAAACTTCGTATTTTATATTCAGGTCTACCTGTGCGGTGTACGATGTGATGACGCCAGTTCGAGACCACCACATAGTGTCGCCCAGCGAGCCTCCGCATATCTTCTCCGAGCGACAGAAAATCTGCAAAAGCATGAACGAGTAATGTCGGGTTTTCGTAAACCCCCATGATCCTGACGGTTTACTCGACGGCCGGGTCCTTAGTGTGCATGGCTTCGACGAAAAAAAAACAACCGTGGCAAGCTGCACGTGTGCAAGGACTGTCACAAGTTTTTAACAAACAGAAGAATTCCGGAGGCAGCCCTGGCAAAAGGTTTTTGGGTCGGAAACATGCCGAGCAAGTTTGGCGGGGCTACGGTGATTGAGCGTGCAGCTGCCTACGCAGTCCATGTGAAAGGTCATGTTATTGCCCTCGAATCGAGGAAGGTTCGGAATATCGCGGGGTCGGCGCAACGTTCGCTACGAGGAACGTCTGTGTTTTACGCCAGCAATTCGTGTTCTGTCGGAAAGAAGTTGCCGCTAGCAGCGACCGGTGTGCTAGACATACTTACCGTTGTGCTCGCTGGAAAGGGTAAGCCGACCGGGTCGCAACTTGAACGGCTGCTGGGGGCCCGGAAACACATGGTGCGGGGCCTTACCGAATATATGCACGACAAGGATGCCAATTTAGCGTCTGGTTTTACCCTTGCACGGGAAGCATCGATGAGCGAGGCCAATCTCGACACTTACCCCTGTGACAGCGGTGTTCCTCCGGAGCTACTGAAAGCATGTTTTAAACCCGGGTGATCCCAACAATCTTCACCGAAAAGCCGCGTCGTCGTATACCAATGACCGATGCGAGAACGAAGGGATCGGCGAGGACGGCGACGACGACGACGACGACGACGACGACGACGACGACGACGACGACGACGACGGCGCCGACGACAATATGGGGTGTGGTGCAGACAACAGCGGGGAGGTTCAAGACGCAGGCGAAGACGCTAGGGGCTACATCATCGATGCATACGCTGTCATGGATTCGACTGAAGATACTGTGACGTCGTCGCTATAGCGCCCAAATGCGCTTCGAAAGTTGGGCGATGATTTCGACATGAATTCTGTGGCGGCGGCGGAAACTGCTCTACGCATGGGCAAGGCTATGCCTGGAGGGAAAGAAAATGTTCTAGTTGTACCACATGGGAACATCTTGAGTGACTTCCACAACAACGATGCGTGGGTGGCGGGGTTTGTGCATTTACTCCCGGAAGGGTGCGGTGGGCCCGAAGACCCTTCAAGACAGCGGCCTGTCTCGTTCAACAAGTGGGCGAGGACCGTGTTAAACCGACGTAAAGACGGGTGGCGCAAGGATCTGCACTTCTTTTTCTGCGTCGCGTCGATCATCTTTCGACATGAAGCCCTGTCCAATGTGCAGTTTAAATTGCGCGGGAAAATGTCAAGAGTCAACAGCCGAAGACCCGTCCCTCACTACGAAAGATGTTATCACGGCCTTTGCGGCAGAGCTCCAGCTAGGGAAGAGGACAAATGCCGCGCTAAACGCCCATCCTGGTATGCGTACGTTATTAAGAACATTACAGGTGGTGTCGCATGACTCGACGTGGACAGATCATGGCAAACTTGGTGCACGGACGAAGGCGTTTTCAATGATGGTCATCCTCGACCAGCCTGCCTTGGCTATCTCTCGCCGAGTACGTCCGACGGAATCCAACTCAACATCCATGGCAGCGTTCGGCTATTGTGACGGCTCTGGTCGAAGATAAAGCAGGACGCAGTTTGCCTGGCTGCAAACCTCCACCCGGCTGGGGACCGTGCGTCCTGGAATATCGCCGACGCGTTCGCATGGAGCCCGTTGTTCCCGGCGCACCCAGCACTTGTGAACGACACGGTGTTTTGTACCTGTACCCAGCGCTGGCAACAGCGATCATGGAGTAGGACTTTAAATTGGAGCGTATGTTGGCTGGAGATCCTCTTCCTCTTTTTCCGTGGCCTCTTCCTGCTGCATATATCGGCGACCCCGTTGGGACTTACACTGTGAGTTTATTACGATCGGCTGTTTTGATTTTTACCGTAGTGTACATCGTGTGCATACGCTAGAACGAATTATCCGACGGGCGGCTTGCTAAAACGTGTTTGGACGGAAACTTCTATCTCGCGTCTCACGTGTCCCTTTTTTTTCATCATGTCCTGCGATCCCGCTGGCCTGCTTATAGCTCGAATGTATGTCATCAGGAGTCGTGGAGCTCTGCGTTACTGTGTACACTGGCTGCCGCACCGACAGGGCATAGCGTCCGTTTTTTCAGGACAAGTTCTTTGTGTTGTGTGCGGCATGCCCGGTATTATATATCGGTTCGTATGCGAATGAAGCAACGCGTGTTGTGGCGAACATCTATTAATACCTTCCGATCGAGACGCTGCATACATACGGTTCGTCTTTTATTTCCCTGGATCGACACCGCTTTACTTGTGACTCCTGTGTCTGCTGCTTTCTCGACGCCTATGTGATGTATGGAAGGCGTCGACAGCAGCGTTAGATTACAATGTTTCCGGTTCCGGTTTTTGCGCCCCAACCCGTCCTCTCGTGTCGGAATTCTCGTGCTCGGTTTCGTGCTTCCTTTTAACCTATTTGTCTTCATAACGCGTCTTGTTGTTGTATTCTTGTTGTTGGAACCAGCGGGCTACTGCAACACTACAGCTCGAACGCTTTCTTCATTTATCGACGCGTAGTCATCGCCAAGTGCTATCTTCGCCGCCTCCTGTGCATGGCGTCTGCTGCATCTGCGGCGAATCGCTGTCTGCTCAGCTTATCATTGTGTTGCCCTGCAGTCACGTTTTTCACCACTCTTGCGTGGAAGACGTACTGCGGTACGCCACATATAGTGCGCCGTCTGGCCGTGTGACGATCGACTGCATGATGCGTGGCTGGCCCGCCATCGTCGCTCTCCTTCCGGGATTCGGCGACTTTGACGACTCCAAGCCCCTTCCTCGTCAGGTTCGGGCTGTGCGTGTTGAGGACGGATTTAGCAACGAGAATGATGATGGTCCTTTGGAGCCATGGCATATGTTTGCTCGGCGACAAATTGTACGCGGTGGTTCCGCCATTTTAGTTGCACTCTAAGAAGACGTTGCCCGACTTGCGTACCCCGCTTTCATTCCTGCCCGGGGGTGGGGCCCTTGGGTGCGATATCTGCGGTTAATGTCGGCGGACGTCCTGCGCCAGCAGATTCTCGGCGCCCATGCTGGGACTCGGCCCGCCTTTGGGCAGTGGGCCCTGAGCGTCGACTCGGCCATTCAACACACCAGGACGGCGTCTCCGTCGTCAGTGACTTGCTTCCATTCCCTTCGCTGCCTGCGCCACGAATTTATCCGTGACTGGTGTGCAATTGTTCCGCATAATTTTTTATTGTGCGAATGGTACGCTGTGGCCATGTCGGCTTCCTTCTTTGTGCTTGCTATTGAAAGTCGGTCATGTCGGCTTCCTTGTTTGTGGTTGTTATGGAATGTAGGTGTTGTTGAATGTCGCTACCGGCCGTCTTATGTTACGGTACATACCGTGTGGGCGGGGCGGGGCGTGGGTCCGGGCTGGCGAGGAGCGCGAGTATGGGGGGGGGGCGCGTGTGGTGGCGTTGTCGGCTATCGCATCATACTCGTGCGGCTTTTCGTATGGGGATCAGTGACAATTACCAACGTATCACGTAGGCTTCGTTGTTTCTGTTTCACTGTTCTCACTGTGTTTCAGAGGTGGACGGAGTCCACAGCTCAAATCTATTTATCGGCGAGCTCCAGCATGCTGCTGTTGTTGCGGCGGGGTAGTCCAAGCAACGGCAGTGACACAAAATCTGGTAGAGTAGCGCCTCCTTTAATACTGAAGCACAACACAACTGTCGCCTAATGCAGCAGGGTCAGCAACAAGCGGCAGAGTTGTCGGCACTGCTGTCGATATCGTCACATACATGTCGTCACATAGTAATACATAGATGTTACCTACGTGACATACGTGCATGTGACGCAATCCATTTCTGTTTGCATGATGAGGATACTTTTTTTTTAATATAATTTTCGTTGAGTATCACATTTAATCAGTCGAACTCACAGCTGACGTATTTCAAAAATAAAAAAAAATCGAAATGCCTGCCAATCCTACTTCTGGAAATTTGGCTTACTACATATTGTGCGACTTTACACTTGGATGTACGGCCGAGCGAGACAGACCAAGGGCATGTTTTTATGATATATTACTTTGTACCAAATGGCCGTTTTTTCCTGAATAGTTCACTTTTCTCGTTTGGCCGCGGGTCTTTTCTCGTGCTTCCTGCTGCGGGGCCCGCAGGGGGGTGGCGTGGACAGTAGTACGGTGCAAGCGTTGGCTCCGGCCGGGCTCCGTGGCACATGCTCTAGGTGGTCAAAGTCACGTGACCCAGCAAGCAACTCAAGGGATGGGGTCTCACTTCCGAAAAGCCGTCTAGGGGCTTGGAAACCTACCGAATCTTCGTATTTTTGGCTGCAAATAATTTGTTTTTCTCGCTTCTTGATGCAACTGCAGCACGCAGCAGTGGTGCTCGAGCTCGTGCTGCTCGAGCTGCAGCAGTAAAACAACAGCAAAACAGGCGTACGAGTGCTGCTCGAATCGAGTGTTACTCGAGTGTCGCTGGGTGTTGCTGCTCCGCTGCTGAGTGCTCGTGTGCCCGTGGCTGCTTGGCCACGTCGTGCTCGTGCTCATCTCGTGCTCGTTGCGCTTGAGCAATCGAGTGATCGTGGTCCCGAGTGTCAGTTTTTTGCGGTGCAATAGGCTTGGAAACCTACTCATGCTCGTGCGCTCGAGTGCTGCTCGAGCAGTACGCAGCCGTACAAGAACAGCGACAACAGGCGTACGAGTGCTGCTCGAATCGAGTGTTGCTCGAGTGCTGCTTGTGGAGTGTTGCTGCTGCTGCTGCTGCAACTGCTGAGTGCTCGTGTGCTCGTGACTGCTTGGCCACAAGACGTGAGAAAAGGCTGTATCGACCACGTACGTACATACCCGGTGGCATTTGTTTAGTATCCCGGTGCGATTCTCATCATTTATCGGACCTTTGCACCACGTATTGCGTTGCGTGTAATAGCCGAGTGTTCACTGCCTTTTGTACAATGTGCCCGTACCACACGGTTTGCTTATTATTCTGCTACTCCTGTTGTTGCTGCCGCTACTGCTACACACAATCACGATATAGCTGCTACTACTGTAACTGGCACAGGTTGCTTTTCTTGCTGCTACCCTTATTTTATTTTTGCCCGTGCCACGCGGTTGCTTATCTTGCTGCTCCTGTTGTTTTGCTGCCGCTGCTGCTGCACACTGCTGCGCATAATCACGGTATAGCTGCTACTACTACTGTTGTTGCTGCTGGCGCCTTTTCTTGATGCTACCCAAAGTATATTTTTGCCCGTGTCACACGGTGGCTTTTCTTGGTACTTCTGCTGATGACGCTGTTGCTGCACGGGTCCACCTCATTATTTGGTAAATGGGAGGAAGCTTCCACTCGACTTCCAAAACTTCCATTTGGAAGTAAAAAGCTTCAATTTTGACTTCCAAACGGAAGATATGGAAGTGAAAATGGACGTTGTGGAAGTGAAAATGGAAGTTGTGGAAGTCAAAGTGGAAGTCGGGTGGAAGCTTCCAAATGGAAGCATCTAACTTCCAAATGGAAGTTGTGGAACTTCCAAATGGAAGTTGTGCAAGTCCAAATGGAAGTTTTCGAAGTCAAAAAGGAAGGTTTCGAATAGCTGGCGAAGCTTCCATTTTGACTTCCAAAACTTCCATTTGGACTTTCACAACTTCCATTTGGAAGTTATTGGAAGTTAGAAACTTCCATTTGGAAGTCGAAAACTTTCGTTTGGAAGTCGAAACTTCCATTTGGAAGTCAAAAGGGAAGAAAAACCGATCCGTTTGGAAGTCAAAATGGAGGTTTTGGAAGTTGAATGTAGAATGGAATTCGCGTGGTAGGCTCATACCCGACTTCCACTACTTCCATTTTGACTTCCAAACTTCCATTTTGACTTCCAAAAGGAAGTAATTGGGCCAAAGTCCCAGATGCATATGGGCCCCGGGGAGTGGATAGAAGCGTCTGCAGACGTAGATGTGAGTTTTCCATGGTGATACAAAAGGCAAACATATTTCTTGGGAGTTTAATGGAAATGGATGAAAGCACGTGGAAGTACGTGAAAGTATGCTGAATTTATTCTTGCATATGAGAGTGTATGGAAGCTTCGGAGAACGCTGATGTGAATTTCCGTGCAAGTAGGGATTACATGTAACTTTGGAAGTTGGATAATTGGAAGCGGATGTAAGTAAGTGGGATGAGGTGGAAGGTAAGCTTGAATATAGGAGTGGATGGAAGCGTCTGCGGACGTGCGTGGAAGTTTCCATTGAAATGGAAGTTAAATGGAAGATAAATAGTAAGTAAGCTGTAGCCATTGGAAGTTTAATGGAAGTGCGTGGGAAGAACGTACAAATAGGTGGAAGTCGCGCTTGAATATGGGGGGAGTGGTCAGAAGATTCTGCGTACTCAGATGCGAGTTTCGTTGAAAGTAAATGCAAAATGGAAGTTTTGAAAGCCAAGCGAAAGTTGTGGAAGTTGAATGGAAGCAGATGCGAGTAGATGGAAGTAAGTGGAAGTTACGGTTGAGGATGGAAGCGGGCAGAAGATTCTGCGGACGCCGATGGAAGTTTCCTTGAAGGTAGAAGTCAACTGGAACTTCTAGACGTGAAGTGGAAGTGGGTGACAGTAGGTGAAAGTATATCAAGGTGTATGGAAGCTTAGCGGAAGCTGGACGAAGCTTCTACCGGGCATGGCAGTGGAAGCTTCCATTTTGCTTCCACTGGCTTCCCCTGTGGAAACATACACTGGCTTGCACTAGCTTCCAAGCTAAATGGAAGTTTCCACTCGACTTCCAAAACTTCCATTTGGAAGTAAAAAAAATCCACTACTTCCAAAACATCCATTTTGACTTTCACAACTTCCATTTGGAAGTAAAAACTTCCATTTTGACTTTCACAAAACTTCCATTAGGAAGTAAAAAACTTCCATTTTGACTTTCAAAACTTCCATTTGGAAGTGAAAAAGCTTCATTTGGAAGTGAAAAAGTTTCATTTGGAAGTAAAAAACTTCCATCTGGAAGTCAAAATGGAAGTTTTGGGAGTTTTTTACTTCCAAATGGAAGTTGTGAAAGCTTCCACTCATTTACCAAATAATGAGGACCACCGTGCTGCACACTGTCACGGTATAGATAGGTACTGCTGTTGTTGCTGGCGCAGGTTGCTTTCCTTGCTATCTTAGTTTTTTTGTGTCCGTTCGACTGATATTTTTTATCACATTAGTGCTCTGGCTATTTCGTGTACCAGTATATTTTGTACGGGGTGTTAATTGCGTTGCGCGTGTATAGGGTTGTCCATCAATTCATTGTCGAGCTTGACTTGTTTTGATCGATTCTTGATCTACCTCGGACGAAACATGTGCAGTTCATGCAGATCATACAGATCCCACCCGGTGAAGATAGATGTACAGATCACACAGACCAGAATCCCACTCAGGTACACACCTGCTAAATATTACAGATCCTGCAGATCATACAACTTCTGCAGGTCATGCAAACCCACTGATAAACATGTGCAGATCATGCAGATCATACAGACCCCATTCTGGTCAAGATGAACAGATCATACAGATCACACAGATTCCACTCAGGTAGATCATGCAGACCCTGCAGATCACATATGTGTACAGATCAAACAGGTCCTGCAGATTACACATAGGTACAGACCACACACAGATCAAATTCCCACTCAGGTACAAACGTGTGAAATATCCACCTCTTACAGACCCCATCTCGGCTAAACATGAATGATGTAAACAAGTAGTGTGAAGTGTTCAGATTTAAAATTTACAGATCTCCAGATAATAAAGAAATCCTGCAAGTTCCCATCACTCAGGTACACACGTGTGAAATATCTACCTCATACAGACCCCATCCCGGCTAAACATGCTCAAAGCAAGTGTGAAGTATCCAGATTTTATAGATCCTCCTGATCATACAGAAATCCTGCAGATTATACAGATCCTGCAAATCGTACACACTGCATCCCGGTTAAGATGTACAGATCATACAGATCACACAGATTCCACTCAGGTAGATCATACAGATCCTGCACATTATACAGATTCTGCAGATCATACAGATCCCACCCGGTAAAGATGTATAGATCACACAGATCCCACTCAGGTACACAGCTGTGAAATATCTACCTCATACAGACCCCATTCCGGCTAAACATGCTGTAAACAAGTGTGAAGTATCCAGATTTTACAGATCCTCCAGATCATACAGAAATACCGCAGATCATACAAATCATACAGATCCTGCAGATCATGCAGACCCATCGATAAAAATGTGCATATCATGCAGATCGTACATACCCTATCCCGGTGTACAGATTATACAGATGACACAGATTCCTTTCAGGTAGATCATACGGATCCTGCAGATTATGCGGATCCTGCAGATAGATCAATGACACCCACCGATAAACTTGTGCAGATCATGCAGATCGTACAGACCCTGTCTCGCTCAAGATGTACAGATCAGGCAGATCGGACAGATCTCATCCCGGTCGAAATGCACTGATTGTACAGACCACACATATTCTACTCAGATACCCTTGGTACACATCATTCCGTGAAAATTGTAGCCACACAGATCCCCTTCAGGCTAAACATGTGCATGCCATTGACATGAACCAGATCCCACCTGGCACACAAGTGCAAATGATACGGAACGTACATGTCTCCCCAGGCAAACTAGTTGGAGTGTGCAGATAATAGATCCTTCAGATCATGCAGATAGATCCTCCACATCATGCACACATGCTATTCAGACCATCCCACTTGGCACGCAAGTGCAATGTAAAGACCAAGCAGATATCACCGCCAAAAAAAGGGTGATATATCTACATTATGCAAATCCGACAGATAGTACAGATCCTTCAGATCATGCAGACCCACCCACGCAAAGCTATTCAGTTAATAATCACGGTGCATGTATGTTCGATTAACATGTGTAGTACATGCAGATCGTGCAGACTCCACTCGGTAGATGTGTTCAGATCATCAAGGATCACACAAAATATATCGATGAAACAGATCCCACCCAGGCGATAAATACCTGGATGATACAAATCCCGTCAATTTCCTTCTGAGTGCTATACGCTTTCCTTTGAGCAATAAAGTAGCCCATGCCTCCTATTCGCCAAGACATGCGAGAGCATGAAATACTAGACTATTAATACTACTCTAAGACTTCGCCTTTAGCAATAGTCCAGGATAATAATACTACTGCTTGTAACCCATGACTCATTTTGCTCCGAGATCATTTTTACTCAAACCAGAAGTGCAAGGGTTTTACCTGCGTCAGACTCTCCCTTTTCAACTTGCGACACCCCCCGGATTTCATGGTTCATGCCACCCACATCCCGAAGGGGACCCGTCTATCTTGCACATAAGCCAAAACAAAACCTCGATGACGGATAAATAACATTAACGGGCGCGGTCGTCGGTCCGACAATTAATTGACGATAACGTTTACCTGGTATACATTTGTGTTGACATCTACAAAGGATTCCATTTCTACGTCGTTAGGAGAACCTCCACAACGTCGCCTCAGGATTGGTCTGCCGATATACCTCAGAGTCTGCACTGTTGTTGTTCCCTCTTCGGGATAGGGTGGTAGCATGGAGTCTGTCTCCGACTCTTGTTCGATATGTCACGATCCGCTTCTGTGCCAGGTCCGCAATGCGGCGCTGAGTTGCGGCCATATATTCCACAGCCTTTGTCTTGAAGACTTGGGTCGCCATTCTAGGTACCTCCTGCACGGATCATCTTGAAGGCGCCGCTATCGATTGTCCGAATTGTCGGCGAGCTTCTGTACAGTACTGCCGTCCAGGTGGATGTTGACTCGTGCTCATTGCCGTTTGTACACTGGCACGAGTATCTCACGTTATGCCCACGCCAGATTCGTGCGCAGGATATTTTCTATGCCTTGCGGGGTGATATCCTGGGAATACGCTGGCCTCCTTTTATACCTCCACCGGGATAGTAGGGACTTTGTGTCCTCGAGTATATCGTGCGCGTCTACGTCGGCACCAACGCCCCATGACCCAATCTTTATGCTGCAGTCCCCTGTACCCAGACCATTGTTGCTTCGAGCTACTCCGCTGGAAATATGACCTGAACAACATGGCCGAAGGTGGCCACCGTCGTCTCCTTGAGCACGTCACAGGTGAAGAAAGCGTCGACTCGCTTTGCGATTTCTTCTACGACTACAAAAGCCTACTTTGTTTTTTTTGCATGGAGAAGGCATCACAAGTGGTGATAGGCCGTTCGTGTACCTGGTACGTACGTACAAAGTCTTGCCGTTGATCATGCAGGCCGTTGATGCGTGTGACTTTCTTGTACGCCGCACCAAACCTGCTGCTGCTGGATTGCGGATTCACCAGCTTTGGATCAGGCTATCCCGCCCCACGCGAGACCTAGGCCTTGCGTGATTTCCTCCCTTTTTCTCTCGGCTTGCATCCTGATCCGTGCTCTATGAGGCGAGGTCTCGGCGGCGGCGGCGTTATACGTACGTACATTGTGCGACAACATCAATACCAGGTACTGCAAAAGCAAGTGATATTTTTTTGCGGCAGCAGTACGAAGCAGTAGACCCAACAGTGCCGATGTCACTGGGACCGGCGTGCAGGCTCAATAAGGTATCAGCTCACCCCCGGTTCCCTTATAAAACATCCAAAGGTTTGTACAAGCTCAGACTTCACTTTTTTCGTCCATCATCGTTCATGCGTTCACCATCCTTTCTTGTCACCGCATTTTCTGCTCTACTTTTTTTTTGGAGATCAGCTCTGTTTTTTTTGGCTGTCTTTTTGGCATCGACGGCATGACGCCTCCCGCGAATCGGAGGCGAAGATGCGAAAACACCCGAACTGAAGGTCACGCGCTCGTTGCAGAGCAAACGAGCCTGGAGCAGCGGCAGCAGCAGCGGCGCAGAAGCTTGCGAATACGGATGGAGGGAGGTTGGATATGTGGCAAGCGAAAAGGAATGGCCAAATTCGGGTCGTTTATAGGGGTGATGGTGGCGGGTTTGGCAGGCAGATGGGGCACAGGAGCAAATGCACAATTCACTGATGGCGGCGCTGTTGCCATGGACTGTGGAGTTTGCTTTTGCGAGGGATCTTCTGCTGATGGCACCATCGAGGTGTTTGACAACCCGTCCAGCGGCGAGCGGGTGAGACAACTGGTCTGCGTAGTGCGTAGTAATCGGCAGTCGGCAGTCGGCAGAAATGAACTTCACGGAGGATTTCTGCGATTTTGTATAGGCTCCGCAGCATGCCGACGCATCTTGATGAGTCTCGTATATTTCAGTCCTCTCACACACACACCCCCAGCGAAAAAGTTTTCCGACAATGGAATAAGCTGCGCTTTTTGGCGACTCGTGGAGATGTACAGCAGTAGATCATCATGCCAGGCTTTACGTCCGCATCGTTCCTCGTGTTGGCTGGTCTCCCTCTTCCCAACCCCTGCCTGGAAAGCTTTGCCCCTTGATCGCGCCACCTGCATCGGAGACTCGAGAGACGATAAATAAACGATTGCTGCTTGTTTTTTTTTTTTTTGGAATATTTCCCCATTTTCGAACCATCTGACAGTCCGGTCTTAGAATGGTACAATCTGCTGTTTGTTGTTGCTTTTCTTGCCTCTTGGTCCCCTACGAGCCTGTATGTCAATACAAGCAGCAGCCAGTGCAACACGAACAGCAAAACCTGCTGCTGCTGTTCTCGAAGTCGATCATGGCGATACCCCCTCAGACACCAGCAGCAGCACATACAGGGTCACATCTCACGGTCGGCTTTGTGTAGGGAATACTTCAAATGGGCGGTAGAGCTCCTTCGTGTCATCCTTCTTCACCAAACGGAAATATCTTTTCTTCATGTCCACGTCGTGGAGAAGAAAGAGCGAACAACGGCTTTTTCTGACATGGTTGGTGGGTCTGCAAGTCTTGCAATTTGTTGAGCTACTTTCACATTGGATGAGCGTTGATTGATGATTGATGAGCGGGATTCGTCGATTCGTCTCGTATGCCAATACCTGGTATACGACTAAAACAGCACCAGCAGTCAGCATGCATGTGCTGCTGCATGTTCAGTGCAGTGTTTTGTTACGCTGTTCGTTTGTCGTGTTCACAGCAGTGTTGACGTGTCCACACCTTTACTCAGATCGCAGAGGATTGTTTTGGCACTCCGAAGGACGTGCTTTGCTTTATAGCTGAGGGTGGGCAAGGCACGCTTATCGCTTGTCTGTGTGCTCCTGTGCTTGTCAGAACACCTTCATGCAGAACGGCAGTCTATTAATAGGAGTACGTACGTACACAATAGTGCGTCTTGCCGTCATGATTCCCTGATCCTGTGACCCTTTGCGTGTTGGTCATGAATGCCATTAGTCAGTTGTCAACGGACGAAAAATCATACTTGTACCGCGCTTCGCTTATACTCTCACCTCTCACGTACCCGTACCCGGTCGGTACAAGTATACTGCTGCTGCTGTACCGTACGTGCACATCTGGGTAGCAGAGTGTGGTGTGTGTATTTTGACCGTTTTTTCTACTCGACGACATCCAGCACTCCCAGTGTCCGTGCCGATTCTTCAATCCTACACTTGTACAAGCAGAGAAACCAGTTCTTCTGTGGTCACAAAATTACGCCACTCTGTCTCACACATAATTATTAATGTTAATGTTAGTACCTGGTATCTTTTACACATGTTTAGGATAAGGAATCAGGACGGACTCTGGGTCTGCTGATGAAGCTGGGTACGAAGAAAGGACGATTTAATGTGAAGACAATACACACGGAGATCGTATATTATTAATAATACATTGTTACCTGGTATGCAGTGAGCACAGCAGTAGACAATGCAATACCATGTCATCATCCTCGATACGACAGGCAGGACATACACATTATATGAAAGAGAGAAAACTAAACCGTTTGCCGTTTGTCTTGGCAACACGCCATACCGGGTACTGGTATACCTGGTATAGCAGGTACATACCTTACCATATGCTTGTGGCATTTGTTATACAGCAGGTACTATTAATATATACTAGGTACCAGGTACCCCAGGTTCATGATCTCACTCTGTTTATAAGTTGTGGTACTACTGCTGTTCCTTTAGCTCGTTCTGTTTTGTCTCCCCTACGGGAGGGCACAACGTTTTTTTTTCTATTATTTTTTCTTTCGATTTGCTTTTTTTGTTTCTTGTGTTTTCTATCTTTCATAGAATGTGTCTGTCGTGTCGTGCCTGTCGCATCCAGTACGATGACATGGCATTACATTGTCTACTCTGATTACAATAGTTAGTATCTCTGTTGCGTAGTTTTGTGACCACAGAGCTTGTGTCTCTCTATATAGGGTTGAAGAATCGGCACGGGCACTGGTAGTGCTGGATGTATGTCGACGGGTAGAAAAAGAACGGCTTATTGTGAAGCGCCCCCCTACACACCCCAGGTACCCGGGGTACCAGGTCCTGGCAAGTGTTGATATTATTCCTGCATGCCTGTGCGGCGATTCCTGGAAAGATCAAAATAGTAGAAACACCGCATGCGCCTGAACATAGCGTATGGCCTTCAAAATCTTAATTGTTGTGTTTTCTTTAGGGTATACCTGGTAGGCCATAGAAATCAACAGACTACACATCATAACACCTGAAGTACATCGTACACCGAAGATATCAGGAGACATGTCAAGCGAGGCGAAACGTGCGCTGTCAACGAGCAGCTGTAGTTTTCGCGCCCCCATCGTGTCTAGGCAAAGCATGCTATTAATATTATAGCAGAGTCCAGGGAGAGTCCCAATTGTAATGTTGCTATTAATACCTTGTTTCATACTGATATTATACCTGGTAGTGATGTAGGCTTGCAGAGCCGGTAGTGCACCAGCCATTATCTGCCGTGGATCTATAATACCTGGTACCTGATACCAGGGTAACACTCATTGATCAAGATGACGCATCCCGTATGCCCATATCCATATGACGTCAATTTCCGAGGCAATCACCTCCAAAACATGCCGCCTGAAGGTAGGGCACACACGACCACAATGGTGGATTCGGGAAGATTTCGCCGAGATGCTCCCATAGACGCATCGCTCGGCCTGTGTACTGCTTGTGCACCTTCCTTGTTGTCGAGAATGCCGTCACCAGCTTGGAAACTCGTCCGAGGGTGGGTGTGTTACCTTAAGGCCATATATCTTCTACTGGGGGAGTACAAGTACATCCTACACATAATTAACCCTTTAGGGACGCCTAGAAACGACCAATCATTTGTAACTGTGGTGTTATCAGTTATCAGCTGATTACGAGAAACAAACGTGAGCGCCGAGCAGTAGGGGTAGGATCATGTCGCGCTCGTACCGTACGACTCACTGCGTTGTAACTCGGACACCAATGCTATATTATCCCCCCCCAATGACGCCGCACGCAGCAGTGGCCGTTGCTGTAATCGCCACTTTTTTTATCGGCAATTTCTCCCTCTCAGGTCGCAAGAGGGTTGATACATTCCAGGCACCTGTTACCTGTTACCAGGTACGAGTGCAGTATTACGGGGGACCATAGTAAATAGGACCTATGGTACACACAAAAAGCCTATACATTTATATATTTTTACTAGCAATATTTAGTCCTATTTACTATAATGTGGTCCCCCGTAATACAGTAGTACCCGCTAAAAATAAGAATTGATACCAACTTTGTTGTGGCAACGGCAGTTCGTAAGTTTGTACCGGGACCTTTTCCTGAAGCCCAAGAGTCATACTTCTGGTGACAGGTTAAAGTCGGATTTAAATTAAAAAGAACACAAAACGTTTCCATCGCGACAACCATCCTGTGCCTCGTATACCCGCGTGCAGTATCATAGCTTCGCGCTGCCTAATTTGCGGGCCTTGCGTTGCGCTGAGAGTGGCTATGGCGTGCTGCCTTGCCTCTCTCCACTTACTTATCTGATTATTTGGCGCTTGCTTGTGTTCAAGGGTACCCGATCGCTAACCGTAACCCTACTCCTTTGCGGGGCTACAGGTCGGCAGGGGCGGTCGCGCGATTCCGCCGCGTATCTCGGTGTTATTTTTCCTCAACTCCCCCGGCCGGCCGAACGGTCGGCCTCGACCAACCAGACAGTTGATGTTGCACGAGTTAATTCACAAGGTGGTGTTGCATTTAGAGCCTCTCCTTCCATGATATTTATAAAATTAGAAAACATAACAACAGCTGTGAGATCGAGGATTTGGTCGAAACTCATCATCTTTGCAAGGTGTGTGTCATACTTTTAATAATGATACTAGTGATACTACGAAGTGATACTTCGATCGCGCCTATTACGGGTTTTATATGGCCTCATGGCGGGTATATAAGGAGGAAGACGAAATAGAACATACCTGGTACTCGGATATCTGTGCGATCCTATTGCTGTACAGTCTGAGTGGCGTCATGGTTGGTCCAGGCCTTCACACACTGCTGGTGTAACGCTACAAGGCACCAAGCACTACGTAAGATAGTACTGTTGTAGGAAGTATGATCTTTTTAACCGAGTAAGGCTGGAACCTTCGACGCCAACATTGGGCATCGACTATTATGTACCCGTTCGTTGGTATAGGTTTCGGTGTATCGCGAGCCGCTGAGCATGGGTTTGTAGTCCTTTTTGTTAGAAGGAAGCCTCCGTTTCTTACTGGCTGGTTTCTTAACCGTTCGTACGAGGTCTAGCTATACTGCTGTTGTACCAGGTACTGTAAGTGCAAGTGTCGTGTCATTGCTCATCGCGTTCTTGGTGAGCATGGCGCCCCCCCCCTGCCCCTCCCTGCAACCTGCAGCTACAGCAAGCAGCCCTAGAATTGCATGCCAGGTATATCCAAGGAGTCCTGGTATGATACGTACTCCGGACAAGGTACCTAGATACCAGGTATAAGGTATAAGGTGTAAGAGAGACAAAAGATGGCTGATGTGGTGACCGTGGCCGGCGTTTTGCCTCTCCGAGCACATCGGCGGTATATCAGATATATCGTCTGATTGGCACCATTTTGAACAGTTCGTATATATGTTCATCCCTGGTCAATATAGGGGCATGTTTTTTAAAGAAAATTAAGAAAACAACAGCTGGGAGATCGAGGATTTCGTCGAAGCTCATGTTTGCAAGCTGTGTGTCAGACTACGGTAGTGGAACTTCGATCGCGCATACCACGGGCTTTATATGGCCTTGTGCAGGGTATATAAATATAGTCCGTTTATATGAAGACAAAATCTGCGTGAGAAGCTGCAGTGCAAGGAGTGGGTGTGTCTATATTTGGGAATTAAGATGAATAAACATAATGCTTCGGAGGTTGCACGTAGCTTGCCACGAGTAAGAGCCCCCCCCCCCCCCCCCGGTATTGAGTACACCCCCCCCCCCCCCCTCCCGGAGGGATGTATTTCATACCGGTACCTGTTGTTACTACTGTTTTGTAAATAAAAATGTATTGTGCAACAACATTATTATGGCAACGAGCCTTGAGTTAATGTGAGATCAACATCAATATTGTGCACATACAAGCAGTGATATATATGTGCTAAGTAAAGATCTGTAAGATGTAATAATATGATCTGTATGAAACAAACAGCCAGTTAGTTTGTGTTTTTTCGGTTTAGCCGCCGCCGTGATCGCGCTGCTGTGATTGACATAGCCTATAGCCTATATCCATTTACTTTCAGTTAGGCGTCGTTAGGATTCGGGGGGTTCTTGTGTCCGTGTCGGCTTGCACGCTGCCGCTTCGAAAAAAAAAAACTTGGAATGTGTCCGAAACCCCGAAGCACCGAATCGACACAAACACAGCCTGTGCGTGTACGTATAGCTACCCTGTACTCGCATTTTCTGTATATCTGTGCTATGGGTGCGGCCGTCTGCATCAAGCTGCATCAAGCTGCATCAAGGGGAGGAGGCGTGCCACTATTATTGGCGCATCGCTTTTTGTACGTTTTTTTGTTTCTGACTGACGAGGTTCCTTATGGACACTGACAACATTACCCAACATCGCCCGAGTACCAGCGATTTGTGAGTTAGGTTATCTCTATCTCTATCTAGGCCATGGAATCGTCCATCGGGTTGCAGTTCGATTGTTTCCCTGGATGACTTTTTAAAAACAGTGGTAGGGGTCCGTCCCCCAGTGAGCCCGTGGTGTGGTGTGGTGTGGTGTGTGTGCCCGTGAGAGCAACATGACCGCCTTGTTGGGGGGAGCCGGCTTGTTCATTCCAGGTTACAAGTACAATTCTCCAGTCGCACCAGGCGGCTTTGACCGCTTCATATCGGGATACCGCCTCACTCAGACTGCCTTATGCGGGGATCCCTAGAGTGCTGTCTGTACTGCTGTACGTGAGGTATAGAGCTATTCGACAAGCGAGTAGCCTTGGAAAAATAGTTGCACCCCTGTCGTCGCATGCATCGGAGATGCACCCTGCACCACGTACATAGTGCTGATGTTATGATCTACCTACTCTTAAGTCTCCTCACAGTTCTTCGCGGCATCGCGCTCTATCCGTAAACTCTAATCCGCAGCGCAGAGGTTGCTTGCGCACTTCGGTACATCTGTTTCTGAGGATTTACGCGTTGATGGTTCCGTCCTTGGATTTTTTTTTTGTTGTGTACGTAGCCGTGTCTTAGCCCTCTTGGGTCTTCAGAGGCCGAAATTGTCGGTAAAAAGTGACGATTACAGCAGCGGCCACTGCATGAACAGAGGATGATACAAACTAACTGTTGTCCGAGGTACAAAGCAAGGAGTCGTACGGCTCGGGCGCGACATTATCCTGCTTGCTCGTACTGCTGGGCGCTCACGCTGCTCGTAGGCGATTCAATGGTTGATAGCACCAAAGTCATCAACCATTGTTTTGGTCGGTATCTCCGGGTCCCATCTTTAGCACTGCAATTCTTTTCTTGGGACATGCTACTTGGAATTACTATTAATAGTACAGTAGTGTTGGACACTTTTTTCAGTAGTGTAAGTTTTAGGCCTGCAGTCCCGTTTCGGGGACCAATACTAGTAATAGTTACTGCTGCTGCTGCAGTTACTTCTGTAGTGTAGTTTGATTGGCTTGTCCCCCAAACGGGACTGCAGTTCTATTAGAAGTTGGATTCGTTTCAGTCCGATTTGTTGTTTTCAGCTCTTTTATGTTTGCGACTGTCTTAGACCAGAAAGCGAGGAAACCGGTCGTGCGCTTCTCCGAATGCATGTATCAATACCTACCTGGTATATATCACCGACCCTCCCGGAGGTCCCCATATCAAAAACCCGTTTGCAACGATGCACGTTGATTAGCAGAGCTGCTGTAGTTGCCAACTTTTTTTGTGCCTTTTTCAACACTTTGTCGTAAACAATTCACAGCAGTTTCCGACCCAACTGCCAAACGAATCGAAAGCCGTAATTGTCCGAATTTCCCCGAATTGTGGAGCTTCATGTTGGGAAGGGACGTATCGCGGCTCCACGGCGATATGATACGTGTTGTACTTTCAATTATTTGTTTTGTTCGGCAGTTTGTTGGAAATGGCACTCGTCAGCAATTCGTCCAATACTCGTACATGCGTATACATAGCGTTGTTGGATTGTTTGAGAAGCGGGTATTTTTTCAACCGCTTCTTCAGTGCAATATATTGCAGCTCCGAAGTTTTTCAGGATGATCTATTGTGTCACGTGTTGTTGATATAATGGCTTGGAGGTTGGAGGTACCTCTGGGAGGGTGGGTGGGCCCACGTCGGCAAGCGTACGACCGATTTGCTCGCTTTCCGGAGGTGAACAATGCAGCTATAATTGGTTCAAAATATCATATCGAACTGAAATTTATCCAACCGCGTACTACGTCGCGTAATCTCGTGGGGCTTACGTAACTATTAATAGAGGAAGCGCTCAGCAGTGCGTACGGCCGCAGAGCTGCAGAGTAGCAATAGCAGTACAGCGGCATGCTATAATGTATCATACAATAGTAGCTTCTCACGAGAGTCGACGAGAGAAGAAAGGGCTATATAAAGTATTCTCGCGACGAAAGCATCAAGGCGCAGACTGTGGTGAGAGTGGGGAGAGTAGTGGGGAGGGAGAAGAGAGCTTGAGTGTGACCCCTGATCTGAGTTATGACTTTCAAGGAGGGAGGGAGGGAGGGAGAAAAAAAGGAGAAGAGAGGGCCAAAAAAAATAAATGGGATCGGGGGAAAAAAAAGAAAGAAAACATGCTGCGTACATATCATTTGTATGATACGTGCCGGAGATCGCGCGTTGTATCATATGCCGGTACAGGATGCCAAATAGTTCGGGCACAACAGTAAGTATACGTACGTACCCCCTACTGCTTTACCTCAGCAGCCCGGGCTGCTTGGTGGGTGTGACCGTGCTGTTAATACGAACCTACCAATTATCGTAGTTTTTTTTCACCACTTTACCCTGATCCCCTGTACTATTATCAAGTCCCAGAAGGGTTAACAAACGGCCAGCGTCAGCATCGGAAGACGGTGTATTATTGCAGGCAGTAGATAGGTCTTACAATCTCATCGCGTCGAAAATTCCCGGGTTTTTCCGTCTACATGATTGCCTAAGAGTGGTCCGCACTTCAGAATTGTCGTCCGCTTTTCAGACTTTTTGTGCTCGCTTGATGTAAAAGCGGCGCGCATTCAGCCGCGTTTCTGGCGAGTTTTGGCCCGTTTTGGCTAGGAGTCGGGGTCAGGGTTATAAACTATAGAGGTATAGAGGTCCGACAGGGAGACTGAATTGCCTTCAGTACTGTCTGTAAGCTTGACTGGTATATATCATGTAGATATACTTATGTCTATGGTATGTTGTATGTATGGTATATTTGCTGCGTATGATAATATAATGATATGTACTGACACTGCTTTTCCGAGCGTATACTAAAGTACCTGGTATATACTACGATACAGTATGGGCCCGCCATCAAGAAATACCTAATCGGACCTTTTTTTTCCAACAGCAGTTACAGATATGTGAAATTTAGTTTTTTTTTTGTAGTACTTTGTATCGAGATACGGAGGCGTTCTGTTACAGTTTGTGAAATCTAACAGAGGGCAAAATCAAATATCAAGAAAGTTAACTTTCCCATGCTTGGAAAAACAAAATCAGCTAAATCTGGAAGATGAAAAATATCACGCGAAAAACCCCCCGTCACAAATCTGGAAATACTTGGAAAAAAAAAGTCTCCGGTAACAAAGGCCCATAATCTTATTGTGGCACCGTCCTTGTTTATCCTTGAGCACATACTGATATATAGGATTTCGTGTAGAGCTCGGTGCTGATCACCTTATCTTATTCCAAGTTTCTTAGCGCTCTTCGATCAGTGAGCCTCATGTTCTCAGCATATTTTTTATTCGTAGGGCTATAGCGTATTCATAATGCAGCAGTTCAGGACACCTACGAGTATAAAAACGAACAATAAGAAAGGCTTGCTGATATGTGCAGGAAACTAAGAAAGTCGGGAGGCGCAGGTTGTATCGTGTTCGTCGATATGACGTATACAGGGTGCAACCAACGGGAGGTTCTCGAAACGTGGTTTGCCTTCGAAATGATATTGAAATACAAACAGTGGAAGGAAGAAGCGCGCCATCAATGTTGGTACTACTACTTGTGGTTCAGCTACATCACTACTTCCTGCTGTCGCCGGCCGGGTGGAGATAGGAGATTCAGGTTGTGTCTGTTGCCTATCAAATATTTAACGCTTGTTCGTGAAACACGTCATGAAGAAAACATGATACCTGGTACCACTCTATCCCTGAATATAACGACCTTTTTTAGTCGATGTTAATGTTAGTATTAAAAGTCCTTATATTGTGGGACAGGGTGGTACGTACTATTGCGGGGGGCCATAGTAAATAGGACCAAATATTGTTAGTAAAAATAGGTAAATATATAGGTTTTTATGTACACCATAGGTCCTATTAACTATGGACCCCCCGTAGAAGACATGCCCGTGAGCAGCTAACGTGAGCATCTCTGATACGTAATGTGGTGCATTCGATGAAAAACGTTAAAACATTTCTACCAGGTTTACAATAGTTTGATTGATTGCGACCATTTCGGTCAAGCTCCTCCGAAACTCATTACGCACACTTTTGTTTTTTGTTCATGTCGAACCCTGACGATATGTTTGCTTTTCAATGCTGCGTGGTTCTCCGTGAAGTTGTCCGCCTCCTCTCGTTCTCGTACGTACCTCCTGACAGTTTGTATGCCTCAATTCAGTTTGCCTCTCCGTGATGTTTTCCGCTCCCTCTCGCTACTGTGAGGGTGTTACCTACTGAGCTGTAGGGGTAAAAAACCGATCGATTACCTAGCCCAGGGTAATCCCTATATCACTGCCCCCCTCTGAACGGCGGGATATTTGGGGCGTCGGTACCGTATACGGCCGTACGCTGACCAACCCGCTTCGTTTCAATACCTGGGGAATCATGGAGATATGTTTTTAGGGACGCAAGCGCATGCGTTTTTTATGAAAGGATTGCTCGAAGTGAGATTCGAACCCGTGTCCTCGACGACGTCAAATGTGAAGGAAGGTGTTACCTACTGAGCTATAGGGGTAAAAAACCGATCGATTGTGCAGGTCGGGGTAATCCTTGTAACACTCTCTCCCCCCCTGAACGGCGGGATCTTTGGGGCGTCGGTACCGTATACGACGGCCGTACGCTGACCTACCCGCTTCGTTTCAATACGTGGGGGACCAGAGAGATCTGTCTTTAGGGACCGCGCGCGCATGCGTTTCTATAAAAGAAACGTTCGAAGTGAGATTCCAAGCCGTGTGTGTCCTCGTCGACGCCAAATGTGAAGGAAGGTATTACCTACTGAGCTATAGGGGTAAAATATTTATCGATTACCCAGGCCGGGGTATTCCCTATAACGCCACCCGTATGTATAGGTACCTCTGGAGGGTATACTCATATGTCAGTATACTTACCAGTATATGCTTCAATGCTGCTTGGTCTTCCACGATGACGTCCCCCCCATCTCGCTACTTGCACCTCCGGATGGTATGTGTTTTTCGGTGCAGCTTGGTTCTCCATGATGGTGTCGGCCGCTTCTCGCTACTCGTGTATATCTCCGGAGGGTATGCGTGCCTCGATGTACACTGTAGCTTGGTCCACCATGATGCTGTCCCCCCCATCTCGCTAGTACGAAGTGCCTCAGGATGGCGCGTATGCGTCAATGCAGCTTGGTCTAATCCTGCATGTGTTGTGCGCCCGCTGTCGATACGATCCCTGTGCGCATGCACGGTATGTATGCTTTCGATGTACAATGCAGTTTTGGTCCTCCATAATGCTAATTCCCCCCATCTCGCTGCTCATACCTCTAGACAGTATGTATGCTTCAATGCAGCTCTGTTCCTCGATGATGGTGCCCGCCCCCTCCCGCTTCCGGTACTCCCGGCGATTATTCTAGATATACACCCATACCGGTACGTGATTACACACAGCAGCACCTTTCTTTGCGCTCTGTATGACAAAGAAAAGAACACCAGCTGTGAAATGGAGGATGTCGCCGAAAGTCATGTGTGATACTACAGCAGTAGTGATACGTCGATCGCGCGTACTTCGGGTTTTATGTGACCTCTGATGAAGGGTAGGAATGCCTGGTTGAAGGAAACAAAGTCAGAGGCTGTGGAAGTCAGTTTACATAACATACGACCGAGTGAACAATTGGAAAACGACACCGACGTGGAAGCGTGGTGCAGTGAGGTTATCTTAACGTTTATACGATTGAACGACCAAACGATTGAAAAGCGCGGTCTTCGTACACTATTGCTGGTGGGAGCATGCTATTGCGGTCTAAAGTAGGAGTATGCTATATATATATATTTTTTTTGTTCATCATCACTTTTACTTTCCAGCCTAACTCGTAGGAGGTTTTACCCTCAGCGATCTTCTGCACAAACCGTGGTCACAGGTGTCGCCCCTTCTCACCCCCGGTACGTGCCTTTATTTTTTGTCGTGCTTAGGGTTCAGCATTCCCACTGCTCGTCGATTGTCATCGAATGTAGCCATCTCACGCTCTCGTGCTTTTCGCTAATCAATTTTTATGCAAGAAAAAGTCCCTACTCGCATGCACTCGGTAAGATTCGAACCCACGAAATTGATCTTGATAGGCACGCGGACCACCTACCAAGTCGCCGGCGACGCCAGGTTGTTGCGGGCTACTAACTGCTGCTGCTGTTGTTGTTGTTGTTGTTATTGTTTTGTTTTTTTTATCCTCCGGCGGATTGGTAGAAATAAAGCTTAAGTTCACCACACTTCCACGTTCCAATTTCGTGTCGTCTGTTGTTGTAGGAGTATACCAGGTACCATTTACTGCGGTCTACAGCAGCGGTAGTATTAATAGTGTGCTACTGTAGTATTACTAGTGTGCTACTGCGTTCTACAGCAGTACGAGTATGCTATTGCGGTCTGCAGTTTGTTTTCACAGTAATAGTAGGAAGTATTATCTTGCAATCCCGAATGGCCCTTATAAACTCTTAGATACTCTATCAGAAACCACAAATGGAGGCCAGACAGAGCCCATTCATGCTTCCCTCGTGTCTCGAGGCACACGCGACGCCTAGCCACGAAAACGGCGACCGCGCTCTTTGCAACCCCCTCTCTACCGGCCGCCATCCGCCGACGCCCGCGACGGCGCCGGTTTCGCCCGCGGAACCGTGCTCCGAGCACACGCACGCACACGAAACGAAAGAAGAAAAAAGGAAAGAAGAAGGACTGAATAGTGCCAAGAGAAACGGAGAAAACAAAGAACCGCTGGAAAGGTCCGGCAAGTAATAGAAGGAGGCGATTTCCAAGTGGGAGCTCTGAGAGTCCAGGGATGTACTAACCGAGCACGCTCAGAGAGTGAGATCTCTATAAGTAGTTCTATGGTAGGAGTATACTATTAAATATTGCGGTCTACGACAGCAGGAGTTGTTTGTTGTTCTCACATTAACTCATGTCCAAAATGTTGAGTCCGTGCTCACAGGACAGGAGCGGAAGAATACCTCAGGTGAAAAAATACAGCCAAATCAAACAAGAGTATGCTACGTATTACGGTCTACGTTACGCAGGAGTTTGTTATTAGTATTGATAGTATGCTGCTGCGGGGGCGTGTTGTACAAATCCCTGTAGTTCCGGCACTCAGTGTATGTATGATCTCTTGACTCTTAACCCATTTGGATAAAAAAAAATATATATATATTGATAGCTTTTGGCGTTATCAGCCGTCTCCGAGGGAGAGAGCGCCCAGCAGCGGTGCTGGTAATAATAGAAACGTGTTGCGCCCGTGTACCGTACGACTCCTTGCGGTGTCACTGGGACAGCAATTCGTATCATCTCCCAATCAAGCAGTGGGCGTAGCTGTAATCATGGTCACCTTTTGGGGACAATTTTAGTTTTCCCCTCTCAACTCTCAAGTGTCAAGAGGGCAGTGTACAGGCCTTATCCCAGACACAGAATCTGACGACTTGGGTGATCAGCTTTTCGTATCGAAAAATGGCAAGCTCTCTGAATTCAAGATGTTGTCCACGACGACAAACAGCAGCAGAACGATCGATGAGTAGGATGGTGACACAACTGTATAGCGTCGTTGCTTCGCGCCCGACGCGCGGTCAGCGGGCGGTGCATCTCTCCGTGTCCAGACTACAGTTGGCTGGCGCGGGTTTGGGCCTAGAGACCAGGAGAAGCGCACTCGTCGCGCACCGCTCGGTGGATACGTACTCGTAGACTACAGCAGCGGCACAGCAGCAGCAGCAGCAGCAGCAGCAGCAAATAAATGGATCTGAATTTCAATTCAATCAATTCGTACTGAAAATAGAGGTACCGCCGGCAAGCTCTTGCCCCCTAGAGCATGCATCCACCTCATTTCTTTGAGCCCGTCATCTATACTAGTTGGTCTTGCCCGCCACCGCGCGGGTTGCCCGCGGGCTGAGTCTCTGTCAAAATCGAGCGTCTATCGCGTATCGTCGCACCAGCTGAAATTCTACTTTTCGCCTTTTTTTTTTTTTGCGATTCTCGTCGTATGTTTCGGTACTGGTCCCGACTGGCCTCTCCCGTCACTATCAACAACTCCACCTGCGACTTCACAAAAAAAGAGACAAGCAAACTGAGAACAGCGCTCGAATGCATTTCATCGAGGGCAATAACGATTTTAGTTTTCCCCTCTCAACTCTCAAGTGTCAAGAGGGTTACCGTATAAGGTACCTGGCGTACCCCTTTTGGTCTTTACGCATATATATATATAGCTGAGTCTGCATTTTTTTCAAGTCATTTGTCCACCAAACGGGAGTGCATTCCTATTACGGGGGGCCATAGTAAATAGGACCAAATATTGTTTGTAAAAATAGGGAAATATGTAGGTTTTTGTGTGTACCGTAGGTGCTATTTACTATGGTCCTCCGTAATAGCAGTCCTGAAGAAGTTACCTTTCAGAGCTGCAGTCCCGTTCTGGGCACAAACCACGCTAATCCTGCAGTATGTACTTCCTCCCCAAAACGGGACATCAGTCCTATTACGGGGGTCTATAGTTATTAAGACATGGTATACATAAAAACTTATATATTTGCCTATTTTTATCAACAATATTTAGTCCTATTTACTATGGTCTCCCGTAATAATAGAGATAGTCCTGAAGGGGTTATAACCCTTTTAGAACTCCAATCCCGTTCTGGGTACGAAACACTTGAAGTCCTAAAACGCTTAATTAAGCTACCACCGGTACCTGGTATTGAATATTGATATTAGCGCCGGGTTGCTGCGTGTGGCCGATCGATGATGCAGTCGTCATTTTTTTTTGGTCTTTTTTTTTTTTTCTCTAAAGCCCCCCCCAAAAGGGGTCAATGTTGAGCTTTCTTTTGCCCGTCTGCCGGCGGATTATAACATAAACAGGAATATTATATGCTTGTAGGCTAATCGCCTCGTCCCTCACTTGCTTGCTACTCGTTGTGACTCAGGTTGCCAAGGTTTGGTGGGAGTAGTAGTAGTACGTGGGATATTTTGGAGGCTAATGTTTTCGTCGCTTGCTTGCTACTCGTTGTTGCCTCAGGTTGCCAAGGTTGGTGGGGAGTACATGGGTATTTTGGAGACGAGCTGCGGCACGTCGGTAATCGCCGTTGGCAGCACGGTGTACGAGCTCAGCGGGGTCAGCTTGACGTCGAGGACCCTTGAGGTGCTCACGATGTCGGCAAGCGAGTGCTCCGAGGTGGTGGACGCACCTTCTACCGCCAGCTGTTATAGGTACGTACGTACAGCGAAGATGAAGATGTCAGAAGACAGCGCTTTCACCTCCTTGACATACAGCAATGTGCCATTGCCTTTGCCTTGATGCACGCCAAACTACCAATATACCGGTAGGCTTTAGTGTGAGCCACTCGGCCCTATGCCCTTGCTCTGACATGTCTCCGGCATATTTGACGTACAGCAGTAGTAGAACCGGCCCTGGCGTTAGTGCGCACGCTACGTATACTAAACGCTGATGTCACGTTTATTTCCTCGATTGGTGTTTACGACTTGGCCCCTCTTCGATAAAATGGTTGACTCATGGTGTCCATACGAAACTCCTGACTTGGCCAAGGCTCGACAATATGGTTGATGGTCCACGCTAACATCTTCAGTATTGATAGTGTGCACGACTTGGCCCAACTTGGACAGCATCGTTGATAAGTCCGCACCAATTGAACTTGGACAGCATGGTTGATAAGTCCGCACTAATTGGACCTACAGCAGTAGTGTGTGCTTCAGCAAATGGCTAGACGTCCACACTAACGTCTCCAGTAGAGTATACGACTTGGCCGAGGCTCGATAAATGGTTCACACCTCGGACAGGTGATGGATTACTATAATGGTTAGTGATCTAGATATTCCAGGGCAGATAGATAGATGGAGTCCTTGTCTGTACGATCTGGCTCATGTTGCCGGGTGGGACCTGCAAATCCTGGATGATCCAGGACATGTTTCGTAGGTTGGATCTGTACTGCACAGACCCTGCACAATATCAGAACGGCAGCTTAGGTTCTTCAACGCAGAAGGTGATCTAGATGATGTATCTGTAGATGATCTCTGTGTAGATGATCTATCTGTAGATAATCTATCTGTTAATGATTTATCTGTAGATCAATCATCTGTCCGACGTATGAAATGGTTGATAATCTACACTATTTCTAACTTCTCTGCAGTAGTGTGTACGACTTAGCCAAGGTTCGATAAAATGGTTGATACGTGCTGTCCAAACTATTCACTCGTCCTCCAGAAGTGCGTACGACTTGATGTTAGGGGGTGCGTTCGGTTTTCAGAGTAGGGATAGTGCCTGACCCTTTTCGTGTTTTTTTTTTTTTTTTCCGTGCCCACTTTTTCGAAATGGCACAAGTCCGAACTAAAGGCAACTATGGCACCAGGCTATGGCCATATTCCCACAATTCTGGCACCGGTGACGGTACCTTTTTTAGCCCGATCACGCTTTTTTTTTCGGTCGATTTTGCGCACAAGAGCGAAGAATGCCAGCAGGTTACCGAAGTATGTGTTGAAGACTCGATCACGGGGTGTTTAAACACCTAAGCGGAGTGTGTGAACATGATGCGCTGAAATGCTGAATCGTGTACGTATTAAAAGTCAACCGATTTCGATGCTGTTCAAGTATTTGGCGCGGTTCCCAATGCCGACTGGGCTTCTTACCGGGCCGTCAACGTACCCAACGCCCAATGGCATAGGCACAAAGTATGGTACGTTTCGCTTGTTTTTGGCACGAAACTATGGCACCTTTCGCTTGTTATGCCACCCCTTTGCCTAAATTCGTAATGACACGTCCCACCTCCTGGAGCAGCTTATGGATTTGCTTATGGCTCCGACAGCCAGTTATGTCAATCGCTACGCCCACCAAATGGGTCAGGGCCTGAGTAGGGAGGTGTACGGCACGCGTGAAGCATGATTGTAGGGTACATACCATGCTACTTGACTTGATACTTGCTACAGCATTAGTGGTCCCTCTATAGTGCCGGTATGCCCTAGCCGTCACTAAAGAGCTCTATGGCGGCAGCGAACCGGCACTATTTACTCCGCACACTATAGCGAGCAACCGGCACTATTTACAACTCAACAGGCACTACAGGCACTACTGTACTTTTAGTACTTGTACTGCACGCTCTTCCCAGACGTGTGATAAGGCCGTACGTCTCGTTTTTCAGGCCTGCGCGTGCGTCCACAGTGCGCAGGATAAGCTTCGATACATCTTGTTGTGTTGGTCGATCTTGTGTTGGATGTGGTGCATACGTCTTGTGTCGATGTGGTGGTGATCTTGAAATGATCTGCCTCGTGTTATTCTGTGTGGTTGTTGATCTGGTGGCCATCTTCGCTTTGCTGTGTCTGGTGTTGATCTTGTGGTGATCAGTCGTGGGTTGATCTTGCGTTGATCCGTCTGGTGTTGATGATGTGGTGACATGTTTTGCGTTGGTCTGTCATGCTCTTGTCTTGTGTTGATCTCGTGTTGATCTGTCTTGTGATGTTGTGATCTGTCCTGGCTGGCAGTGGGTCGACATCGACGCTGAGTTTGAACGATGGAGTGGAAATGGATGTAGTTTTCACGCTCGGCACGTGGACAGAGGGCACCACGTACTCGTACAAGGTGAGCTACCTATTACGCACCCGTACGTATGCATTTCCCGGTAGAAGTTTTTTTTTTTTTTTTTTTCATCCTCGGGCGGATTGGTAAAAATAAAGCTCAAGCTCACCACACTTCCACGTTCCAATTTCGTGTCGTGTGTCAATTTAGCCCATGTCTCCCGTTGTAACATCAGAACAGGCTGTTGTTACCCCTGGAGTTTGGGCACGTTGACCCGATCGGTAGAATGATTTTCTAATTTACACGGCGCCAACAACTACACCAGTAGGGACTTCTGTCAGGCTGGCTGAAGCCAGATTTCACTCGACTTCAAAGGAATGCTCCGGCCGCCGAACTCTACGCTGAAACGACGGCTTTCTTAAACCCTCCCACCAACGCACGCACACAAGTTGACGACAGCTACATGTACAACCTATCCTGCTGCGCGAGTTCCTACAGTAGCGACAGCTTTAACTTTTTTTTTTCTCCTGATCTAGACCGCCACCCGGCATCTGCGTGGTACATGCCAGCCTTGTGCGATGCGGCTACGGCCCCTATGCCGTTAAAAGCCGTTTCGGGACTTGGCGGGAAAAAAATATTGAAAAATACTCGTCGCAGTAACGAGGAGTACTGCACCATCGGTCTGACGAAACAGCCGGCCTGCGGAGGCAAGAGGTCCTGCACCTGAGCTATGTAGAATGCAAGGATATCTCCGACACCCACCACTCTCGCCGGAAGTGCAGTATACGGTATGCTGTGAAGACAATAAGACCGTTGAATTCACACAGCACAGGGGGGCGCGATCGTGTTTTAGCGGTCGTTTTCTCGACGACGACGGTAAGGGTGGGTGCTACTTGAAGCCGAACATTACATTTTCGGAAGGCTCTCTCTCTCGACCGTAACTTTTCCGAAAACGCCTCCCTTGTTGTTGTTCGGTATTGGCAACCTTAACCTTCCTTCCCGCTCGGGATGAATCGAGCGCTGAAAACAAAGATGTGAGGAGGCACGTCAAGACGTGCGCTGTCAAGGGTGTAAGGCCGAGTGTTCCGCACTAAAACCTAGTGGTTTGGTGTCAGTCAAGGCATTTCAAGGCAAAGTCGTAGTTTGGTGTCAGTCACGGCACGTCAAGGCAAGTCGTAGTTTGGTGTCAGTCGAGGCATGTCGAGGCAAAGTCGCTGTCTGTCAAGGGGTGAGAGTGCTGTCTCATGACATGTTTGGTGATGATGTTGATGTTGATGATGATCGCACCCACCCCCATGCGAAGTGAACGCTCTTTACTCTTTGCTCTTTGCGGTCATATCCCCTTTTTCAGTCTGGTATTATAAGTCTGATACATACCAGGTACTACTGCTGTACACACTAATAGTTCCCGGACAGGTAAGCCGCATGATGAGTGATGCTGGTCGTACTGCTGGTTTGCAGCACTACTGTATTGTAACATAGTATTTCGGGAAAAAAAGGACGAAAAAAGAAGAATTGAAGAAAAAGAAATGCCTGTTTCGGATTGCAGTGGGAACAAATGATGATAGTTCAGTTGAACATTGAACCACCAATAAAGGCAGGGCCAATGCACCGTGACAGCGACAACAAGCACGAACACAGTACATGTGTACTAAGGTATAAATACCCCCAGAATGATTGTTAGGGGACCATTTATTCGAGTAAACCCGTTGTCTTGGGTAAGGTGTACATACAAACCCAAATCATGCCAGGGGCGGTCTTATCAACGGTCTTATCAGCGGTCTTATCAACGGTCTTATCAACCGCCTTATCAACCGTCAAGCGACGTTAGTGTAGTGACTATTAATAGTAGTCGTAATACGTACTTCGCAGCCAACTGCTGTGTAAGTAGTGAATATTATAGTTGGCAACTTACGGACGGCCACCTCACAGCCCCTCACGGCCCTGCTGCTCCTTGTGCCTTTTGTTGACGATGGTCTTGTGGGCTATGTGTGGCGATGGAATTATTATCTGTGTGAGAGCAACAGCAGGACGATGCTTGAATTATACTATTTGTAGTATATACCTGGTGAATTGTTTTGGGGGGTCTAGGGCAGAAGCTGGTGGAACTACAGCAGTATATACGATGAGCAATGATTGTTCAGTTGTTCGGCGCATAGCGTACGTATCAGGTGTGCACCAGCATACCTACTTCTACGAACAGGAAACCAACCAGTACGAACGCGCTATTCATGGATGAGTTCATGGTGGCATTTGGTAGATAATAACGGTTTCATCTTGGTCGCACATTGATACATTGATATATTATTGATGACGTTTGGTAAAACGACTGTTTCATGTCAAGAAACATCATACGAACGTTGTCACTCTGGTTGAAATTGTAAACATTGTTGCCTCCATCTGTTCTCTGCCTTCCCTTACCCAGTCCAACGTGAAGGTGCAAGTCGTTGGAGCCAATGCCGTGGAGCCCTCGATCGAAGAGTTCTGCCTCGACCACGATTTCGTGTCGCAGTTGTTCAGTGCAACTGTTCTGGTGAGCCCCCCCGCGTTGCCTCCACTCTGATTTGCCGGCCGCCACGAACTGCTCTCCTCGTGCTTCCCCGCGTTTCCCCTCTCATGCCCCCTTTGTCAGTGGTAGTACTCTACTTGTGCTATAAGATACCAAGCGTTTACACGGCACGGATCGCACCCAAACTTCGATCACAGTGTCCGGACATCCTTGCCCTGTAAAATCCTTTAGCGTTTTGCCAAACACGGTGGGCGTACGAAGGGATATGAGCGAAAACAGACGAAGATTTCGCATAGACATGTGTCCAAATTGGATTATTCGTCAACGATACCGGTACGTAGGAGCTTGACTCACATCTGGAAATTAACGTGGAACCTGTGCCAGGAATTCAATAACAGAATGTCGCCCCCCTCCCGCGCTCATCCCCCCCCCCCCCCCCCCCCCCCCCCCCCCCCCCCCCCCCCCCCCCCCCCCCCCCCCCCCCCCCCCCCCCCCCCCCCCCCCCCCCCCCCCCCCCCCCCCCCCCTCCCCGCTTCGCAGGATACCTTGTACCTGTACAACTTCGAGTTCGCCATCCCATCCGAGCCGACGTCGTCAGACCTATCCGTTGCCGCGGCCGCCTCCTCCGCTGCCGGCGCCTTCAACTGCGGAGAAGTGGACCCTACCCCCTCGCCGGTGATGACCACCCCCGCCCCACCTCCCCCTACTCCAGCCCCCGTAGCCCCCGACCCCGATCCCACTCCAGTACCCACCACCGAACCTCCTGTCCCCCCCCCTCCTCCAACCTCGTCCCCCGTCCTGCCCCCACCACGCCCCAGCCCACGACATCTTCGGAGGCCCCGGTCGCCGTTACCGCTCCCACCGCTGCTCCTGCCATGGTTGAGGAAACCGCTGGCCCCGCTGCTGGCGGGACTACTGCCCCCGTCCTTGTAGACACCGCGGCTCCAAGTGGGTCGGACACGCTCAGTCCAGCGACTGCGGCAGGGTCTACTGCCGCGCCTGCGGCAGGGAGCAGCACGGAACGGGCCACCCTGGCACCGAGCATCGGAGGTGATTTTGTTGTTGTTGGTAGCGACACGTTGCGATAACTGGTTTTATCCCTATGACCTATCCTGGGCGTAGAGTAGTGGAGGTAGCTTGTTGTTGTTGGCACGTTGCGGTGTTTTTGGGTTGGTAGACTGCTCTTACCCCCAACTTTACTCCTAACCTTAACGCTGGCTCCGAGCAGCGGAGGTGATTGTTGCGATGTGTGTGAGGTGATCGTTATTGTTGGTGTGTTGCGGTATGTGTGAGGTGGGTAAACCGTTCGGTTGATTGCTTTCCTTACTACTTACGCACCCACGATTTTCCTGATGGGCGCGCGGCAAGCACGAGCGGGGCTACTGCCGCTCATGTCGCTGCTGCTGCTGCTGCTGCTGCTGCTGCTGCTGCTGCTGCTGCTGCTGCTGCCGCTGCTGCTGCCGCCGCGCTGCTGCAGCAGCAACAGGAAATAGCAGGAAGCAGAAGCAGGTAGCAGCAGGAAGCAGCAGTAGCTGCAAGCAGCAGCAGCAGCAGCAGCTGCAAGCAGCGGCAGCAACAATTGCCCTAGCGCCTAATGTCAAAAAAATGGCGGGCGCGACCAGCTGGGCGCGACAAAGTATACGTCGATACATTCGGAGACTATGAGGGGAGAGGTTGAGGTGGCACCCCCCACGGCGTAGTCGACAATGGACGTTGGTGTATCGGCGTGCATACTCAGTCCTCATCGCTGCCAAATTCACCGCAATTTCACTCTTTATTAATAGCATACCAGGTATATATCACCAACGCGCCTACCTACGGTCGTTTTTGTCGTGCCCCTCTCCCAATAAACTCACCCTGTAGTCGTATCACGAACGCCCTTACTAATACCTATGTTTCACTGTAGTTGTGCCCCTTTCCCGCCATGTTCACTCCAACGCCCCTACCCATGACCGCTTTTGTTATGCCCCCCCCCTCTCCCGTTCTATGGACATACGACTTCGGCCACGCATGAGATCGAGTACATCTCTTCTATCGAGTACACCCCCCCTCTCCCGTTGAATCTCTGGAGAAGGATGCTTAAGATGTACCATAATATGTATTGGATAGAACGAACATGTTTTTTTTTTTTCTTGTGGATTAAAACACGATATTACGCCATAGTTAACAGGACCTATGGTATACATAAAAAAACTATATATTTACATACTTTTACTAACAAAATTTGGTCCCATTAACTATGGACCCCCGTAATAGTAGGGTTTTTTTTCGCTCAGTTTTACTGCGTGCAGTACCTCACCAACGCCCGCCCCTGCCTGTGGTCGCTTTATTGCGAAAGAAAACCTTTTTATACCATCAGCCGCCGACGTAAAGTATTGTGGATTGACTGGAAGTTTTTGTTTTGTTCTTGCGATCGCCCACAATTTTGTCATTCCCCTCCCCTCTCCTGTCTCAAGCTCTGGAGGAGGATGCTTGGGAGCTAACCTTTCGGATGCGTATACCTAGGTGTTGGATAGAGCGAGTATGATTGCATGCTTTTAACCAGTGTGCGTTTGTCGCTCTGTTTTTCCCTAATTCCACTGTGTGGTGTTATACATCACCAAACCCTTAACCACCCTTAGATACGGTCGCTTTTTTCACCCCACTCCCGTTGAAACTCTCGTTGCCCTTGTAGAACTACTTACTGCAATTTCGCTGTGTAGCACCTCATCAACGCCCGCCCTTAGCTGTGGACGCTTCTGTTTTTCCCGCTCCTATCGACGCTCTGGTCGCTCTTGGTTTACTTAATGTTACTGCTGTGTATCTGATAGTGTATATACGACACGAAAGCGCTTCTATTCTTTGGTGGCTCTTGTTGCACCCCGCTCCCTGTTGAAGCTCTCGTCGCCCTTGTGTTACCTAGTTTCTCTGTGTAGTAACTTCCTCACCAACGCCCACTCCTGTATCTATTGATCTGGTCGCTCGTGTTTTTTGTTTGTTTTGCTGTTTAGTACTGTTTAGTAAGTCCGTCACCAACACCCACCCCCTGTACCGGTGGTCGTTTTTGTTTTGTTTCCCCCCTCGTGCAGCTATGGAGGAGGATGCTTGCGAGCTCCCCGAGGACGATGGGTGCACGGAAAACACGGCGGTGTCCTTCATCAACTCCGGCGTCGGGTCTTACTACGACGATGCGTGCGGCACGTCACTAGCCGCGGAAGGCAACGTGCCAGGATGCGACACCAGTGAGTTTTTCAATCTCGTTTTTCATTTCTTGTTCCGTGTACAGCAGTAACTACAACAGGTAGGAGCTGGATGTCGCATGTATGAGAACCGAGTTGGACACGATACCGACAAACAAAAACACTAGTCGATATACCAGGCATACGATTTCGATATTTGATATCCCATATATGGAAGCTTTCCCTCAGTGGCATCATCAAAAACACGGGGGATGTCAGAGGATGGAGGCAAAAACGCGTTGGGTAAGATATATGGAAAGTTACAGTACGTAATCCGACATATATCCGAACTGCAGATAAGATCCAACGCTTGAAACCCGTCCGGGACTTGAGAGAGGGAACAAAAAAAGGATGCGGCGCCAGTGATTTTTCGTTTTTTGTCTTCGTTGGCGTTGTAAATATATGGACAGCATTCTGACGCGGGGATGGGACCGTATCCTCCCCCGGGTGATTAATACGGGTTTCTAAGTCACAAAAAAATGGGGGCATTTTTTTAGCTTCCTGAAGCGCTTGTTCTACGACCGCCGAGCGAGATTCATGTGTAAAGCAACCAACGAACACACGTTGACGACAGTTACGTTTGTTGGAAATCAGAAATTCCGAAATTATAACGTGCACCAAATCATACCGCCCCCTCCTCTCGCAAAAGAAAAAAATGTCGTTTCGTCCCGCCGAGAAAGACAGATGCCGTCGTCCCGTCCCGTCATGAAAACATGTAGTTAACGTCCCGTTCCTGTCATGATAAGTTGTATTTTCTACTGCGCGAGTTCCTCTTGTTAATGGTGGCGACAGCTACGTATACGTTTTCTTTTTTCTTTTGTGTGTGTACGATTCTCCAATTTTTGTAAGTCATCCAACGCCCACAAGTTGACGACAGTTACGAAAACGTATGGTACTGCGCGAGTTCCTAGCTACTACTATACTATTTTTCTTTGTTTATAATAACCCCGCTGGTTGGATTCGGTTTCGTGGAGGTGTTGGGTGTGTAGAGCACAGATTGGTGCGCTCCCCCCCCCCCCCCCCCCCCCCTGGCCACTCAGAACATAAAACAAATCCATATGCAAGGAAGCCCGCCACACAAGCGGTTTTAGTAAGATACAGAACACCCTTCATGCGACCCACCGAGCACCTCACGGCACTTCGTGCTTGGTTCAAGCAATATCTGCCTCGTCGGTGAAAACCGACGTGCATTGGAGTGATGCGCGGGTCTATGGTTATACGACTACGCCCATGCATGACATGAGCTCACCCCTCTACCCCCTTCCCTCCCCCCCCCCCTCCGCTGATGGTGGAAACACAATGCCAATGCCACGTTAAACGCCAACATCTGTGTAACGCCGCTCATTGACCAATTATTCCCGCTCGCCGGTCGCACCGCAGGCTCGTCGAATCTGTGTCGCACTTGCTTCTTCAACACGCCTCTGTATATCGAAAACAACCCTGGAGAGGAAGTGCCGAACTATGTGGATTGTCCGTGCTGCGTTCTGGAGGTGTATGACAAAGACACTGCGGCAAACAAGGACGGGCCTCGATGTGAGTTGATACTGCTACTTACTCGTTCTTGTTGTTTGTTCATTTTTAGTACGTTTACTAGGATTTCGTTAACGCAGTTTGCTGATTGGTCGTTCAGTTCGAAAGTTTTTTTTTTAGTGAATGAGTGCCAGGATCGTAGTTGTGCAGTACTCGTATATGCACCCGGACGCTATCAACTTTTATTCGAAATTTATGGTGTACGAACGTACGGCACTTTGGTTGTCACTACTTTGGTTGTTAATATCAACCATTCTCTGTAGTGGTAAGCATGGGTTAATTATTACAATGTGCGCCGTTTTGGCGTTCGTATCATAACTGGGCGTGTTTCTTTGCTGACAGGGAGGGGGCTATGAGATTTATGGAAACAACGTACTGAGCGCCCAAATGTTGGGGGTGTCTCTTTTAGGCGTAGATTGGTGCTCCGTCTCGAAAGGGATGCGTGGTCAATGGTCAAATGACTAGGGCAAGCAACAATCGAGAACCCCCCCCCCTATATTTATACACCTGGTATATGTAGGTTGGGTTGGCGTCGGTTGGCGACGACGCTGTAAAACACGCCTCTCACTACGTGAGCTAGACAGCCCGGGTACTTTTTTTCTTTTTTTTTTTAGCGGTCACCACGGCTGGCGGTCGAGTTGGATCATTTTTGTGCGGGGAGAACCGTCCCTCCGCACAAGGGGGATGATCGTATCACGTAGTGTGTATATGGTGAGGCACCCACGAGGCAGTTACATAGTAAACCCGTTGCTGTCTCTGCAAGTGGCCACACCAGAAATTAAATCAATTCATTGACGCTGTCATCCACATGCAAGAAAATTCGCCTCAAAAGCGTTTCTTAGTAGGATGCAGCTCAACCTCCATGCTATTCGCCCAACAACAACTCACGGCCCTTCCACTTGGTGCAAGCAATGCCTTTCTGGCCGGTGAAAACCCGACGTGCTCCGTCCCGGCATTGTAGGGATGCGAGGGTCTATGGTCATACGACTACGGCCATGCATGATAGTGAGTACGCGCCCCCCCCTCCCTCTAATATGCTCAAGTACGACTAGTAATACAATATTAAGAGCAGAACTGGGAATGCACCCACTCAAGACAACTAGAAACACGAAAAAGTTGAAATGGCAATATAAAGTAAGGAACATGCCAAAAAAGAGGTTGCCAGCCATAGTTGATGGAGCTGTATGGGAGAAAGTAACCAAAGCGCGAGCTGGAAGAAGTGGGATAACGTAGTTGAGAAATATTGGAAGGATATAGGGGGGAAACCAAGAAGAGGTGATGTCCGCCGGGAAGTTTAGGGGGTATTGTACAAGGCAGAAGCAGAAGAAAGGCTAGAAAGAAGGGAAAGGCTAGCGCTAAGAAACAAGGTGGAATCGGAAAACACTTGAAAAGACATACGGGGGTTGAGGGAAGGAATAGGAACAAAAACGTGTTTGCACGGCCCAATGGACTTCGCGAAAACGCTGAAACTGCGCTTTCGTGTAGGTGACCTGGACCTGCCAGAAGGAAGAAAGAGGTATACCAGTAGCCGAGTGGAGGAAGTAGATGCACAGATGTGCCCGTGTGGCAAAGCAATAGAGGGTAGAACTCACATAGTAGGAGAATGTGAAATAAACAGGAAGGAACGGGATGTGTTTTAAGAGAAGATGAGGGAAATAGACGAATGTGACATGGAGGAGTTTGATACACTAGATAGCAGCGAGAAAACGATCGCTATCCTAGGAGATAGACGGTAGCCACAGGCGGCGAAACAGGAAGGGGAGAAGGTTAGCTAAAGTTTCTATGTAATGTATGGAAACAGCGTAATGAGCGCCCAATTGTTGGAAATGTCTCTATTAGGAGCAGGAACGGTGGTCCGTCTCGAAAGGGATGCGTGGTCAATGGTCAAATGACTATGGCAAGCAACAAATGAGTACGCCCCCCCTCCCTTCTTCCCCTTCCCCTCCCCCATTCCCGACTCTGGCCAATATTTTTTCTGGCGATGTACGGGCATACCGGAAATATGTTTCTGGGCTGCCAGGAAGAGAACCTTATTACCTACCGCATACGTATTGGGGTCCTGGAGTGTTTCACGACCAGCCCCCGCCCCCCCCCCCCCGACCCTGGCCAATATTGTTCCCGGCGATGCCCACCCCCTTGCAGGTGAAAATATCACTCCTTCTCCCACCTTGATTACCTCCGAGCCGTCGTCGACCACTTCAGCCTCTGACCAGAGAAGCGTTGACGTGCTCTCGTTCAACGACAAGGGGTGGGAGGCTACGTCGGGAGAGGGGATTGCCATTGCGGCTTTGGGACTGTTCGCCGCACTCACGTTCTTCCCGATTTGCTCCAAGTAGATAGGCCGGGAAAGATCGACTGAAAACGCTCCGATTGGGTTAGTTTAGTGCCACTGACGTTAGGTCGGCGGCGGCTGTCGTTGTGCTTTTTTCTTATGATTGGCGCGGTCGACATCGTGTGTTTGTTGGGGAGGCGTCTGGTGTATGTATGCATGCGTGCGTTTGTGTAGTGAAACGTTGGTGTGTGCGACGTTGGTGTGGTGGTTGGTCTGGTCGACTGCTGATGTTGTGGCCTGTGCAGGGACACTCTGTTCTGTCTCGTGTTCTGACGCTTGTTAAGGTGGCAGGAGGCTTTCTTGCCTTTGCCCGTTGGCAGGTGCAGTCGGAAGGTGCGCTTTTGGAATATCGATAGCGCGGAGACAGTGGTTTTTCTTTCGAAGGTTGCGAACTTTCTCATTGTAGAGCAAAGCATCCTGAGTTCCTTTTGAGGATGTCGAGGCGGATTCACTCGGAAGTTTGCAAACTATAGCCCGGACAGTTGTTTTCATGTCGAAGGGTTTGAATTGCTCCACTTCGTGACAAAGTCTCTGAGTTTTCATTTAGGCGATCGGATATGCGCGAAGGGCCTAGGAAATGGGTGGGGGTCACGCTGTCGGAAGCCCCCTGCTGCACTCTATTATAAGGGGAACGACTGTCCACCTATTACGTATTACCTAAGGTTGTCCACAGTATGAAGCCGTGTAATTGCCACGATGTTCTCAACAGTTTGGAGACGTCTTTCGGTACGGAACGGAGTTTCACGTTTTTTTTGTCGTGGGTTTGTTTTGTCGCGGTCTCTTGTAAGTCAAACCTTACTAGCAAGCCGAAGCTTACGAGAGCGCGCCATTTTTTTTGGCAAGCCAGAGCTTGGTGGCAAGCTGAAGGTTACGATAGCGAGCCAAAGCTTCTAGCAAGTCAAAGCTAGCAACGGCGGTTGCTTAGCCATCTCCCGCGGGCGCTTTTTTTTTCGTTTAGCTACTACTGTATGTTGTCATCCTACAAGTCTCTTTATTTTCGCCTGCTGCCGTATTGCAGAAACGTATCGCATCGCTTGATTTTTCAAGCTGCGACTATTATTGTAGCGTATATGCATTTCTTTTTTCAAACTCGATTTAACACCAAGAAGGTACAGTAGATGCTCGCGCTTCGCATTGCAGCATTAGTAGTACTTGTAGGTCGCGACAGGTAAAGTTATTCTGTCCGCTTACTGTTGGATCTGTTGGCTTGGTTTACTGATTGTATCATTTTCGGAGAAACGTTTAAGTTCCTGAGCGTTTTTTGCGCGTCGCAGAGAGAAAAGTGTAGGAGTATAGGGTATGGGTATGTACGTGTGGACGGGTACTCTTCACTTGTAGTCTAATGGCAAAGTGGTTCAGGGCCTTCCTACCTCGCTTTAGGGGGTTTGGAGACCATATACCTTCCGTATAGTTTCAGGTTCTTGTTCTCAAGAAAACAATTTGTAGTGCTCATTCATACCGGTTGAATAACTGGCACCTCGTCTTGGTGGACGCCGTGGCCCAATTCTTGGTTGTCAGAAGATACTGGTTTATTCTTGTGTTCGGATGGAAAGTTAGCGCCATCTATGACGTGGTGATGTTTCATCCCGTTGGGGCTTGTTCGTTGTGCAGCGTGCGAGGGGCGCGTGTACCTTTTCTTGTACAGGATGGATGCCACTAGGGGCCATTAAGGGTACGGGCCGGTAAGCATTAAGGGTACTTCTTGTATGTACAATAAGCAGCACAGGTCTTGGGGGTGTTTCTCGTAGGTAGATGGTACGGCTCTGTGTTTTGATGTGGGGGAGGGGCAGGGTAACTCCCGCTTTGTTGTGCACGCTAGCGATACGGCCTGGCGCGCGTGTACCTGTTTTGTGCAGGGTGGATACCATTAAGGACCATCAAGGGGGTACACCTGGAATGCTCAATATGAAGTGCCGCTGGTGTTGGGATGTTTTTTGTAGGCACATATAGGTGGTACTACCTCGTGTTTCATTCGGAGGGGAAAGGTAGCTCTCGTTTTGTTCTTAGCATCGCCGAGGATACGACCCGGGACGCGTTTAGTTTTGTTGCGCAGGGTGGATGCCGCCGTTGAGGAAGGGCCATTAATGGTATACCTGGTACGTACAATAGTAAGTGCAGCTAACTCGTTTTGGGATGTTTCTCGTAAATAAGGTATCGTGCTTTTGATACGGGGGAGGGAGAAGGTAGCTCTTATTTCGGTCTTCGCGCCGACGATACGGCCAGTATTTTAGTGTGGGACCCAGGTAGCCCAGGTATATATGACGGCCTCTGATAACGTTCGAAGGGTGGTTGCGCAGCGGTGGGAGTGGTCGTAGTACCACGCTGCGCGCCTGTTGTACACTCCCTTACAAGCACAGTTCGGACTCTAAAAAGTACCTTTTCTCAACCCCTTTAGAACTGCTCCCACGTTTTTTCTTCACGAATTGTGACCCGACCCGCGGGTTGGGTAAGGATTTGTTTCGAAATCTCACGGGTCGGGTCGGGAAGTTTTCAAACTCTCACGGATCGGATCGGGCCGCCGTTTCTCGACTCGACCCGATCTGACTCACGAGGTTTGGCCCGACCCGTGAATAGCCCTGTCTTTGTTGGGGACAAACTACTTGGAATTAGCGTGGGATCGTTTTCGCGGTATATAGTGAAAGGGTTATAACCCAGAGCAGCCTGGGCCGGGTCCGCTTCGTTATTACCGATGCCGTTAAGCGTCACGTCTTCATTTTTTATATATATTTCCCCGTGAAGTCCCAAGAGGGGTTTTGCTGGTGGCAATTAATGTGCTGTAATACTAATTAAAAATAACAGGAATGCGATGTCCTACCGCTACCTGGTTCAAAACGCCTGTCTATGGCCTCTACGCTCGTATTGAAGAGACATCACTGTTTTTGATGTATTAAGCGTGGATTTTTTTTTTGTATATTCGTAGATACAGTAGTTTTCTCCAGGGTCGCTTCTCCCAATCACCCAAACCGTTCTCGTTAGCTACTCGAGTGGTTCATTTTAGCGTTACTCAAGCGAAAACGCACGGAAAACCGTCACTTTTTTTCCGCACATGCAAGTGTCAAGTCCGACTATTGGTGCTATTCACCCGTCTCGCAAGAAAACGTCCCGGCGTGCTGGGTCGCGTGGCGTGCTCAACACCGACGCCAGAAACGCCACCGATATTTATTGGGTACGGCAAGAGGAACGAACATCTTCATGAGGCAAAGACGCACCTTCGCATCATCACGGCTACGCACAGAGTACGTACAAGAGTAGTAGTTAGAACAGTACCTTGCTGGCGTGATTCCCTGGGTGTCAACGATGATATAGCGTTGTTTGCGTAAGCAACAACGCGGAAAGTCCTGTCCCGCCAGCTTTCCGGCAGGACTGCGCTCGCCACCACCTCCTCCGATACCCCATGATTACGTCGCGAAGGTCCCCGACGATGCCCCAGATTGCGCGCAAGGGTCCGAATTGGGCAGCTTCCTCCCTCCGGAGGTTTTCCCCCAGTGTGCCGGAGAGGTCAGCCAGAGCCCCCGGAACCGTCTCCACGAAGCTCCCAATGGAGGTTGATATCTCCGCGCTTCAGCGGACGACAGTACAAAACCTCTGGCCCCCGTGGATAGGCTCGCCTACGCATTCTGCTAGGGCTGTGGCGTCAGCTGGCTCTCCGGGCATCCGTCCTCGGACGACGACGACGACTCTTCCGCTGTCTCTGGAAGTTTGAGCAAGCATTCAAGCATCCACATCGCGTCGTTAGTCTTGCTTAAAACACGTGGACCGAGATAGCTCCGGGTCCACTACCCGCGCCATGTACGAGGTCTGCGGAACCATGGAGCCAGCTGGTGGCGATCAGGTTGGCTGACTGTTGGTCCGGCATACGCGGCAAGGTACGCGCGGGTTGTTCGGCTCCCTAAGTCCGAACCATCTCAATGATGCTATCCGTTGCGTATGCACCGTTGTTGCCCTTGGGCACGCCAATCACCTTTACCCTACCGCCTCCCGTTATATAGATATATATATATCATATATGGGTTGGATTGGCGTCGGTTGGCAACGACACTGTCAAACATGCCGCCCACTACGTGAGCTAGACATCCAGGGTATCGTTCTTTTTTAATGCGGAGTCAAGAGTCGGCTTGGACTGCCAGATTCAGTGCTTCCCATCGCCCATGGCGGGCCCCCGAACAGCGGTCGTTGGACGTCCCCATCACGTCTCGCCGTCTTGGTTGGCGCCAAGTAATGCACGCGGCCGCCCTATAGAGAAAGACATGATTCCGTCGCCACGCTGAACTCTCCAATCGGGGGCGCCCCCCCGGGTTGGTGGACTTGCCGCTTCCTCCTGTGAATTCACCGGTGTCGCGTTCTTGCGCCGACGTGTGTTCGGCATCACTCAAATCGCCAATATGCGGCTCTTCGGGGATCGCTAGGTCACTTCGTTCACCCCGACTGTATGCGCTATCCCTCGCAGGGGAGATGCTCTCCTGGCTACCTTCTCCTCTCTCGGCTGGAGCCGGGGGTAGCGTGTTGTCGTGAGGCCCAGGGAGTCGTTCCCGGCTCGTGCCGACCCTTCTGCTGGCATGGACGCTCGTGATCCCCCGTCTAGACCCATGCGGTCGGCCCCGCCTACTCTTCGTGGCCGGAATTTTTCTTCCTCACTCCCACACTGTTCGGCGTAGACGCAGCTACTTCATAAGTTGTAGAGGCGGCGCTGGGTCGCGGCACGGGAGCCTCCAGTTGACATGGCTGCGCTACGTTACTGTTTATAGAGATATTCCCGCTATACGTGTCTCTGCGAGCAGCGTCCGTCTGATCCAGTGAACCTTCCACTAACGAGTCTCTGCCCATCGCCCGCGCTTCCTCTCTCGGCTGCACCGACGTTGCGAATGCGAATGGGGACAGCTCGGTTCTTTCCTCGGCATCCTTTGGACTCCTGGGCACCAGCAGGTCGGGTGCGACTCTCTCACGTTAAGAAAGACCACGAGAAATTTCTGTACCTGGTACATGGTACACGGGGCCCACCATACACGTGTTGGCCCGTAAGATGTAGGGGAACGTCCTGTTAGTGAGTCCCGAAGTCGACTTTAAGCGGGTGACTGCCTCCTCCCGTCCTTCTGGAGGCGGAAAATCGTGACCTGCCTCTCGAGGCAGGCGAAGAGCGTCGCAGATGAGGGCGCACAAGACAAACGACGAAGTTGAGGGATTCCCGTGAGCACTCACCATCTGCTCGAACAACCCATGAGAGTTGGTCGTTACAAAGTGTACCGAGTCTGGCCGGCGAGGGTGTCACCTGCAGGGAACGGCCAACTGTAGGGCATCCCTTTCCGCCGAGCATCGATCCCCAATCGAGGGCAGAGGTGGCCTTCGTGCAATGACCGCCGGGTGGGGGGATCGGCGCCCAGCCGACCCAAGTCGCACGGCACTCGATGAAGGACCTCGGGGTTGTAGGCGCCTCGCACGAGACGTTCTGCACATTCCAGCGTGCATCGCGTGCGCACTATTCCACCCTGGGCGCACGGCAACGGGACAGGCCCGTGGCTGTCCTCAGTGTCCCACATTTGGTCTTTCAAGGCACGACCGCAGTAGTCGCACTGGGTTCCACCAAAGACCGGTTCCCTCCCGCCTTATACTTGGTCTCGCCCGCCTTCCCATTGCGCTACAAGGTTACAAAAATTGGACAGATCATGATTCAGATCGTTTAGTTCCCCGCCTGCAGTTATGGGCTGCTGTGCAGGACATATGCATAGTATAGATCCAACCCGGGAAATACGTATGTACTAGATGATGCGGGTTATACGGATCCCACCCGGCAACATGACCCAAATCATGCAAAAGATCGGGAATGTATCTGCCTTGAAGGATCTAGATCTAGATCGTGACGTAGGAATCGATAATCTGCCCGAGGTGTGCACGCTTCCCAACTACGACCGCAGCGCTTCCGCCAAGCGGTCCTGACACGGGATTCCCAGCGCGGTCGCACCGTCGAATCTCGAGAGCGGAGCCGCGGCAGGAGATCCACCAAGTATCAGTATCAGTATCAGTATCAGTATCAGTATCAGTGTCAGTATCGGTATCAGGATCAGTATCAGTATCAGTATCAATACCAGTATCAGTATCAGTATCAGGTAGTATTTAGTCGTTTGGCCCTCGGACCTCTCTATTCTCAACAACATCGACTGCTCAGAGCGCACATACCAGGTAGTGGGTAAGATCAAGTGATTAGGCGCGAGTCGACGAGGGAAGTAAGGGAAGGAAGTAAGTGGTGAACCCTTCTCTCGATAAGAATGAAGGCACGTACCGTAATGGGGGGGGGGAGAATATTGAGTAATTCAAAGCCTACTACTACTGCTGCTACTGTGTGTGCGACCCCGGGTGGATCTGAGTTGCGACTACTATTACGGGGGACTATAGTAAATGGGACCTACGGTACACACAAAAACCTATACGAATATTGCCCTATTTTTACTAACTATATTTGGTCCTATTTACTCTGGTCCCCCGTAATACTATTATTGTTATGCTTGCCATCCGACAATGTGTAGTGTTGTTCTAAAAAAGACTAACAGAAAGTGAAGAACTGAAGAACTATTGCGACTATTATTAGTGATTAAAATAGCAAGGAGAGAGAAAAACGGACGCAGCAAAAGTAAATGGGATGCTAGAAAACACAATACCACAGGTAAAAAATAATAAAAATAAAAATCTGTCCATCTAAAAAATAATAATGAAACATTATGTCCATCTTGAATCCAAAATTCTCCAATACCGCATACATACCAGGTGGTACACGTATTAGGCGATGGGATTGTTGGTAATCCTGTTGCACTTCTTTCATTGCTCCTCAAAGCCATTTAATATATACTCGTAGTAATAATTCGGGTGCTACGTCCTACGGCAGGTATAAATATCCCATACTATATAATCAAGTGAGCAGCCCCAGAATAATTGTCTAATCGGTGTGCTACGTACGTACCCCTGCTGATACCCCACCTTTTTTTTTGCTCATTCACAGTTTTTATTTGTTATCTTCGCCCTTCCTTTCTCTCGCTTTGATAAGGATTACCCTGGCCTGGGTCGTCGATCGATCTTTTACCCCTGGACCAGGTAGCTCACTCAGTAGGTAGCACCTTCACATTTGGCGTCGTCGGCAGGACACAGGTTCGAATCTCACTTCGAAAGTTTTTTTATGGGCAAATGCCAAAATCAGGTATACCTGATCCGTTTGAGCCAAAATCAGGTACATGCTAAAACCAAGTAAAAAACGCGCGCCACGAGCAGTGCGATGTCCACGACAATCCGGAAAAAAAAAGAATGCACCTAAAGCATTAAGCGTGCCACATGGCCTCAAAAATCTGAATTGTTTTGTTTTCTTCAGGGTGTATCATAGGTACCATGGGCTCCACTTGGACCTGCAAAGAGTCACTATTAATATGCTTCGTTTGTTTCGCCACGGCGGGAGCGCCAAGAGTATTTACTCTGTCTGGCGCCCCCTCCCGTTGACAGCTTTAAGCTTCCAGACCGTCCTCGCGGAACCGCCTGCTCGGCACGAAATTATCTTGCCGTACCAAACCTGAGACCACCTCGACGCGGGGTGCAGACGAAACGCCGAGTGTCCATGGTGCTGTAAAGACTGCTGTGAACATAGAAGACAACAGAGTACACACAACAACTAACTGAAGCACATCGCACACCTCAAAGGAGAAAAGTGAAACCAGCGTACGCATGTATGCATGTATACTCGTATACGTACTTTTGCGTACGACGTACGAGTACAGAGTTTATACGTCAATACGGAAGAATTTCAACCGAGGGAGGGCAGACGCATACGGAGAGAAAACACAGTGTACGTATGGCCTCTCTGATTGGTTCAAAGTTGGCCAAAATCAGTTGAAAGCTAGACAGAGTAGAAAAAATCAGGTGTACCTTGGCCTTTTCGTGCCCAAATCAGTTACGATGTCAGCTTAGCTTGGCCAATAGCAGGGCTCCTGGTGTGTGTTTTGTACTTGATTTCAGTATGTAACTGTTTTTGGCACGAAAGTGGCCAGGTATACCTGATTTTGGCAAACACCCTTTTTTTTATAGAAACGCTTGCGCGTGCGTCCCTAAAAACGTACGTATCTCCCTGGGGCTACCTGGTTCCCCGCGTATTGAAACGAAAAGCGGGTGTAATAGGTCAGCGTACGGCCGTATACCTTACCGATGCTCCAAAGATCTCGCCGTTCAGAGGGGGGGGGGAGTGTTTCAAGGATTACCCTGGGCTGGGTAATCGATCGGTCTTTTACCCCTACAGCTCAGTAGGTATCATCTTCACACCCTCCGGTTAATAGTCAGTCGTAACTCAGATCCGGAGTCACACAGCAGCTGCTGCAGGCTCGTCTCCCCCCTCCCCTCAAATACGACCCACGACGGACCGTTGGTGGGTTTCATTTTCATTTTCATCGCATGATACCATCCATCACACACAGCGAGAAAGAAGGCTTCACCCCTTTCTTCCCTGACGGGTACTGTATTGACTTTCCGTTGGCACGCCTACTACTACTACTACTACTACTACTACTACTACTGTAATACTGCTGTATATAGTGCTCAGTCAGCGCTGCGTGTGGCACGCGTCTTGTCCCATAATTTGTGTCTGAACAAGGCCTGACGTCTGAACACAAAAAAAAACATGGGGGGCTCGGCTGTTGCCTCGCTCGGAACCCCTGTCCCCTATTATACGAATATCTCTTCCAAGTAATAGGCTAGTATTATCATCATCCTGGACTGCATCCACAATAATATCAATATCGGGCAATGGTCAATTGGCAATGACACAACTTTTGGAGTACATCAAAGTTGGGTCTAGAGTTGGATCGTTTACCAGAGGACAAAAAAAGGAAAAAATTAATCGTGGACCTTCTTCCGTTGGACAAAGCGACTGTATTAATAGTTAAATTGTTATATTAATACTGACCGTAAGAACGAACGAAACCCACTTTGTTTTGCGCATTAATCTGGAATTATTCTTCTTTCAACTCGCCGACCTTCTAAGGATATCAAACCCTCGCTGCTCGTACCCCCACGAATAGAGTACTACGGTACATCTTCCTCACTGGTCTTCTTCCTCACTGTGCCAACCCTTCCCAGGCTGTCTCCCTAGTTCAACCAACTGCACTCGTCATGAACTCTATGCACCTCTTGCCCATCCCTTCTCTGTCCAAGCATGCCAACGATTCAATACCTCTTCGCCAACCCCAGATTTCCTCCGTTCAATCTTCTACACCACAAACCGACCTCACCGAGACTGAGACACGAGGAGAATATTAAATGGACATGAAAAAAGGAAGGAAGAGAGAGGTGAAAAAAATTCATCGCGAGAAAACAGGGAGAGCGGAACAACCAACAGAAGGGCGGAAGGAAACAAGGGACAGCGGTGGGGGTACCAAAAAATTAAAAAACTAAAAAATGAATACACAACAAGAAGCATCGGAAGAAGAGTTCATAATACTCGTACATAGTATAATAAATAGTTGTGTTTTTCCTTCTTTCGTCCACCTTGTAATTAAGTACCAGTACTGCATTACGCAGTCGTCAGGAAGGAGCGCGACAAAAAGAGAAAACCTCACCATCAACACTCCCCACCAAGTAAAAAAAAAAAAGCAAAAACAAACCAGTTTGTTGTCTAAACATTAATAAATCGTTCTTTCTACCCAGCTTCATCAGTCTACCCAGTGTCTGTCCTGATTCCTTATCCTAGAGAATTCTCCGGTGACAGACTCTGTGAGAGAGAAAAACAAAAAACAAAAATAATCGCAAATCCATGGGTAATGCAAGTGAAATCGTACCGGGTACGAGAACGCAACAACACAAGCGAAACTAGAAAATAAGAACTAAAACAAGACAACGGAAGAAAATCAAATGAAATGAAACAGAATAACACCAGGTACAAATGACGCAAGGGGACCAGAACTCGACGAATCAACACGAAGGAGAGAAATACATATACCGGCATATAAGGACGGCGGGGAGGGGAAAAGAAACAGAGAGACGGAGTGGGATTTCTGTACGAATTAAACATATACCAGGTATTTTACCTCGTATTTAGAAGTTAGGTTGTTATTGCTATGTACATACGCCGTACTGTAGTTCGTATTACTACTTGGTTTCCAAGTCAACGTATGGATAGTAATAGTAGTTATTAACATTAATACATAGTGCTTGTTCAGTACCTGGTACCTGGTATTTACGTACCAGGTACGCACGGAACTGGTACGTTCATACAGTATACGTAAGTATATAGTATGTACGACCACAGGCATGTATGTCCGTACCGGCAAGTTTCGGGAAGAGGATCTTACTACAAGCAGTTGTAGGTTCACAATCGAGACGTTGGGGTAGCTGGATTTCCACGAGCAAACATCAAGGAACATTTGCTGTAGACTACGTAATGTTACGGGGGACCATAGTTAATAGGACCTATGGTATACATAAAAAACCACATATTTACCTATTTTTACTAACAATATTTGGTCCTATTTACTATGGCCCCCCGTAATATTACAGTACAAGTAGTATTTTACTAACAATATTTGGTCCTATTTACTATGGTCCCCCGTAATATTACAGTACAAGTATATAGTATGTTGTACTGTACGGGTATGTATTATTACCGGGGACAATAGTAAATAGGACCAAATAATGTTACTCAAAATAGGTAAATATATAGGTTTTTATGTATACCATAGGTCCTATTAACTATGGACCCCCCCCGTAATAATAGTTACGCGTGCTAGGGTAGGGTAGGGTAGCGGCCACTCTCAATATTTGCCTTCCGAGGAAACTCACTGGAGGGGCTCTATACCCCACACAAACAACAAATAACTTTGAGAGAACATATGTATCAGGTGCCTACCTGATAAAAAAGTGCAACCCGTTGAACAATCTCAAAAGCCTACGAATATTAACAACGGGTATTTCGTGAATAACGAACGGTGTAAAATACAATTTTTGGTATGCCAACGATATTGGATTAAGGAACCCGGTCAGCCAAAGTCAGAAAACATTTAGGCCGACAACGTGCTACCACCCCTCTTATCGTAGCGTGCGTCGCTTCTCGAGTGCTGGGCGTTGCTGAATGTCGACGGGGTGAGAAGCTACCCCCATAAATAACGGTTCAATGTGAAGAACGCACATCGGTATGTACACATGGGCTTCAACGTTGATCAGGACGCTCGCTGCCAGCTGGACGTCGAAGTTGCTGAATTCCCCGCCGAGGCGCCCAAAGGCTCTCCACCGCGAAGGTGGCTAGGTTGTGGCTCCAAGACGATCAAAGGACCTTGTCCCGGTCGAGCGTTGGGTTGGTCGCTCGCGCGCTTTGGAGTTGGCTGCACAGCCGATTCGAAAAAAAAAAGCTGCTTCCACGCAGGGGTCGTTAGTGAGCGTGGTAGGGGTTGCACCTTTTGAGCCCAAACAATTGTCACGGACGGGGCTACTCAACCATTGCAACCACAGCGGCTCTCAAAGTACCCAACATCTTTACGAGTAAATCTCATGGGTAGTTTACGAGCAGTATTTTTCGTTCGAGACTGTAGATACATAGACTTTTAATAGCCCGCCTTGGGGTTGCTTATCGGGCTTATAGCTTATCAGGTACTTTTTTCTTTCTTCTCCAAGTCGGTGGTTGGGTAAGCCATAGAGCTCCTATACTATATTCAAGTGAGGTGCTACCCGTACCGTAGCACTCATTGCAAGTCTACCCGCGCTTGCAGTTCGACGTGGTGGATGAACGGTAAGCACGACCGAGGTAGCGGCACTCCCGGGAAGGGGCCGTCCCGAAGACCTCCCATCCGGATAACTACTACCAGGTGCCTGTACAGTATGTCTATCCTTGAGCTTTAGTCCGCAGTGAAAGGCTTCCCCACTTTCCAGTTGGTGAGGAACTCCAACGCGCTTCAGGGTGCGACATATCGCGCAAAGCAGCCTATTTTGTCTGGACTTCCGAGCGAGCCGCTTGGGAGTGCGAGATACACAGTCGCGGCTGGTGCTGGTTCGCGGGCGACCCAGCTCGGGGGGCATGTTGCGTATCGCGCGTATCGCATGTCCGTCCCCACTACGTTACCGTAGGGGCACGTAAGAGCCACGTATTAATAATACCTACCAGATGACGCGTGCCACGATAGGGCATGCCTTACTGCCTTAATGCCTTAATGCCTTAATGCCTTGTAGCACTTTATGACCGAAACTTTTCTGACGGATGGAGCTGCTCAACTGATAGCACATTTTTTCCCTCTTAGCACCTACTGCTGTACCGTACTGTACTGAGGCTATGGGACAATTTTTCGGGTGTAGCCTATCGTACCAGGTACACATTCTCTCGAATCCAGTGTGTTGTTGACTCGCTAATAGTACTACCGTAATAGTAATAATGCCTTACTGATAGTATCGAACTCCTCAAGTGAGGAAACTCATAACTACTAGCTGCATAGGTGCTTCCCCTATCGTGCGGCCATCTCATTACACTACACTACACTAGTACGAAAAAGCTTGAGGCCTGACGTATTTCTGCCTATGCTCACGAATTCCGACGCGAGAAAGATCCGAAGGGGTCCCGTTAGCCGCGCCCGAAAGCAGGCGGACGCTCCCGCCCCTGATAGGCTTCTGACACCGAAGCTACCGTCACATGCCCACCGAGGGGGGCGAGAGTTTACCTTTGAAAGAAAAAGACAAGCTGCCGATGTATCCCCGGCAGGGGGGGGGGTGGAGCTAGTCGAAAAGGTACCCTTGAAAACGGAAAACACAAGCTAGTGACGCCACATTCCCAGCGAGGGGGTGCGGGGGCGGGGCAAAACTGGCCTCCTCGAAAGCTGGCACAACATGTCATGGGCCTCGGCCAACACTCCCGTTTTATGTCCTCCGAGCGGGTTGTCCGCGCAGGTGGCCGGGACCCCCCCCGCCCTGCCCAATGTGGGCGTAAACAACCCTTGTGCAGACATTGAACGATGTAACACACCAGTAAGCGTACCGAACTGAGGGGTTGTTGACACCTTGTGGGCTTCGTTACACTGTTCGAAGTCCCCACAATGATTTTTTTTACGCCCACAGTGTGCAGAGGGGGGGGTCCCGGCCGCCAGCGCGGTTCAGGTGGGCTTGCCTCTCGGGTGTGCGAGCTGGTCCTGGGCAGCGACGTGTGCGCGTGCTTGGCACGGCTGACCAGCTTCCCCACGTGGCTGTTGTTGGGATTTGCGAAGCGTTTTTTGTGGTACTTGCATCGGACACTGCGAGCATGTTCAATTTCCGGGGACCTTGTGGCGGCGTCCTCCCCTGTGTGCGGAGATCCCGCCCCAGTCACGGCTCAGGGACACGATGCCGGCAGGTCATTTTCTCTTGAGGCCCCGCATGATAAATGTCGCGGATTTCTCGTCAAGCAGCCTTTCGAGCCGGTTGACGACTCCTGATCCAGGTAGATCCCGTTTTCACTCGGTCTCCCAAAGGGGAGGTGAGGCCCGGCAGAACTCTCGTTATGATCCCAGCCCTGCTCTCTATGGACACGGACATCCTCCTCGCTTTTGCCGACGGCAAACCCAGCCCCCCTGCCCCTGTCGACAGACGTGTTTGTGCCAACTAGTGAGCCCCCGACGCCAGCCGGCCCGTGGCCCGGACATCTCCTCCTTGAAGAACGACTATGCCTCGGCGGCTCCCGGTAGTTCGAGGATGTGCTCACAAACCCACCGCGGCCCGTCTTCGGCCCTCTTGTATTGTATTCTCCGAGGGAAGGATCCGTGTACTGCGCGAGGTAGCTACTTCTGGTCCGGGGAATTCAGCGGCCCATGAGGGTGGCCACTCGGTTGTCTTCCAGGCAACGCGACAGGAATACCGCGCCTCCGTCCATCCCTGCCCTCACCGCGCGCTCTACGACGTACGTTGTCGGTACCGACAAGGGCGCCCACCACCGTCACCCCTCCCTCTTCCGCGATTGAGACGTCGACACTTGCCAGGAGCGAATTATCATCCGCAATTCGGACGTCGACGCCTACCAGGCGCGAAATCTCTTCCGCCGTCGGAGTGTACCCTTTCGGAGGCAGCGCCGAGGCGGTCTTGGCGGGGTTGAAAAACGTCGCCGAATCCGTGAGCCTCGCGCCAAAGGAAAGGTATGGCTCTGCCCGTGGTCTTGTCGTCAGCCCATTAAGGTCGACGGTGATATCGCCCAAATCAGCACAGGTTTCGAGTTATTTATCCGTCGAACTCCGCGTGAACACGCTTCATTCAGCCCTGGTCGCAACGAAAAGTAAACATTGCCGTTCCTACAGAGTTCTTTTATCCCTCTGGAGCAAGCGATCGTCCGGTGCTCCTCCGAGTCCATCCGAAAGAAGATCTCAGCTGGTCTCTCGCCGTATCACTTGGCTACAACCGCGGTGAGCATCGTCACGCAGGTGGGTACCGCCTCAAGCGCAGCCGTCCTGTTAACCTCGTTGAATGCGCGGGAACAGTCGGCGAGAACGAGTCAGATGTCCGTCTCGTTTAGGACGCGTGCTCTCAACTTCACGTGCTCGGCCCCCGCGGTCATAGCGACCGAAAACGGCCTCGGTTGATCTCGTCCAGCCGCAATGTCCCTGCGGTAATATGAGCCACTTCGATCTCGCTTTTCCCCCTGCGCGGTGATTCTTCAAGAAGACCGCCAAACGTTTAGGGTGGGAACGCGTCAGGATTCTCCACCAGAAGGCTGTCATTCCCTTGCCAAACTCCTGTCGCCCGACGATAGTGTGGACTGTAGATTAGAAATGCGCGAATGTTAAACGGGCGTTTGCCGGGCACTACACAGCGCTGCGGGGGCTGATAGTGTCGAAGAGTCCCTGGCAGGCTACTCGTCGCCCGGGCGCCACGGGAGAGGACTTCTTTCCTCTCCCTCGACGGCACTCGCGCCAGTGCCGCCACCGCCGCCGCCGAGGTGGTGCAGCAGTAGTAGAACTTGCCCCTTCTTTTGCTAATTCCCTTTTATTGGTCAAATACTGATGTTCCGCGGTGTTTCAATGATCAAAACACACACCGACACAAAAAACACGCATCTTTGCACCCTGCCCCTGCCCCCGCTGGCACCCTGATCCCACGCCGACCAAAATTGAGGGTTGGTCACGGAAAATTGAGGATCGGTCACAGGAAGCACATAATTTTGTCGAACAAGTGGCAATCTACCCCTTGGCGGAGTAGTCTTCGGGTGGGAGAGTTCGGCCGCTATGGCGGTCGACGTCTTCTCGTTGTGGGCCAAGCGCGACTATGTCAGGAGGGTACGCGCTTCGACTTTCGTACCTCCGGCGTACGTAGCGACAAGCCGAAGACGCAATCGTGCTTAGCCTCCTTCGAAGGCTCCCTGCTGGCATACCTCGGCCTTGTGTGTCCACCTCGCCTGACGTGCGCAATCAGCCACGGGAACAAGAGGAGTATGTCACCGCTCCAGACTAGCGCAGACCTCTGCCGCCTCTTGATGTGGTCATCTGGCGAGTGCAGCAAAGCCGGCCTAAATATACCACCACGGCTTGATATCCCGCTTCGGCGCCCTCAAGTGTCGGTTCGGCGGACACTCTCTCAAGGCAGGATTGAAGGTGTCTAGCATGTGAATGCTCCGATGCTCATATGCACCAGCGACCTGCAGCTATACGTTCTTCCCGGTTGCGAAGCGTTACTGTGAATCTCCCAGGGAAACGGCATGGAGTGGTGACCCCACCCCCAGTCTGTGCCGGTACCATGTGGATATGTATTGTACCTGTGTCTAGCTATGATAGCTGCCAGCAAGGACGGACCCAAGTGCTGCAGGAGAACGCATGTCTGCGTATGTGCGAATTTTATGTGATTTGTGAGATGTGCACCATAAGCACCATACCCACTGAGCTGAAGCAGCCAGCGCTGACTACTATTGATATGTATCTCAGTGAATATGGTGTATATCTGACAGGTTGGCTAGCTCCCCTCTGTACCAAAGCTCTCGTCCGCGAAGGTCTACATCTCCCGTGAACCTCCCTGCCATCCACGCGGTCCAACTGCGAAAATTAGGATCAGCTTAAACTTTCTCCTCCGACGCGTCCCGTCTCGTGTAGCGGACTCCACAACCGGTCGTGTGGCAGCGGAAGCGGTACCGGTGCTGCATCCTTCGCGCGGGCCTCCACCACACAACGCGCGCGCAGCACGTGGCGTCAGTTTCGACATGACAAACGTACCGCTCGATACCTTTGCTGGAACGTCACAAGACAAACCGCGCATGCCATGTGGCTTCGGGTATTGCCGAGAAGCGCGGGGTCATGTCGCGTTTCTGGGGGGTCCGCTCGCCGCCCTGAGGGATCTTCCAGGTGGTGCCGCATCGGTGGGTAACGTAGCCCCCCCGCCGTTATATGCGACTCCTCTCCATTGAGCCTTTGGCTCCCCGCCTCCCACCCCTCATTCCGGCCGTCCACGGCCCACCGAGGTCCACTGCGCTCCCTCCCTTGTTCTCCTTCGCCCCCGAAAGGTTCGCTCTCTCTCCCTCCCCCCGAGCGGTTCGTTCTCTCCCCCTGCCCACGAGGCTCGCTCTCTCCGCTCCACTGCCGCCCCCCCTTTGGCCAGCGGCTAGAGGCGACACGCTACCCCCCTCGCGGAGGGGCTTGCTCTCGATTCGTGCCGGGCCCGTTCCTAGCACGGCGTTCCTCCAATCCGCTCGGTCGGCCCCGTGTACCCCCCCCCCCCACCACAACCGGGCATAGTCGCGGTCGCTCCAGTCAGGTGGTACCAAGGCAGCGCTGGGTTTTGAGGAGAGGGTTCCTAGACGTTCTGGTGGCTGGAGTGGCATCCCTGTCCCCGGTGGTCTGACACCTCCCCATGGCTTCACCCATGAGCAGCGAGCCGCGCCTACCCGCCCAATCTCCTCCTCCTCCTCCTCCTAGCTGTTCGCTCACGAGAGCTGGCACCGACCCCTGGGGCAGTACCGCCATCTCTACTGGAGATGGAGGCAGCTTGCCCCCTGTTTTAAGGATATATTGTACCCTGGGGTTCATGGTGCCAGGTGCTCCTTCCACTCCTCAGCATCGAGGGCCACCAGATAGTTTTATGAGCGGGTCCGACGTAAAGCCTCTCATTTAGAAACCGAGAGCAAGAGTCTGCAGCGGACCCGCCCACCCATGCGCTTTCGCACCCCAACCCAACCCCGACCCAACCTAACCAAACGCAACCCAACCCAACCGAACCCAACCGAACCGAACTTCCTGTGGTCACTACGTAACACGACGATATTAATCATTTCATAGAACTGGCGTTTACTAGCTGAGCTGCGTTTGTTGCCACGAGTGAAGGAAGGAGTGAAATAGTGTGTAAAACAACTAAATGCCACCCCAGCCATTCAGCTCTATCTGTTTTTTTTCCTGCCGCAAGGTGATTTCGTACTGGTACGTATGCTGCTGCCCTTCTTTTGTTGAAAACTTGTCTCCTGACTTTACTATTTATTTTTTCAAGAAAAAGGGGAAAAACAGAAAATGTTTCCTTAACCAGGAATTTCACGGAGGGCAAAACACCAGGAACGCCTGCGTAGCATTGCTCTTGTAGTAGAGCTGTGATTCGGCACGGCTTAAGTCACCAAGAAGTTATTCAGTCGGACCAATAGTTATTAATAGTCGTTTCCTGGAGATGTCGAACACCCGACGTGGACGTGTCGGTTTCCATACGTGTAGGAAGGATTTTTGAATGCGGGATACATTGCTCTTTTAGGGCGGGCTTCGCTGGCTGAACTTAAGTCGGCAAATCGGCCGGCCATCAGCTGGTTTCGCCAGCTGACTTGCCGACTACAGTCAATTAGTTGGCTATTGGCAACTACCGATTAGATACAAGTATTAGTCGTGATTTCCTACGTACTGCCCGCTCACAGCTCCATCTTTCAGGAGAAGAAATCGAGAAAATCAGGAATTGCATTGTACAAAGGACTAAACTTTCTTCGATAGCAGTAGCCGAAATAACAGTTATTGCATGCATTCATGAGTGCATGCCATTTCTAGGCGCCGTGAAATGTCCAAACTACATTTTCTTGTGAATTGTATCTGAAGCATGCAGGATCCCCTGGTTTTGGTGTGAGACACCACCACGCCCGAAGTAATAAGGATCGTAAGGGTAACTACATCAATACCCGAACAATCCTTATATCAACGGACAGCGGCAACACATACCATAACCTGTACAACTACCGCAATAATGCTGGCAAACACTTCATGGTAAACGCCCCAAGAACTTATTTTTCCAGAAAAACGAGCAAAAGCCGGAGTAAACGCTCCCACCTAAGCTGCAAAAACGCCCCGGGCACATGGTAACCCCCCCCCCCCCCCCCGACTTTCATTCTTGGGGTAAACGACTGCCCGGGTCGAGCTGGCAAGTCGTTTGAATGTGGGAAATGGAGCAGGCACAGGGGTGTTTCACATACTTATGGAATTGTAGAGTGAGACACGTACAGTAGTATCCCCCGCCACGTTTGCCGATAGAGCAGGTTCTCTTTTTCACTTACGCGTAACGTGCGTTGGTTGCTGATACGTAGGTACAAGAAGAGCGGATTTGTTCCACAATCCGGTCACAACGCAGACTGATCCGAAAGGACCAGGACACTCCTCGCCCTGAACCCCTGATTTCTCGTCTAAGATACGCCTCCCAAGTATCACATGTACGTTCCTATTACCTAGACTTACGTAGGTAATTACATGCCTTCCAAGGCAATAGCATAATATTAGCCCACTTTGATGAGCCGTATATATGCAGAAATATGGAAAACTGGGGGAACGCCCCGTTCCACGAACTAAACATGACTCGAAAATATGGCTCTTCAACACCCACTCCCACGTCTCTGAATGGCGAGGCTACTAAGCCGAAAAGGAACGACAAAAAGGGGGGAAGAGAGGATTCCTATCCGCAAGGGACCGGACAAACGACAGTGAACACAACAGGAGTACAACCAGCAAAGAGGGGGGGACTGGGCGAGGATGTGCCGACGGAAAAACGCGAAAAGCCGAGCTATATAGCGCCACGTCCCACATCTCTAGTAGCGAGGGGGGGCGAGGCGAAACTGGGTCGTTGCGAGCAAGTTCCATAAGAAAAAGTGGTATGCATTTTTCTCAAATAAAGTTAAAAACGAACATGCACATACATATATGTGTGGGTAGACAGCAAACAAACTCAGACCCGTCGCACGGAAAAACAGGAGAAAGAGAGGCAACACTGACTCGTGCAGTTCTGCACAACTATTGTGTACGGTATGTTTTTATACAAGTTAATAAAGCAGTTCTACACAATTGCGTTTGTAGAGGTGTTTGTGGTGAATGTGACTGTCTTGTGGTCGGTTGTGGTTGGTTGTGGTTGTGATGGACGTGGAGCGTCTTGACACTGAAAACACGATTTGAGACTTGACCGTCCTTCATATAGTCAGGCCACTATTAAATAATACCAGGTATAATAGTAAACGCGAACGAAAAGAGAAAATCAAACCCATTTTTTCTTAGTTTTTTTTACTTGGTACATGTCTCCTTCCCCCCCCCCGTTGTTTTCTTCCAGAATACGCCGCGGGTACATGATAGACGCGCCGGGGCACCTATTGACGATCGAAAAATTATAGCTCCTCCTGGGGCGTATATCACGTTTTGCTTGCTGCTTGCTTGGCGTGTTTCGAGTCCCGACCTTCCGAGTTTCGACCTTCCGAGTTTGGAATTTCAAACACCCACCACAGATCTTCTACCAAATGTCGCTTTATAATTCGGATTCGGCCGGCTGAATGGCGACTGACTGCTTTCGTCTTACGAGTTTTTACCACAGCAGCACTGACACATACCTGGTACATGTATTGTATCATTATATATTATTAATACTATATATACTTCCGTTTGCCGTATACCGTGAATACACCCATCTATATATACTGCTCGCAGTAATGTAGTGCTTGCAGTATCTGGTACCTGGTAAACAGCATTACCTGGTAAAGGTATACCAGGCAATATGCTATACTAATATTAATAGTACGTCAACAACGCTCGCTGTGAATCGACTGCAACATAATGCGTGCAACCTACAGCAGCAGTATAGTATTAATAGTACGTATACCGGTATCATGCAGGTACCAGGAACTGTGCTTTGCAGTAGAATTAGCTGTACTCGGAATAGCCTCCGCTTGTTATGTTGTTACGCATGGCATATCGTACCCGGCACGTTTTTATGTACCACTCTGTCTGTCTGTCTGTCTGTCTGTCCGGAAACGATTGGTCTTGGCCGCTTACTGCACCCCCTCCCCCCCGCCAAACTATTTACGAGTACTACTGCTGTTGTAGTTTGTCCACAAAAACGTTGTTGCAGTTCGAAATATGTCTCGCGTTTCCGCCTTGGTCACCATCATTATGGCATTGGTACGTACTTCTGTACATACATGATGTGATGTATGTACATACTCATCTTCTGTGGCTTTTATGATTGATGAGTACCACCACAGGGTACATAAAACCGGTACCGGGTGCACGGATGTATAACATTATTATGTCTCTCCTCGTATGATGCCGTATACCAGGTACAATATACCTCTGGTACCTGGTACGAAACTATTGCTGACTGTAATACTATAGGCTCTGTAGTATTAATAGCAGTAGTTACTACTGCCGTAGTACTGTAGTAGTACTCCATTTACCAGTGCTGTATGTGGTGTATGCACCACAGCAAGGGTACCGGGCATATTTCCGGTACAGAGCTCGCACACAGCACAAGTAAAAAAAAGGGTCCGTATGGTACTATTAATACCTGTGGTATGTACACCTGGTACATACGCGTACGTACGTACACGTACGTACATGGTGTATACCTGGTATTTTATTGTACAACGATTATCTACATGTATGTATGTACTCTTTTCAATACTATTAATACTGCTCACAGCTGTCGTTTCAAGATATATTTATGTATATATGCGCATATACCTGGTATATACGAGTCACTATATAGCCGGCGTCCCGGGTGGCTTGGTAGGTGGTCCGCGAGCCTATCAAGATCAATTTGGTGAGTTCGAGTCTCACCGAGTGCATGCTCATAGGGACTTTTTCTTGCATAAAATTGATTAGCGGAAAGCGCGAGAGCGTGAGTTAGCTGTACATTCGATGAAAATCGACGAGCAGTGGGAATGCTGAATGAACCCTATGCGCGATAAAAACTAAAGGCACGTACCGGGGGGGAGAAGGGACGACACCTGTGACCACGGCTTGTCCAGAAGATCGTCGAGGGTAAAACCTCCTACGAGTACGAGTGGGCTGGAAAGTAAAAGTGATGATGAAAAAAAAAAAAAAAAAAAACCTTTCCGGATGGAAATGTAAGGACCATTTTTGGTCAATAATATATTCGAGTTTATTATTTTCTTTCATTATGACGGAATGTTGGTGTTTACTGATGATATACGAGTAAAGACAAGCACAAGCCACATACTCGCAACCCAGTAACACAGCCCGCAGCGCCCAGGCGTGGCTGGTGGGTAAGATTTATCCCCGCAACCAGAGACAGACAGCCTAAATGTATGTGCCGCTGCTGTACAGGCAGGGAAAAAAAGGTGGTTGCGGGCCACCTCGCGTATGCAGCCGCAAATGGGGTGCTTCGATTGGTGATTCAAAAATACTGGTTGATCACGGACAGGTCGCGGTCGAAAGATATACCAGGTACCAGGTATCAGTCTGTGCGTAAACATTAAGATCGTTTATTACTTTTGATAATATATCAACAGTCCTTATATTAGCGCACATAGCGGATGGAAAATATACTCGGTGCGACGCATAAGATATCAAATCTTCGTAGAATCAAAATATCTTTGAGCGGACACCGTATATCGAGTCAATAAATATCAACGATCAACGATTGTTATTATTCGGTGTTCCATGTTTTTCACCCTTTTTAAAACCGAAACGTCACAGGAACTTCCAAAAATTGTGTGAACGGGTTTTGACAGCAGTTCCGGGCCGGGTCGCAACAACATCTTTTTTTTTTTTGGGGGGGTTTTGCATTTGGTACCCAGACTCAATTAAAATCGAAATACTATCTATCTATCGGCTTGACGCGCAAACAAACATCGTCCAGAGGAGACAGCAGCAGGCAGGCAGGCCGACAGGCAGCAGCAGCAAACATTGCAAGCATTGCAAGGTGTCTCCAAGCATCAGGCGTGTACGAGCCCCCAGGTGAGCGGCAGGCAAGCGCCGGGAAGATCACCTCCGTTCCTTTTTGCTTGATGATGGAGAGAGCGATGTCGCGTGGTGATTTGTCATGAATGATGAGGTTTCTCTTTGCTTTTCACACGAGGCATAGCAGCATGGTACAGACGCCTATTTTCACGTAGTTCCAACGTTGCAGTAGAGTACTCGGAATTGTTACTCGTATCTGGTACCTGGTACATCACATTACCCATGACTTGCCTCGTACCCAGCCAACCCAGAACTCCTGGTCTCCCGTCTCTAGAGGCACCCGCCCCGAGCAGAAACGTAAGGCCCGGCCCCGTGCGGTGCAGTGAGTCATAGCACGAGCAAACACGCATAGAAGTTGGAATGATCTCAGTCCAATCGATACCCATCATTCATTCGTGCATTTCGTCGATCAAACCTGATCCGAAGTTCTAGCGGTCTGTCTCTCTTTGCCTGCATGGTCCTCTTGATGCAACCTATACTACGAGTAGTACATTTTGTTTTTTGTCGACTTTTGATCTGTTGATCGACCCAATATTCTATTTGCCTGTGAGACCTGACAAAAGTGCAACCAGTGTCATATCAGCAACCGCCCAAACCCACTAGTAATAAGAGGTTCCCTCTTCATTGCATTGCCTCTGCGTTGCCCTCCCCACTCCCTCCTTCCCTGCCCGCAGTCGTCTGCCCTTAGCTTCTGTCGGCGAGAGACGGACTCCATAGGGACGCCCGTTCCCTGGTCGACGTACTCTGTAGTCGCGATAATAATGTCGAACGCGCATCGGCGGCGAAGAGATGAAGGGAGGAGTCCGAGGAGACGCGCAGAGAGCCTTGGGGCAGAGCGACATTACCGAGGACACGATCGAGGACTCGTGCCAGGACTCGCTCACTCGGCTGCTTCTAGGAAGCGACCGAGTAGTCCGCTAGGCGTATACAGCAGCAGCAACAGAGTATACGTGTTGACGTGGCTCGTGGGGATCATGGGAATGGGGCGGGGACGCGTAAGCGCACAGTACGTGGACGGTGGGAAGGTTTCGATGGAATGTGAGCCTTGCTTTTGCCATGGCTCGTCTGACGATGGCACCATCAACGTGTTCCGGAGTCCATCCAGCAATGACCTGGTGAGAGCTGGGGAGTGGGTTGTAGCATGCGAGACAGAGCGAGAGAGACGTTGCTGTTCCTATCGTACATATTTTGTCGTTATATCGATATACGTACACGAAACGTATGATGATGATCGCCTCTTGTCTTCGACGTAATCAACGTGGGCTCTGCGTCTCTTAAGCCAAAAGCGGGCTCTACTCTTACGTGGCGGTTATTTATCTATGCGCGGCGCCGAGTATGGTTGCGCTATTGCAATTGCGCTGCGCTACGTATTGCACTCGACGTACGAGTAGGGGCCTTGCAAAAGAAAACAACGACAACAACAACAACAAGCACCTGTGGTTCGCGCAGCAGCTTCTCTGGTTGGTCGTCCGACGACGTACTATCTTATATGTGACAATACCATCTTACTGCTGTCGTACTCGTACTTAGTTTCGTGTGATACAGCAGTACCAGCTCTAAAATATGAGAATTTACCGCAGTAGCCAAAATGTTACCTAATATAAGACTGAAGACAGAACTAGATGCAACATTATGTAAGTCAAGAGTTTCGTTCGAGTAGAGGGTCGAGAGCTCTACAGGGTGAGTCGACAGCAGTATGTGCAGCAACAATTGCAGTACCAGCAGGTATTTATTAATAGTATATAGTTATATAGTAGTTATTACCCTATATAACCGAAATACGACAACCGATGTCTTCAGCAGTCATGTCCTCGCAACTCGTACTCCACTATCCAGTATGCTCCCATTCCCGCCTGCTTTCACCCTGCACCACTTTACTGCTGTATGCGCACGCGAACACGCACGGCGCTTGGCTTGACCGTTCCGTATACATTTTTTTTTTTTTTTTTTTTTTTTTCATCATCACTTTTACTTTCCAGCCCACTCGTACTCGTAGGAGGTTTTACCCTCGACGATCTTCTGGACAAGCCGTGGTCACAGGTGTCGTCCCTTCTCCCCCCCGGTACGTGCCTTTAGTTTTTATCGCGCATAGGGTTCATTCAGCATTCCCACTGCTCGTCGATTTTCATCGAATGTACAGCTAACTCACGCTCTCGCGCTTTCCGCTAATCAATTTTATGCAAGAAAAAGTCCCTATGAGCATGCACTCGGTGAGACTCGAACTCACCAAATTGATCTTGATAGGCTCGCGGACCACCTACCAAGCCACCGGGGACGCCGGCTCTATACATACGTACGAGCTCTGCTGTTTTTTCATAGATTATTATCTTTTTTGTTCAAATTTCTGGCATACACGTGTAAATACGTCTTCACGAGGATATTGTACGGTCAACTCGTTTCAATCTCGAAGCCCTGCCACAAGCATTGACGGGCGTATCGATATATATCATATCGGCTGCACTACCGCAGCAGCAGCAGAGTCAGTAGTACCTTACCCGTTCTTGCTTCATAACTGCCGTAAAAACACCATTTTTTCTAATTTATATTTCCCGACTTGTCCCGACTGAAAATAAATGTGAATTGTCCGTTCCCGATGGCACCACAAAACACATTACGCCTTTCGCGGTACGTGCCATAATTACCAGGTATGTACGTTTATATACGACTCTCGTCTACTCCGTCCGTCAAGCATTTTACGTACAATACCTAGTTTCATAACAGGTACCAGGTACATACGTACGTATCATTCGTACACACCGTCATATTCTACGACGAAAAGATGGTCTGATTCACGAAGTTTTGCATCGCCCTACATAAGGATAATGCCAGGATACGATTCACATTACCACAAGAATAGGGTACCTCAGATATCTGCGTATCTGGGTCCTTCTTTGTGGCAGTACTATTTTATTAATCGTATTAATTAATATGAATATTATTATCAGTTTTAAATAGTAGCCTTTAGGACTGCACTCCCGTTTTGGGAACAGTTGGGGATAAATTACTTGGAATTATACCGTAACTTATGCGTATGTACAAAGAGGTACTTGAAAGGTTTTGCTACTGTTTGTTGGTCTATGGGTATGTTGATGTATGCGCGCTCTTAAAGTCACGATTGCACCACGCAAAGGAATGTCCCTTCGCTCTCCGCTCGCATTGCAAACTTCTTTGGTCATAAATATAAGCACCGTTTCACTTTTTGTATCAGATGTACCTGTAGTATTAGTACCCAAACGGTCAGTATATTTCCGGACTGGTGATACTCAGTAATTGGTACGTGTACTGCTGCAACTAGTGTAAGACATACGCGTACCGCGGGACGAACCTTGTTTGAAACCGGCTTGGCAGCTTGGTCGCAAATACAAGAGACAGCAGTATAAAAAAAATCAGTAAAAATGTATAGACGAGACGTATTACACAGCTTGTATTCAATCAGTCGGATTCACAGCTGACGTATTTCAATTTTTATAATCGAGTACTGTCTTGTGTATCATACCCCGTACCCCGGCCCTCACGTGTCGATCTGCTATTTCAGTGCGCGAAATGGTACTGGCCGAAATCAATTGGAAATCGAACCAGCTGTAAGTATTATCGTCTCGTCGACCCTGGTGGCATCCAGGGGAGTCTCTGGCCAGTACAGACTCAATCGCGAGGGAAATAATGGAAATCGCGCGCGGTTCACGCAGCTTGCAAAGTTGAGTATTGACCGATCTGCCGATCGGTTGAACTCACAGCTGACGTGCTTTCTTTGTTTTTTATAAAAAATAGTTAGATCGCCACAAAGGGCGATCAATGTAACTTAGTTTTATCGAACAGACTGATAGGGATATTGCGGGCAAACGACCGGCACTCAGTGCTCTCTGTTTCCTCATCTACCTGGTATTACGTATTTCAAATGTCAAAGACTCATAAAATGTCAAAGACTCAGCTGCTCAGCTTTTCGGCTGTGGTCGCTCTTTGGTGTTGTCGATTCCCACTGCCCACACCAACATGACCATGCATCATCTGTCATTGCTTTGGACTTCTGTTCAGAGAATGGGCAATAAAATTACCTACTACCTAACCACCCTGGCGCAACATTAATTTCCCATGTCAATATTTATTACCACGAGTAGAGTATTTTAGTACCGGTACGTGCTGCGAGTACGTGTGTGTGTTCTTCACATTAAACCGTTCTTCTACTCGTCGACATCCAGCAAGCCCAGTGTCCGTGCTGATTCTTCACCCTAGAAAGATACGAGCTCTGTGGTCACAGACTACGACACAGCAGAGATAACACACCGTAATGCATTAATAGCCTACGCAATACCATGCCTTCGCACTAGGTGCGGCCGACATGTGCCAGTAGATAACTCGTAATTAATTCGTTAATGTACCCACTACTACGACGTGGATTTTATATACCTGGTATACACTACTTATGTGCCGGATGCGGGGATTTGTTTTTCACTGCCACCAGGTTGTGGGGAGGACCCCCTATAACGCTACACCCTCTGAGCTACACGAAGAGAAGCTTGCTGCAGACCCAGGTCGAACCTGAGATACACCCATCTCACAGGTATATATGATGTACCAGGTATAAATCAGCTACAGGCGCATGTATGATTCACTGCTGCTGTACTATCACTTCAAACAAAACGCCGGGAAAACATTTTTATTCTGTCCTAACAAAAACGCCGGCACAAAAACTTGCCCGATGACGCTTCACTGATTTTTGATCGATGATGGCGATACCCCAGGCCTCGCCTTCATCATCTTTGGGATTTTTTTGTTTCTCATGGGCAGCAGCGTAGCCTGCTGGTGGCTGCTGCTCTGGCGAACCCTTGGAATCGCAGTTGACACCGTACATTTCGTGCCCACGATACTAGTAATGTTAACATTACCTGGTATCTGGTATACTTCTGTAGCCCGTTGCCCATCGCTGTACCAAACGGGGAGTATCCGCGGTAGATGTGCCCGCGGAGGCACGATACGATCGTACTTATTTCGTGCCCATACAGAATGATAAAATGATCTGTACCTGGTACATCTTAATACGCTGTTTCAAGGAGGTAGGGATTTGTCGGGAGACTTTTCTGTCTTGGGCTTGCTCTCCCCGGCGGTGAGAGTTTTTCGGCCTCGGTTACGTAACGGCGGCTGCCACCCCGAACCGGAACTCTAACCGTAGCCCTCCCTATCCAGAGGCCTGCTCGGTTGGTGTGTTGTCGAGTCGTTGTGTTTGGAAATATTATACAAAAACAGGACATCTACTTGTAAGGAATTTCGCCTGCACGGGCAGAACTGCGAGCTGCGAGCTCAACGCGAAGCTCGCAGCTCACAGCTCTCACTTCGCCAATGATGCGCGATCAACCATCTTTGGCTCAACTCGTAATACCTCCGTATGTACTACCCCGCAACATCTTGTTCAACATTTCATGACGTCGGGCTTCGCCAGTATACGAGAGTTTTTATTTACGTTCGTGTTGTATATTTTCTCTCTTCGTTTGTCTTCCGCCACTCTCTTTTTTTATGTGTATCTTGGTGTATGTATTGTACATGTCGTATCCAGTACGAACGATGGCATTTTGTGTTGTAATGTAAAGTTAAGATGTAAAGTACAGAAAGGTTTCGTGAGGGTTGAGAAAACACATCACACCACCCTTGGTCACCATGGTTGAAGCACACTGCTTGTACGAGTGAAATTAACTATTGCTACGTTGGTGAAGTCTGATTGCCCTTTTATTAGTGTGTAGGTTAGTTCTATTCACTTGTGCTTGTATCATATCGTGACAAAAGCAGTGAACCTCAACCGTAGTGTCGAATATCTTGGTAAAACCGTAAACGAATTTTGTGGGAATTTCACACCTTATCAAACGGGTACAGGTTTGCCGAAAAAGAGGCGATTGCGTTTTTTCGAAATGACCCCTGGAAGAAAAACCTCCATATAGTTTGGAAACCCCTTCGTAATTGCTTCGGTTGCGCCGCTTGCTGTAAGGCGACAGCAGCAGCGTCTGCTGTCTCAGCAGCAGCAGGGATACGTTTGCGGACTGGTACAACAGCAGCTGCTGTTGGTGGTTCGTGCTTGCGATGTACGTTTTTTTGACGACGAAGTTGTTTCGGATTTCGCATTTTTTTTCAGAGCTACTCTTGCTATTACTAATTAAGGTACGACGTGGATATCTACTGCAGTGAACTATTAATATACGTCCTACTATTATTCGTAATAGGATCACAATATAAATCAATATGACAACATATACCCCTACGCAAGACTGCCTCCTGCCGTCGCTGCGATTGCTTGCAGTAAGTAAGCAGCCCACGTGCAGCAGATAAAAAATAGAACGGGATGATGTAACGCATTGTCAGGTTTTGCCGTTGATGTTCGCGGGCGACGTTCGCACAATTCTTCATTTTGCCGCGAACGCCCGACGTTAGCACTTTTTCTAGCCGCAACACGCGTCCCTGCTTAAAAAGAAGTTGCTCGGAGATCTGATGTTCGGATCACAAGCTGATCGAGATCTCGATCAGGATTGCTTTAGATATAATATATCAACTTCTCGTCTGAAATGATTTATATCACCGAGGTTTATTCTTTGTTTGCGAAGTTTAACCAGCCTTTCGAGGCTTTTTCTTGACGGCGCCTGCAGAGAGCAGAACAAGGGTGTCTGTATCTAGCCGTGTAGCCACAGACGCAGCAGTAGCTGCAGGGCAGGCTATCTACCTGGTATGTATATTTTTGCATACCTGGTATATAATATACTATTACGAGGGGCCATAGTTAATAGGACCTACGGTACAGACAAAAACCTACATATTTAGGTATTTTTACTAACAATATTTGGTCCTATTTACTATGGTACCCCGTATTATCAATACGCACGTTCGCCAATACCGGGAACCAACAACGCTGCGAACGTGCAACTCGATGAACCTAACGGGAGATGGACAAGAGGACCCCCACAGTTGTATGATACCAGTATGGTACAGGATGAGTGGAGGTCAGATGAAATGTCTCTCATGCATCTATTTGATGAGGACAGGGAAACAAGCTACATGTAGACATTTTGATGCACAAGCACGTGTAGGAGCAGACCCCCCCCCCCCCCCCGCGCGCGCGTAAGACTATGGCCGCTCTTTCGGTGAAGGACGCCATCATGAACGAATGGTCCCTGTACCGGAACCAGAAGCAGATCGATTTCAACCGTGTGAAGATCCTCGGCGGCTCCCTTAGGATGTGGGCAGGAAAGCAAAGCACGTTTCCGATCGTCGCCAAGCTAACCGCAAGTATTTCGCTGTGCCAGTATCGTCCGCCGCAAGGGGACGTCTGTTCTCAGTAGGAGGAAACATGACCACGAAGAAGCGCAATCGCTCGAGTGCAGAGATGGCTGTCGATATCATTTTCTTGTACGAGATTCTGAAGAATAAGCTGTGGTAAAACGTGGTGGCTGGTCCTCGCCATCTGTGGTACCGTGGTAGCTGTTGGTACTCGTGGGTTGACGTACTTCACCAACGAACACCACGGAAGTCTATATATAATATTAATCGTAGCAATCAATGTACTGCTGTAGTGTTTGGTGCGTAGTGGCATGTAAAGGGCTTTGCAGGAGAGGTGAACACGAGAAGACGGATGCTACGTTGCAGTGTATATATATATATATTTTTTTTTTGTTTTTATATACAATGGACCAAATATTAGGACCTACGGTATACACGAAAACCTCTATATATCGCTTTTTTTACCAACAATATTTGGTCCCATTTACTATGGTCCCCTGTAATAGTAGTGTAGCGGTACCATACACTAGGTATAACAGGCGCAGGAGACGTCAGGTGACGAGCCAGAGAGGTGGGGGCACCGCATGGCGGGGAGAGGCCATGCGGACGGCTCAGACGGTATACCAAAAAAAAAGAGAAATCAACGAAATGATAGCAGTGATGGAGGTCTCGACCGAGATTGATCAATCAAAATAGATGAAAATAAACTTGAATGAGATTGATTTTTCAAACTGGAGTGATTTGATTCAAAGAGCAAATGATTATTCAGTTGAGACGCAACAGCTAACAAGTCAAGTACACCCAGTGTCCGTCCCGATTCCTTATGGTGTTCTAGAGATTACTGCTGTGGTGAGCTTAAGCTTTATTTTTACCAATCCGCCCGAGGATAAAAAAAAAACAGGACAACCTATAAATATGTGGTCATTAATATATTTATCATATACGTAAGTGTTTGAAGTACATGTATGGAAGTGTTTGAAAGCGTCTCTTACTAATAATAGCCACCAGAGCTGCTTGGACGGCCGCTGCGGCAACAACGAGAGCGCGTATTAATGGCAGTAGTGGGCCCAGACAATCGATCGATTTTCTTTCTTTCTACCCACCTTTATCAGTGCACCGGTGTCCGCCCTGATTCCTTATCCTGTTGAGAGAAATATTTATACTGCTTATAGTTATGTGGCGACAGAACTGTGTGCGTTGTCTTCACATTAAATCGTCCTTTCTACCAAACTTTATCAGTACACCCAGTGTATGTCCTGATTCCTTATCCTAGAGAAATACTAATTCTGTTGTCACAGGTTACTACTGTTTTGTGAGAGAGGAAGAAAATAAAAAATAATCGCAAATTCATGGGTCAAGCGAGTACGAGAACACAGCAACACAAAAATACCAGGAAATAAGAAAAAGACAAAAAAAATATAATATTTCCGAAATGAAACAAAATACAAATGACCCAAGTAGATCAGTAAGGCTGCCAAGGGGAAAGCATACGTACTCAAGAAGGACAGGTAACTGCTGCACGGACGAAGTAACACGAAGCAGAGGAAGATACCGGCATACAGCACAGACAGTGAGGAGGGGAGAGGAAACGAAGACGAAGAAAGAGGGACCAAGACTGAAGAAAGAAAAGAGAAAATAGAAGGAGAAAAGCGTACTCCATGGGTTCCCGTCTCTGTTAGAAAACCGATTCTTGAACCTTGCCACACATACCCTTTGCTATGTTGTATCTCTATGTACCTGTACAATGTGATGGAAAATCGGCACGGACACTGGGTGCGCTGGATGTCGACGGGTGTGTGTATTGCTTCTTTTTAAAACAAATTCGACCAAATGCCCCCTTCTTTCGACCTGTCGACATCCAGCACACCAAGTGTCCGTGCCGATTCTTCAATCCTGGAGAGATACGTATACCGTACATTTTTTTTTTTTTGTTGTGTTGTCACTTTTACGTTCCAGCTCAACTCGTAGAAGGTTTTACCCTCAGCGATACTTTTGGACAAGCCGTGTGGTAACATGTGTCGTCTCTTTCCCCCCCCCCGGTAGGTGCCTTCGTTTTTGTCGCGCATAGGGTCCAGCATTCCCGCTGCTCGTCGATTTTTATCGAACGTGGCGAATTCACGCTCGCGCGCTTTCCGCTAGTATTGTTTTCATGCAGGAAAAAGGCCCTGCTTACGAATATGTACTCTGTGAGGTTCGAGCCCACGAAATAGATCGTCTGAGTAGGCACGCGGACCACCAACCAAGCCACCAGGGACGCCGTATTGCTCTGCTGTGGTCCCCAAACTACGACACATAGACAAAAGATTGTTATCCAGTTAGCAGCAGACCGGCGTCCCCGGTGGCTTGGTAGGTGGTCCGCGTGCCTATCAAGATCAATTTCGTGGGTTCAAATCTCACCGAGTGCATGCTCGTCGGGACTTTTTCTTGCATAAAAAAAAAATTGATAAGCGGAAAGCGCGAGAGCGTGAGTTAGCTACATTCGATGAAAATCGACGAGCAGTGGGAATGCTGAACCCTATGCGCGATAAAAATGAAGGCACGTACCGGGGGGAGAGAAGGGACGACGCCTGTGACCACGGCTTGTCCAGAAGATCGTCGAGGGTAAAAAATAACTCCTACGAATGGGCTGGAAAGTGAAGGTGACGATGAAAAAAAAAAAAAAAAAAAAAAAAAAAAAAAAAACTGGTGGAAGAAGTAACGGTTTAAATGTGAAGAACACACACTGGTACAGCAGCACATCTTCTTCAAGTAGTTGCATATTTGTGGTGTTTTCTTTCCTCTGGAGAGACAGAAGAAAGGATGAGGAAAAAACTGAAGACACAATGAATGAAAGGAATTGGTCAAACGTAGGAGTCAGTAGCGTCATTCAACACGGCAGCAACAGGGGGACTGACTGCATTGTCGGTTTATTTTTTCGTCAAGCAAGCATTCAGGTATGATTGATGTTGATATTAAGAGTAACACCTTCCATGTCTTGAGTCATTGGATTCTAGTTGCCGTTTTGTCCGTATGTGGATGGTACTACGAGTACAACCCCCGCCAGTAAGATAGATACCTGGTAGATGCCAGACTGTCAGTGTGAAAGATGCCAGGAAGAATTTGAGGCTCGGCTTTTCACGAAAAATAAGGGATTGCTAGTAAGTAAGTGTAAGAAATGCAGCTCAAACTGGCCGACGAGATAAGAAGCAGCAACACAAGAAACCTCAGCAATCGACGCCCACACGAGATAATAAACGAGATCGATTCAGAAACGCCGGACGAAACAAGAAACGCGGACTACAGCACATCACTATACTGTTCAACTTCCTGCCGCAGTGTCAAGATCCTGGCCATGGATCGCTTTTCCTTCCATGATTCATTTTTTATCAAAAACCTTTCAACCGAATATGCAGCACCCCCAGAATCACCAGCCGACTTCAGTAGTTTGCGAGAAGTGAGAAGTCTGTTCGTTTTCCGGGAGTGATGCGGCCCGTCGCCGCCCGCGTGATGGCAACCCCATTGGGGATCCGGCATTCTCCGTGTGCGCTGGTGCATTCCAGGGCTTTGCTCGATGGCCTGACCACGTTGTTGGCCGTCTCCAGCGAAGTAATCGAATACAATATCTGCTTCTACAACATTACATCGGTGTGTTCAACGTCAAAATGAACACATTTCTCTCACTGCGCGCAGAAAACCGTATGAGAAGGCTCACTGAGATAAGACACTGCAGCGGATGGTGCCGTAAAAAATGGAAATATCCCGTCTAAGAAACGCGGCGGTGAAAGAGAGTCCAGACAAGAAGAGATCTTCTCTGTGGAAGAAATGCAGCTGGAACGTGCCTACAAAATATGGCATTGAGCCTCAACGCCAGAGTGACGTTTCATAAATAGTACACTGCTCTATGATTGGAATAAGCGCTACACATTTTGTCAAATGGCAAATGGAATAATATTATTTTGAAAAAGGATTGGGTACGCCCTTCTACCCGTATGGACAGCAGCTGCAAGCAACAGGTCTTGCTATATAATATAGCATATCATAGTTGTAGGTGATCCTACTGCTGTGCATGGACTACATTTGTCATGTTGTCGGTTCGCACAGAGTGTGCCATTTCTCTCCATATGGCACCCTCTACTGGTACTCCAGCTTACAGCGTGATTGTGATGGTTGTTTCAGTATCACACTATTGATAGTAGGATATCCCTCATCACATTGCTGGAAACACACCCGGGTCGCGCACCAATTTCCCCGATTTCATGCACTATCCTATATAGGCAATCCCGTTTCATAATACTGGAACAGCAGGCACACCGTATTAATCATATTCGGCGAGTTCCTTACCGATACCGGGTATATACCTGGCACGAGTCGTAGTACTACTGCTTTATGCCCGTATGTCCGTACTTTAGTTCGAGCGATTTGCGAGTTTCCAGTGTTGCCCTTCAAGTGGACAACAGCAGTACAGCGGCGTGGTGAAGCCGACTCGATTAGTGCAACTCGTTTCACGAGACAAGCCCCGTGGCGGCGTCACGAGTGACCATCACCGCCCAGCAGGATAGTACTGCTGTAACGCTCAAGATAGCACACAGCACAAAAGACGCCAGGGGACATGTCAAGCAAAAGGCAACACGTGCGCTGTCAAGGGTGGAGGGCCGAGGGTTCCACACTAAAACCTATTAGTTTGGTGTCAGTCGGGGCATGTCAAGGCAAGGTTGCTGTCTGTCAAGGGGTGAAAATGATGTTTCCTCACATCGTGCACAGCACACCGCCCATTGGATGACGTTCAGAGCCGAATTCAGATTTTCTCCCAACCAAGGGGGGGGGGGCACGCACACTTGACACTCGAAATCGTGGCTTTGAAAATGTCTCGTCGAGATTTTTTTTCCGTTGACACACGCGTCGCTCGGCGTTTTCCCTCGCCCCTCTGCCCATTGTCGATGAAAACAGATTGGAAATTCGAAATCCGTCCGGGGGTGTGTACTACTATTACGGGGGGCCATAGTAAATAGGACCAAATATTGTTAGTAAAAATATGGAAGTATATGGGTGCTTGTGTGTACCGTAGGTCCTAATAACTATGGTCCCCCGTAATATTAATAATACTAAGTGTGCTATATCAACCCCTTCAAAATTGCAACACTCTTTTTGGGGACAAAAAATATTTGGAAACTAGTGTGGGGCCTTTTTCTACGGTGATGAAAGGGTCTATTGGTACGGCAGTAGTGTTTCACGGCATGTATTCGTTCAGGATCATCGCCTGAGTTGACGATGAAAACTATGTTTATAGCGAAGAAACCTGAAGACATACGTACGTACAATCTGCTGTAAAAGCGTACAACTCTTGCTGTCTTCTGGCCATCTCTTTGGGGAGCATTTTGGAAAACCCGAAGAAAATATCCGAGAATATGCTTTCTTCTGCTTTTACGTGTATTGGGTGCAGAGTCCGAGCGAACCAAGCTCGCTCTTCTTAGAATACTTACGGCCCTATATTATGGTGAGAGGTGAGAGGCATCTCGACCCGTTCTTCTTTTCTCCAGGGAAGTCGTTCGAATTTTTTACGGTGTTGTCACTATCGACAAAAAACCTCTTTTTAAGAGATTTCCAGGTACGAATTATCGATGTTTTTTTTTGTCCGAAAGGTTGGCTTATTTTTCGGAAAAATTGCGCCCGAAACTGATTTCTAGAGGAACTTGGGGTGTATCGACAAATTTTCAAAGTCCAATCCTGTGTGCCTCTTGCAAAATAGCTGGTGGGATTTTAAAATGTCGGGACCGATTCGCCCGTTTCCCGGGTCAAACATGCCTGCGAAGGTGCTCAAACCTCCATTTCCAGATATCAAAACCAGTTTGCCGGTAGAAATGGCCTTACGTATACCAGGTACCTGGTATGTTGATAACGGTATTAGTAGTAGACGTGAGCTTTTTACCCTGCACGTCGCCGCCCAGCTCTGCTTATACTCTTTCCACTTTTCCATACTCGAAATCCCACAAGCGGCATATCTTAGCACTGATCGTACTTTTCAAGGTGCTATACCACCAGTTCATGCAGGTGTACCAACTTTTCAATTTCATTACGTGGTCTCCTGCGCACCTGATCTTTGAGCCCGGGAACAGACATGATCTATGTATACACGGATAGTACGCGCGATGGACGCATCACACACCGCTTGCAATGTTACAGTAGAACAAGGAATTCATTGATTGTGATATAGATGGGGTGCGACGAAATCCTCGATCTCACAGCTGATGTTTAAAAAATAAAACCTTTTTATATACCAGTGGAAGCATGCATTCGTTGTTTATCGTAATGTTATTCAATAGTAATTAGTAAGAGTAACGATAGGTACTACTACTGCTGTAGATACATCGACGTTTTCTTCTGAGAAGGAGGGTAGATTGCCATTCTATTCCACAAAATTAATTGTTCCTGTGGCCGACGCTCGATTTGCTGCGGTCGAAACCTCGATTTCAGGGTGCTTGGTAGACCCTGCCTCAGGTCGGAGGGCTCAGGGCTCAGACCTGGGCGGGGGATGAGGGTGCCAAGTGCCAAGTAGCGGAAGGTGTAATTATGCGTCGTGTGCGTGAATTAATTGGCCAATGAAACATCCCGAAACATCAATGTTTGACCAATCAATAATACCAATCATCGGCATGATGTCGATTTTGTGGTGAGCTGTACTGGAAGCTCGAAAAAAGCGATTTCATTACGTCGGTTGGAGAGCAGTCTCGTTTTCTTCTTCAGTGATACCCTCGCTTTTATGTAGAATGCCACTTGGAATCATGGAATACTATTACGGGGAACCATAGTAAACAGGACCAAATATTGTTAGTAAAAATACCTAAATATATAGTTTTTTTTGTATGCCATAGGTCCTGTTAACTATGGACCCCCGTAGTACGTATCGGTTCTAAATTGTGATTATCAGGCACCAGACGCAGGTTCAGGGATAACGCCTTTCCAAGCTGATTTTCTCGACAACGGGGAGAGTGCACGGCCGGCAACCATTTTCGCCGCTTTGACGTTTTTTTTACCTCTGTTTGTGGAGATAAGTGGGCGGTGTGTTGCGTTTCTTCCGGTACACGGGTGGCGACGTAAGCCAGCTGACTGCTTAGTCAGTCAAGGCTTAGCTTAGTGCCAATCAATGACAAAAGTCGAGCCACAAACATACGCGCCAGTCGGCTGCAAAGACTCCTAACTTTGCAAATAGTTCAAACAGTATTGCACGCAACGAATTGCAATACCTAGCCAACAAGTAACTGCAGCAGTACTCTACTTATAGTGGCTGGCGGCACATTATAATAAAGATCTCAACAGTGTTCGTAGTAGAATATTGAGTTTCACTATAACAGAGTATTAGTAGTATGTACGCGATCGTACATACAATTATTACGGCCACCTGGGGACACGTTTGCAGACATACAGACCATACAGACCGGCCTCTGTACGGACAGTATTTCTGACTCCTTGACTCACGATTCGGTTTATCCTGCTTTACTATAATAATGATGGCATAATAGCATTCCGTTTCTCCCGCTTCAACAATAATAGCATTGATAGTAAACGTTTCTCTCGCTATTGTAATAATAGCATTAATGGCTGCGGTGGAAATTTTCGGCCCTCTCATTTTGCCACGACGAGTAAAATCCCACCTGCGATGCGTGTGCGATGCATGCCCCGCATTGTGTCGTAGCCCGTGCTGTTCATGTTGGCGGGTGGACGTTAGCTTCGTGTCTATTCTGGTCTGTTCGTTGGCTTGATCATTGCAGGGGCATTTTTAGGTGCCCCAAGGAGTTCTACTGAGTTGGGCGTCGGCTAACTGTGCTTTGTGGTGCAACCGCGATATTCGACCGCGTTCGTGAACTGCCGTCTCAATACAGAACACTCTTGAACTCTTCCTGTTTGGGTCAGTGCGTTATTCTGTCGTACTTTGTCAATATCATCTTGATAGAAAACGCAACCCTTCTACAGGTAGGACTGCAGTTCCCCTTGGGAGATAACCTGTTGAGCATTTGAATGATTTCTCCTCGAAAAAGAGACTGCAATTTGCCTCAAAGGGGTGGAAACGCTTCGGGTGGGTTGGTGTCTATCGCGTCTCCACTGCGTACTTTCCAGGTCTTGGATTCTCTTGGATGCTGCGGGTGGCGTCAGCCGCAGAATATTGTACGCGGCAGTAGTTGTTGGTTACCTGGTAGATGTTGCAATTATTCACAGCTAGTTGCGTGAGGTAATTTGCGGAGGTTCTGCTTCTTTATGTGCATCTCACTGACGTGTTGGACATAGCTCGATTTTGTTTTGATGGAGAAAACTCTAAAAATTCAGTTGCTAATAGTTGATTTTTACTTCGCCATCCTATACTGTAGTAGGAATAACTCGTAGAGCAATGACCAAAAAAAGGTACACCCGTTCCGTCAGGAGTAAAAAAACCGTTACACACTGGAATCGAGTCAAAATACACCCCATGAGCATGAGCCATCACGAGGTTGATTTACCACAATCACACATCGTACTTCACCAGTCTCTGAGGGACAATTGACACAACGACCCACAAGTACACTAGAAAAACAAAGATGGGGAACGACGTCTCTCGTTACGCACCGCCACCACGTCACGTCGATCACGTCACCGGGTTTTGCCGTCACGATCCCTCAATCTCCTCTAAAAAAAACGCTTCCATATCTCTCTGGAAACCCCTTGGAAACATACAAAAGTGTTGTAGCAGCACTGCATATCGTTTTTCTTTCATCTCGTAATCCCTCAAACTTTTCAACTCTTCTTGGACTCCAGTCCCGCTTAGGAGACGAGCTACTTAGAATTTGAGTTCTTTGTCCCGAAAAACGGAACTGCGGCTTTCTTTGCCCTTCCTACGCACTCCTAAAAGGGCCAAGCTCTGCACGTATGCCTGGCAACGGCAATAAAAAACATCGTCAAAACAAAGAAGCAAAGAAAATAGTGAAACAATATCGTACGTACGTGCAAAATAGTAGGAAACACGGTTTTCAAATTTGTTGTGAGGCTTTATTTAAAAACCGGGGAAGTATCGTTCGTATCCTCGGAGTTGGCTGTCACTTGCCGTCACGTCACGTGATTGTCCGTTTCCGGTGTTACGTCTTAAGACTAATTGCCGTCACTCACCATCTTTGCTCGAAAGCAGGTACGATATCCATTCGGCGAATCACGTGCCTCGTGGGGGCGTTGTTTACTCGATTTGAGTATGTGCATGTTTTTTTAGGTGAAAACGGAGCAGGTATACGAGGACCCATTTTTAGTTATTGCCCTCAGCCGTGGAGATATGTATGTCACGGCCGTAGCAAACAGCCTGATGGGCTGGTTTCATGATGCAATCAGGATTTAATAAATGAACACGACAGCATTTATTACTGACACAAAAACAGTATGTCTTCTCATAATACTGGAACCACACGGTGGGGGGGGGGGCACATGGCATTCCCTGAATCCCATACTAAAAACCCTATGACATATATAATATTTAGGAAAAGGCGGATTTGGTGGTACAGAGAGCCAGCCCCCCAAATCTTACCAGGAGTCTGTAGATCCTGTGCTCGTCGTTCGTACCGATGTAGTCGCGGAGAAGTCGCCGGGAAGAAGTCACGGAGAAGTCGCCGTGGTGAAGTCGCGAGGCGAGGGTCCCTTGTAGCCTTCGTTACGGCCGTCGTAAGCCGAGCAGAACTATCTCGTTGATATTTAGCAAGGAGATGCTAGACGTAGTCTGACTCGGTGGCGAGGACTTGGGTACCCCCAGAGTCGTGCGGCGGAATAAACTCCCGTTACCGATCTCCCGGGGACGGGTCAACACCGTCAATGACGTGAGACCGCTCGTGACCCGAGATCTGCTATTGCTTGACCGGTGACGTGTCCTTTCGCGCGTGCGTGTTCCGAGATCTACGATAGGTACCTCCGACCCTGTCTTTGACCTCGCCCCCCTCTTTATTCGCCTCAAGTCCATCTTAGCTAGGGATGGTCTTGTGGCGGTCATCGAGAGGATGACTAGTTTAGGAAGCAGGGTGTTGATACATCGGATCGAGACACATCAGCCTTCGCATGCGTGCATCCACTCCTTACAGCCGACGTGTTGAGCAAACACGGGTGTTAAGACACCGGTCCGGCGAAGGTGCATACATTTTCGAGCTTACACGCTGACAGCGTATGCTGGAGTTGTTTGGTAATTCCAAAGTTTATCTCCACGCACTACTTCCGTGTGGCCACGCGTGCTATTGGTGCGCTCCTCGTGGTTGCTGTTCTGAGAACCACGGGCAGCCGAGCCATAATTATCGTTTTTCGTGATTTGCTGGGCTATCACGCAACGTCAACTTGGTCGATCTAAGTGTATCAACTGGTGACTTCGTTTTAAGCGGGGCGGAGTCGCGCGGCGCCCATTCCCGATGTGTGTGGGATTTGTTTCTCGAACAATGTTGGGACAAGATGGTGGGATTGCTGTTTTTCGGTCCCATTCTAGCTCAGTGTTGGGCCTGAGCATGAACTGTCATGCTTCTTACAGCCCTCTGCCGTTGGGCACCACAATTGTCTTGACGTCTCCTTGCCCCGGCTATTCCCACCGGAACGCCGGTTAGAGTGCCCGTCAGATCATTTTAAGACACAAGTATGTTTGCCATGTTTGATGGTGCTACTCTCATACCGTTGTTAACTCTTATGCCTACAGCTGAGTAAACTACTTGTGTTTTGCCAAATTGTTCGTGGTTTTGTTTACGCCGCTGAGCATTGAGAACTTGTATAGCTCCGTCTCAATTTGTGCTCATCCCTCGCCTACTTTACGCTTCCGTTTCCCGACTTTCCACAAGTCGCAGTTTTGCTTTTTGTCCGAGTGTTTCACCTTTTGACCCCTTTGTGACTTGGCTTGATCTTAGTCTATTAATAGAGGCAAAAATTGTCGAAAAAACGCGACGATGAGAGCATCGGCCATACGACGCAACCCATCCATGCTGCTAGGGCATAGCGTATGCCTGGTATACCATCTATGGAGTACCCGAACTTCATAGGAATGAGTTACAAAACACGCGCGCTACATACAGTTTGGCCGCCGGTATGTAGAAAACAAAACTACAACGTTTCTTGATCTCTCTCGAATGGCAAAAAATCGACTTTTTTTCAGATATTGGAACAGAGCGTAGAACGCCACCGGCAAGCTCTCGCTCCCTAGACCACGGATCTACCTGCTATCTTCGAGGCCGTGATCCGCTTTCGTTGGCTTTGCCCGACACCAAGCGGGTTGGCCGTGGGTTGACGCCATGCCGAGATCGAAGGTCTATCGTCGCATAAGCTGATTGTCAGTCAGCGTGCTGACTGAAGTATATAAAAAAAAGACTCGCGTGAAACTAAGAAAAAAAGAAACTTGTTTCCCGCTTTTCCCACGGCGGCGGTACGATAATATCTCCAGCGTTTTATTGAACGCGATAGTTTGGGAGCTAAATTTTGAAACCCAGCATTGGCATTATTTTTGGTGTACCTGGTACGTTGTTAGCAGGTATTTACTATCTTCTCTTATTTATCACCAAATATGTCAGGAGACATGTCAGGCAAAGGAAAACGTACGCTGTCACGCAGTAAATGTCGGAATACGTAGTTTCGTGCGTACGGCGAGTGTTTTTCGCCGTTAGCACGGTGAATGGCCGCCCCAATTACGTTTCGACCCAAATTTCCTGATGGCACAAGCCATACATTTCTACAGGAAACCCTGCATTTTTCCTGGACACCGTATTTAGACTAAAGCTCGAGCTGCGACCCTGCGAGCTGCTGCGACAATGCTGCTGTCGTCGTGGACAGCCAAGGAGCCAGCCGAACCACGAAGGTGCCCGCGAGAAATTCGACCCGGTCGTCCTCATATTTCCTAGCCTAGGAGGCGCTCACAACAGTTGGCACGGCACCTGCAAGCACCTGCAAGCAAGGATGTCAGGAGACATGTCAAGCAACGCAAATCGGGAGCTGTCAAGGGTGAAGGACCGAGTGTTTTAGACTACAACCTTCTGTCAATGTTGTAGGGCCGAGTGGTTTAAACTAAAACCTACTGTAGTATTTTGGTGTTGGTCAAGACGTATCAAGACAAAGTTGCGGTCTGCCAAGGGGTGAAAATGCTGTCTCCTGACATCTTTGCCTGCAAGTCATGCCAGAACGAGTTCGGCCTGGCCCTGAATCGCATGTCAGCTCACTTTCTGAAGAAGAGGCACTGCTACAGCTCGAACCAAAATAACGGTAAGTATTAGTACTCAGATCAATTAGGAAGATAAAAAAAGTCGGTTTGCACATTTTAGTATGTGCAGCTCGACCTATTTTTGCCGTAATTACGCGAAAGAAGGCCACATGTCGTCTTTTGTCGTAATGCGGGCAAGGGCCTGTATTAACGAGTATTGTTTTTATTGAATTGCCGAAATATCTTTTCATTTGATTCGATTTGCACCTGATTGGTCGAAAAGTGAATCACCAAGCAGGCGTTTTAAATTGAAATTAAAAAAAAAAACAAAAGAAAACGAATTCGACAACAAGTCTTTCGGGACTTATTTTGCTCTTCGTGTTATTCAATTATGGGAGTTTGTCTAACTCGACGTGGCATGTTCCTGAAACCGAAGCAAGCCACGCAAACTTGAGCTGTGCTGTCGACTGCTTCAGAGGCGAGGTCCACCATTCCCGAGAGGCAGTGCGATCGGAGCACCGCAGGGCGAGGTCCGACGGCCCCAATGTAGTACAGAGGAGACTATTCGGGGCAGAGGCGCCTAGAAAAAAATAACAAGGCCGCCGCAAACCCAGTTTTCCATTCCTCTTTGCCCCGCAAACCGCACGAGCACCGACCAGGTCACGATTTCGCTCAGAATTTCTTCTGCCGCGGCGCCCCGGGGAGGACACGGAGCGTCGCTCGCCTCGTTGGTTGCCCTCGGGCGTTCGTTAACCTTTGTGCGTTGTTCTATTTTTCCAATAAACTACGTTATTCCTCATTAGGGAACCCACAGCAGTAATATTTGTCACGAAATTCTATTGGTTGGAGTTAAATAAAATTCGTTTTTTTTTTCTATTCGATTATCATACGTACGTAAGAAAGGTTGCTCGTAAATACAGGCAACAAAGCACGACGTATTTCAGCAGAAATCCGAGATCACTGCTGTCAAAACGGTGTAAATACCTACCAGGTACATGGGGCCGAGTGTTCCACGGGAACCCCCACCTCGTATATGATACGTACATCAGTAGTTTGGTGCCAGTCACGGGTCGAGGCAGATTTAATCTAAGTTGCAAATTAAAGCTACGCGCGTACTTATATTTTGCTTTTATATCCAGAAGGGGTGAGAGAACATGGTGTTTCCTGACGTGTTTGTTCGTCACTGGGTATTTTTTCGTTCCTTCTTCCGTTCGTTCGTTCGTTCTTTTCTGTCTTGTCTTCCTTTCTCCCATTGTTCTTTCTCTGTCATTGATTTTGTATCGTTTGCATGTTTGAATATGGAGTCGTCATACGTGCGACACTTTGGTACCCGTGGCTTGTATCCTGGGTCCGTCACGTGGTTGTGTCTTGCGTTTGATTTTCCTTTTGCTATAAGTTGGTCACTGGATACGTACGTAGCTGGTTACATATTCGTGTCATACTCGAGCCTATCCCACGAGCGAGTACCATAAGGGCAATGTTGCTCGTCGTTCGCTCCTCCCCTGCCTCTTCTCTCTGCTCTGGGGGTCAGAACAATCGAATTATAGAATGGCCGAGTATTACGGGGGTCCATAGTAAATAGGACCTACGGTTATCACAAAAACCTATATATTTACACATTTTTACTCACAATATTTGGTCCTATTTACTATGGTCCCCCGTAATACTAGAAAATAGACTACTCACACAAAACCAATATTGCTATTTATAATGTGTACGGCAACATTACGGTTTACGATTTTTCATACCTGGTACGACGAGATACAACAAAGCAGCTGTGTTCGTAGAAGTTTATTATTAGTGTCCTCAAGTATGAATGTACGTACCTGCGGGTATGTGGCCAGTAAACACCAGGAAACAAATAACGAAATAACCGAAAGTCATGATCTATTATTCTTCCGCGATGCAAGATACCCTAGACTGCAGATTAGAAAGCAAGCAAACCGATTACCCGGTATACCGTAGTTTATTATATACTCAAACGCTCAAACAAATAGGACTACGAGTAATGGTTGTGAGAATCCCACGCAAGATTCGACAATGCAAAAACTTGGGGTAGGGTGTGGCTTGGTGTCATCCCCTTGTGACAACACGTGTGTGCAGCAGTAGGAGAGGTTTCCACCACACATGTGGAGGCGTTTGTAGTTTTGGACCTGCTATCCTCAAGAACCGCATTTCCTCCTACTGTAGAATCTGGTACTATTAATAGTACTGCTGTATGGATTTGCAAACCGTCCGCGGTCCGGAACCGGTAACCGGATATTTTTCGCATCCCGTGCCGACGGACACGAGGTATCAAACATCATCTACTCAAATACTCTTTGGTAAATCATTATCATACTATATCATTTCATTTTCATATCCTTATCATATCATACCGTACCATATCACATCATATATTATATGATACTCGTATGGCGTACCTTTCATTTTCATATCCTTATCATATCATACCGCACCATATCACATCATATATCATATGATACTCGTATGGCGTACCAGGTAGCTACGATTATATCACATTTTGGGGCCATTCTGTGACAACGGGCTGGATTATATGGTATTCATGATTGATGTATGTAGTGAGCGATTCATGACAGCTGATCAATAATGTAAGGAACGCTGCAGAATGGACAATTATTATTACGGGTGACCATAGTTAATAGGACCAAAATATTGTTGGTAAAAATGTGGAAATATATAAGTTTCCGTGTGTACCGTAGGTCCTATTTACTACGGTCCCCCGTAATAATAACAGTGAACACCATCAACGGCGGCCGCATACGGAATTTTGTGTGATCCGATGCGCTTCAGTTGTTGATGTGTGCTTTTTTGTGCTTGTAGCTGCTGGCAGTATTTATGTCCCTGAGGTTTTCTTCCGCTCCAGAGTAGCCTGTCCTGAAGCTACGGAATAGGTTTTTTGGCGATGAGTTCTTGTCAGACCCACTCAGACCAACTACGTATATGCTTTTTTTTTTAGCCGTGATTTCTGGCGATGATTTTTGTAGTTTTTGAAGCTCCAGGAATATGTGGATGAGAAATAGGACGATCTGTTATTAATAATACTGTAATATGGCTTCTGATTTTGGAAACTGTTTTTTTTTAGCCTTGGTTGGTCTTGTTTGTGTCACAAAGGAAGCAAAGCCAACGGCGGCCGCGCCGCCGCGAGCTTGGTCTCGGTACCCAAGTTCGGGTTGATTGTCGCAGGCGACGCCGAATCACCATTGCTTCTTCTTCTTCTTCTTCTGCTGCTGCTGCTGCTGCTGCTGCTGCTGCTGCTGCTGCTGCTGCGACGTCGAATTGCCATCGCTGCTGCCGTTCCCGTTGCTGCTGGTGCTGCTGCTATCGCTTCCATGTGAGGGAGAAACAAAATTTTTACACGAGCGCCGTCGCCCGTGGGTACAGCTCGCCGTAGGTGTGATGCTTTGGCGTTGGTGACGGATGTACTCGGCAGATGGGCAGTAGTACTGCTGCTGCTGAAGTTGCAAGTACCCAACATTCGAGTAACTCTCGGTTCCGGGGGGCACGAGAGACCGCTCAGAACTGGGCTCAGATCTGAGAGGATTCGATGATTTTTGCCCCCTCTTAGAAACTGAGACCAACAGCAGTAGTTCGAATGATTTCCTGTCCCCTGATATTAATATTAATAGCAGAAGGTTCTCATTTTTTTGGGCTCCGGAGATTTCGCTGAAAACTCCTGACATCGTGGCTCGATTTTTTCCCATAATAATTGGGCTCACTACATACATATTGAGTGGTCTCCCGTCTGTGGTTTAAATTGCTGCCGGCACGTTCGTCGTCCCCGTTCTATGCGTGATGGTGTTGTCGTTCGTGCGTTCTGTGCGTGCTGTTTGACGACGATTCGGATGTTGTTTTGGAAGAATAATTGATGTCGTAAGAACACGGATAGCGGTCTGGTCTGGTCGTTTTAGTACGGCAGTCCCATTTTGGGGACAAATGACTTGGAATTAGACTGGTTTGTCCACTAAAAGGGTTAATAGTGCTGCTGCTGCTGTGTTTCACGCTTGGACATGCATGCAATATGTACGATTGCTGTGCTACGATATATATATATATGTATATATATACTACACCAGTAGTATATATACAATATGTACGACTGTGCTTGTTGACGTATTTGCATATTTCCCACAATCAATGCTCATGACGAGACGGACTCGTTTAGTTTGGTACTGCTGTGCATTAATCGTGCTAAACTATATCGCGAGGAGTCTCGGAGTGACATTGTCAAGAAGTCCCCCGAACCCCCGAAGTCTGTCTGAGTAACGCATCAGATTTTTCGCGAATGGAAAGACACACCTCAAGTGCTGTGAGATCGATAGTTCAGCCGATCCTCGTCTTAGCAAGCTGCACGTTTTTTTTAATATACCTCGATCGCGCGTGTCATGTAGAGTACGTGTATGCACTGTACTCGCTGTGCTGTACTCGTGTGTACATACCATTGTACATCAATTATGTGCAATTCTGCCGTCGTTCGTCATGCTACTGATGTTGCTGACGAAAGGCTGCAGTGCAACTGTTGTCTGGAGCAGTGCCCTCTATGTCCAATGCCACAGCACAATGCCAGAAATGACTATACGGCCTATCCAAAACGTGCAGCCGTATCACCAGACTTGCAACTTGCTCTCGTTTTGATATTCGTGTCGGAGGAATGAGCGGCAATTATCGACGAAGCGTGTGAGGTACTTACTTACTTACTGCCCCTAAGATTCCAGGCGGGCACAGCGAAAATACGTCCGAAACCGTACCAGGTACCAGGAATTACGTAGACGTAGACGTAGACTAACCCTAGGGTAGCTTCTGTATCATAAACCCTTTTCAGGGCTGTGGGTATGGCATGCCTTACCTGGAATCCACGGCTAGGTTTTAGTTTTTGGTAGGGTGGCGAAGTAAACCAATTAACCGACTTACCCTTTGTCAATACATGACGTTCAACAGGGGTCGATCGACGAATGCGCCAGTCAGATGCGAAGACGCGTAACTTAAATCACCTAGTGGTAGCTGGCCAACTTAGTGACTGGTGGGGCGGCCGACTTACACGGTAAAAAGCGTTGAGTTCATGCAGGGTTGTTGGTGGTTCTTTCAGCGCTCGTTTCATCGACAACTGTACAGTAGTAAGGGTGCTCAAGTCGAACGCTGTACTTTCGGAAGGCTCTTGATCAAACGTTTTATGGAAACGCCTTTGTTCGGTATTGGCAACCTTCCCGTTCTGAAAAAAAAAAGAGCGCTACGAAACGACCGCTCCCTTGTGCACACTCGACGGTATTACTTCTTACGGTAGCCAGCCAACTCATAGCTCTACTGTAGTAGTAAACCCAAGGTTGCGAGAGAAGCGCACGGAGGAAGCCTAGAACATCGTTTTGCTGGTGCACCGTCTTTTTGAGAAACATTTCAACCCATGGTCAGCAACCGAAATAAACAAGCAGGAATTGCGATCTGACCAACTACTCTCTGTGCTATATGGCATGAAAGATTGCGCCGCAGTACGAGCATGGCCGTTTCACCATGCTGCCTGCCCTGCCCTGCCCTGCGCCCGTGTCGCTACACGCCCCTACGCTGCACCCGCCAGTTAAATTCAGCACGTGTTTTGCCTCTGCCATATCATAACAAAGTTGATAATGTCCCAGAGGGGGGGAGTACCATGGGCTATAGCTATATGTCCGCTTGGTGCATGCGCTGCCTCCTCCGTAGCGTTTCTTGTCCTTGAGCAGGAAATACATTTAGTGAAAAGCACCTCCCCTTCCCTCTATCAAGGCTAAATAGGCCGGTTGTTTCTGGTATGAAATGCGCAAGCCACGCCCTCGGCATTAATCAACACACTCTGGACGGAAATATAAGCCCCGTTGGCGATAAAAACTCGACATCTAACGGGTTTATATTACCAAGTAATGAACTTCACGCATGATCACGGGCGGTAATCCTATTGCCCATCTAGACATTCGCAGGCAGTAAGCCTTGCTGCAGATCTAAGCAAGAGCCGTCGGGTGGCGTGTGGTTTCAAAGAACATACCTATGCCATCAAAAGACGCAACCTATCATAGAAGACTTCGGCTTTTGACCACTTCTCTTACTTTCTTCGTCCGCTTATCCATGCGACGCTGTCATCCGTATGCAAGAAAGTCCGCCTGACAAGCGGGTCTTCGTGTATAGGATGCAGCTCATCCTTCACGCGACCCCGCCGATGGAACACCCCGCGGCGCTTCGTGCTTGGTGCAAGCAATCAACGGCTGTCTGCCTGGGCGGTGAAAACCCGACGTGCCCCGTCTCGGCATTGTTCGGAGGGATGCCGAGGGTCATCTATGGTCAAATACGGCTACGGCCACGCATGGCATGAGTGCACCCCCTCCCCCCTCCATTAAAATATTAATAATTAATTGTGTACGGTATCCTAGACTAAGGCCACAAGAGACGCTGACGCGCGCGCGTACGAAAAAGACAGGTCGCCTGCGTAGCATCTTTGCCTGCCATAAACCTGTACTGCGAATACTGTCACAGTAGCTCCTGTACTGCGAACAGAGGACACGTGCCAAAAACCCAGGGGCAAACATTACACGCATCGCACAAATTGCGATCTTATATAGAATCTATTTCGAAGGTAGATCCTGTGTTCGCCGCTGTGATATGTTGTGCAACATCCGTATCATTCAGATCCCAGCCGTAGCAAGAGCTGTGTCACACGTATCCCACCCGGCATACATTACAGACCTGAGACATATGATAATCTATCTATATGTACAATTTATCTGTCTAAGATCATCTACTGTATAGTACCCCACCACCTGCCGTTGTGAGAGGTTGCGCATGATCTATCTGCATAGTACAGATCCCACCCAGGAAACATGTACTAGACCATGCAGATTGGATCGCTCCCACCCGGCAACATGAGCTTGATAATACAAGGTCGGGAATAGATCTGCCTTGAAGGATCTATCTAGATAATGAACTCTGAGAATTATCTGTAGATATCTGTCCGAGGTGTACAGCATGATCTACAGTAGATCGTGCCGATCATGTATACCTGGTATCAACGAGCTGCCGTGTCCAAAAAGATCCATGCCATAACCTGAGCATCTGATCAGGACGCATTGCGTCATACAGATCCCACACGGCACAATCATGATCCAGGTCGTGCAGATGATGTAAAGGAGGTATCTATCTGTCCCAAAATATCTAGATGATGGTTAAAGGGGGATCTGGTCTCTCTGTTGTGTGGGAACATTAAATTTGCACGTATTTACAAGCGGTTCGCGTAGCGGGCGGTTTCGCCACGAAAACCTCGCTCACGAGGAGGAACGGAACGGAACAGACGGTCCAAACAGTTAGGTGCAAACAGGCGACTTGCAAATGCCAAGAGCTCCATGCTCCGTCCAGGAAAACAACCCGAACGCCGCATGCCGTACATACGTATATACCCCAGGTACGAGGAGGGTACTTACTTTCTTCTTTTGATATGTACGAACGAGAAAGCACAGCACGACACAGCACCGAAAGAACAATGACAATGAAAACAATTTTTTCATAAAGAAAAAAATCCCCGTCCCCTCTCATGTATTTAGTTTCCGCCTGATTGAACACCTCGCACCGGTAAAAAAAAACAAACAAACAGCAGAGCGTCTCTTATCAGCCTCGTACGCCGCTGGCCCCTCTCGCGACCACCTCGCCACCCATTCGGTCCGGGTAAAGCTTTCCCCCCCGTCTGCCACAGTGAGCCCCATCGCCCGCCTCGCGTGAAGCCCGGTTCTCACCACGGCCCTCGTTCGACAGCTCGACAACGTTGGTGCTCCTTCCAATCTCCCTCTACCCGCCAGCACCCGCTGACATCCGCGACGGCGCGGGGTTTGCCCGCGGTGCCGTGCTCTGAGTACACGCACGCACACAAAACAAAATAATCAAAAAGGAAAACAGACTCCCGCGGGCAAGTATTAGAAGGAGGCGGTGTCCAAGTGGGAGCTCTGAGCGGCCAGGGATGTACCAACCGAGCACGCTCAGTGAAAAAGACATCTATAAGTAAGTCTGTGGTGCTCTCTTGCTGCCGTGCTCGAGGTCGGTCTCATCCAGTCGCTCCCGCCTGCTTCTGCTCCGTACGCCCTTTGATGTGCGCCCCCGGTCCTCATTCTTGGATCGCTCAGTTCACTCCAGTTCCGCTTTCGTTCGTTCGCTCAGCGACTCTGCAGATTCTTTCGCAGCCCTCGTCCCTGGTTTTCATCTTCGCGTGTCCTAAAATAAAATCAAGCAAAAAAACGCGTACGTATGTACATACCCGGGTACCAGGTGTACAATTAAAAATCAAACAGTTTTTCTTCGTGTATGTATCTACGACGATTACATCGCCGCCTCCATTCCAGTCATTCCTTGGAAGTGGGCGCAGGAACATTCCCGCTCGTCGTGGATCAAGGACGACCAAACTACACACTCCACCCGCTTGTTTTGCCGAATCTAGTACATGTAGTTTTTTTGCCCATGATTCGAGCGCCGAATCTATTCCCCTCCCCCCGGCAGATTTGTCCCGTTCAGGCGGCAGCACGTGCTGGCATTTCCCGTGTCCTATATGGCGTTGACCTGCGCAATGTATGGTTCGGACAGAACCTGGTGTGAAACATGTGCTGTGTGTATGTTCATGTACGTGCTAAAATGTGCATGCGCAATATACACAATACGATACCTGGTACACCTCTGGAAGGCCCGGCCGGCGCTTGTGACGTCCGTCAGCACACGCGTGATTCCGAGGGCTCCGATACATGCGCAACTACGCATTTATCGTGTTCTCCACATCTGCTGTACTGATGTATACCTGGTACTCCTACTGCTGCTGCACTGCTGCAGCGAGTGGTGATGGGGCATCTTTAGATGTTTGGAGCGAATCGGCGGCCGCGCTCTGCCTTCGCCCACCTATTGATGACATAAGAATAACAATGAGCGACAGCAGTGAAAAACAAAACTACTACGGAGGACCGTACTGCAGTTAATAGGACCTACGGTACACACAAACACGCATACATTTCCCTATTTTTGCTAACAATATTTGGTCCTATGTACTAAGGCCCCCCGTAGCAGAGGAAGCCGCTGCGATGCCACGCAACCCCTTGGGCGGCGGGATCAAGAGCTCGATTTCCCGTTTCGCTCATAAAGGGGGCTGGGGCTGTAAACGACTTGGCTCAGCTCCGACAAAAAATGGTTGAAATTCATCTCAGAGTCAGTGTAGACTACCAGATCTCAACCATTTTGAGGAAGCTGCGCCGAGTTGTTCGCTCCACGATATACGGGTTCTCGTCCTCGCTGTCGTGTGGCAACTACTATTACGGGGGACCATAGTTAATAGGACCTACGGTACACACAAGCACCCATATACTTGCATATTTTTACTAGCAATATTTGGTCCTATTTACTATGGCCCCCCGTAATAACTATATACACCTCGCTCGCTGTTTATTTGCCACTTTTAGGGCCAACTGTCGTAGTCCCCTGTTGGGGAGAGAAGATAAACCTTTCAATTTCTAGGGAGTTTGTCCACAAAAGAGGACTACAGTAAAATACGGGGGATCATAGTAAATGGGACCTACGGTACACACGAAACCTACATATTTACCCATTTTTACTAACAATGTTTGGGCCTATTTACTATAGTCCCCCGTATTAGTACAGTTGTACCACTGCTGCAGTAGAGTTAAAGGGACATTGGAGCGTTGAAGCAGTAAAATGGGAAATACGCGTCGTGTCTCTCTTGAAGAATTCGGACGCAACGCTGGACGTTGCACGCGCTGGGCAGATGGCGATCTATGATATATATGACGTATATCCTGTATCTGCGGTTATGCTATCAGCTGTTGTGCGGGATCTGTATGTTACAGCTCCGGCCCAAGAAACATGTGCTACTGCTGTAGATCATGCAGATCAGGCAGATCAATAATACAGCTCCCACCCGGCAGAATGTGAAATATACAAGGAGGAACGGGACGTGTTAGAAGAGATGAGGGAAACAGACGAATGTAAAAGGAGGAGTTTGATACCCTGAATAGCAGCGAGAAAACGATCGCTATCCTAGGAGATAGATGGTGGCCACCGGCGGCCAGGCAGGAAGGGGATAAGACTAGCCAAAAGTTTCTATGTAATATATGGAAACGACGTAATGAGCGGCCCAAGTGTTGGACGTGTCTCTATTAGGAGTAGGAACGGTGCTCCGTCTCGAAAGGGATGCGTGGTCAATGGTCAAATGGCTAATGCAAGCAACAAATTAGTACCCCCTCCCCCCGCGGCAAACACGGAGTATAGATCATGCAGATCAGGAATCTATCTGAACACTGTACATGATGAAGTGGGCGTGGTTGGTCTGTCAGATGTGTGGAACGTTGATACGATGACGTCGCGGATGGCGACCAGCGTCAGCAGAGTTACGTACCTACCTGTAGTATCTTTCAGCCATTAGTAAGGACGTTTGTGAGGCATGCCTTGGCTGGGTGCCACGGCTAGTATTACGTACAGTAGTTATTATTTCTTGAGGGATGAAGTAGGCCACCTATCCGACTCAGGGTTTTATCAATGAAACACACGTACGCATCTTTTCTCTTTCCCTCCTAGCCGTAACTCAGATCCGGGGTCACACGGCCTGGTCTCCTCCCCCCTCCCCTCCCAACTACGGCCTGCCTTCGTTGACACTTTTGCTGTCGGTGGTGCGCTGCCATGTGCGTAAACCTGCTGAGTCTAGTTTCAAGCAATATGATGCCAGTATGTCCTGTACCAATCCGCCGGAGGACAAATACGTGACCTCACAAGGGGATTGCATTGTGCAGCCCTATCATGAATATGGTTGAAATAGAACATTTTTAGCCTCGCAAAAGACCCTGCCAAACTTGTTCGACGATTAAGGTTGACGCACGCTGTGTATGGGAGTAGGTAATGTATATATATACCTGTTGATTGGGTTGTAGAGTTGCAGTAGTTATAGTCGTTTCATGACGGTTACGGTCAGTTGAAGAAAAAATATATTTACGTGACGTATCTCCAATTTACAGCCTTCACACACAGCCGTTCGTCAGTCGGGGTTAAAACTCACGGATCGGATCGGATCGGATCGGGTCGGCTCGGGTCAGGCCACACACCTAACCTGACCCCGACCCGATGTGTCAGATCTTGAAAGGCTTCATGACCCGATCCGACCTGGCCCGACCCGACTCGTGATGTTTTGAAGACCTTCTGACCCGACCCGCGGCAGGTCTGGTTATGGCCCGTGAACAGCCCTGAGTTTACAGTCAGTACACATGTCACGAATCGTGCTTTTTTATGTTGCTTTCGTTAGAAATGAAACCTTGAACCTATATATAACCCTAACCGCTGCCTCGACGGTCGCTTTCACTGACACTGGCTGGCCCTCTTTTCTCTGCAGGTTGCTCACGTCAATGGAGGGTATTCAGGGGTTTTGGAGACGACCTGCGGGTCGTCGATAATTGCGGTGGGGGACACGCTGTATGAGCTCAGCGGCGTGGACTTCATCGAGAGGCAAAACGATGTAGTTGACATGTCGTCGGCCGACTGCGAGGAGGTAGACATTGCACAGCCGGCCGACTGCTACAGGTGTGTGGTACGCTATTAATAGATACACCGGTATGCTCGAGCAGGCGGAGTTACGCTTAGCTGAGTGAGGCTGCCGCTCATGTGTCTGGGTAGGGTGGACACCTCCCTGGGGTTTGTGTGGGTAGGGTAGATAGGTTCGCAGGTATGACGTTGCGGTGAATACCAAAAGTAATTTATTCTCGGGGGTGTTCTATCCAAAACATTGTACCTGGTATGGCGTAGTAAAGAGGCGTGTTTGGTGCTGGGAGGGCTATGAGCATGTTGTACCCCCGTTCTACCCGAGTAGAAACCCGGGCGAACAGCGTGTCAGTGCTTACATGGCGCCATGTCGTATTTATACTACAGGCTACCCGACTAGGCTACCCGGGCGTATGGTCAAAATCTATGTACCCGTTTGTAACTTCTACCCCTTTCTACCCTCTACTCGAGTAAAAACCCGCGTAAACAGGGTACATCAGGTGTTTTGCGCTTTGCTACAGGCTGCCGGACCACAGCACCTGAGTATATTATCCAATTTCGTACGGTATGGGGCAAAGTTACGGGGGGGGGGGTATTACTATTAAGGCGGAATAACATTGGCACGATCTACCTCTTGGTGTGTACCCCGGTAGCTTTTACCTCTGCCCGGATTGGTCACCGGCGTATCCCAAAACAAACACAACCTCTGAAATTTGTATCTCCACGATGTTGTGTATGTGTTGGATGATGCGACTGCTTCGTTTCAGTTTTCTCTGCGTGCGTCCAACAATTTTCTGCTTACCGTGTACGGGGGTGACGCTTTTGATGCACAGACACACCCCTTCCTTCGGGCGAATTTCCCGGTTGATTATCTGGACAGCGGGGGGAGTGCCAAGGCCGAGCGATGCGTCTGTCTATCATGGAAAAAATCCCGACGAGATATTCCCATAGGCGCTGTTTTCGTTGTGTGACCCGCTCGTTCTCGAGAACACCGCCTAGGAACATCGTCGCAGGGGGTGTGTTGTACGATCACCCGTGTGTTATCTTATCACCCGTGTGTTATATTATCACCCGTGTGTTATCTTATCACGCGTGTTTTATCTCATACATCCGTGTGTTTCGTCTTATCACCCGTGTGTTGTCTCATCACACGCTTTTCACGGTAGTTCGTTCGTTCGTCCCCCCTCCTCGGCGCTTGTTGTTCACCCCCCCCCGTCGCTATACATGCCGGGGACACAGACAGCAGTTGACGGTAGGAATCTGCCTTTTCCACGACGGTACGTAGTGGGTGGGTGTTTCGATGATGCGACCTCTTGCTTCGTTACATTCAGTCTCCCGTGTTTACGACATTTATTTTTCTGCTTGGTTTTGTACGCTCGTTGCCCGTGGTCGGGAGAGGTTTCTACCCGTTTCCTCTTGTACCGGGGAGAAACAACCCGCTACTATCGTCTCTCCGCTAGGCGTATGTTTGGGTCCTCATGAAGCACCGTGCGACCCACGTTCCTCCGCTAAGTGTGTGTTTGCCCTCATATTATGTAAAGGGAATGCCGGGGATACCAGTAGTAGTGCCCGAGGCTTAAAAATCACCGCGTGCGCTCCGCTAGTTGTATGTTTTACCGTCACTCAGTATGGTTGGGAACATATCGGGCACAGAAGCGGTAGCGCCAAGAGTCTGAGAAAGACCGCGCGACTCTGGCTAGGCCTATATGTTTGCCCCTCGTCAGTTGGTACTGGGAATCGTTATTGTAGTTGGTCTGCGTTCCTTTTTCAACAACGACAAGCGACAAGTTGTGGTAGGGGCGGTATTTCTCATGATATCGTTGAACTTCGTCCTTGGTTGCTCTTCCTTCACACGTCGGACAGATGATTCATCTATAGATAGATCATTTACAGATGGATCATCTATCATAGGTCAGCTTTATTTCCTAGCCTGCCGGTATGAGATGTTGTGCAGGATCTGCATAGTACAGATCCAATCTAGGAAACATGTTACGATACGGCTTCCACCTGCAAGATGAGCTATTAATAGATGGTATTCGGACCAGGAATATATCTGCCGTGGAACCTTGAGATCGTGAAGTGAAGATCGATGGTCTGTCCGCGATGTATAATTATTTTCATGGGCAACGGTGCCGGGGGTACCCCCCCCCCTCCTCCCCACACCCCGACACGAACTGCCTATTGACCCATCATAACTTTCCAGGGAAAAACGTGTACAAACACAATGCCGGATTACAGTATCCGTCATACGAAGCAGCCCGGCCGTGGGCTGCTCGGGGTCCGTATACCAGGTACCAGGTATCACTCAAGATGCTTACTATGCCAGGGCGAATTTGTACGCTGCATTAGAGTCTCGACAGCAGGGAGAGTGCAAGCACCAGGCGGGGGGCGATGCGCCTACGGAAGTGTGTCGTCGAGATTTCTCCAAGGCCACCATCATCGTGGCTGTGTCTGGCCACCTTGTTGTTGTGGAGGAAAATGACGCACGCAATGGTAGAAGTGCACCATTTTTTCCCGAGGCTTGTCACCTCAGGAGCTTCAGCTATTACGGGGGACCATATTAAACATATTAAATAGGACCTACGGCACACACAAAAACCTATGTGTTTCGCTGTTTTTACCAACAATCTATTTGGTCCTATTTACTATGGTCCCCCGTAATAGTACCTGTAGTCAGTAAAAAATGTTTTCGGAGAGAAACAATAGGTCCTACCCGATATGCACTCCGATGGCCAAAGAAGGAGAGTACGACGAAGATACCCCAATGCAAGACTGAAGTTCCGACGATTTTGGATATAGGGCCCCTCCCCCCTCCCCGTCATTCAGAAGAATACGTTTTTCGGCCAAAAAAAATGCTGTGTACTCCTATCATGGATATAGGGTCCCTCCCCCCTCCCCGTCATTCAGAAGAAGACGTTTTTTTTTCGGCCAAAAAAATGCTGTGTACTCCTATCATGGATATAGGGTCCCTCCCCCCTCCCCGTCATTCAGAAGAAGACGTTTTTCGGCCAAAAAAATGCTGTGTACTCCTATCATGGATATAGGGTCCCTACTCCCTCCCCGTCATTCGGAAGAATACGTTTTTCGGCCAAAAAAATGCTGTGTACTCCTATCATGGCACACGCGTCAAATCGACTCCGAACTTCGTCGCAGGGAGGGGGTGTGCTATCTTTGCTCTCTTGCGAGTTACGATACACACACATATATACAGTAGTAGAGGTTGAACCCTGCGGGTACCCGCCAAAGTTTGGAGCTCGGACCCTACTCTACCGGCCGGGTAAGGCCATTTCGACGACCGGGTACCCGTTTACTCGGCATAATTTTTTTCTTTGTTTTTTCTCCTTTCAGTGCCACGAGAATGAAGTTTGAGTGGAAGATATTGTATAATGCTGTTCTATCATATGCCGAAAGGACGAGTCCGAACACTTTTTATTATTGAGTCGGTACACAAAACACCTAAACTTGCCTTGTCCTGTATTACTCACCCCATTGCTCGGGCGCGATGTTATGGGCGTGAATGCGCGAAAAGTGTGAAAATATGTACGATGGGGGAGAGCGTTGACGGTCTCCCGCTCAGCAAGACTGCCGCGAAAAACTTCCGACCCACTACGTACGGGATATCGGAGAGTAGCACTATTTCATCAACATATTGATTGACCGTGTAGTGCTGAATTACAATCCGTTGTATCATACTTGTAGTAATGCGGAACTACCGTGGATAGCTGTATCGCTGGATTACAAGCTGTTGCATCATAAGAGTATTGCGAAACTATTGGAGATAGAATATCAACAGCCGAGCGCCTTCTTCTTGCTGGATGCCGGGGAAGTTCCCCCCGCGACCTGCTTGCCACTGCTGTTTGCCGGACCAGCAGCAACCTTTTCTTTCTTGTGCGCGGGAACGGGTCCTTGGGCTCGGGCCGGCGCACTGGCAGTATAGCTGCGCCCACGGCACCTGAACCCCCGTCATTGGCCTTCGGATTTCCTGCGGGCATTGGTACCTCTTCGACGAAGTCATCGCCATCTTCCTCCTCCGATTATCCACTCCTGCTGCTGTCAAAGCCAGGGCCTGCAGAGTTGTCGCTGTCGTCGCTGCTGCTGTCCGCATCGCTTTCGAGGGCGCTTTGCACAGATGCCTTTGAAGTTTCGGCGGGATTCTCACCAAGATCGCCCCCCGCCAGCATATCAGTTTCCTGATAGATCGCGCCAGGATCGCTCGCCTCTTGGCTCATTGTGCCGAGCTGGTGCCGCGTGACTACACTGCCGTGTAGTGCCGTACGCGTCCCCTTCAGCGGTGAATGTAGCAATTTTTGGTTTGTCTGGTTGACATGTGTTGTTTTTTTTCAAGGGTTTCCTAAATACTGTCCAGGGATATTGAGCCGGGAAATCTAATTACCCGCGGGTACCCGAAAACCCCCGGGTACTCGGTTCCCGACGACCCAACTACCCACAGGCTCCGAAAACCCGCGGGTTTTTGGGGCGGACCCTACCCGTCAAATGCGTAGGACCCGTCTGGGCATACCCGCTGGGTACCCGGGTATTAGAAGTCAGGGTGGGTCCCACCTCTATTAGGGATGAGGGATGGATGTGTCCGAAGTGCAGGAGAAGCATAAATATATTCGACAAGCGCGCTGTATAACTCGTACTCTGCCGTTCCACGTTCTTCCTAAAGGGTTGATGGGTGACAGGACGAGAAACCCAACCCCTACCAAACCCTAGTATTAACCCTATCCCTGACCCCAAACCGAACCCAAACCGAACCCAAACCGAACCCAAACCAGACCAGAAACGGGCAAGGAACGCGACTGCGCCGCTTTTGCATACTTGCGAGAAAATTGCGATATCATTCCGAACGCGAACCACGATTCCGAAGTGCGGTCCACAGGTATACCGCTTTGAAGACAGACCTTCCCCTAAATGTCCCTGCTATCACATTGTAGTATCTACCTGGTACTCTATAAGACCTCACTATATAGTACTATTAATACTGTTGTTTTTTAGCCCGCATTGCCTGGCTCCCAATTTTATTAGTTCGGAACCCAGAGAAAATTAAATCAATACTTGAAAATTTCGGTGTTTTAGAATGGTTTTTAGTTTTTAGTTACTTAAGTGACAGTGATGGTCAGTGTGCGCGCAGCAGTACCAGCGGGGCCATGCACTTCTGGCATTACTTCTTCCAGTGTAGTTGGGCACCAAAATGTAGCATTCCTCAATCAAGCGGTGGACCGATGCTGCAATCTTTATTTACTATGATCTAGTCACTTTCCCCCTGCTCAAGCCCCCCAACAGGGCCAATGAGTTAGTACTCCCCGCTAAAATTGTACAAGTATACTATTAATATGTGCCTCAAGTGTCGGGTCGATCTCCGGGTCGATTCTCATCGTGCACGCCCAACATCGTCACTGTTTCTGTGTCTGTCGCGATCGATGTGATTTTTGTGTCAGTAGCGTTTACGACAATCGTTGACTTTTTTTTTCCCAGCACGAAGTAGTGTTTACGACTTCGGCCCAGCTTCGACGAAATGGCTGATAATCCACACTATTAATATTAGTCGTACTTTCTTGATATGAGTAGTAACTCCCTGATTACATGTTGCTTCCGAAAAGTATTACAGGCTTCTCGAGAATGCGATACTTCGATCGCGCGTATCAAGGGTGTTCTATGATCTCATGCAGGATATGCATCCCGTATATTATAGCAACTCCTTGATTACATCTTCCTTCCGAAAAAAATATCCAGGCTTCTTGAGGCTGTGCTTCCATAGGTTTAGGGGTTAAAGTATGCTTATGTCAGTCGTTTTGTCAGAAACGGCCTTTATAGTCGTAAACAATCCTCCAGTACCGTTTGGGACTTGACCCAGGTTGGACAAAATGGTTGATAGATAGTCCACACTATCTCCTCATTGCATCCACCCGTTTTATGTCGTACACAATTTTCCGAGCGGTCGGGGTTGGGGTTATAGGGTTCGGTTGGCGGTTTTGTCTTGTTCAGATTCTGCAACCGCTATTTGATGGTAAGCATTTTACACGTCGCAGATCGTGATAATGTTCGCGCCTGCTACATGCTGTGTATGCGCGTTCATATCAGGCATCCGCCGTGGTACTCGCACCAGATTTCTGGTGATGGTTGACCGATAGTCGATACAGAACCGGGGGGTTTCTGTCAGCTTTAGCCACAATGGTTACAGCTGACCCCCATGGGCTCGGGCGTAGTCGTCCTGCCGACATCCACCCCTGTCCAGACACGGAGTAAGGGAACGCCTGCCCACCGCACCCCACTCACGCGCCCCGACCCTGCCAAAGCTAGCAACAAGCTTGGCGCGATCGCGGAGGAGACCGAACCCGCCGAGTTGGTGCCCGTTTTTTTTTCGGTCGTCCTCGCTGCGCTGGTCGGGGGCGTCTTGTCGATTTCCCCTTCCTTCGCTTCCTCTGCTCCTTCGGAGTCGCGACCGCCATTGTCTAGGTCGTGATCCTCCGCTCCAGATTATCCGCTCTCGTCAGTGGGTTCGGCCTCCTCCGCGATCGCGTCAAACATGTTGGCAGCTTTAGCAGGGTCGGGGCGCGTGAGTGGGGTGCGGTGGACAGGTGCTCCCTTACTCCCGTGTCTGGGCAGGGGGGGTCGTGCTGGGCGGGGCTGAGCTGAAAGATGCTCCCGGGGGGAAAGACGCTTCAGCAGTCGCCGTGGTCACAGGTACAGCGGGGCGGTTAGCCCCAGCTGCCGCTACGGCGTGCGACTTGCTGCTTCTCTTTTCCATTCTCTGAGATATTAGAGAATCGTCGACGCCAATATTAAAGTCACCTCCTCCGATAGTGGTCGGCCTTGTTGGGGTCTCGGACTGGTTTGGCCGCGACCTTGACGTGCACATTTCTTTGGTGACATGTAGCAAGGAGGTGTCTGCACAAGACCCCCCCCGCGTTTCGCAGCATGGGTGTTTTCTTAGAAAACCCGTTGCTCCCTGGAAGCGCAGGGGACTTGTATCCCCGAACGTCAACCATTGTGAAGACCGTACATGACGGCGGGTCTCGTAGACCGGACGTTGGTTAACGTATCTTCATGTTTGGCATGTGTAATCGGAGAATGACGATATCTACGTACCCTGTCCTCCACACTAGGCTAGGCTATATAGTAAGAGTGTACTTCAACCGTTATATCGAGGTGGCGCCAATTATTGAACAGCTCAATAGTAGTGTTTTTACGATTTGGCCCAGGTTCGACGAAAGGATTGATAATCCACATAATGTACTGTCATTCCCCACTACATCCTCATTCCGAGTAAAAAATTCCCGGTGGTTGGTGTTAGGGTTAAGAGTTGTAGATATGAGGCGTTACGTAGGGGTTAGAGGTCACAGTCAAGTATATTTCAAGCTTCTAGTCGAAGCTGGGCCGATCAACAGCCTCTTACATAACAGCTATTTCTTTTTTGTCGGGCACTTTCAACTTGCAATACTCCTAGCTTTGTTTGCGACGTGCAGACAGCAGCGGTCGGTGTACGTGGCATTTTCTCGATGTACAGTACAGTGCTGTCCGTAGTGCTTGCCTACTACGGTACGGTCGCGCTCGTGACGCTCTTTCGGGCCAGCACATAATATACGGGCATGAGTTTGTTCAGATTCGAATGGGTTTTGGTTCGACTGGAACTTGATTCGATTGGATTTGGATTATATTAGGATTTATATTGGGCAATGATTCGATTGGATTTATTTTTGTAGATGCAATTAGTTTCATAGCAGACATGCTTTGGTTGATGTCGTGATTGGCGGGACCTGGTGTATGCAGCACGTGACGGTGCTGGAAGGCTGGTAGGGCACACTAACAGACGATGCTGCTGCCCTTGAAAGCACGATAAAGTGGCTGGCCAGCAGTTGCTGGAGCCGTTCACAGCAGTGGCTGCGGCCAACATATATCGTAATTCAAGCTTTTGCACTTTTTTTTTTTTGTCATTTATGGTTCTGTGTTGGCAGCGGTGACTCGTCTCCGAGTGTGGACGACGGCATCAAGCTGGCTGTCACCATTTGCTACTGCAAGAACGTGAGCAGCAGTGCTACCTCGTACAAGGTGAGTGGATAGGCATGATACCAAGTAGACATGTAGACATGTACGGTAGACCCAAAGGCGTACTGCGTTAGGCGCTTTGTTAGCCAAAGTTTTCGGACTGATGGGGCTACTGAGATGAGGACATCACCCAATGTCACTGGGAACGTCGTTTTTTTTAAAATTATTACTCGCTGTATATGCAGGCCATGATATCGTTCGGGCTGCCCTTTCACTTTTATCAAAAGGCAAGTTTTGTGATGACTTAGTACCAGGTATTAGTATATTGGAGCTCAAGTGGCGAGCCTCATGAAATATTTGGTCCACCCGTATCGGAGCATACACACTTGCTTGAGAGGCTTGCGGTAGCGCCTTGATTTCGAATCGAGTGCTAGTTGCCTTCATCGGATTGCTGAGCGGAGTGCGTCGTTCAAGCTGCCTCAACCCCATGAAGACGTTTCCCTCGGTTTTGGAGACAAACCGCTTGGTATTTCAGGAGTACAGAAGTAACATTTTGCAGTAGTGAACGGGTTAACCTGGCGTGTACCTGTCTCCAGACTAGAACACCGTGTGCAGTTCTATGACTATTACCGCGGTCTGCGGTCGAGGTGTTCTGACTATCCTTTCGTCGTGGGGCTCCTGTGATACTTTTTGTCGTGGTAAATCTTTCATCCTGTCGTCGTGGCTTTTTCCTGTATCCTTTTGCCATGGCATGCAGGTGAAAGAGCAATGCCTCGTTTGAAAAACTTGGAAACTGTACGCTGTTGCACTCTAATGTATAGGGCTGTGAGTTGGCTGACTAATAGTCGCCAGGTAGTTATGAGTTGGCTAAGTGCTATAGTCGCGGCGGTGCCAACCATCCAGTCATTTATCACATTTGGGCTTCCTTGCTTGTAAGGGAGGCTTGTTTGGTACGGGGTACCAGGCACGTATTTCCCGGCATCTCCCAAGTAGTACAACCACTAGCTAATAACTACCACGCTGCGAGTGCACAGAGAGGTCTTCTGCAACTCATGGTGCATCAGCCCATCGCCATCGACTGCGCGGGTGCCTATGGCAGGGCCGAAGTTGCCGGCAGCGCTGAGGCTGGCCTGTCAACAGGCCAAGACGGTGTTGAAGCGTCCGTCGAGCAAGTGGCCGTTCCGAGCGCTCCTCCTCCACCGAGTGCGCGCAACTTTTTTTATGCTTTGTTTTGTGTTGTTTTACTGGTGGTCTGCTACTGCGTGCCGCACGAATTTTTACCGTTGCGACTAAGTGTAAAAGCAGTGAGAGATCCCCAAACGGGAACGGCAGGTCCATATTTCATGTGCATCCCTATAAAGTCCGATAAACTGAGACGCACTTTAAACTTTACCTTTCGTGACCAAAAACAGTGTCAAACGAAGCCAAGTAGCGTGTTTTTTTACTCCGGCGGTGCCTTCAGCGGGGTCCTCCGGAAGCGCCTTCGGCGGGCCCCCGGGGGCCCCTCCAACCAACTCACAGTCCTACCCAATGTGGGAACTACTACTGCTGTCAACGGAGCGACCTCAACTAGTATCCCCCCCTTGTTTTCCGTGTTGAACATATGCACCTCGGCTGGAAAAACGTGAATATGTATGTGCACGCTGTTCCAGTCCAACTTGGGAGCAAACGTTCAGGGAACGGAAGACATCGTCGTGCCGAAAAACGAGCTGCACATTTGCTTCGAAATGGGTTACGTGTCCCAGATGGCTGTTTTGGAGATAGCGGTAAGTGCTGTGCACCAGATCACCCATGTACTTGTGCGTGCGGAGTACACATACGTATACGAGTGCACCCATCTCCTTTTTTTGAAAATGTTCCAGTTGTTGGGCAACACTACCCTCTTGGCACTTGAGGCCGTTTTTTTATGCGATACTTTTTTGCGAGGTTGAGGAGAAGAGTTTTTTTTTTGCTCTTGAATCGGTTTTTTTGCCCCAGAAAGCGAGGAGTTCCGACCGGCCATTTTCGGAATTAGTCTGACCCATGTCGGAGAGTTAACCGGACGGGATTCCCGCCTCTCGGGGGTCGCGGTTGTGAATATTTTCGGACTATTATTAGCTCGTGTAGCAGTTGTCTTGTCAGAAAAGGGGCAGTTTAACAAAAACGGTCCTCTGTCTGGCCAAATTTCTTTCCACGCGAGTAGGCGACATGAATGCACGAGACGACCAATAAGTTTCTTTGGGGCGCAACATGGTGTGGTGCGGTGTGCACGAACGATGCTATGCTATGTGCGATGGCGAGAAATTGCAGGGTTGGCAGACGGTTTTCGCGTTCAACCGCTGTCGCTTGAATTCGTCTACGTTCTCCTCCCCCCCCTTCCCCGGCCCAGGGCTCGGCGTACTACTTCGAGTTCGAGCTTGCGATTCCTGGAGATGACACCTCCGCCGACTTGTCCATCGCGTCTGCCCCGAAGTCATCGGCGGGAGCGTTTATGTGCGGGGAAGCGGAGCCTACACCGTCCCCTGTAGAGCCCATCCCACCGACTCCGGAGCCCACTGCGCCTCCAGTTCCGGAGCCCACTGTGCCTCCAGTTCCGGACCCCACTCCAGCCCCTTTGAAGCCCACCGCGCCGCCCGTAGACCCCACCACTCCTTCTCCCACAGTTCTCACCCCTTCCCCGGTTGTGCCCGATCCTACCCCACCCCCGCAGCCCCCCCCAACGCCAGCCCCTGCACCACCTCCAACTCCCGGGCCAGTAGTACCAGAACCAGAACCAACTTCGTCTCCCGTTGCACCAGAGCCAGAACCAACATCAGCACCAGTTGCAGACCCAACCTCAGCCCCAATAAAACCTGTACCAGTGCCAGATATAACGCCGGGGCCTGTAGCCCCATCACCCGAACCAACAGCCGAGCCGACTCGTGCGACGGTAACGCCCAAGCCGAGCGTGGCGCCTAGCTCCCCTGACCCAACCACGGCCCCCATTGCGCCCCCCGATACGAGCGCTTCTCCGGCTCCATCCGTAGTCAGTAACACCAGCCGTCCGGCCGCCACTGTGGCTACGCTGGGGCCTGTGCCGTTACCGACGGCCATCCCTCTCGCCGCACCCCCTACCGGTGCGCCGATGGAGGCAGCGGCGAGGCCTACCTTGGGGCCTTCTGGCGCTGAGAGTGCAACTACAAGTCAGGCGCCGAGCACCGTGGTCTCGACTTCGTCAGGTATGTGTTTGTGACGCTGGCGTGGTGTATGCACACGTATGGCCTTTGTATCCCCTCCATGGCTGGAATGGAGGTCTGCGCACCGGATGTAGACCATTCGCGGAGTACTACAATTTCTTACATTTCCCATGGGGCCTGGAATACTTGCCAAGGATTTTTTTTGTAATGAAAAATTCCTCCGGCGGATGGGCGAAGACAAACTTTAAAGCTCACCACGCTTGCGCATACGTGCGTACCAGGCGTGGGTTTGACATGTGTGTCGTGTGTCGATTCAACTCTGATAATTTATACCTGGTAGTCCACAACGGTTGTTGTAGTTCCTGACGGTACTGCCGTGGCGACGGTAACATGATAGCGCAAGCTGCCTTCACCTTGGACGCGTGAGTAGGTCGATCCGCCCTCAACCTGGCAGGATCAGGTGTGGTGGAAGACTAACACCGTATCGCCTCCTAGAGAACATGATAGTTTTCACTCCACACACCAGACTGTCAATAACTGAAAGCACACCATAACTATCGTCACTCACCCCAACCCTCCTCGTGCTACTACTGTATATCCTATGCCCATAAAATTTGGACATGGTAGCGCTGGACACAAACCAAGGCGTGCTTATATTATAAACCAGGAGGTGGGAGGGCGTACTCATTGCTGCGATCTGGTGTACTGATGTGTTGGAATTGCGGGTGACGTTTGAAAACCGTCCAGTTATTTGTTGACTCTTACGTCGACAGCTGATGACACCTTTTTTTTTGTATATACGTATTTGCATGTCTTTTTCGAAATATGGCCTTGGATGAGAAACTCCCTTTCTCCCCCCTCTGACTAACGCTCGAACGCCCCGGTAACGCTTGTCGCTGACGACGCTGGTTTGACCTGGACTTGGAATTTAGAACGCACGGTCGAGAGGGAGACAGCTGCTCCTGTGCCCCCGTCAGGTGAGACGGACCAGAGCATTGCTGCCGTGTTGGCTATCGTTGGAGGAGTTGCAGTTAAGGGTTGATTCAAGGCATACACATATTTATGTCAAACGTCAGCACACTTGGCCACAATACTGCGGCAATCTCCCTGATAACTAACTACATGTTTCATTTTGCCCCAACGCAACAACTTTTAGGAAACAAACTAATAGTAGTTTGTATAATATGATACAGGACCCGACTCCATCTTGCACCGCTCGGAAGGACGTATCACGCGCTAAGAGCCGAGGGCCGCTGACCCGTGCGGGGCTGCCTCGTCGACTGATGCACCCTTAGCTTTGTAGACAGCGCTTGGCGCCCAGATCTTTGTCTTTGACTAGAAAATTCTCGAACTGCGTCCGTCGACCGTTGCGATGGCGCCCTCCTGTCTAAATATGTCAAAAATTCATGATTCAAAATTATTGTTGAAGATCACGTCATGTGAAGCCGTTCCTGTTGCGCTGTTGCTACCCGATACCTTGACCGATAACCCATGTAACCATGTATGCGATTGCAGAACGCGGTGTGGGTTTTTGTGGTAGTCTTGTGTAATTCAACTTCTACAACCGACACCCCGTTCTTCTCCCTCAGTACAGGTAGAGACGCCTTTCCACTGCCACTGTCACGAGTACGGCTCGCACAAGCCACGGGTATTCGTTCGTTTCGCCCCCCCGTATGGGCACTTCTCGCCTCCCCGTTGTCGTGACAATCCTCTTGAAGGGTTACTGAACCGAATAAAACGCATGTTCCCTCCCCCCCCCGACACCGGAAATTAAACTAACTCATCGAAGCTGTCATCCATATGCAAAAAAGTCCGCCTCACAAGCGGTTCTTGGTAGGATGCAGCTCACCCTTCATGCGACTCGCCGGACACCTCACGGCGCTTCGCGCTTGGTGCAAGCAATGTCTGCCTGGTTGGTGAAAACCCGACATGCTCCGTCCCGGCATTGTAGGGATGCGAGGGTCTATGGTCATACGACTACGGCCATGCATGAGATCGAGTACATCTCTCCTATCGAGTACCCCCCCCGACTGGCAGGGCACCCACCCCCCGGGTATTGGATCCTCGCATCCCCGCTGTCCGCTGGCGATTGAGATCCTCTTGTTTTCCGATTCCTATCATTCGTATATACATTGCAGAGGGAAGAGCAGTTGCCTGATACAGGCCGATACTCCGTTCCTTCCACTCGCCGTGCGTAGGGGTGGAGGATTGCTTGGCTGAGTCGTAATTGCTGTGTTGGCCGTGATGATGCCGCTGATGATGATGGCGTTCCCACATTACTAGAGGTAGGCACTGGCTGACCCAGTCACCAGCGATTATACTGTGGTCAAAACCAATCAGTATAGTGGATTACAGCAGTATACTGTCCCTCCTCTCCTCTCGAAACGCGTTTATTACGGAGGACCATAGTAAATGGGACCTACGGTATACACAAAAACCTATATATTTATTACGGGGGTCCATAGTTAACAGGACCTATGGCGTACATAAAAACCTATATATTTGCCTATTTTTACTAACAAAATTTGGTCCCGTTAACTATGGACCCCCGTAATGTACCTATTTTATCAACAATATTTGGTTATGTTTACTATGTTCCCCCGTAATAATAGTGAGTTTCCGTACCAAAACATGGCGTGTTTATTGGTGGCACGTGAGATAAAAACTGCTGGCGAATATACTGGCCATGTCAAACAGTAGACTTCTACTGCCAGTAGGTTAGTACTGCCGGTACGTACTGTGCCAGTGCCCAGCCGTACACCTCACCGTTTAGCACGCACGACAACACGCTATTAATATAGCGATAGCACTCCCCCTGGGACGAATTTCGAAGTTCATTTCTCGATCAGCGGGAAGATGCAGAGAAGGTGCAAACGCCGAGCGATGTGTGTATATGTTGAAATTTATCGTCGAGGTATCTCCAAAGGCACCGTTTTCGATGTGTGTATGTACCCCCCTGGGTTTTGAAAGGCTCGTATCGGAAATTTGTCCCAGGAGACGTTATTATCTTGTTTGTAGTATTCGGTGGCTGGCTCATTTCCCTCAAGTCCATTTCGTGGGCATTAAACAGACTTACACACCAATAAACATACGTTGGGGTAGAGAGATGCTTGGCTGTTTTTCCACTGCTGTGCCTGCTCGAGTACGAGTAGGACTCGTAAACCGCATGAGCATCCCCCGATCCCCCTCCCACCCGCTTGTGATCGAGGGTCTGGTGATACGACTACGGCCACACATGACATGAGTACCCCCCCCCCCCCCCCCCCCCCGCCCCGCCCCGCCCACCCCGCTTATGCCCTCCCTCTCCGCTGCACGCAGCGATTGCAATCCTCTTGTATACCAGGTATGGGGCTCGTACAATATGCGTGTGTATCCCCTCGATTTACCCACCCCGCCTATGCGCGCACTCACTCACCACGTGCTCGCTGTCCGCTATCGTTTGCAACGCTTTCGATCTCTCCGATTCGTGTTGATGCATGAAGATGGGGAAGGCCATGAGTGCGACCTTCCGTTGGACGCTTCGTGCACTGCAAAGACTTGGGCTGGAAACGTTGACATTGGGGTCGGGATGTTCTACGACCCTGTTTGCAATACCACTTCGATCGCGGAAGAGCGAGAGCCAGGGTGCCGAGGTGAATTATGTTCGTGTTGTTAACCCTTTCGTTGACTTGATAGTAGTAGAACGGTTCAAAGAAAACGACGAGGGGTACTGTCGTGTGAAGCTCCCACAAGTCGGTCAAGTCACGATCTAGATCGTCTAGATTATACCCTGCCCTGCTGATGCGATGTGCAGGGTCTGTACCTAAGTACAGATCCAAACCAAGGTCCTAATAGATGATGCAGGTTATCACACGGCTCCCACTCGGCAACGTGAGGTAGAGTAGATCATACCACTATCCCACAATATAAGGACCGTTTTTTTAGCAAGAATTAATACCGATCGTGTTGATATTTCGGGACATGAGGGTACAGAGCAGGGATATATCTGCCCTGAAATATCTAGTTGATGAAGTGGGAATGAATGATCTGTAGAATATCTGTCCGAGTGAAATCTCCTGTACGATTAAAGAGCGTGCAATAGTTCCTATTCATGGTGTTAGCGCGCTGCGCGCGTGTCTACCATCCCCTTCCGTTCAAGGTACGAGCACTTCGACCACATCCCCTACCTCAGGGGCAGACACGCCTGGCTGTTGCTTCGTGTGGCCGATCAATGCTGCAATCGTCACTTTGTTTAGGACATTTTCCCCCTCTGAAGCCCCCAGTAAAGGGCATCATATTTTTTCGCCGAACCGGCATTTTTTTTTTGCATGGTGAAGGATTTTCTTTTTAGTTACAGCAAGTAGCCAGCGGCGACTGCCCTTGGCTTACCTTACCTTAGCTTGGGATGGCGCTAGAGATGACACGCCCGGGGCGACAAACGAGGTCCGACTTTTTTTTTTTTTTTTTTTTTTTTTTTTTTTTTTAATTTTTCGGGTGCACTTGCGTCCGTTGCTAACGCTTCTTCAACGCCTGTCGTCTCCTTTTCTCCGCCTCCCGAAAGACGGCTCCCGTTTTCGGCCTGGACAAGCGTATCTGTGCCTGTATGACACGTACTATTCACAGACAGCTGTTTGATATGTCATTTGAGGGTTCTATGCACCGTGGACGAGCTTCCACAAATGGTTGACGTATGCTCGACGTTAAACACTACGGTATCCCCGAAATCCTCAACGCTCACCCCGACCGCCTGGAAATTTCTCGGAATGGAGATGTATTGAGGATTCACTATTCCCGACGGCATGGGGAATTTCCTCGGAAGAGGCATGTAGTGGGGAGTTAGTGTGGACTATCAACCATCTTTTCGTAGTGCCAAAAGTCGTAAACACTACTGCCGTCATTTGAGCCTACTACCGTTATTTTACCCTGCTGCCTTCGTTTGTCTCCACTGCCGTCATTCGATACTACTGCCGTGATTTGTCCCTCTACTCGCGTCGTTCGACCCTACCGCCATCATTTATCCTCTTCTCGCTGGCTTCCAGGCGACTCGGAAGTCTGCCGGCTATGCCTGTTCAACACGACGCGTTTCATGGAGAGCAACCCGGGCGAGGATCTGCCGGACTACCCCGTTTGTCCGTGCTGCGTATTGAGTGCTTACAAAGAAACAGCTGATGACGCGGACAGCTCGATATGTGAGTTTAGTTTATAAGCCCATTCTAAACCCATCACTGTCCATGACTGGGCATGACCGCTGTCTTAGCTCACGCTATTACGGGGAGCCATGGTAGCAGTGATCAGAAGCCACGGTGGGCCCAAATACCATGTGTTGATATCTGTGGGCATGATGACTATGGTTGATATGCTCCCCCGTAGTAGGAACTCGCGCAGCAGGTTATTCGTAACTGTCACCAACCAGCGTTAACTGTGCGCTGATGCAAGATGTTTTTTTTTGTTGTTTTTTGTTGTGGAGATTTTTGGCCGGATAGCGCGGATCTCATTCAGAATTAGATATTCTATAGGATATCCGACTGCAAGTTTTCCATAGGATCTCCGGGTTCACGCCCCTCAAGAGGAGCCCCTTTATTTTGGCTGCCGGGTAAATTAGCAGGGCGGTTCACGGTTTGTGGGCTATTGAACCTCGCGGGTCGGGTCAGGTCGGGTCAGGTAACGGTGACCGGACCCCCGACCCGTGAGAATTTGAAATTATCCGGACCCGACCCGACCGGAATCAACCCGCCCCGTGAGATTTTTAAAACTTTCTGACCTGATCCGCGGGTTGAGGTCACTACTCGTGAAACGCCCTGGATATTAGCATCTCGCTTCGCTCGAAATTATTCGGCTTTTGACGGTAGTGGCAACGCAATGGCCCCCGGTTCGGTGAGTGGTTCGACGAAGGCTGTAGAGGTCGCGCCGTTGTGAGGATTGAAGCGAAGGCTAAAAACTGTTTCACACGTCGGACATCTCATGGTGACCTGCCTCACCTACGTACATCGTACGGATCGGGGGGTTGGAACATATGTGTTGATGATGTATGCCCTACAGATGATCAAGCGGAACCGTTTACAGATCACACAGCAGATTGTTACCATATTAGAAAACAGTGTGCTCGAGGGCACACGCGCGGTTACATAACCACACCCTGTACAGGACTGCTGCGGGAGCGTGTACAGGTCATTTTGATATGGTTCGTAGGACAGTTCCGTGGAAACTTGTAGAGATCCGCGAAAATGATCGGTGTGATCTGTCGAGTGATGTGGTCTGTCCGGCGTGCGAGAACTATTTTCGCGTATGGGACAGGTCACGATCTACAGTAGATAATTTATACCAGTACATCATCTAGATTATTTTTTTGCGTTCATGAGATGTTGCGCAAGGGCCGTACTATACAGATCCCACTCAGCAAAAACAGGTGTGCAACAGCCGTGCCACACCCTGCAAACATTTACCTACATAGTTCAGATCGGTTATGTGCAGATCAGGGATATATCTGCCCTGATAGATCTCGTTCATCAAGTGGGGATCTACCCGTCCGATGGTTGGCTCGCTTCGTCACCCAACGAGTGAATATATCTCTCTGTCGCAGATTAGGGCAACCATCTGAATCACCTATTAATATATAAACTGTCCTTATATAGGGACAAGAGTGGTAGCCGTCAAGTCCAACCAAGGTATGCCTAACTCACTGTCCCACTTGTCTGCCTTGACTGCCCGATCGCGTGTTGTTCGATACACCGCTTGCCTTTACAGGCGGGAATGCGTCCCCCGCTCCCAGTGTAGTGACGCCTTCGCCGTCGGTGGTGCTTGGCTCTGCCGAACTAGTTTCTCGAATACAGAGCTTTCAGGACACGTCGCTTGGCGTTCGGGGAAGCAACGGCGTCGCTGTAGCGGCTCTGGGGCTACTCGGTGTGCTCACTTTCTTACCCGTTTGCTCCAAGTAACCTTGAGGTGGTGCACGCGATTTTGGTTTGATTATTGTGGAGGGATTTTTGTCTCCAAATGTTTTAATCTCTTGTCCCATGTGTTCCTGTCTTAGGCCAGAGAAATGTTTTCAGCCGCTTTTGCTGACGTTTGCTGGTGTTGCAGTAGCTTTTACAGGCGTTAAGGTAGCTTTTGCTGACGTCTCCGTAGCGTATGCAGACGTTTCAGTAGCTTTAGCTGAAGGATAGGTTGTAGGTTGTCCTTCTAACCCACCCGATTTCCAGCAGGTTTGGTCGATTGTGTGGGCTGGTTGGGGTTTGCACCTGGACCTGTAGGCGGCCATGCCACAAGCCGTGTCGACCGAGCGAGCTACTGAATTATTTCCTGCCAGGCCAGGCTCATGTAGAAAGTGAACTTTGTGTGGATGTCGCTTGAGGGTTGGTTTGCAGTATTGCATGAGGATTCGACCCAAGGTCAATGTTGACAGCCGTGTCTCGTGTTGAGAGGTGGTGTGTCACAGTAGTGCATGAGGACTTTGACACGGGATCGATTTTGACATCGGTGTCTCGTGATGGGAGGTAGTGTGTCATTGACGTGTGTCACAGCAGTAAAGTTGCAGCAAATCGCCATTGCTGGCTGTGTGCATAGAAGGCACGAGAGCACGCGCGCGTTACGGAGTAGATGATCCACGGGGTGTCCCGTTGTCAATCACTTATTTAGAGCTCTATCGGAGTACGTACAATGCTTCTCTCCCAACGATTGTCATTGTATTGGATACATTCTACACGACTGCAGTACATGGATCCTTTGATTGGGAGTGTTATATAGAAGAGCTGCGGTATAATACCACAGTGTAGGTAAGCGTTGCATCTAGATGCTGCGTAGAGTTTCCATCGCGCGATCGAGTTAGTCGTATTTCCAGGGGGAGGAGATAAGGCGAAATGGACAGAGTTTGCCCAGGCCAGCACCCCCTCCACCTCCATGAACGTTTTGTTTTTATTGTGTTTCGACGATCAATCAATACGGCGACAATCAAAGCTGTTTCAAACCTTCATCCGCGGCAACCACACCCACACTCTGTGGACTGCAACTGTGTCCCCATATATACATGCATGCATGTATTCAGCAATGCACGCCAGGGGAACTGAGTCTCAAGGAATTTGCCCGAGCGTGTCGCTCCCGACCCTTGTCGACCACGGACCATTTGGGTGTGCTTCACTACCGAGTAGCCAGTAGGTGGTGGTCTTTCTTGATTAGTCTACTTAGCTGCTTAGAATGGTTGGAGCCTGAGTCTCGTTCTTGTAGCCCGAAAGTGTGATCCCTGACTCTTATCAAGTACCAACCATTCGTGTGGTTCAATTCAATGCCAAGCAGCGAGTTGGCTGGGATCTTCCTCAAGCCAAGCTGCTCAATCGGTAGGAGCTATGACACAGCAGGGGGACTGACTGAGGCTCGCACAATCTGTACGAAAGAAGTGTGATTACCGGTTCTCAGATCAACCAACCATATAGGTATGCATAGTGGTTGAAACCAGAGAGAAGTGCATTTGAGATAAACGACATCAGAGAGGAAGTCATTTGGTGCCCGCAGTTTTTTGCTATTATAGGTCATTTTGTTTTGAGGGGAATTATTTTTCGGTGAGCGGGAAATCCTTGGTCGATCGGTTTCGTCATACGGTACTGCTGTGACGTTACTTATCGGAAAAAACCAAAACTTGATAAATTTGACCGTGCATGAAGGACATTAAGTTCCCGCAGTTGGCAGGCTGTGGCCCTCGTCGGGAGCTGCTTAATTCACCTGTGGGAGCTTGAATCTCGATAGTTTTTTTCCCCCGAAGGCGTGGTTATAGACCCTTATCGACCACCAGCCATCGATACGAGTATGTGTGTGATATTCACAGTAAAAACCGTTCTTTCTACCCGTCGACATCCAGCACAACCAGTGTCCGTGCCAAATCTTGATCCTAGAAGAGATACAAGTTCTGTGGTCACAAGCTACGCCACAGAGATACTATGTTGCCACGTATGCAGTAAGCACATGGTGCGCAATGTAATGCCATGTCATCATACTGGATACGACAGGCACGACATACACATTTTATGAAATAATAGAGAAACGAAACAAAACAAAAGAAAAAAAACAAAAACAGAGACAAATCGAAAGAGAAAAAGAAACAAGAAAAACATGTAAGAAACAAACTGTCGTGCCCCCCCCGCAGGAGATGTGGCAGACACTTGAAAATAATGAGCTTGAAAAAAATGGAAAAAGAAGAAAAACACCACTACTCGTCGTAAACAGAGTAAGACTAAGAACCAAGGGAAAATAACAGGAAAACCAAAGTACAAAGCATCCTCCAGGTAGCGGCAGCAGTTTGTGGTACGGGTAGCATAGCCAGGTTCTCTCTGCTAGTCCGCCTGGTACCTTGCTACCCTGTCCGCCGCCTCCGTTCAGCGTTCGTCAACTATGCCCGGCCCCTTGGCGTCAGACAATACGTAACAAGCAAAGCAGGCTCGTCATCCACCCACGCCACACGACTCCTTCAGTAAGGCTTATCAATCGAAGAAAAGATGAATAAATAAAATGAAAATCACAGAGGATCAGCGCAAGAAATATAATAAAAAAAGGAAGACAAAGGAAGACCACGTTCGAACCAGCCGCACCAGTTGGTGGCACGAGTAGTATAGGCATGCTCTACTTCCTAGTCTGCCCGGTACCTTGCTACCCTGTCAGCTATCTCCTTCCTACTTTCGTCATCTGCACTTTCCCTTCTACTCCTGTTCCCCCACCTCTCCGCATTCCCTTGGTCGGGTTTTCTGCCACTCCTCCTCCCCCCATTCCCTTGGACACCACCTACGGTGGATGCGCGGCGCTGCCTACTCAGCCTCGTGCCACCTCACCATGAACCGTTCGGCTGCTTCGAGGATCCCCCGGTACCACTTCCCCGCCTTTTTTGCAGCAGTGGACTACAGCGCGGTCTCAACTCCAAACACCAAGGGGGCAAGTTCCGTTGACCCTTCGGTGGCTCGGAACTCCCTAAGGTCTTCGACTATGCATCTATGCCAACTCTTAAACTGTCCGCCAGGTCTCGGGTTCTCCCCACCAGCCATCGTCCCGAGCATTACCCGACTGGGTAACCCTTCCTTGCTTTGCCGTACCACCACCCCCCGCAAAAAAGAGCCGCCGTTTGCGAATGGTCAGTTCGATGTTCTCGCAACGTGTCATCTTGAGGGCCTTCGCGTACAAGAGGGTGGTATGGTCAGTACGAAGTCGGCGCCTTGAAGTCAATGACTCGCAACAGGACTTGGTGGTGAGCCTTTCGAAGCTCGGCAAATTATTCCGCTCTGAGGGTTCACGTCACACACCCGTTCATCAGGGTATCAATCACCTCGGCCTTCAGCATTCGGACTTTCAGGCTGAGGGGGGCGGTCGTCCTATCATACAACTCCGGGCCGAACCGTTTGAGGCATGCTCGCATGAGACGGATCCCTTGGTTGATTTCGAGCGAGAGGTCAGCGTTTTCGTGGATAATGCCGCTAGGCATAAGAACTGGGCCGTCTGCTTACACCTCTGGCCTGCTGCTTCGATGACGAGCGGTGGACACAGCGGTATGTACTGGCATTATTAGTAGTCAGTCTAGTCTTTTTTCGCGACATGCCGTGGCATTCCGTGACACTAACCTTCCACCCAGGGTTCTACACTATTTGACCTTGTCGTGGGCATGCCGTGGCATTGCCATGGTACCGCCCATGGCATACCATGGCATTACCATGGCATCCCATGGTGTGGCATAAGATTCCATGGCACGCCGTGGGGGTTGCCATGACACGCCATGAGTAGTACCATGGCAACCCCCGCGGCTACCGCCACGGCACTCCATGGCAACCCCACGGCATGTCATGGCAACCCCCACTACACCCCAATGTCCACGGCACCCAGGTTAATGTTGGGGTTGGGGTTAGGGTTAGGGTTAGGGTTAGGGTCCCATGGTATGCCGTGGAAGTCCGTGGAAGTCCGTGGAAGGTTCCGTGGTATGCCGTGGAAGGTTTTGCCGCAGGTGGTGCCACGGCATTCCACGGCATGTCGCGAAAAAAGACAATAATGTACATAACCCTAACCCTAACGGGTGCCGTGGGGGTTGCCATGACATGCCGTGGGCACCCGTGGGGGTTGCCATGACATGCCGTGGGGTTGCCATGGAGTGCCGTGGCGGTAGCCGCGGGGGTTGCCATGGTACTACCCATGGCATGTCATCGCAACCCCTACGGCGTGCCATGGAATCTTATGCCACACCATGGGATGCCGTGGTGATGCCATGGTATGCCATGGGCGGTATCATGGCAATGCCACGGCATGCCCACGACAAGGTCAACTAGTAGTGTCGATTCTTACCGACCACGAGAACCATCAGTTTATTTACATCCCAAGCAGCCAGTAGGCTGTGGTCCCCCTCTAAGTGAGCTGCTCAAAATGGTATGGTACCTACTGGTATGAGCTGTGACCCCTATTCATAGCATCGTGGTGTTACCCTGGCTAGACAAAGGGCACATGTTGAAACCAGCCAGCGTTGTGATTTGTCGATGTACTAGTATATTTATAACCGTTACTTTGTACCTGGTAAGGGTTATCTACAGTCCGTTTTTCTGTTTTGCCTAAAGTTGCGCCTGGGGTTTACTACTGTGTTTTAGCTGGACACTGCCTTGCGCCCACACAACCAAACTCCGTTGTAATTGAGCCGGGGGGTTACTACTGTTTTTCCGGACACTAGCTTACGCCTACACAACCAACTCCGTTGGTTGGTTGGCCGCGTTTCCAGACTCATTCTCTGTCCATGCCTGATACTTGGACTTCCATGGCACCGATACCCAAGGCATGGACATGCCCCATGATAAGTGCCGCGTGACCTCCGATCGCGCTGCCATGGCCTCCTATGGCACTGCCATGGTCACGCTGCCGTTTCCGTGTGACGGCTACTCCCACGGGTATCCCACGGCCCCTCTATGGCATTGCCATAGCAGTCAATAACAGTGCCATCGCAGAGCCATGCATTCTCATGGCAATCCGTGACAATGCCCGACAGTGACATTGCAGTACCTTAAGGGGCTTCTTCGGCCTTTCGACCAAAAACGAAAGAGAAGAGTACTCGCGTCTTGATTTTTTTTTCCCGTGTTTTTTACAGTAGCAATACTATTTTTGGTACAAAAACGACATATCACGACCCCTGTACCGAACACGGCATAGCTCCATTACTATTAAATAGGCCTCAGACCATCTCCTGACCAGCGTATAGCGTGTTCGTTTTGGTCTCTATTAATAGGAGGTGTTGAAGCCCTTGGATCTGCAAGCGAGGGCAGGCATTGCTGTGTTTGCATTACGAAACGAAATAGCTCCAAAACAGGCCTGTGTATTGTGATTATTCCGGAGCTCCTGTTAGGTATCTACACTCGTCTGTGGCGGCGTAGGACGCTACTAGTAACTGACGGTCGAACTAAGGGCCCAAGTCGGTTCGCCTACTGTAGCAGTGCTCGGCGTTGTCGACGAAAATCTGAGTAACAAAAGTGTAAGCAGCCTGATAAACTTCCTTTTTTCAAATTCGTCTGGCATGGGTAGCTGAGGTACGGGGAGTTGTTTTGGGTAAGAGGCAGTTTTCGTGATGGAAAAGGTGTCGGATCAATCCGGCGCCCGAAAAAAAAAACGGCTGCCTATGACCTATGCCCTCTAAAACTGCCGTGAGGGAGGTGATCTGAGCATTAGACCTGGAGAAAAATCGTTTTCGGTAGGGGTTCGTAATAGGTCGAAATTATACAAGCACCAGAAATAAGGTTGCAACTGAAAACAAACAACGGATTTTATTCAGAAGACTGCAACGCTCTTATTTTTTTTTTGCCCGAAGGGGCCCTTGAAGACCCACATGAAAGTCCATGGTAGTGCCCACCCGGTATCATCAGAGCCCATGGCAGTAATACGGGAGTGACATCAACGCCCATGGCATGTCAGAATACCAATGAAAACCCACGGCTACACCATGACAGGCCTTGGGGAAATCCTGAAAGCCCGTGGCAAGCCGCGACAGGGCCATAGCAGTGCCATGAACGCAGCATAGCAGCCCAATGACAGTGTCATGGCAGCATAGGGGGTGTGCGGGTACGGGGAGGTGGGGGGGATGAGGAGGAGGCAGAGTGTCGCGATAGCCATTTCATTGCCATCAAAGTGCAATGATGTACATTGGGTGGACAGCCCGTGGGCCCGTCCATGGGCCATGCCATGGTTGGTCATGGGTAAGGCCGTGGTCGACCATGGGTTGACCCATGGGTGGGCATATGGGCTGATGGAATGCCTCGTTCATGGACTCGTCCATGCGCCATGCCATGGCCGGTCATGGGTAACTCCCGTGGTCGATCATGGGTTGGCCCATGGGTGGGCCCATGGACTGATCCATGACATTGGTCATGGACCCGTCCATGGGCCAACCCATGGTCGACCGCGGGAAACACCGTGACCGATCATGGAACAGCCCACGGACACCCGCCATGGGACATCCCACGGCTTTTCATCCGCGGATGATCCCATGGAGTCAACCATGTTGTACGAAAAGGTAACTCCAGGTGCGTGTCATGGTTCGCCCCACGGACTGACCCGTGGTCGATGCTATGGCTTCATCATGGGATTCAACACGATATGCCCCATTGTTGTAGGGTTAGGGTTAGAGTTAGGCCCCGGCTTTCTCCATGGGATACTCCATGGGTCGCACTATGTATTTTACTATCCTTGGTGGGAGGTACATCATGGATTTTCCCATGTCGGGGGCTACTCCACGGGGTGCACCATGGAATATACACCATGGAATATGATGGTATATGCCATGATGCCATGGCGTTCCCGATGGTGTGTGTGCCGAATGATGATGGCGTGCCCCATGGACTCTCCCATCAAACACGTTTTCAACGAATGGTCTATGACACACGCCATGCGGCGACCATGGGTACTCCACCTGGTGTGTCCATGGAACAATCCATGGGACCGGTCATGATGTGTCCTGTAAACGACATAATTGACATACATCATGGCATATCCCATGGAAGGTTTCGATTAGTGGCAAGTACCATGGTTCACGTGCCAGGGAACCAACCACGGCTATCGCCATGGCGTTATCCGTGATATGGTCCATGGACGCCCATGGCATGTGCCATGGAAAAATTCGTGACTTGACCCATGGATGATATATCCATGCCGCCATGGTTGACTACCACGGCACAAACCATGGAGTGGTCTACCGTGCACCATGGACTACGCCATAGACCACGCGCGTGCCGTGGAATGGCCCACGGCACAGTCCACGGGCCCATGGTTCGTGTCACGGAACATACCATGGGTCCACATTACACCATGGGTTGCACAATGGGGCATGTCATGGTCGACCATGGTCGACCACGGGCTTACCCATGATCGATCATGGCGTGGCTCATGGGTGGGCCCATGGGCTGTCCAACTAATAATGTAGAGCATGGCATGCCATACATAGCAGATCATCATGAATAACTGTGCCATGGCAGTGTCATTACAGTCCATGACACTGCTATGGAAAATCAGATACATGTGCATCTTTGTTGCTTGCGGTTCCAGGACTTCCATTTCAACACACACCAAAGGCGCCAACGGGGCTGGCACAATAATAATAACCACCCTTTCAGAAGTTTGCTATTAATAGCAATCGTTTTGACTCGGCACTTACTCGACTTACTCGTATGCGTAAGCGCATACTGCTGCGCATACTGCTGCAATACTGCCGCGCGCACTGCTGGAAGACCACCTAAAACCTAAAACCGAGCGATAATACGTACGCCTAGAATTTTGGCAATGGACTGAATTTTGTAAGTTGAGAAAGTGGTTTTCAGTTTGTTTTACAGCAGTTGATAATTTATGTTCTGTAGCCAAAAGATACCAAGCCGTGGAGGTTTCAGTGTAATCGCATGTGTGAGTGGAGCAGTGGCCGGGGATCCTGTGTGATGTCCCCTAGCCACCTGGCTCGTGGTCCGATGAGGATCACTCCGTGATAATACAAGCTCTAAGAACAAGACTTACTGAGTGCGAGGCCAGCGAGACTGGTGGAGTCCCTCGCTGGAAGCCCTCTTGCTGATATCATCTGGCAGAGGCCATAATATCTAGATATTCGCGGAACTTCTGTTGGAGGAGTTTTCGGCTGCGGAGTATTGGGTCACAGCTGGGAAGGCAGTTGGCCCGTTGGACGGATCGAAACGGCTTGAAGCGCACAGCAGGGGAGGACGCTCCGGGAGCTGGAGGACGCACAGGTCAGGCGGCAGTTTCTCCGTTATTACAGTAGAGTCCAGGTGGACTGCTGTGGATTATGGCGCACACGGCAAGCACGCCGCTGGTGGTAGGGGAGTCTCTGACTCCACCGAAATACGGAGAGGTGTGGACCGAGCAGGCCTCTCGTGTTTTTTACGCAGCGTACCTCGATTATGAGGAACGGCTGCAGCTCGCCAACGCTCAGGGGGTGGTTCAGCACTCCAAAGTGAGCATGGGCCAGCTTATCCCCAATTACATTCATCGGTGTTTTGAGGGATTTTACAAGCATCAGACTACGATGACCGCCTCGGAGTTGTTGGACGCTGTTAGGCAGCACGCTGGTTACACAACCACCAGCAACAGATTTGACACCTCGCGGGCGGCAGCGGACTTGCGTCGCGTTCTCTCAATGAGGCGCGATGAAAAGCAGGGCGGTGAAACATCCGTCAAAGACCGCGCGATGATGGTAAACTCCGCTATGGAAAAGTATTTTGCGGAGAATCACGCGGTGCATGCCATGTACCGCGCGCAGGACCGTTCGTGGTTGCCCGGACCGGCGGAATTTGTGAGCATGGCGTTGGTGGATGGCTTATGGCCGTCCGAGTTCAAAAAGTACGTAAAAGGTCAGCTAACGTACGCTGCAGGGTGGAAGAAGGACCCGGCATTGGTCATGGACCAAATTTTTTCTGCTGCAGAACAGTGGAAATTCATCGAGGCGTATGGTCGGAAAGATGCTGCAGGGGCAGCTGAACCGCGACGCCAACAGCAGCAGAAACCGAAACAGCAGCAGTCCGCGAAAAAGTCGTTTGTTCGCGTCTGTTTCGAGTGTGGTGATCCCAACCATTATGTTTCTGATTGCCCAAAAGCTCGCGGTGGCGGCACAGCTCCCAGCAGTGGTGGGCGCGGGTCGTCAGGGTATCGCGGGGGCCGCAATGGCGGCCGGGGCAGATTCAACCATGGACGCGGGCGCGGTGGCCGTGGTGGCAATCAATTGACAGCGGGCGGTGGAACTTCTGCTGTTGCTTCTTCAACTTCTGGTGCGCCAGCGGCAGGAGCCGCTGGGTCGGGATCTGGTTCGTCTGTTGCCGGCCGAGCTGTATACGTTGGAGGAGCTGGAACATCGGTGGGTGCTGCTGGAGCGAGAACTTCGCCATCCACCGAGCGGGCGGAGTCAGTGTCTGGTGCTGCTGCAGGGGCGGTAGCGCCGGAACCGTCTGTATATTCGACGTCTTGGTCGGGGTGGACCGCCGATTCTATTTCTTCGGCGCCGGCTGTAGGAGGGCAGCCATGGCGTCAGGTGACTCTTGGTACCGACCAGAGTTCAACGGCAGGTGAAGTGCCTGTCGACCGCAGCGCTGAGTGTTTACGCGCTGATCTCTCTTTGCCAGGGTCGGTTGGTTCGCTGATGGCGCGTGTGATCCTTGATTCGGGGTCGGCGCTCACGTCCATCGGTGTCGGCTTACTTCAGCAGCTGTCTTCGCATTTCGGCGGCGCCGATCTGCAAATTCCGTTCGAAAATGGCCCGCAGCAGGCGAAAACCGCTACGGGTGTTTCAGTGATGGTCACGCACAAAACGGTGCCGATTGCCGTGAGTGTACGGACGCCGTGGGGAGCGGTGAAATTGGAGCCCATCACTTTCGCGGTCATGCCTGGTACAGATAACGTCGTTCTGTTTGGCATGGCTACCATGAAAGCTCTTGGCATCGACGTCTACCGTGAAGCTCTGGAGAAGCTTCGCCCTCGCGCAGTGCCGGTATCGACCGGTGTGGAGACTCCGAGTTACCTTGCGGCGCGCAGAGTGACGGTTTCCGTGCGTGCTTTTCAGACCGAGGCTACGGTGGATGCTCCGGAGGACAAGGCGGTGGAACATTTGGTCGACCGGGGGCCAGACATGTTCATGGATCCGGAGGAGGAGCGGACGGCCCGAGAACGGGCGTTGGAGGACAGCGTGCAGCAGGCAGAGCAGAGTGGATTAAGCGTCGGCGGAGCAACCCGTTTGCGCGAAATTTTGGCTCGTCGCGTGGGTGCAGAGGCCATAGTTCGTATGCTATAATCGAAAAGGTTAACCGTTTATGTATTTTTTAACTCAGCAGGACCTTTGGTCCTATTAATTCGATTCCCACGTTAACCGTTGGGTCGTTTGCTTTATGAAATGACTCATACCTGTTATAATGATACATGGTACCAAACATCCATTTATTGTTTTTTTAATAATGCAGCAACATCTTCCATCTTTGATTTTTTTTTGGTTCAAGAATACGAGCAAATAAATGGTAACTATTTAGATTGTATTGCCCTTACAGGAGATATCAGCTTTGTAATAAGGCTAGGGTGAGAGTTGCGATCCCCTCACCCAGCACTTGCCCGTATGCTTCCATTCGTGAAGGCAGGGAGTGAGAAGAAGGCACCGAGACAGATTTGATACACCCAACCCAGACTGACTGTACGTGGCGCAGGGGTGCTTACCGGCAAATTGTGGAAACCGGTAAGGGCCTCCAAAGGTTCCCAAAAGAATACAAAAAACTGTGATGTCACGGATACAGGTATTAAATGATACGACCGCGTACGTACGTAGATGCTCGTCCGTGTTGATTCAGCACAACAATCCGTACTCGCCCAGCACGGTGCATCGCAGTTTTGACTACTGCATGTACTGATGTCACGCCTCACTACCACCAATTACTATATACATGTAGTACTACTACTGTTGTCAGCCTTGCTGCTGTTGTAGTTAGTTGTTTGTTATGGCTCAAGAATTCTGGATTAATTTTTCCCATGAAGACTGCCCTTGTTGTGCAAATTTAGTAAAACCCAAATATGATACGAACGATCACTCACACGGTCACATTCCCCGTTCATATCCCCCCTTCTACCTATTATGAAAACGCTCCTACATTTCATGGATCAGGCTAGCCCGAACTCTGATGGCCTCGCTCCAATCTCTGCGAGGCTATCTACCACTCACAACCAACACCCAAACAAATTACACCGACTTGTTGCAACCTGATTCCCCCCCCTCTTGAGCGACAGGGCGGGCGGGTGGGAAAGTCGATCAATTGTCTGGGCCCACTGCTGCTACGAATTCTCGTTGCCGCAGCGGCCGTCTAATACCAAGCAGCTCTGGTGGCTAGACGCTTTCAACTGACGTCTGATCTCGCCTCGTCTCACTATTTTACCCAACTTCTTCGAATTCCGAAACGCCTCCACAAACTCCACCTCCCTACGGGAAGTTACATTTTGTTATGGCTCAAGAATTCTGGATTAATTTTTCCCATGAAGACTACCCTTGTTGTGCAAATTCAGTAAAAACCCAAAGATGATACGAATGATCACTCACACGGTCACAAGCCCCGTTCATATCCCCCCTTCTACCTATTATGAAAACGCTCCTACATTTCATGGATCAGGCTAGCCCGAACTCTGATGGCCTCGCTCCAATCTCTGCGAGGCTATCTACCACTCACCCCATATGGCCAGCCTGACCATTCCAAACATCTTTTCATGCAATCACCGTTATCCTGCGTTTCGGCGAGTGCAACAGAAACGGAGTTTGCGCCTTCCCCTGCCTCCCTCACGTACGTCACAACGCCCGAGACTTCCACCTTCCTGCGCGCTGAATTTGCAACTCCGAGATTCCTTGGGACGCAAGCTGAGTGCCCCCCCCCGATTCTTCCTGAGTGCAGTGCGAACTGCATGGGGTCTCTACCGCTGCTACCTACCATGAGTCTCAGCGCAGCGACCGCTTCCGACCTGGTAAACACTTTCCACCCGACCGTGGTGCTCCTAACGGTCAACGGCGCTTCCGCTGGTAGCGAGGGGTACACGTCCAGTAGTTCGAGCAGAGTTTCGAACGCCCCCATCTGCCCCCCCCCGATATCTTCCCCTTTACGAGGCGTGTGCGCGTGATGGTGCACCCTGCCCTTTTTTGGTCACACTTTGACGCCAAAAACTTTGCCTGCACTGCTGTGGCGATCGCTCTGTTCTCGAACGCCACCTGCACCCCTTTGTGAAAGAAAGAAATGCATTTCCGCGTCAAACACAACTCGGGATGAACCTGTCCGTTTGCGTACGCCCATAACTCCGACGCTCGGCACAAAGGAAATACGACAGGGCGAGTCCTAGCCACATCACGTAACCCCCGTCTGCCATACTCACGACTGTCTGTCGCCCTTCCGCGAGCATAGCCCACGTCAGGGGCAATCTCACTTGTTTTTTCTTTTTAGACACACCGTGCGCCCTGTCTGTCCCTTTTCCCACTGCGACTATCATGCAATGAGACAAGGGTAGCTCCCGGCCTGCGAACATCTTGTGGAAAAAGTTAATGGCCGCTAAGTACCCTCTGACGGTCGATTGCTGGTTGTTATGCACGAAACAGCGGGACGTCATGAATTCGAGCAGTTCCGTCAGCGTTGCATCGGGATCGTCAACTGTCTGCAACCACGGCCCTTTCCCCTGGGCTTGTCTCTCTTTCACCCAGGTGTTCCACTTCGCTAAGTAGTTTTTCTGAGTACTCTTCGCGACTGAACCAAGCGCGAGCGTTTCGACCAACCTCGCCACCTCGTCCTTCTTTCCTCCGTTGTCGTTCCCTGTTCCTGCTAGGCGCGTGGGCGTGAGGTATGTATACCATGTGTTGAGCGAGACATGCATTATACAAAACGTGGGTGTCAACCGAGTTCTTCTGCGTCGTTCATCATGAGGTTCCATAGAATGTCGTCGTGTTTAGTGAGGATGTTCTTTGTCTGGAGCACAACATCGAAAATCCCCGAACCCCGCCGACCAATGGGTTATTCGTACCACTCGCTGGAGTGGGTCAGCTCCCTGACCTTGTCTGCCAGTATCTGTGTAGGCCACCGTGAACTGCCATCAGCTAAAACGTTCTGCGCGCCCGGAATATGTTTAGCAGTGTGGTTCCAACCTCCCGCGAGTTCAAGGCGCCCCAACATTCTCATGAGTAAGCACGCCCTTTTGTCTGTCGCCCCACCGCTTCGACATACCCATGATACGGCGGCCATGTTGTCCCCTCGCATCAAGATCGGGTCCCCTGCCGCATCCGGGCGGTCTCCCACCAATTCTAGCATGACCCACGCAGTCACGACCATTCCCAGTAATTCTAACAGGTTGATGGTGATGGTACAGGTCTCCTGTAGATCGGCTTTCCTTTTAAGTTCGGCAGTCAGCTCTATCGGCAAGTCGTATCTCCAAAAAACCTTCTTCTCAGCACAGAAACCTCCCACAGCCTCGAAACTCGCGTCCGACAGGTAGTGCCTTTTGGCGGGTCGTGTTATAGCTGTGTAACAGGGCGCACTAAGCGTCTCTCCTTCTACTAGAAGCTCGTGATCTATCGCCCATTTCCGAAACAAGAGGTCAGCGTGAAACTCTCTGCCCAGCTCTACCGTGCGCTTTTGGTTTTTCCTTGCGCTCGCATCGTGTAGTCCGGTCAGACGCAACAGCCTCCATACGAAATACCTGCCCGCTCGTACCACGTACGTGAGGTTCCACAGCTTCCCGGCCATGCTGAGAACGTCCCTTGCTGTCGCACGCTTTGTGTTCAAGGGCCACTGCTCCAGCAGCAACCTTTTTATAGCGTCAGCTTTTTCGCGCGGGAAAGAGATTCTCATCGTGTGCGAGTTTATAGCGAATCCTAACGCGTCAATCTTGGCGTCCCAGTCCGTACTCTTTTTCGGGGCTAAGATGGGCGTAACTCCCTCCTCCCCGGGACCAAATAAGCGCACGTGATCCGAGGCAAGAGAGGCTGATGCGATCAGGGCGGACTTGTCGTCGTCTGAATGTTGAACCCTGATTAGGAGGTAGTCGTCTACGTACACGGTTGTGAAAAATGGGTCAGAGATCTCTCCCCCGCTGTGTGCTCTAATTTTGGCGTCTGGGGGAATCGGCGTGGGTGTGCCTTCTTCCCATCGATCTACCACCTTAACGTGGGCCATCATGCTTTTTCCTTCCTCTAGTAGCTGGCTCGACTTGAGTGTGGTGTTGCAGTGCGCGTGTTCGGCCGCGGCCGATATGACACCCCAGAAACCCGGCGATCCCGACCATCCGAACGTTAAACGAAAATCAATCACCACCAGATCTCCTACGGTGTAGCAAAAATTGTGTGCTTGGTCCGGATCCACCCGCACGTTCCTAAAGGCATCCGACACGTCGGCCTTACTCATCAGTATCCTCTCAACTGGGAACTTTTTTCTCAATGTCACGAGTTCGTCCAAGAATTTGGGCAGCGCGTGTGCGCAGAGGCATTGGGGGACAGTGTCAGGGTCGGTGTCACCGTTGAGTCCACCTTTCTCCCTTCGACTCTGTACATCGAACGATAAATCATTTATGATCCTAACCTTGTGTGTCACTACTGCCGCCAACGGGGACACTCGCAGATTAGGGATTTCGTGCGCATATGACTTTTGGATCACTAAGCATTTTTCACGTCTTACGTCTTCGCCAATTTTTTTCCAGACGGCTGGCAAATGCTCGTTGACACTGGGGGGTGGTTTCCGTATTGTAATGCGCGCTCTAGATCTACACCCGTCGCTGCTGCGTTCACCGGTACCCCCCCCGTGACGATCGCGACGAGCTCGTCCACCGCCCCGAAACCTTTCAGGTCTCCGAAGTATCGTTTTATGTGTGCGGGGTTTATCGGCGGTGCGACCAGGGATCCTCCTAATGCTCGAGCTACGTCCCCCACGACTCCTTGCTTATCGCGCATCATGGTTGTGCAAATGTTAGCGAGCGTATAAAGCAGTTCTTCTCTTTTTCGTGCGTCAAGATCATCCTTTCCGAGTTTTTCTTTTTCTGCGTGCCATTGTTGTATCATGCATTCTGATCGTTTTCGACTGAGCGACTCCCCATTAGGAAGCCGTGAGCGTGCTGACCCGCTACTCTCCCGCGCGTCGACCGCAACGAGCGCTGATTCAACTAACTGCTGCAAGGGTGGCTGGGCTTGCCCTTGCTCTCTCTGCCAGGCTATGTGTGACAACTGTGCTGGTGTGGGGATTTCTCTGTACTGAACGGGTGGACGGCCCTTCTGATTTGAGCCTTCTGCGAGATCGACACTGTATCGATTCGCGTGAAAGTGGGGTATTCTGGCCCTCTGCTCAAGCTGTTCTGTGCTATGGTGTGAGTCTTCCGCGTAGCCGATACTGTCTCGGTTTCCGTCGGAAGGGGGTAATCTGGCCCTCTGCCCACACCAAGCCTGCTGTACTGAACCTTCCGCAACCTCGGTACTGCCCCGATTCGCAAAGAAGTGGGGTAATCTGGCCCTCTGTTCAGGCTGAATGTCCCTTTTATCGAGTACTCCCTTCTTCTGGTTATTCGTTGATTCAGCTAACTGCTGCAAGGGTGGCTGGGCTTGCCCTTGCTCTCTCTGCCAGGCTATGTGTGACGACTGTGCTGGTCTGGGGATTTCTCTGTACTGAACGGGTGGACGGCCCTTCTGATTTGAGCCTTCTGCGGGATCGACCCTGTGTCGATTCGCGTGAAAGTGGGGTAATTTGGCCCTCTGCTCAAGCTGTTCTGTGCTGTGGTGTGAGTCTTCCGCGTAGTCGGAAGGGGGTAATCTGGCCCTCTGCCCACACCAAGCCTGCTGTACTGAACCTTCCGCAACCTCGGTACTGTCCCGATTCGCAACGAAGTGGGGTAATCTGGCCCTCTGTTCAGGCTGAATGTCCCTTTTATCAAGTACTCCCTTCTTCTGGTTATTCGCTGATGCATGCGCGTCTGATATGTCTCGGTGTGTTTTTGCGGGGGGTGAGGCGTTTGGTTTTTGCAAAGCTGGGTGGAACGACTTGGCTGGCGATAGGGGTGCGTACGTATTGCGGCTGGGGTTGATAGGGTGCGTGTGTGGGTCATGCGAGGGTGGATGGGACGAGTGGGCTGGCTTGCTGCGACCCTGAACTCCTGCGTGGATCATTTTTTTTTCTTGCCTTACGGTCTCTTGTCGAGGCGCTGTCTCAAATGATCTGCTGCTTGCGTCACTGATTCTGTTTCTCGGTACCTGACTCTCACCGTGAAACAGGGCCGGTGATACCGACCCGGGAGTGGGTGCATGGAGAATTCCCATGGCGCTCTTGGCGTCTCCGAAAACTATCCATTCTCCGGCCGCCCCTGCCCCCCCTTCGGTCGGCCCTGCCGGATGGCAGAGCCCGTATTGTCAGGTGTTGCCATTCCCTCGGCCCGCTCCACCCCCGGCGGACGCACCTCCCCGGCCGCCGACCACGTAGTTTCTGCTGAACCGTGCGACGCTCGGCTGACGTGACACCCCCCCCCCTCCTGCTGCCGTTCCCCCACCGGCCGCCGCGGCCGCCTGATACTGCGGCGGCTGGTGCAGCAGCGCCGGGGGTGGCGGTGGCGGTGGCGGCGGCGGCGGCTGCAGTGCGTGGAGCTGCGGTTGAGGCCCGGCGACCAACGGACCTTTTCCGGCGGGCAGGAGGTGGGAGAAGGTGCAGTTTGCGCGCTTGCACGGATCGCCGCGCCATGCAAAATCTCACACGCCGGGCGGAGTCCCCCGCTCCAGCATGCGAGCCTTGAACGTGGACCCGCCTCCTCCTCTGGCGCCGGCCCGGGCCTGCGTTTGGGCACTTCGCTGCCCTCCCGCGTTGGGGGCTTCCTTTCTCTTGGAGCCTGATTTTTCCGGCGCCTGCGTCCAGAAGCTCTGACGCTCCGTGAGACTGGAGCCAGCGCCTTCCTCTACAAGCTCTCTAAGGCGCGTGAACGCCAGAGGGGCCATGGGAACGCCTGTACCGGCCGGGGGAGCTGCGTATCGATGCTTCCGGTGCAGGACGCCACCCTGCTTCGCGAGGTCGATCATCCCCACCTGCAGACCGACGTTCATGGCTGCGATAAGTACCTCGCGGACCTTGTCCTTGTGGTCCAGGAGTGTTTTATAGTGCCTCCGCAGGTAAACCTCCACCGACTTCTGCAGCTGCTCGAGTTCTTCCCGCACTGTCCGCACCCTGTTCCTGCAAACGGCCTGCGCCCCCTCCATCCCGTACTCGAGGGTCGCCATGAAAGCTGCCACGAACGTGGCGAAGTGTACTTCGGCCGGCATGTCCACCGGCTCCTGTCCGGCTGGCAGAGGAGGGTAAAACGCCTCCACCGCAAATTCCGAGAGGGATCGAAGTTGCTGTGTAACGGCGTCGGAGACGAAGGCCACCTCGTTGAGCGCCATGAGGAGGAGTGGACGGGTTACCACCTCCTGCGTGTTGAAGCCTTCCGGTGCGTGCCATAGGTCGGCCGCCTGCTTTGCTGTCGCTTTGACGCCCGCGGAGATCGCAGCTTGCTGGCTTGCGTCATGCGAAGCTGGCAGCGGCTGACCTCCCAAGGCCCCGCCGGCCCACGGGGCCAACAGGCCGCCGGCGATAGCGCCCCCAGGGGGTTGGGCCACCTGCTGTAGTGGTTGAATTTCTTGTGGCTGCTGCTGCTGCTGTTGCTCCTGCTGCTGCGGGTGAGCCTGGCTGTTTTCTAGGCATGTCAGCCGAGCCGCGATCGCGTGGATGCTCGCCAACAACTGTTGTAGCACCGCCATCATGGCGGGATCGGCTACTGCTGCGGGGAGGCCCGGGCCAATGCCCGCGGCTCCGCCTTGGCCGACGCCTCCAGCAAGTGCTCCGGGCCCAGGCAGGCCAGCTCCTTCCCCTTGCCCACCACCCACGTGGAGCGGTGCGTCCGCGCCTCCCACCACATCAAGCGGGTGATCCTCATCTCCTGCTGGAAGGGCGGGCTGGTCTGCCATGACGGAGAAGAAAGTCGATCAATTGTCTGGGCCCACTGCTGCTACGAATTCTCGTTGCCGCAGCGGCCGTCTAATACCAAGCAGCTCTGGTGGCTAGACGCTTTCAACTGACGTCTGATCTCGCCTCGTCTCACTATTTTGCCCAACTTCTTCGAATTCCAAAACGCCTCCACAAACTCCACCTCCCTACGGGAAGTTACATTTGTTTACCAGGTAATTTTTGTGCCGTATTTGTGTGTTCTCTTTTCTCGAATCTTCTGGGAACCTTTGGAGGCCCTTCCTTACCGGTTACCAGGTTGCCAGGAAGCACCCCTGCGCGACGTACAGTCTGGACTGGGTGTATCTGTCTGTCTCGGTTCCTTTCTCTTGCTTCCCGCCGTCACGAATGGAAGCATATGGGCAAGAGCTGGGCGAGAGGGGATCGCAACTCTCACTCTAGCCACAAAAAAGCTGATAACGCCTGTTAAAGGCAATACAACTCCTTGCAAGATCGCTCCAAAGGTCCAACAAAAGGAACACGGGACTATTGGACGGACTGACGGACTAGGTGGACTGAGGACTGGACTGGGCCAGGTAGAACACTACTGTAGTTCACCGTGATCAGCTGTACACTCGCCTACCTTGCTTGGTGATTTGTCACAGACGTTCTTTAATTAGCCCCAGTCTTGCGCCATTTAGAGAGCGTTCCATACTGAGCAATCTCATACTTGGCATGTGTCTCGTACCTGGTAGGAATTTTCCCTCTATCTATAGCCCACATGATACAGGAGTGGTACCTAGCAACAAGAATCCTCCCTGAGCAGCCGTCGTAGATGAAGACTCCGCAACTATACGTACAAGGATGGCAATCAATCATAGCATTCGGGGGTGGAAATGCCAATCGAAGATTCTTCGGCTGTTCAAACCGGCAACTATTATTTTGGTCGATACCGGTACTTGCTATTGATAATACTACCGCCGTAGATGATTGGAGCGAGGCCAGACATACATTAATATATATATATATATGTATGAACGTCTAATAGGCTGGTGCACTTCATGACACTTGATGGTATTTCATGTGGGCTTTCATGTTACTTCCATACATAGTCTGACCCTTCATGGGCTTCCGTGGGCTTTCCTGGCGCCTCATGTCACTTTTCATTAAATGTACTGCTGTCCCTGGTCTGTGATTTCATGAACGTTTGTGAAACCGACTGCCATACAACTGCCACAGGGCACTGCGGTGGCACTGTTTGCCATGAAACCGCCATGAGGTCCCTTGAAATGCTATGGGAACTATTTGAGGTGCCAAGAGGTCCCATGACATTCTATCAGGTTCCATGATGCGCCATGAAAGCGAAGTGAAGGTACCATTCAAGTGCCACGAGGTTTCATTATACTTTAGCGTGTAGTCTCATGCCAGCGCCATCGCATGCTCATGGTCGCCCCATGACGGCGGTCCCATGGCATTCGCATGTATGTCCCACGGCAATGACAGTTCACGTCATCATGGACTACCATGGAAAAGCCGGAACAGGTGCATCCATGGGCTAGGGTACCTCTTCTTGGGTAAGTGTAACCCTACCTACCGGTATTCTGCAAGGAGGGGAAGCTGGGTGGTGGCCGCCATAGTACACCCACGTCTCCTTTGGTACCCGAACTCTAAACGAAGCAAGAGCGCGCGCTTACGGCAACTGGACTACGAAGAAGGAGTTCTCAAAACAGCATTTTTTCGTATTTTAGGAGCCGCCAAGCGCCGAGCTTCTCAGACCAACAACGATACACATCACCTGATTCTTCCGTGATAGCGCTGTGCAGTGTGGCAGGGCCATGGTGGTACTGCCATGATATTTTATGGTAGTTCAGTGGACCTTCTTCGCACTACCATCTCGCTGTGGTGGCACTGCGACGGTACTGGCACGGCGCTGGTATGGCACTGCCCGATCACGAATGCATTATATTATTATATTATGTACATCTCTTGACCGCCCGGGTGTGTGAAGACTGCTTTGTGGTGCGAATACAAGGGCGCAGGACCTCCGAACCATATTAACGGCGCTCGGCTCGGCGTCCTTTTGCCAGATCGACCAAAGCCCCGCGTCTCGCACTATCGACGAAGATCGTCAACAAGTTTTGTCCAAGTATTTTTACCAATTTGTTTGCAACTTCAGACCAGCGTAAGGCGGAAGGTTTTGCGCCGAGCCGGGGTTGGAGTATTTCCCTTGCAAGGACATGCTGCCGCGATACTCGGCGCACCTTAGCGTTCCTCCCTGGTTTTTGGTCTCGGCGCGACTTGGTAGTTTGAGAGAGCGGACGCGCTCCGACTTTGCCGACCCCATTACTATTTGCGGACACAAACAACATGCTCCCGGTACAGGCGGAGGAAGGTTCGCCCATTCTGCCAGAAAGAGGATCGGCTAATAGCCCCCTGCCTCTCTTCGTAGCCGTACGCGACATACAAGAACGGATGGTTCAGGTGTAGATACACCCCAAACCCAAGCCCGGAAGTGTGGACCCCTGCGGGACAAGACAATGGTTGTGAGGCTTTCCCCCACGACGAGAGAGTGATACCCTCCCTCCCATTTCGGGGTATGGGCATTCGTTCCCCATTTCTGCTTGTGCGGCGGTGGCTACCGCCGCTTTTGACCACTGCAGACTGGGCATCGCATTATTCTGGCAGCCGCTGCCCTGTCGCTCGAGATTAACCCCTATGTGGTGCACAATCGAAGACTCCTCGTGTTTGTGCGTGGGAAAAGTTCTAACTGCATGAGATAGCGTCTCTTAGGCTACCGCCGTACCCTCCAGCAATCCAAGTGCGTAGTCGTTAAGCTACATAATCGATGTGGGTGAGCTGTCCATCCTTGCGATGATGCCGCGTGGGAGCGCGACCGTAGGACCCGTTGTTACACACGGATTTCGCCCAATGCCCCGTCACAGGATGTCCTGGGGAGCGGTGATAGGCTTGTCGCGGAAGCGAGCCCTTACGAGACTATGCGGCAGCGATGCACATTTTTGGTATTTTATAGGGGCTCGTTTGGGCGCCTTTCTGGGGCATGTCATTAGTGTGCTATGGGATACCTACGGGAGTCCCACTGGAATCCTACGGGCAACCGATGGGCCACCACTATGAAGCGATGGGAGACCCATAGGCGACCCATGGGTCCATGGGCAACCCATGGGTGACTCATGGGCCAGTATGCCCCGTCACAGGATGTCCTGGGGAGCGGTGATAGGCTTGTCGCGGAAGCGAGCCCTTACGAGACTATGCGGCAGCGATGCACATTTTTGGTATTTTATAGGGGCTCGTTTGGGCGCCTTTCTGGGGCATGTCATTAGTGTGCTATGAGCGGTGGGATACCTACGGGAGTCCAGTTTAGGCGACCCATGGTCCATGGGCAACCCATGTCCACTGGATGGGCCAGTACTGTACTGTAACCCAACGGGTTACCCATCGGCGATCCATGGCAGACCCGTGGGTGGTCCATGGATGGTCCATGGATGACCCTTAAGTGACCCATCGGTCAGCTATATGCACCAACGGGAGACCCATGGGCGATTCGTGGGCGATCCATGGATGACCCATGGGTGACCCATTGCCGACGCATGGTTCAGCTATTTCTGTGTATTCCAATGGCAGACCCATGGTGAGACCCAGGGACGACCCGTAGGCCAGCGCTGTAAACTCATAGGAGGCCCATGGGAGTCTCCCGTTGGTATATACTTGGTGCAGCCCACCCATGGGTCACTCGTGGGTCAACATAGGTCATCCGTGAACCTCTCGTTGGTATAAATAGCTGATCCATGGATCACCCAGTGGTCGTCCATGGGAACTCCATGGGTTTATGGTATCGGTTCATGGGTCACTCGTGGGTCGCCTATGGGTTTCCCATTGGTCTAGAGTGCTGGCCCATGGGTCACTCTTAGGCCCCGGCTCCGTGGGTCTCCCATGGGCGATCGACCGTTGGTGTGGGTCACCGATGGATCGGTGTCTCATGGGACCCATGGGGTTCAGAAAAGGCAGATCTTATACACCACCCCTAAATGGGGAATGGGCTACCGGGAAGATTCTCCATGCACTCGGCGGTCGTCTCTGCAGCGATATCCCGATGCGCTGGGCAACGTCTTGTAGGTGGAGGTGCCCCCTTTCGACGCCCCTCGATTCCGCGCTCGCGTCTACCTCTCTCGAGAGCTTGAGCTACGACCATTGCATATACCTTCTGCGAGCATGAGCTCGACTGTCAGCTCCTATACGATATACCGGTTTTGATTTCCACGACCTCAGTTGGACACCGACCGTGACAACTCTGTTGGGGTACTTTTTTCTTGTTTTTTAATCATCACTTTTACTTTCCAGCCTAACCCATAGGAGGTTTCACCCTCAGCGATCTTCTGGACAAGCCGTGATCATAGGTGTCGTCTCTCTTTCCCCCCGGTAGGTACCTTTATTTTTGGTCGCGCATAGGGTTCAGCATTCCCATTGCTCGTCGATTTTCATCGAATGTAGCCAACTCACGCTCTCGCGCTTTCCGCTCACCATTTGTATTTTTATGCAAGAAAAGGCACCTACGAGCATGCACTTGGTGAGACTTGAACCCACGAAATTGCTCTTGATAGGCACGCGGACCACCTACCAAGCCACCGGGGACGCCGGTTACTGTTGTCGAATAATTCTTCGATTTTATTTCCTAGACTTGACCGATTTCGGATCTTTCTCCTTGCTTATCTTCAATTTTTTTGATCCCGCCAGAAAGACCTGCGACGACGTCTCGCTTATACCGCGATGACCGTTAGGTCACCAAACAGGTAGGTACGAGGACGAGTATCTCGCGGCCAGCCTTACCCAGCGTTCCACATAACCGTGTCCAAGCCCATAGTCATCATATTAATGCAGCACGACGGGGTACGTATTATGACCAACTCAATAAGCTACCGACACAAGTGAGGTGTAGGCTAGCTCCGTATTTTATGGATCGGCGAGCTCCTCGGCAAGCCGCGTAGCAGGCGGATTTGTCTCCTCTTCGACCTTCTTTGGTCATTCCACTGAATTGCTGTGCATCACTTCGCCACTGTAGTTCTCTCAAGGCGTTTTAGATGATCACGCGCTTGTTCGAGTGGCTTGTAATGCCACAAGGGAGTGGCGCACCGTTGGAGAGTTTCGTAAAAGCGATTCACGCAGTTTCCGTCGACCGTGACTACTGTACTAGCTGCTTATCCCGACGACGCGATCGTTCTCGACCCCAACCCTGCTGCCTATGTGCTCAGCATCTATTGCGGGGGTCCATAGTTAACGGGACCAAATTTTGTTAGTAAAAATAGGTAAATATATAGGTTTTTATGTATAGCATAGGTCCTATTAACTATGGACCCCCGTAGTAGGAGCTTCGCCAACGCGTACGGCAGTACAACCGAGCTCTCCCCCTCGAAGGAAGGAAACAAACAGCACCAGAGATGCCGAAGTCTTTGGCACCAGAGATGCCGAAGTCTTTGGCCACTCCATTTCCCAAGCCTGTTTTCAACCGAATGACGGAAGGGTGCACGATTTAGTGAGCATGCAGATATCTCACGACTTCAAGCAGTCGCGTTCTCTCCTGTACCATCCATTCTGCGACAGTCATATTCTTGCTGGACATGGTCAAACGCATCCGGCCAAACGGCCCCTCCCAGAAGATGGCAAACATGCCGCCTATACATCGGCTATGGAGATCACATCTTACGGCAACGCGTCGCTGAGCTATCTGGGTCACCGGCCCTGGTGGTCGACCCTGATTGAGTTGCAGGCACTGACAATTCTCGGACGTTTTATCCTTTTCAGCGACGACACCGTCTACTGATATGTCAGCATCGACAGTTGTGCCCTCACTGAAATATCCGAAGGATAAGCCGCGTAAGCGACCATCTTGCGGGACTCTGATTAGGGGACTATCCACGCTAGATACAAATCAGCACTGTGGCTTTTTACCTGACCCTTACTCCCTCTAACGCTAATCCTAGCCGTAAATGACGCACCATGACCAGACGCAGTACAATTTCGTAGGGCTAGGATTAGGGGTAAGGTTGGGTCGGGTGATATTTTATATCACAACGATGTCTCTTGCATCGTGATTCACCTGATCTTGGATCACCTCTGACGTGGCTGGTCTCTCATCTATTTCAGTCACCCCTTGAGCAGTGAATTGAAGAGTCGACTCGTTCTACCGTACGCCAGCCGCGCCGTATAGCCTCAAGTTGAAGCGCAATCGGATTCTCTTTGATCTGGAAGTTGCCAGCATCGTCTGGTGCGCTAAGTGCCTCTGCGATAATATACGTGGCACCCCCTCCCGCATTATTTCCTGGTATTTTAGTACGATAAGGCCGTGGGAACAATTGGCAAGATTGCTGAGCACAAGCTGCCCAACAGGGTTCACACGAGACAGCCCACCCACCTCCCTCGTACAGCCATCGAACACCTGTACGCTCGAGCTCAGTATATTATCTACGCGACCAGCTGCCTGATGTATTTTTACCTGGTCCCTGCTCGTCACCGGCGCTCGTCGAGCCGGTGCGTGAACAACATGCCCCCACGGTCTCCCGCGAGGAACGACAAAAAGTGGTGCTATCGAACGTCCTCCGGCACAAACCCACCTACACACCAATCTGCAATACCCCGGCTACATTCACCTGGGTGCTAAATCCGGCATCGATGACGACACTATTAAACACGTGTCGTTGGACTGAAGCGAACCGTCTGACATTCTCCCTGGCAGTCCTTCACCTCCCGACGGCTGCCCTGTGGCTGCCAGACCGCTCAATGTGGACATCCCACCCAACACTCTGGGGTGTGACACACTCCTTACCGTATTTCGGCGCCCGCGTCAAGTCTTGTGCCAACGGGCATGGCAGCGACGACATCCCACAATACTTGCATGTCGGCCTACGTAGCAAATCCGCATCAACACCGAGGACAACATCCCCGTGGGTGTTGGGGACTTGGGGGTCGAGAAAGGACCAGAAACTGGTCTGCGCGCAACCGAGGCGAGGTCATAGGCAGTTATCCGCGAAAAACATGGGGACAGCGGCTCCATCAATCATCACGATAACAAGAGATGGCCTCCAGTGCGTCCGTCTGCACGTCCTATACACTGGGTTGGTACACCCCTCCGAGTTAGGCAGACCGATTGCTTGTACCGTCGCATGCACGCCGGTATCATTCAGCGCGACTTACTGCAGCTCGTGCTACGAGCGACAATGCTCTGTCTTTCGATTACGGCTATACAGAACTTGACAAATTTGTACCTGCCGGTTCAGTTGAACCATATACCCTGTTGGGGTTCAAGCCATGAGTAAGGTCCAGGATTGTCTTCGGTCGCTCAGAAAAAAACTACGAACACAACAGCTGCTGGGCAGTTGTATGGTATCCATTTCATCGACGACTACTGGTCGATCAAGACAACCCTATATTCTCCCCTCGATATATACGGGTGTTGGAAGTGTAGAACAGCTTTTGGCGTCTCTAGATCAATCACGGTGGCGATCTTATGCGTGACACTTTTTACAATGTAGGCAATAATTGCTGAGCCGAGATGGAAGGCACCGCTGGGGACGCGGACTTCCGTTTATAGCCGTTTCTGCATTGTGTTCGAGAATCTGCACCATTTAAAATGTATTATAGCTAGACTGTCGACCGTCTATTTGAAGGGTTTCGCCTACTTGTAAGATTTTGGTGTGGAATATGAGGCGTTGTGATGGCGATGATGTTGATCCCAGGCAACGATGTTGCTCCAGCGATTCCTGTAGACGAGGTTCCGTGCTACAGGGCTTTAGGCGCTCTTAGAACTAGATGCAGCCGTGGGAAAACACGTGCTGTCTGCTGCTCTTACGCACTATTTTTTGCGTACACCCTTACTTCAATCGTTCCTCATGCAACTGGGCATTGACTAGATATGCTACGCAGTACGCCCACCTGCTATACACAACTTTGTGACCGATCCAAGACTCGGTCAGCTACTGACTACTTCAATTACATCAATGTACCTACAGTACATCAGCGTCTACCAGACCGAAGCATGCAGAACGCGCGCGGAGAAACTAAGTGAGGCGCCACCCCGACTGGTCGTTGTCTAGAACAAGGAGGAGCATGTGGGCAAATATGAACGCCACGACAAAGGCGAATTGTGGGGTAGGGCGCCAGGGAACGTATAAGGCAGAAACACGTTTCGCTCGGCCTGCTTGACAGCAGCACGAGGGCACGAGGGCGTATAAATCACAACATTTCACTGTGAACAAGACGGCGAAGGGAATCGCAACAAGACGAGAGCAAAATATACCACCACTTGCTAAACGTGCGAGGGAGTGCGCGAATTAATATCTCCAGCGCCTCGCAGGTGGACAAGCACAGGCATTATGCGCAGGCTTGTGCAGATTGTGTTCGCGTTAGGTCAGGCAACGAGATGCGCGGGTGAGCAAATGTTGACAACCAATGTATTAGTATGTGTGCGGACTTTGTGCGATTTTATAGGTTGACCAGATATCCTGCAAGAGCGTGACGTTGTCAATCTCCGTTGATCACCGTGTTGTGAAGACTTTCCGGATTTTGTTGAGTTCACTCCATGCCCTCAAGGTGGTATCACGTGCTTCAGGTTGTACAACCTAACCCCGAGATGGGCGCGTGTGCTCTGTTTTGCGTGTGGGGGAGGGGGTTGCACACCCGTGCCTACCTATTCCCACGGCGGTGTGGAGGAATGGGGACATATAAACAAGAAAAAGCGCCATAAGCATCTCGGTCGGTCTCGAAGGAAATAACGGAGAGCGCGAAGGGAGTCATGAAGGAGGGCATACTAGAAACGTCGCGACCGAACTAAAACAAAGGTACGGGCCAAGGGATGTACGTCGCTTAACTTTGCGAAAATCTCGGCTGGTCTCCAGAGGAGATAAGCAGAAGAAAGTCGTGGAACAAGAAAACAAACACAAACAAAGTAGATCTCCCGCCTAAATTTTTCCAGCGTCAGCCACAGAAGGAAACAATAGTAGAGTGATATCCACTTGCTCAACGATCCCGGATTATTCAAGATCGCGGTATGCCTTCCGCGAGACGTACATCGATTAAGCTGGAGAACCGGCTTATCGTGTCAACATAATCATCATGTAGCGCCCATGCACGTTGTATTTTCCTTGATGTTGGCAAGCCTCGTGCGGTTGGGGACGAGGCATGAGCAATATAAGTCTGTACTACGTTCCAGGAAGATGGGAGGGGTGACCAAACTAGTGGCACGAGTCAAATGGGATAACTATATACTTGGTACGTAAAGGCGTACTTTGAGAGCCCTGTCTGGATTCCGGACGTTCTAGCCGTGGTGGTAGCTGCGGAAGCGGCAGGGGTGGGGGTACGACCAACGGACGGGACAATGGAGAAGGCGAGGGCGGGGGTGGGGGCAGGGGTGAGTAGAATGCAGGGAGGAGATACATACTACAGTGCCAAGTATGCATATTATCCGATGAGCACAACAGGGCATGGGACGAGAAACGGAATCTTGATGTGAGTGTAGGCTACTTACTTGTGGCTGCAGACAGACGGGTCAGTCGTCTTTTTCCGCAGGCACGTTTATAGAGGGACATCGGGAACGGGGAGCGAGGGCATGTACTCCGACCTTTCTCTTCTCCCCGGAAAAAGTTAGTGATGCGCAAATCTTGCGAATATCAAAGGCCAAACAAAGTGAGCGTTGTTTAACAACCTGCGATATATTACTTGTTTTATTTTGGTGCAGCGCAGAGAGAATGTGTAGTATGTTACGTCGAAGACAGATTCATCACACAAATACGGACTTCGGGCTGTCTCACGTCTCAAGGATACTGTTTGTGGTCCGCTACGTACTCGTCTGATACCAGGTATATTGTTACTAATGTGCTGTAGTAGCGGTTGTCTTGTCTTTCACATGTGATACCCTTGTTCCCTACCCAACCACATGCAGCACACCTAGGGTCCCTAGAGGGACACGGGAAGGCCCTGTTGCGAAAGGGGGACAGACTACGACCATACCGAGCCTTCCCTTCATCGAGCGACTTAAATAGGAAAATACGCATGCCTTCTTTTGTAAGCAACCTGTACACACATGTATGTGACGACAAGGTCCTCGATAGGCAAACAATCCTAGAACAGATACTCTGTGTCCCCATAGTAACAACACGTAGTACGTGGTAACAAATGCCATTGCGAGCAGCCCATATCACCCGGACTATAATGCCAATGTAGAACGTACGAATCGAACGGTGAGCTGAACGCTGACCATGGCCACCTATGAGCGCCAAGATGACTGGGGTGCGCAGTCCCCTCACGTCGAGTCAGCGTACAATAACTCGGCCAGCACCACCAACGGTTTAGATCCCAACGAGGTCCTCATGATAGGTTTCCACGTCTTCCTTTGGCGGGTTTTATTTTTTTTTTTTTTTTTTTTTTTTTTTTCTTTTCAAACGACCCGGAGGCGTCGTAGCCTCGACGTGTAGAAGAAGTGTGCGAGTGCGTTTGAGGAGCCGCCTCATCCACTCAAAGGCATGGTTTTATTCGCGGGACCGCTGTTTCCCCGAATCCCCCATTTTTATGCATATTTTATTCGGCTCACCAGGATGGGCTAGTGATATGGTATTGCCCTGAAAGGCTTGTAAACTTCAGGAATACGGTACATCCGACAAGTTAGGTATACAGGAATTATTGACGTCTTACCTGGTTGAGAGGCCTTGATCTGAAAAGGAACAAGGAACAGGAGAGCAATATACCGGACCTTCCTCTAACACACCTATCACACCTCTCATCGAGCGACCTGAAGTAAAAAATATATAGCAGCTCTTCTATCTCTAAGGAACCTTCACACGCGAGTAAACGAGGATAATCTTCCCCAGAAAGCCTCGAACGGACACTCTGTGCCCTGAGAGCAGTATGTTTTCTTTGCCAGATGGTCTGACATCTCCTTCCTGCGTTTTGAGCAACGCAAGTGTCAGCTCTGCCGCTGTGCGACCCCCACCAAGAAGAAAGACAAAAGACGAACAACCAACCAAACGTGGCAATATTTCGGGGCTACAGTAGCACTTTTTTTCAGTTTGTCGAACTAGACTACAGCAGTACTCGGATTACACTATCTGCCACTTCATTTTCTCTTCCGTCGACAACGGTATCAGTACCCTCCCCCCCGCCCCACACCGTTCACCCTTGGCATCCTCTGCTGCGTGGTGTAGCGAGCTCCTCTCCACCTCGTCCTCCCCATTCCACCTCACAGCATGAAACGGTCCTCTAGGGATCCCCCAGCCCCAGATTGGCCCCCCTCCTTAGCCACCGTGGGCCACAATAACACCGTTTCTACTCCGCACGACAAGGACAGGGGCGCTTCCCGTGGACCCCTCGGCTCGTAACACCTTGATCGAGGTCGTTATACAGTATAAATACATATTGGATTCAGTTATTCCTTGTTCGGCCTCACACCAGACTCTCTCACTGGCCATCGTCCGGCACACCACTCGGAATGTTAGCGGACGTCAGTGCTCGATCGCTCCATAGGTGCGCCCCCTATAAGGAGGAGAAGCAGCTTTCGGTTGGTCATTTTGACGTTCTCATGCCGTGTGCCTTCTTGAGGGTCTTAGCGTACGACTGGGGTATTTACATGCAATCTTTCAATACAGCGGTACAGGATACCTACAGTAAAAAGAAAAAGGAACAGTCGCCCAGGTAGGATCTATTTGAGAAATGGGCGCGTTCTATACTACACTAGCTCAAGTTTAACGGCTTCCGAATTTCGTACTTTCCTGTAAATCTCAGGGTGCCTCTCTCATTGGTCGTCTTCTTAGTAGGTGTCCAGTAGTGGTGCATTGATAGTAGCGCTACAGAAAGAAACAAAAACAAAGGAAATACCTGGTAGGCAACACCCACACAGGTAGACAATGTGTGAAGAGTTGTACCCCGTTCGTCTACTACCCGAGTACCAGAACTGTCACGACCCGTTCGTACGGGAAGGACCTATTACCCGCCGAGTATTTGGACCCGGGTACCCCCGGGCACCAGGTGAGTTTCGAATCCCCGGTGTGATATCCCTTACTATACCTCCCAGAAATCCTCTAGATGATCTCATCAAAAGCTGTCAGGGCCTCCAACACGCACACCTCTAGGAGGTATGGCGAGACATATCGCACCGGGGACACGTAAATCACTTGGTACTCGGGCACCCGAGTCCGAATACACTGTGCGTGTTGGAGACCTTGACAGATCTTTGAGAGGTATTTTATTGGGTTTCTAGGAGGTGCGGTGAGGGATATCGAAACGACGACCCGTAAATCACCGGGTCCAAGTACCCGGCGGGTAATATGTCCTATCAGTAGATTGAATATGACGTATTGATAATACGCATCGTACACATAATATCATGCACTAACATAAGTCGACATATCACATAGCGGGAAGCCGTTAAAAACAAATAATCTCCTGGAGGAGGGGGGAGAGCGAGCACAAAGCATATGGGTATCGTTTCGTCTCACCACAAGATTCATATACCGTTTATTTACCGTTAGTTCGTTGTATTGTTTCTCCGCTCTTTTCTGTGTTGCATGTCCGCTATAATGCCTAAGCAGCTCTGTATGTTGTCCGGGTACCTGTGCACTCGGGTGCCCGCACTGCCCAGGTATCTGCGTCTGAAGAAACGGGTGCCCGGCCACGAGTACGCGTAATTGTTATAATGATTACCCTGGGCTGGGTAGTCGATCGATATTTTACCCCTATAGCTCAGTAGGAAACACCTTCACATTTGGCTTCAACAGCAGCACTCGAACCTGAAATCACAATGGGTTCCGGGTACCCGTTCCGGGCACCCTTTGCTGTAACGGGTACCCGAACGTTTTCTGATCTATTACCCGTATCCGTGGCCAGGTACCCGTTTCTTCAGGTACATATACCCGGGTACCCCGACAGCATAGAGAGCTGTTCACGGGCATTAAGGTGGGCATGTACATCGAAAAGGGCGAATAAACATAACACGAAATAATCGGTATGAACCTTGTGGCGATGATGAGACGATCTTCATGTGTTTTGTGTTCGCCCTCTCCTCTCCTCCCGGAACCATTTAGTATAAAAATGGTTTCCTGTCATGTAACATATCGTGTTTCTTGACCATACTGTATGCCGTATCATACGTCTTATACCTAGTCTACTGGAAGAGCCTATCCCCCACCGGGTATTGGGACCCGGTGCTTTACGTGTCCCCGGTGCGATATCCCTCAACATATCATGTCTCCTATTAACAGAAACCCGGTATAATATCTCAGAAAAAGCTGGTAACGTCTCGAACACACACAGTGTATTTGGACTCGGGTATCCCGTGACCCGGGTATCCAGATACCGGACGAAAACGGGTATCCGGGTACCCGGTCACCCGGAGATTTATGTGTATCCGATATGAAATTCCTCACTATTAGAGGTTGGCCTTTCATCTATTACCGGGGTATCCGGTTGGTAGACCCGGTCGGAAAATCCCCGTTGAACGGTTAGGGTCCGACCTCCATACCGGCGGGTTCTCGGATCCTGCAGGTAATGATGTCACGGGTACCCGGGTACTCGGATACCCGGAGGTCTGCCCGTTTTGCGGAATCCCGTTTTTTTGCTCTTCTGTAATATTCCTAGAAGAACGATTAAAATGAGCACGATACAGTAAACTCTCAACGTTGACGGGTATGTACTGCTTCCATCATACACTAGGTACTTGTTACAGTCTTCCATTGGGGGGGGGGGGGGGGGGGGGGGTCGTGGATCAACGTCCCCGTTTTTTTTTGCAATGTTATTCAAGCCCTTACTACGGGCTGTTGGCTGATAAAGATGGCCAACTAAGATGACAGTCGAGATGTAAGCGCCTGGATTGGTGTTAGGCAAGTCCGGTTGCGAGCTTCACTCAGAAGAAATATGTTCATGATGCTCACAGGCCGAACAAGAGAAAAAAGAAAGGAGGTCAGCAACGCAAGGCTATGCTAGCTAGCAACCTCAACAACGTTGGGCTTCCAGACGTTCCACGTACTGCACACTATTCTCAAGAACGCTACGCTTCCAGACGTTCAACGTTTTACGCAATATTGAGACGTTGATCACCTCTAAATTGTGTGAGATTCCTATATCCTCCCAACGTATAATAATGTGTAATCCAACGGGACAAACATATGAATACGACTAAAGTTACACGCATTGCGTACGTGTACGTACGCATTACGCCCAACAACGTAGAGCACAAGTTATATACTCATCCATCCTTTAACTGCCGCCCAGTAAGGACGCCGTGGTGGCTCGGAAAAAGTTTTCCCAGATGTGATACCTCTATATATCGTGAAAATATACGGACTATAAAATACGTACTATTGTTGTTATCGAAAAGCTTATGAATGCCCCGCATATTTTTCCCGAGATGTACCTGTTCGTATTTTGCTGCTTTTCTGTACTACGGTACGTATTCACGTATAGATATACCGTAAACCTGTGAAGCGCATGATACTGTGTTTCATGTTCCTGCCTCAGTGTAGCACTACATTTTCCGTATCACTGACCATGGCGACTTTTTTACCAACCAGCGACTCGGTAGGCTACTACAGTAGTTTACTGCTTGAAACGGAGTACCTAACCCTAAGACTATCCTTCGATGGAGGTGGCATCGTCAAACTTGCTATTCAACACTGAATGTTTTGGTCCCCTAATAACTTACTTGGTTGCGTGGTATTGATATTGACTTCGACTCTCCGCAATGTTAAAGACCCGCCAACAACAGGTTTGCTGCGAGGAAAACGTTCTATAATAGTGCATGGACAACAGCTGAACAACATATCCAGGCCCATGTATGAACGGCGGCACTATGGGTGTAGTCTTGGCACATACCCTACTCGTGGCTTACGTAGGCTACCGAACAATGTACGAGAACAATATCCCTGCGATCAGTTAGTTGACCTAGTAGTGGAGAAACAAACTACAATAAGCAGCCTGCTACGTCTCTTCTCACCCCTTACAACCTGCAAGGTATACGCGGGTTTACCTACTATTAATAGCCTACAAGACTAGAATCGAACTCCAACAATTATCCCAGCCAGTCAATCGACCAATAACAGGAGATGTAAGCAGTAGTCCAAAGCAGTGTCTCCGTTCATTTTGCAACAAGCATATACCCGAACGGTCTCCCAATGTTCCTGCCGCCCGCAAATCAAGGAACAAGGGCACTGCCAGCGATTGTGCAGCTGTTAGATGATGAATATTATTGTAGAGAGACATCACCCCTGGTGTATTCGATCTCGTGGTTGTACTTGTCCACATGGCGGGTCATCCTGCCATGCATGTTGAAGTCCTAGATCCGCGAATGGTCGCGATGTGAAGCTTGTTCGATAGATCCGATGTGTATCCTGGTGTGTGCACCGCATTGCAGTCCTGCACGCCGAGCATATTCCGGATACCGTTGACGTAGTCTTTTGAGTGATGGTCTCGCTCACTCCAAAGCCGATTGCCACCAAACGCTCCTCCTCCACTGTTGATTATGCGGTCAGTGCCTGCGTCTTAGCCCCGATGCTGATGAGCCCTCCGTCAAGAAGAAAGAGGAACCCCGAGGTTATGTAGCGAGTGTACATGAAGGCCGTTGATGTCAGTACTTGTTTTTTGCCGCCATGTGCGAAGTCCAGAGGTCTTGCCGCGGGGCTAGTCCGCGGTTGTCCTTCCACTGACGTGAGCGCATGAATTTCCGTCAGCTCACCTGTCGGTCTCGGTGTTGAGCTTGGGTCGAGGGCGTAGCTCAAGAGCAGCTGGTACGACCCCGGGTGATGCGGACGTTGTCGACCCGTCGACCTCTGAATATGATCACGCACCCGACGCTCCGGTGGCCCTGGATGACGATGATGATCCGGCGACCTTATATTCTACTGTTGTTCCAGCTGAGGCTCGGGCAATCCTATATATTGTTGATCCAGCGATTCCACAGATGAGGCTGGTCCGGCAAGCTCAGGCGATGGTGATCCAGTGATCCCAGGCGCTGATGGCCCGAAGTGTGATGGCGATCGAGTGATGCCAAACGCTGATGCTCTACCCCTCGTGCTTGTGCTCCGAGTGCACCGGGAGATGTAGCGTTCGACGAACTCACCCCTAACGCCCTGCTCAATCTCACGGCGAGAGCATCGCGGTTAAACCTCCCAGATCGAGCACAATCACCACATAAGTGCGGGAGTTTCGCCAATACCGATCGAGACCCACTTTGGGGTCTCGGAGGAGGAGAACATGGTGATCAAATACCAAGATCCCCGTCGCGGAACAGCATATTTCTTCTGAGTGAAGTTTGCAACCGGACTTGCCTAATAGCAATCCAAGCGCTGACCTCTCGACTATCAGCATTGTCGGCCATTTTCAAACCCAACAGATTATGACCCTCGCACGTTGCCTTTATTCACCATAGCTCTTTTTCTGTGAATTTCTGGGAGGTTTGGTGAGGGACGTCGGACCAGGGACACGTAAACCGCCGGGTAAGGTACCCCTTCGTGTTGAGTACCCGGGTCCAACTACTTGACGGGTGATAGGTCATACCCGCACCTGAACGGGTAGTGACATATCCGGGTAATCCCCGTCGGGTACTCGGGTAGTAGACGAACGGGGTAGAACTTTATTCATTAGTGGTTGGTAGCAACAACTCTGTACTCTGTACGCAACGAAACACGTCTCGAGAAAATGAAAAAAATGGACTCTAAAAACGACAGTTGAAGGGGTAGTGACATATCTGGGTATTACCCGTCGGGTACTCGGGTAGTAGACGAACGGGGTACAACTTATTTATTAGTAGTTTGTAGCAACAACTCTTTACTCTGTACGCAACGAAACACGTCTCGAAAATATGAAAAACACGAACTCTAAAACGACAGAAATCAAGCCTCTCCTCTCATCTTATTGTTTGCATTACAAGTGACGTACTTACTTGGTACTCGGTATTCATGCAATATCTCCGCTGGAGATGAAAGGATGACGAAGGGGTCGTTGTGATGGACTAAATGTCACATACCAGATTTTTTGTGTGATGACGATAGTGGTACTGAGGAGCCAGACGTCGCTTGTCGCTTGCTCCTCCGTATTTAAGGGTCAGGTGGGGAGGGGTGCACGCGGAAAAAAAAACACAAAAATCGTATCATAGCGTGAGTTCAATTTTCTTCTCGACTGTCTCCCCGTGTGTGTCATCGGTGTGTGGTTTTCTTGATTGATTTGTCACCATTCTCAACAAAATCGGCACCGATTTCAACACGGACGACATCTATGAAGCCCCCTAAGTACCATCTCTATCCTCTGCCATTCGCATAGAAAATCGTCATGTGTTCACGGAGCTAGGTCGTGGTAGGTGGTCGAGTACCGGGAAATCCCCTGACGGGATTGTGACTGGGACTGTACTGCTTATCTCTCAAGAACGACCCAGGGGTTGTCAGTTCGTGTGGTAATATATACCACTGCACCATACCCGAACACGCAAACTACCACCACTACCCCACCACCTAGGCAGCAGGAATAGCAGAAGCTTGTTGCTCTTGGTGGCTGGTAGTTGGGTGGTGGTGCAGTGTGGTGGTGGTGGTGGTGGCGTCTTCTGTGATATTATCGTACTTTGTGGGTGTTGTAAGCACACCAACAGGACTCGTACAGAGGTGGTGAGTTTGTGCTTCGAGAACACAAGGGACAATAATCTCCGGACACAAAGACGCAGAGTCTCCCAGCCACACCGAATCAAAACCGATCTCTCCAAGGGTGGAGCTCGCAGGGCTTTGTGGTTGCTGCTGTTTCTGTGTTCGTGGCTTCGCTTGCAGGCCCAAGGAGCAGGGTTCCCAAGGAGCAGGGTTCGCCACCAGGCCTAAGGAGCACTACGCACAGCAGTAGTAAAATGTTTCGTATCTAAGATACAACACACGAAAGTAGTGGCTTCAAATCAGGAAAGCTGGTGTACATATGCGTACTACGTACGGAATAGTGGCCTGATTAGATCCCAAAGCACTCTGGAACCAGGTAGCATACTGCTGTGCATGTTTGTGCTTTTCACATTAAACCGTTCTTTCTACCAGTCGACATGTAGAACAGTGTCAGTGCCGGTTCTTCAATCTTACAGAGATACAAGCTCTGTGGTCACACAACTACGCCACAGAGACACTGACATTACTATGCAGTAAGCAAAGTACTGTAAACAATGCCATGTCATTGTAAGAGACAGAAGGATGCACTTGTGGCGGTAGCGACCTACCATGTGCGCACCCAGGCTGTAAAGGGGAAGAACGAGTACGGACATGACGGGCGTCTACTGGCGAAGGGACGGCAACTCGGCTGTGACTTCATTGGCCTGCAGGAAGCTCGGAGGTCCGGCAGCACGACGTTCCGTGCGGCAGGGTGTCGCGTGTTCTGCTCAGATCAGGGAAAAACAGCTGCCAGGCAAGGGCCGTACGGAGTAGGTCTAGCTGTCAAGGAATTGTTGCGCAGTCAGTCTGTGTACACTCACCAGTTCATTGACGAACGGCGTATGTCTATGCGCTTTGAGCTGGCTATTACGGAGGACCATAGTAAATAGGACCTACGGTAAAGACAAAAACCTATATAAATACAACTATAATTACGATTTTGAGGTCGTTGTCACTTGCTAGCTCTTGGCAGACAGACCGACTGATAGACAGCTCTTCGCAAACAGCCCTTCTTCTTTGAAATAGCCGAACAGCCAAACAGCCACACAACCTTTCTTCTTTCTTCTTCGCAAACTGCAACCAATAGACAGCTCTTCGCACAACGCCTAGAAGAAGAGGCGTCTCGCCTTCGACGAACGGCATCTAGATGCAGCTGTAGGCGGCCAAGCTGCTTGCTGCTGTCGGTGGCGAACCTGCTGGTGCTGCAACCCCCGCCTCTCCCTTCTCCACGCCTCCTAAGCTCACCTCCCCCTCGTCGAGAGGCGCGTGGTTCTCGCCCTCTGGCAAGAGAGCGGCAACGACAAAGACCGACCTGGTGCCGACTGTTGTTTGCGACCGGTGTACGGACCAGCACTTACTTACTTGCCCAAGAACTCCGCGCCTGGCGGCAAAAACGTGGCCTTCGCCACCTGCGAGGATCTCATGTGCGATGGTGGCGGGATCATCCTGTATTGGGCAACCAACTGCGAGTTATGTGCTCGCCCGATCAAGGAAGGGACTGTCTCGTACTCCCTGGAGACTGCTGACAGTGGTGAGTGTCTTGGGTCTATTGTTGAATGCTGTCTGTTGCCAGTACGTTTTTTTGGGTTTTCAATTGCCTTTTTGCATACAAACCTACCTCAAAGCGTTTATTATTATTTTTTGGACTCATCCATGCTCGTTCTTTCCCCTTCGTGCGTTGCGTCGGCTCCTCTTACACAGTGCACGCGAACGCGCACATGCACAACTGTTTGCGGGATGTGAACGAAGGAACGGAGGATTCAGCTGTCGCCGCCGCTGCACCGAACGATGTGAGTGCTGCTGCTACTGTGGTGCATTTTCGGTGCACACGATTTCTGTGTGTACATGTTTTGGTGACCCTACGTACCCCCTTTGCTCGTTTTCGGCTGCTGCTGCAGCTGCTGCTGCTGCTGCTGCTGCTGCTGCTGCTGCTGCTGTCAGCGCCACGCCATGAGTGCTGCTGCTGTGCACCTGCTGCTCCTGTGCACTTGCTGCTGCTGTGCACTTGCTGCTGCTGTAGTGCTGCTGCGTTGTTGCCGTCATGCTGGAAGTGTACATATTTTCGGATCGTCAATAAAATTCCGTAGGTTTCGCGATGGCGGCATACTAGGGTACATCATGCTTTTTTTCTTCCATATTTTCATATCGTTGCTATGCTGCTGCTGCTGCTGCCAACGCTGCTGCTGCCAACGCTGCGGCGATTCATTGCAGCTGCTGCTGCTAATGCTGTAGCTGCTTCTGCTGCTAATGCTGCCGCAATATCCACTGAATGTTCGTATGTACTCGGATTATTGTTTTTATTGGTCGTTTTTGTACCCAAATGGTTCTTTTGATACGTGAAAAATATTTTTGTCGTTTTGCTCCTGCATTTTGCGTACGTACTGCTTTTTCTCGTTTTTGGCTTGATTTTTTTTTCCTATCGTTGCTATGCTGCTGCTTGCTGCTGCTGTGGTGCTGCTGCGTTGTTACCGTACATCATGCTGCACTTGTGTGTGTACATATTTCTGTATCGTCACTGAATTTCCGTAGGTTTTGCGATCGCGGCATACCAGGGTACATAGTTTTCTTCTTCCTTATTTTCATATCGTTGCTATGTTGCTGCTGCCAACGCAGATTATTGTTTTTGTTGGCCGTTTTTGTACCCAAATGTTTTTCTTTATACGTAGTAATAATATTTTGGTCGTTTTGCTCCTGCATTTTGCGTACGAACTACTTTTTCTCGTATTTTAGCTTGGTTCTTTTCGTATTGTTGCTATGCTGCTGCTGCTGCGTTGTTGCCGTACAGCATGCGGGGGTGGGTCTATCTATAGTGAGGTACCAAAAATACTTTTCGGACGGACTCGGGGTACATACTTTTTTTCTTCCTTCTATTCATACCGTTGCTATGCTGCTGCTGCTGCTGCTGCCAACGCTGTGGCGATCCGTTGCTGCTTCTGCTGCTGCTGCTGCTGCTATTAATAGTGGTGCCGCAATATTCACTGAATGTTCGTATGTACTCGGATAATTGTGTTTCTTGGTCGTTTGTCGTTTTGTGGCGCTGCTGCGTTGTTCCCGTACACATCATGCTGGACATGATTTGTGTGCCTATTACACTTGTGCGTGTGTACATATTTCTGTATCGTCAACGATTTTTTTTGTGGTGTTGCTGCGTTGTTGCCGTACATCATGCTGGACGTGATTTGTGTGTGTGTTACTACACTCGTGTGTGTGTACATATTTCTGTATCGTCAATAATTACCGTAGGTTTTGCGATTGCGGCAGACCAGGGTACATAGTTTTTTTCTTCCTTCTTTTCATATCGTTGCTATGCTGCTGCTGCTGCTGCTGCAGCCAACGTTGCGGCGATCCGTTGCTGCTGCTGCTGCTGCTGCTGCTGCTGCTAATGCTAATAATGCTGCCGCAATATTCACTGGATGTTCGCATGTACTCGGATTATTGTTTTTCTTGATCGTTTTTTTTGTACCTAAATGGTCGTTTGGGTACCTGGAAAAAATATTTTGGTCATTTTGCTGCTGCATTTTGCGTACGTACTGCTTTTTCTCGTTGTGGGCTTCGTTCTTTCCATATAGCTGCTACGCTGCTGTGGTGTTGCTGATGCGTTGTACATCATGCTGGTCATTTGTGTGTACATAGTTTTTTGTTTCGCCAATGAAATTCGGTAGTTTTTGCGGTCGCGGCATACCAGGGTACATACTTTGTTTCTTCTTTTTTATCATATCTTTGCTATGCCGCTACTGCCGCCAACGCTGCGGCGATCCATTGCTGCTTCTGCTGCTGCTAATGCTGCTGCTGCTGCTGATACTGCTAATGCTGGCTCAATATCCACTGATTGTTCTTATGTATTCGGATTACTGTTTTTCTTGGTCGTTTTTGCACCCAAATGGTCGTTTCGGTACGTTGAAAAAATATTTTGGCCGTTTTCCTGCTGCGTTTTACGCATGTACTTGCTGCTCTGCTGCTGCTGCTGCTGCTGCCGTCGTATAGCAAGCGATTACGTACTGCTGTTGTGCCGCTGTAGAGCAGTACAAATAATGAACTCTCCCCCCCCCCCCCCCCCCCTTCCCCCTCCCCCGCCATTTCCTGCACGCCACGCCCGCCCCGCGCACCCTGTTTACTTCGACCAGGTCCGTGGCAAGTGCTACAACTGCCGCCTGACGGACTCCACCATCAAAGACGGAGACATCATCATCAAGCGCAAGAAGACTCCCTTCCATTTCGTCTGCTCCAGGGCTTCGCGGAATTCCGAAGCAGTACGCCAAGCAGATTGTCTCCATCCAGGACGAATGAGAGGCAACAAATTGTTCCCACATTTCCCAAAATCACGATTATTTCTCCCTACACATACCCAACGGGTTCAACAGCGGACATATCCACATTCTGGGCCTCCCGCCTCGTTACTACAGCAGCCTGGAAGACTATTTACATATCATGTCTCATCCAAACTCCTATGCTGGCTACATCGAAATCGCGGCCGCCCAGCAACTATACAACATTTCCATAACCGTTGTCGTTGCCGGCACTGCTGCTCTCCCCTCTGTCCCGAACCTTCCTTGAAACAACAGCCTGTATGTTGTATATCATCCACATGCCATGCACTACTTCACTCTCTCCCCGCACTGATGAAAGACGTTATCCTTATTATTAGACGAATGCCATTCTTACTCTTGCGTCACCCGATCTTACGTTTCACATTACATTCACAAATAAACGCGATTATTACATCCTTCGCCGTTTCTTACACAAATACATTTAGTTTGGTTGGCTTTGGGTATTGCCCCAATTGCAATATAACTGTAATTGGCGTCATAACATTTAGTTTCGTTGGCTTTGGGCTATTACCCCAATTGCAATATAACTGCAATTGGCGTCAAAGCCCAAAGCCAACCAAAACTGCAATTGGCGTCACAGCCCAAAAGCAACCAAACTAAATGTATTTGTACAAGAAACGACGGAATACCCACTCCGAAGGAAAGCCTTGTATTTCCCTATTTTTACCAACAATATTTGGTCCTGTTTACTATTTTTTCTCGCAATAGTAAATGCGAGGCAGTTATTTCCGTCGTTGCGTATTGCGTATGCTCTAACTGAATGTACCAAGGACGCCGACCTGAAACGTCTTTTCTGGCAGAAGCTGGAGGACCTGGCGGAAAATATAGCGATGAAAGAGTGCCTGTTTGTACTGATGGATGCCAACGCGCGAACTGGACAGAGGATTAACGGGTGCGGTGATAATGAAAGTAGAGTGCTTGGAGCATAGGGACGTGTGTTTGTAACGATAATGGCAAACGACTCCTTCCTGTCGTTCGGCACCAAATGCATGTTAGCTCTCACCAACACGTTTTTCAGCATACGCAAGGGTGGGATATCGCATGCACACAACGGCACCAGCCCGAATGACCGTAAGCGGATCGACTACGTCCTAATCTGTCAAGTCCGTCGATCTAGAGTACAAGATGTTAAAGTCGTCCCACAGCCTTGTGCCCCAGCTAAGGCTGACTCAGAACACAACATCTTGTATATAAAAAATCTGACTCGGTGGTCACTTTGCGCCCAACAGACAAATCCGAGGACTGACAAAACTCCGAGAGTTCGACAGGCATCTTTTTATGTCCGATGAAAAGGGTCGTGAACGAGTAGTCGCGAGGGTTGTTTCCACTCTCAACCAGATTATCCAGCCCCGTAACACGTCTGGCATGGTTGAGTTTTTCACTACAGCTATTATTGATGCGGTCGAAAAAGAGGCACCACCTCCCCCACGTCGCCACCGCAAACATGGATGGTGTGACTTTGCCGAAACCTTGGCCGCAATCATACTAGCATAGACAGCGGGAGAGAATGCACGACAATTCTTGTGTGCCCACCTCCGGGGTAGAACCGCGTGGAAGACACTAAGATCTGCGTGTGCGAACCTGCAGCAGGTGATTGCCGCAGGAGTGTATGCGTACTTAGAAGAGTACCTCGCCGAAACCGAACGACTCCTAGCGAATAGCGACCAGAGGGGATTCTACAAACACCTGAAGAGTACGGTGGGATTGGAAGGGACTGAAGCGCGGACCGAGCAGTTCACTAGGGACGAGGATGGCACGCTGTTGCGAGATAATGTGCGAATCCATGAACGATGATCGGGGTTTTACCACAAACTCTTGAACACGACATCTCTGAAACTCGATCCCACGATCATCGACCTCTGGCCACCGCGACCGCTCAAGCTGTCCTCGGAGATGAACCATCCATAGACGAGATGACGGAAACATTTAAGGGGATGTCAAATTGGAAAGCTGTTGGGCCAGATGGTCTCCCGGCCGAACTCCTAAAAATCGACCACCCCGCATTCGCCCAGTGCTTTCACAACATCCTTCTCAATGTTTGGGTAACAGGAGAAGTCCCCCAGCAATGGTAAGATGCGATCATCAGGATCCTTCACAAAAAGAAGGACCGAACTGATTGCAACAGGATTTCGCTTGTTGCCCACGCAGGAAACGTTTTGCTGAAAATCGTCGCGTCCCGCTTCAGCAACTACTGCGAGACCGAGGCAATACTCCCGGAGGAACAGTGCGGCTTCCGCCCCGCACGATCAACGATTGATAGGTTGTTCGTCGTGCGCCGGTTGCAAGAGCTCGGACGACAGAGGAAAGTCTCCCTGTACGTGTTATTCATCGATCTGCAGAAAGCGTACGACTTTGTCGACCGAGAGCTGCTATGGGAGGTACTCACACGCCTTGGCGCACCAACCAAGATGCTGACAATCATCCGTAAGTAATTGTGTTCTGTAGGGTACGGGTATTCTCTGTAGGGTATTGGATTTGTTACAGAGGTCACAGAAGTTCTCTGTAGGGTATGAAAGTGTTACAGATCGCCACAGATATTCTCTGTAGGGTATGGAAATGCTACAGAACCTCACAGAGAAATAGGGTATTGTGGTGGAGGGTCACAGAGAATGTTCTGTAGGGTATGGGATTGTTACAGACATCCCAGAAGTTCTCTGTAGGGTATCAATATGTCACAGAACCTCACAGACGATCTCTGTAGGGTATGAAAATGCTACAGAACCTCACAGAGAAATAGGGTATTGTGGTGGAGCGTCACAGACCTCACAGAACGATCGGGTATTGTGGTGGAGCGTCACAGAGCTCGTCTGTAGGGTACCTACAGTAAGGACCCACAGAGACATCTGTAGGGTACCTACAGAGCGACGTCTGTAGAGCGTGTAGGCGCGTCTGTAGGTACCTACTTTCTACGGTCTCCCTTTTTGCATGGGACCACCCGCTTCTTCCTGCGGCAATCTGAGCTTGCCATGCAGAAGAACTTGTGGTTGACGCCTCCGCTCTGCTCGACGTATGCTCCCAGCGAGTACATGTACGACTGCTCGCGAGAGCCTTTCCTCACAAAACCATCCGGCGCTCGGAATCCATCGACCGCAATGACTATGTTCTGGGTCACCTCCACCACGCCCCCTTGCTTCGTGTAGACTACCGCCGGTTTGATTACGGGAACGCCTGTGCTTCCATCGACTATCTGTACGTCGTTCGAGCCTTCCTGCTCCTTGCTCTCGCCACCTCCGCCCCCCTCTGACGTGCCTCCTTGTGTCTCGCCCTCGCCGCCTTCACCTTCTTGAACTACGCCTGCCTCACTCGTGTCTTGCGGCGTGGAGGAACCGCTGGGGTCCGCAGTAGCACTCATGTTCCCTCACAATCCAGCTTCACACAGACGCACACAGAGGTTTTGGTGTGTGTGTGACTCTCTCGGTGTGGCCGTCGAGGCACGCTTCAAGTGTGGTTCGTGGGGCTGACGTCACGCACAGGCTGACGGGGTATTGCACAGATGTTTACCCGCACCGCGGGTATTGTTCCACCGTGCGTACAGACCGTCGCTGTCTGTAGGGTATTGGATTTGTCACAGAACATCACAGAAGTTCTCTGTAGGGTATGAAAGTGTCACAGATATGCTCTGTAGGGTATGAAAGTGTCACATATCGTCACAGATATTCTCTGTAGGGTATGAAAGTGTCACAGAACCTCACAGATCATTAGGGTATTGTGGTGGAGGGTCACAGAGAATGTTCTGTAGGGTATTGGTTTTGTTACAGACATCACAGAAGTTCTCTGTAGGGTATGAAAGTGTCACAGATCGTCACATATATTCTCTGTAGGGTATGGAAATACTACAGAACCTCACAGAGAAATATAGTATTGTGGTGGAACTGCCACAGACGTCACAGAAGTCGTCTGTAGGGTACTTACAGAGGTTTTTTCTGTAGGGTACCGGTCTGTGATACCCTACAGAACACACCCTTGGTAATTTCCACGAAGGCATGCGGGCTCGCGTGCGTACGGATGACGGCGAGCACTCGGAACTGTTTGATGTCACGCAGGGGCTGCGGGAAGGCTGCGTGCTATCACCGTTACTGTTCAACGTGTTTTTCGCTGCTGCGCTTCACGCCGTATTAGCGCTTGAGCAAAGACGAAGCCATCGCAAGGGATTTGGTTCAACTCGGTGATGGTGGTGGAGTAGCCGGAACAGAGGAGCAGGAGCCGTTGGCATGCGTGCGAAGGGCTGTATGGGGCATGTTGAACGCCGATAACGCATGAATTGTCACGAAATCGGCTGAAGGGCTCGCGAAAATGATGACAGTCGTCGTGACTGTCTTCGAAGCAGCTGGCCTCACGGTATCGGAAAAGAAGACTGAGACAATGCTGCTACGAACACCAGACCAGACAACCCTCGCACCACCGCTCGTCATCGAAGCAGCAGGCCAGAGGTATAAACAGACAGCCCAGTTCTCATACCTAGGCGGCATTATCCACAAAAACGCTAACCTCTCCTCGAAATCGACCGACGGATCCGTCTCATGCGGGCGTGCTTCAAACGGTTCGGCCCGGAGTTGTATGATAGGACGACCGCCCCCCTTAGCCTGAAAGTCTGCATACTGAAGGCCGAGGTGATTAAGACCCTGCTGGACGGGCGTGTGACGTAGACCCTCAGAGCAGAACACTTTGCCAAGCTTCGAACGACTCACCACCAAGTCCTGTTGCGAGTCATTGGCTTCCAGCGCCGACTTTGTACTGACCACACCACCCTCTCGTACGCAAAGGCCCTCAAGATGACACTGCGAGAGCATCAAAACGACCATCCGTAAACGGCGGCTCTTCTCTGCGGGGGCCGTGGCACGGCAAAGCAAGGAGCGATTACCCAGTCGGGTAATGTTCGGGACGACGGCTGATGGGGAGAACCCGAGACCTGGCGGACAGTTTAAGACTTGGCATAGATGCATAGTCGAAGACCTTAGAAAAAGTTCCGAGCCACCAAAGGGTCAACGGAACTTGCCCCCTTGGTGTTTGGAGTTGAGACCGCACTCTGGTCCACTGCTGCAAAAAAGGCGGGGAAGTGGTACCGGGGGGTCCTCTAAGCAGCCGAACGGTTCATGTGAGGTGGTACGAGGATGAGGCACAGCTGAGTAGGCACCGCCGCGCATCGACCGTGGGCGATGTCCAAGAGAATGGGAAGAGGGGGGGCAGCAGGAGGAGTGGAAGGAAACCCGTCCATGGAAATGCGGGGAGGGGGGGGAACAGGAGGACTAGAAGGGAAACCGTGGTGGACGAAAGTAGGGAGATGGCAGACAGGGTAGCAAGGCACCAGGCCGACCAGGAAGTAGAACATGCTAATGCTACTCGTGCCGCCAAATGGTGCAGCTGGTTCGAACGTGGTATTGCTTTGTCTTTTTTGTTCTTTATGCGCTTGACCCTAGGGCGCCCGCAAAATATTTTTCGATACCTCACGTCGAATTGTTCAACTTGGGCCCTCCCGACAGGGTGGGCGGGGGGGGGTACCTGGTACCGCCCAACCCCCTACGCATTTACATTATCTATATAAAACCGAAAGCAGGGGACGGTAGAGAGCCGTGCCCCCCTTGCTTGGTGCAAAACGCCTTCCATCATACTATAATACTACTGTGAGGCGGGGCCTGCTGACCTCTAGGCTACAGCTGCGTCTGGCTGCGGAGTTGCGGCCACTGCAGCAGCAGTGAGTGATACCAATACAAAGGATCTGAGCTCGCTCGAAGGTGGACCAGAAGATCCCGAAGAACCATGAGATCGGCAGGCTTGGCTGGATGAGCACTGCCTGAAGAAGGTCGACGGGAATGGAGATATCGCGTGGGTTTATCGCTGTGGGAACGACTTTGGCGACAGCTTGGCTCTCGACGCTGTCCTTTCCATACAGCATGAGCTCTCTGAACGGCATAAAACGTGAGTGTCCAACTGTTGAGGAACACCATGAGCATCATACAGCTTACAGCAGTAGCAGCATTCTTCTGATTCTTCTGTTGTTTGTTGTAGCTGCACTAACGTTAGTACGGGCCCTGTTAATCCTGTTTTGAAAAGCTTGAGACCCTACCCTTGCCCTACCAGTCTGTCCGAAAGTGTAAGGACCGTTTGAATTTAAGTTTAGTATAAAATAATCGCTACTTTTCCGGCCAATGTGATATATCTTACCTACCAGGTAACTAGTATCTGGTATCGGTACCAGGTACCTGGTATATATACTGAAGTATACACGTAAAAACGTCGACTTGCCTCGCTTTCTTTACGGCCGAGCTGCAGCAGCATTCTTGCTCGTATAGGTCAATCTCGGCACCATAGCAGTAGCGGTTCCCGTAGCTACAGCTATCGGACGTTGGTTTGTGTGTTTATGTTGCCGCTGGGTGGGGACTTGGATGCCGAAAAACACGAGGCTCCTACTGCTGCGGGTAGAGCCTCTTACAGCGGACAGCAACATAATATGTCGATATCGGTAACACTTGAAAGAGTAGTTTGCCCCGCGGTGCTGGTAGTAACTTCGAGGTACTACTGTATGTTGCACTGCTGAGAGGCCTGCTGTTGACGTTTTTCAATTTTTTATATATGGCACTGCTGCTGTGCGTACAGATTAGGCGTATTCGTTCCCAGCGCTACAGCATTAGAACACTGCGAATCGTTGCGAGGTGTGTGACATATCCGTGTGTGATGTGGACGCTGCACTGCACGAGCAATCTGCTATCTCGGTACACTTGTCTAGAGTATGATAAGTATAATAATAGTTGTTTCCACCAAATAGTACCTGGTATGCCCCGGTACTACTTACTATAAACATTCTGAACCGCTGTACAAACACTGCTGCGCTTATAGACTGTGTCGGTCGTTTTTAAGTATATAAGCATAGGGGCGTGGTGCACGTTTTCACCGACACCGTCAAGTGCTATGATACAATAATTGCCCGAAAGCTGAAAGTCCATTTCCCGTTCCCAGGATGGACGGGATAGTCCTGTCCAGTGCATCTCGTACACCGCGATCGACTACACCCTCGAGTACCGCAAGGGCAGCGCCAACGGTAATGCTGATTTCTCTCCCGTTTGTCCTCTCTACACTGACAATCTGAGCCCTTTCTATCGATACGCTCACTGATATGATGGGTCAAGCCTGAGTCCGTTCATAGCCCCTCAGGGTATATATATATATTATCTAGGTAGAACACACAAGACAAGGAAGAAAGGGGAAGAACATGTAGTGGCGGACAAAAAAAATCAACTCCTCAGATCTCAGCAGTAAAAACTCATGACCTCCAAGCTCAATAAAATCCACAAACTAACTCCTCGAATCTAATGAAATCAATGAATAGCTCCTCATCTCAGGAAATCCAAGATCATTTCCTCAAATCTCAGAAAAATACAAAAATCGACCTTGTCAGACCACAAAAAAATCCAACTCATCAAACCTCAAAAAAATGCGTAGTATCTCTAAGTTCACGTGAGATGCCTGTTTTGTTCACAACCGACGGAATTAGATTATTTATAGTCATGGGCTCTACCGACGGAAACTAAATGACTTAATTTGTTCAGAGGCAGAGATAAGCGAAGAACGACCATACTCGCCCCGTGACCCCTCCTAGCTTCTCGTGATAGGTGCACGAGTAGAGCACGGCACTGCTCGCTGCCGATTGATAGGCCAAGAGGCTAGACCTACTGTTGTGGTTTCTGTGGTGGTTTCTCTGTTGCGGTTCCTCTTCACGTCAGCAGCAGGCCGCAGCAACAGCGGCGGTTGGCGAGCTGCAGCATCATGGAAAGAGAGGAGGACGAGCAGGGGCGACGTACGCTTTCCCGTCCGAATTTCGCAGAGGCCCGGCGGGAACGACGCCGGAGGGGGGACTTGGGACAATGACGGGTAGCGACGGCGACGAGAAGGCTTTCGCGTCGCTGGCCGACTTTGCTGCCTTCAAGCAGAGAATGGCGAACGAAGTCGCCCAGCTCCAGGCGGCGCTCCAGAGATCGATGAACGACATTATCGAAGCCTCCCGCCGTCCCGCCCTCGGGGGGGGGGGCGGCGCCAGCAGGTTAGGAACGCATCCCGGCAGCTCTGCTGCCGGGGCCTCCCTGCTGGACCGCTCCCCCAGCACCGCCCTGCTCGGACCGCCGGCCGGACAGCCGTCCGGGAGCCCCGTCGCTGGGGTCCTCCCGCCGACTCCCAATATCGCTGGCTAACCCGTCGATGGGGCCACGGGCACCCCCGCGGGTCTGCGTGGGCCCCCCAACCCCGATTAGGGCAGGCTCGCCATAGGTCCGGGGCGGGCGTTCTGCCACGGCGGTACTCCGGGTGGCGCCCCTCTGGGACACGCAGGTCCGCTCGCCGTGGTCCAGGGAGGGCGGGCTACAGTAGTGTTTTGGGGCGGTACCGGAGCCACCGTGGGCGCAGCGAGAGGAGTCGGCTACGGTGGCGCTTTGGCCGGTACCGAAACCGCCTGCGCCCAACTCGGCCAGGCGGGCGGGTTCGCAGTGGGTCAGGGGGGGGGGGCTCGGCTACGGGGGCTATGTGGGTGGCGCCGGTGGTGCCGGCGCCTTCTTCGGAAAGGCGGGCACGCACGCCGCCGGCTCGGCTACGTAACCGGGCGGGGCAGGAGCCAACGGCGCGCCATCGATTGCACTCGGCCACGCGGCCCGCGACGGGCCGGGTGGGCCTGAGGTCGACTCGGACGTTTTACGGGGACGGCAGCGCCAGCAACCCTGTTAACATTTGAACCGACAGGTCAACCAGATTATGACCACCTGCGCAGTGGCATCGTGGGCCAGCCCCACGATTCGGCTATGGCAGATCATCTGCGATGGCCGCCTGGCGTCAATGCAGAGGGCGGCCGTGCTGGGGTACGTGGGAGCCACGGTCAGCATTTCGGCCGGCTTCCATGGCATGTTGGAACGTTGGACGACCTTGGCTTTCTGGCCTTTACACCACGCGGGTGGCAGGCATCAACTGTCCACTGGCACGACACCTGAGCATCTTGGGGCACGAGATCGTTACGATCGCGTCCCGTGGGCTCCCACAAAATGGCGCGGACCTCCATGTGGCGCGCGCTTTGCTTGGAAGCGCTCGGACGAGCCTTCAGCGCGGGGGATACGATCCTCAACGACTACGTTATGGAGCACTTTGCGGTCGCCGATCGCCCGGCAAACTAGGCCAGGTTGGCGACTCTGGTAATCAAAGACCTGGCGACCTGCACGCTCGACCTGCGCGGTGTCCCCGACAGCTGCGACCACGCTTGGGCCTACCCCACGCCGGCGAAGTCCCTTTCCCGCCATTCCGGGGCTGCACTGGCCCCGCCTTTCCGGCTGCGTCGCCCTCGGCGGCTTTGTCAACGCCGAAGTCCAGCAACCTCGCCTTTTCTCCACCCCGGCGGCCGGGGCCGGGGGTGGTGAATGCCGGCAGGAGGGCAAGACCGGCAGGTGCCGCTTCGGTGACACCTGCGTGTTCTGCCACGTCGGTCCCACTCGCAAGACGGGCAGCGGCAATAAGCGCAAGGCGGCTACCGGCGGGGGAGGTCGGCCGATAGCGGCGTCGCAGGCAGCGGTGCTGTATCCAGGAAACCCTGGCCAAGAGGGCCAAGGGCAAGGGCAGGCGGGGGTGAGGGGTGGCGGTGCAAGTAACGGGAGCAACAGCGGCGGCGGTGGCAGCGGAAGCGGGGCGTCGAGTGGGGGGGCCTTCATTCGGTCTGCGGCTGCCAAGGCTGACGAATAGGGGGACGGGCCTCGCCCCTCAGTGGATGGGCCTCGCCCCTCAGTGGGGGCGAGGCCGATCGTAGGCAGTAGCGCGAGTTGCACAGCTTGTACGTCCGGGGTCAGCGTCCGTTGGGAGCACAGGTCTTGGGGCCAGCGGGTGTCGCGCTATGCTCAGGAGCGCTGGTAGCTAGCTCATCCACCAGTCGGTTGCGCCGTCATCTCACCGAGCGTATACATCAGGTTTCCGGTCTAATCGTATTTGTTTTTTTCGGGGGTTAATAAGGGTGGCTGCGTATTTCGACACGCCAGTCTCCACTACGGATAAGATTCAGGCGTTGCTTAAGTTCGTAGCAAAGTATGCGTTGGAGGGCAACCCAGCCGGTACTGTCGCCAGTAAACTATCAGCCGTGTTTCACCGCGTAAACTTGCAAATGGAGTTTCCCACGTCGTCACCGCTTGTTAAACGTGCATTGCAAGGGGGGCACGGTCGCACATTGTCGCCGGCACCTCATACAAAGGACTCGTCGCCCTATTTCGAGGGACACGTTGTTGGGAGGACAGGACCTGTCCGCGTCGTGGGACCCGGGTGGCCGAGTTCTTTGACTGTCGTTGGCATTGGGCTATTTGTTTATTTTTTTCATGGAGAAGTCTGACGAAGTATTCGCTTGTTCGTCCGTAGTTGCACACCCGTGCATTGCTTGACGAGGGGGGACGTAGCGTTATTCGCGGGGGAGCGGTGGTTGGCCTGTTTGCAGTGGCATCAGGCCACCAGCATCAAGGTCCCGTTTCGGGGCCATAAAGGGTCCAGGCTCAGCAAAGATCGGGTATCGTGCGCACACGCGACAACGCCTTCGGGGCGCGTTCCGGGGTAGGAGGAGGCGTCGGTGCCGTCGCTCTCATGGTGGAATTGTTGTCGGGGTATCCGACGCTGCCAGAAAGCGCCCCCCTGTCGTCGTATCGGTACGGTAAGGAGGTCAAAGTTGGGAGGTACACGCAGGCCCTCGGGACACTTCGCGAAGTGGTAGCGGAAGCAGGAGACGATGCCAGCGAAGTCGGCCTCCACTCATTGCGTATTGCGCAACCAATACGCTGGCGGCCAGGGGGAAATGCCGTAGAGGGCGATCTGAGAGAAGGTAGATGGAAGTCTTCAATTTTTTCCTAGACGTACATCCGCAATAACCCAGAGGACGCGGGTATTGTACCTCGTAAACTAGCAGGGACGGGAAAGATAGGGCAGAGGCAGCCATGCCAGGGCACTGTTTGGGGCCTAACACCGTAGTATCGACGCGTAATTGGGGTATGTCAATGGTTTACTACATTGGGGGTCTCGGTCGTCCGAGACTGCGTTTGTTAGAGCCCCGGCCACTCGGCGGGGGGGGGGGAGAACTCCCGGGTGCTGGCAGTACAATAGGCAACGAGAGTCAGCGGCCGGTGTCGCGGCTCTCGTACCACGCCAGTGGATCCCCCCCCCGACGTCGCAGAGAATATTGATAACATGACAATTCGAAGGATATACAACAAAGCGTAGTGTCTCTAAGTTCACGTGAGATGCCTGTTTTGTTCACAACCGACGGAATTAGATTATTTATAGTCATGGGCTCTACCGACGGAAACTAAATGACTTAATTTATTCAGAGGCAGAGAGAAGAGAAGAACGACCATACTCGCCCTGTGCCCCCTCCCAGCTTCTCGTGATAGGTGCACGAGTAGAGCACCACACTGCTCGCTGCCGATTGATAGGCCAAGAGGCTAGGCCTACTGTTGCGGTCTCCCGCCCGCCCGCCCCTTTCTTCTTTCGAAGGTGGGTGGAACGGAGCGGCTACATGGTGCTGGTCACACCGTATTATACTTTTATTATTGTTTGCGATTAACTGGTTGTGATTCGGGGCTCTCACTAGGAGAGTGGGGTATGCCAATGGTTTACTCCCATTGGGGGTCTCGGTCGTCCGAGACTGCGTTTGCTAGAGCCCCGGCCAGTTGGCTGGGAGGGGGGGAGCTCCCGGGTACTGACAGTACGATAGGCAACGAGAGTCAGCGGCCGGTGTCGCGGCTCTCGCGGCCGGTGTCGCGGCTCTCGTACCACGCCAGCGGATCTCCCCCCCGACGTCGCAGAGAATAATAATAACATGACGATATGCATCAAAATGGAAACGACTCATCAAATCTAAAAAAAAAAATCATCTTTTTCATGATCAAGTTCCTGTGGAACGGGAAAGCGTCTTTCAGAAGGGGTTTCGTCGAGAAGTCGGCATGTTCGTATTCCGACCTCACATGCGTGATTTCAAACTCTCCCTGCTCGACAAGTTCTCGCAGGAATTGGTGACGGACATCTATGTGGTTCTAGTTGGAGTTCGTCACGGGGTTGATCGCTATCTGGATCGCACCTTGTTGTCCTAAAAAAACCTGGATGCACTGATCCCCAAAATCAGGCAACGGAAAACGCCACACTGACCGTAGAAAAAAGGCCTCCTTGAAACCATCTGCCTTCGCAACGTACTCTGCCTCACTCGTCGAAGCATGTTCGATACAATCACTGATATGATGGGCTAAGCCTGAGTCAGTTCATAGAAGCCTCTCAGAGTATATATATGATCCAGGTAGAACACATACGACAAAGAAGAAAGGAGGAGAACATGTAGTGGCGGACAAACACGTCACAACCCGTTGAATGCTCCACACAGAAACACGCATATTACCTGTGTGGAACTCCCAAATACCGTTGCACATGAATCCACGCACCAAGTACGTGAGCACTCCGAACACCTTCCCTCTGATGTTTTCAACTTTGAACGAGCAGCGTACAGCAGCAGCAGGAGCACGCTTTGCCGGTGGCTAAATTCGCAACGAAGAACGCCGAGGGCAACTGGATTTGCTCGTGCAAAAAACTCTCGGATGTGCAGGGGATTGGACGCGACGAGGACAACGACGAGGACGAGCACGAAGACAACCACAGTGCCAACTACGAAGACGTAGAAATGGATGCTAGTGAACGGGACCGGAAGGGCGAAGAAGGTCTTCCGCTGAGATCCGCCAAATATGCTGAGAATGGCTGGAATAGCAGTAGAGGTGATAATGGATCGGTTGACACGGTCAGCAGCAGGGGGTGGGCCCGCACGAAGAGAAGGCGCTTCGATTTAGTGGAGTGACATGCGTACTAAACATACTTTTGGATGTGTGCACCCTGTGGGGGGCGTGACTACGCTGAATGATGAGCCGCATGGAGTGTCGAGTGCGTTACTTTTTTTCGTCGGCACTAGCGGCACATAGCTAATAAAAATATGGTGTATTCATTTGCAGATGGATCAGATTAGATAAAGGGGCTGGATAGATAGATCGATAGATACCAGGTATCTTCCGCACCTATATATACTTCACAAACGACAATCCATCGGCGAAACGAACCGCTGATTGCGCCTGGTGTCAATGACATCTCGCCTGCCTTCCTGCGTCTATATTTGTCGTGTATGTCACTGTCGGAAAAACAGCTCAAGTATCTTCTAGACACTCACATAATACATGGGACGGCACGTCTAGCTTGGCCGTAGAACGGAAATATTACGCTCAACTACACGTACATGTCAGTTACGTACCGCCCGTTAAACCACACGACGAGGCAGTGGATAATCAAGCAGTAAAACAGAACACTAATAATACGAAGATCAGGTATATATAGATACAACTATAATTACGATTTTTGAGGTCGTTGTCACTTGCTAGCTCTTGGCAGACAGACCGACTGATAGACAGCTCTTCGCAAACAGCCCTTCTTCTTTGAAACAGCCGAACTGCCAAACAACCTTTCTTCTTTCTTCTTCGCCAAACGGCCAAACAACCTTTTCTTCTTTCTTCCTCCGCAAACTGCCAACCAATAGCTCTTCGCACGGCGCCTAAAAAAAGAGGCGTCTCGCCTTCGACGAACGGCATAGATAGGTGCAGCTGTCGGCGGCCAAGCTGCTGCTGTCGGTGGCGAACCTGCTGGTGCTGCAACCCCCGCCTCTCCCTTCTCCACGCCCCCTAAGCACACCTCCCCCTCGTCGAGAGGCGCGTGGTCCTCGCCCTCTGGCAAGAGAGCGGCAACGACAAAGACCGCCCTGGTGCCGGCTGTTGTTTGCGACCAGTGCACGGACCAGCACTTACTTGGTCAAGAACTCCGCGCCTGGTGGCAAAAACGTGGCCTTCGCCACCAGCAAGGATCTCATGTGCGTGGTGGCGGGATCATCCTGACAGGGCATCCGACTGCGACTTCTGTGCTCGCCCGATCAAGGAAGGGACTGTCTCGTACTCCCTCGAGACTGCTGACAGTGGTGAGTGTCTTACGTCTATTGTGCATGCTGTATGTTGCCAGTACGTTTTTTGGGGGTTTTCGATTGCCTTTTTGCATACAATCCTACGTCAAAGCGTTTATTTATTTCGTCGGCTCCTCTTACACACAGTGCACGCGAACGCGCACATGCACAACTGTTTGCGGGACGTGAACGAAGGAACGGAGGATTCAGCTGTCGCCGTCACCGCTGCACCGAACGACGTGAGTGCTGCTGCTACTGTGGTGCATTTTCGGTGCATGCACACGATTTCTGTGTGTACATGTTTTTTTGGTGACCCCACGTACTCATTTTTTGCTCGTTTTCGGCTGCCGCTGCTGCTGCTGCTGCTGTCAGCGCCACGCCGTGAGTGCTGCTGCTGCTGTGCACCTGCTTCTCCTGTGCACTCGCTGCTGCTGTAGTGCTGATGCGTTGTTGCCGTGCTGTGCACTTGCTGCTCCTGTGCAATTGCTGCTGCTGTATGTAGTGCTGCTGCGTTGTTCCGCGTGCATCATGCTGGAAGCGTACATATTTTCGGATCGTCAATTCCGTAGGTTTTGCGATGGCGGCATACCAGGGTACATGCTTTTTTTCCTTCCTTACTTTCATATCGTTGCTATGCTGCTGCTGCTGCTGCTGCTGCTGCCAACGCTGCTGCTGCTGCTGCCAACGCTGCGGCGATTCGTTGCAGCTTCTGCTGCTGCTAATGCTGTGGCTGCTTCTGCTGCTGCTGCTGCTAATGCTGCCGCAATATCCACTGAATGTTCGTACGTATGTACTCGGATTACTGTCTTTCTTGGTCGTTTTTGTACTCAAATGGTTCCTTTTGATACGTGAATTTTTTTTTGTCGTTTTGCTCCTGCATTTTGCGTACGTACTGCAATTTCTCGTTTTTGGCTTGGTTATTTTCATATATATCGTTGCTATGCTGCTGCTGTGGTGCTGCTCGTACATCATGCTGCACTTGTGTGTGTACATATTTCGGTATTGTCAATGAAATTCCGTAGGTTTTGCGATTGCGGCATATGATAGATGGGTGTATCTCAGGTTCGACCTGGGTCTGCAGCAAGCTTCTCTTTCGGTAAGGTGTAGGGTGGAGGACACGCCAGGTATAGGTGAGGCTCGGCACGGTCAGCCGAGCAGAAGTGATCATGAACGCAAGTCATCTCACATGACAGTCATCAGCAATTACTTGGTGATGGAGGCTGGTAATTCCCCGCCTCAAGTATCATCAGATCTACGGAGATCTGCGGCCACTTTTAGTACAAGAGTCAATATCCACGATAACGGATGAACCACTGACTGTAGAGTAACGACCTGAGCAGGTACATACATTTTTTCTTCCTTATTTTCATATCGTTGCTATGCTGCTGCTGCCAACGCGGATTATTGTTTTTATTGGCCATTTTTCTACCCAAATGGTTTTTTTTATACAAAAAAAAAATATTTGGGTCGTTTTGCTCCTGCATTTTTTGCGTACATACTACTTTTTCTCGTATTTCGTATTGTTGCTATGCTGCTGCTGCGTTGTTGCCGTACAGCATGCGGAGGTGGGTCTATAGTGAGGTACCAAAAATACTTTTCGGACGGCCTCGGGGTACAAACTTTTTTTCTCCCTTCTTTTCATATCGTTGTTATGCTGCTGCTGCCAACGCTGTGGCGATCCGTTGCTGCTTCTGCTGCTGCTGCTGCTGCTGCTGCTCTCTGCTTTTAGTGCTGCCGCAATATTCACTGAATGTTTGTATGTACTCGGATAATTGTGTTTCCTGGTCGTTTTGTGGCGCTGCTGCGTTGTTGCCGTACATCATGCTGGACATGATTTGTGTGTCTATTACACTTAAACTTTGTGTGTACATATTTCTGTGTCGTCAATGATTTTTTTGTGGTGCTGCTGCGTTGTTGCCGTACATCATGCTGGACGTGATTTGTGTGTGTACTGTACTACACTTGTGTGTCTACATATTTCTGTATCGTCAATGAAATTACGTACTTGCTGCTTCTGCTGCTGCTGCTGCCGTCGTATAGCAAGCGATTACGTACTGCTGTTGTGCCGCTGTAGAGTAGTACAAATAATGAACACTGCCCCCGTCCCCCCCCCCCCCCCCCCCCCCCCCCCCCCCCCCCCCCCCCCCCCCCCCTTCCCCCTCCCCCGCCATTCCCTGCACGCCACTCCCGCCCCGCGCACCCTATATGTTTACTTCGACCAGGTCCGTGGCAAGTGCTACAACTGCCGCCTGACGGACTCCACCATCAAAGACGGAGACATCATCATCAAGCGCAAAAAGACTCCCTTCCATTTCGCCTGCTCCAGGGCTTCGCGGAATTCCGAAGCAGTACACCAAGCAGATTGTCGCCATCTAGGACGAACGAAAGGAAACAAATTGTTTCCCACATTTCCCAAAATCACGATTATTTCTTCCTACACATATCCAACGGGTTCAACAGCGAACAGATCCACATTCTGGGCCTCCCGCCTCGTTACTACAGCATCCTGGAAGACTATTTACATGTATATATCATGTCTCATCCAAACTCCTATGCTGGCTACATCGAAATCGCGGCCGCCCAGCAACTATACAACATTTCCATAACCGTTGTCGTTGCCGGCACTGCTGCTTTCTCTCCTGTCCCAAACCTTATTTTAAACAACAGCCTGTATGTTGTATATAATCCACATGCCAAGCACTGCTCCACTCTCTCCCCACACTGATGAAATATGTTATTCTTATTATTATTATTAAACGAATGTCATTCTTACTCTTGCGTCACCCGATCTTACGTTTCACATTACATTCATAAATAAACGCTATCATTACATCCTTCATCGTTTTTTTACACAAATACATTTAGTTTGGTTGGCTTTGGGCTATGTCGCCAATTAATTGCAGTTATATGCACACGAAACGACGTAATACCCACTCCGAAGGAAAGCCTTGTATATCGTATATAGATATGCAAGGCGCTTCGCTCCGCGGGCGGCCTATTCGCCGCCCGCTACGCTCGCTCAGGGAGGAAAACCACATCAAATTATGCGAAGCGGGCAGAGGTCCATGATTGGATATAGTTTTTTTCATGATTGTAGTTGCAAACTGGCGACGTGATGATGCCAAGAGTCCCGCCACCATGCTTAAGGAGAAAACAGCTCGGACGCCACATACGCTTCGCGTCGCGGGCGGTTTTCCGCTACGCTCGCTCACATGTCGTACGTACGTACATACCCCAGGTAGGGTACTTATTTTCTTCTTTTGACATGTTCTAGTCTGTACTCGTATGTACGAAAGAGAAAGCACAGCACGGCATAACAGCACCGCAAAAACAATAAAAATGAAATCGAAAAGTTCGAAAATAAAAGAAAATCTCCGTCCCCTCTCGTGTAATAATTTCCTGCCTGATTGAAACACCTTACACCGGTCAAAAAGAAAAAAATCAAGGAGCAGAGCTTCTCTGTCAGCCTCGTACGCCGCCCCCCCCTCTCGCGACCATCTCGCCACCGATTCGGTCCGGGTAAAGCTTTCCTTCAGCTCTTCCGCAGTGAGCCCCGTCGCCCGCCTCGCGTAAAGCCCGGTGCTCACCGTGGACCTCGTTTGCCAGCTCAATGTTGGTGCTCAGACTGCGTAGTTCTCTCGGTGAATTTCAGACTGGTCGCTAAAATAAGCACCGCTTGATTTTTTTTCCTTATCAGAACGACCCTTATATACTCGTACATAGTAAAACCGGAACCACACCAGGAGGTCAGACAGAGCCCATTCATGCTTCCCTCGTGTCTCGAGGCACACGCGACGCCTAGCCACGAAAACGCCGACCGCGCTCCTTGCAACCCTCCCTCTACCCGCCAGCACCCGCTGACACCCGCGACGGTGCCGCGCTCGCCCGCAGTGCCGTGCTCGGAGTACACGCACGCACACGAAACGAAAGAAGAAAAAAGAAAAAAGGACCGAAAGCGCAAAGAGAAACGGAGAAAACAAACACCCGCTAGAAAGGTCTGGCAAGCAATAAAAGGAGGCGATTTCCTAGTGGGAGCTCTGAGAGGCCAGAGATGTACCAACCGAGCACGCTCAGAAAGTGATATGTCTGTAAGTAGTCCTATATATACGATAGTGTTGGCCCTGTGCTCTCAGCGCTCTTCAGCCTTTCTTAGGATCGATCTTAATGAGGATGTTTTTCAGTTTTTTTTCAGTATTTTCGGTATTTTTCGTTTTTTTTTTTTTTCGAAAATACCGAAATTTCGGGAAAACACCGAAAAAACTGAAAAACAATCCTCGTTTAGATCGACCCTTCGACAAATTTTTTAGCGTTGTTCGTGCTAGCGCGAGATAAGGTTCTCCTCACGGGACGAAACTGCCTCATCGTGATCCCTGATCCCGACTGTGTCGAGGGCGGCCTCGGGCGCCGTGCCCTGGCTGCTGGCTGGCCGGGCGCGAATACGTCATCTGTGAGTTGGATCAGTTGATGAGTGGTCGATGCTTGATTTATGACAGTCTCGTGGCCAAATAATTTGGTTGTAGGCTTACTCTTGGCCCGTCAAACCCTCTTCCAAAATATTATAGTTTTTATTATTAGGATGTCCTTGACAGCTGTGACCGGGTGTGCTGTGCTCGTTTCTTGCAGAAGCTTTTTATATTAAAACATCAGCTGTGAGTTGGACGAGTTGAGTGGTCGATACTTGATTTATCACAGTCTCGTGGCCAAAGATTTTAGTTGACGGTCTACCTCTGCCCCGTCAGGCCTACTTTTGACCCGTCAAACCCTCTCCTGAAAAATGATAGTTTTGATCAAAGGGATATCCTTGACGGCTGCCTGTCAAGGGGCAATGTGCCGTCAACCGACATCTATGTGTTACAGCAGGGTACAGCTCTCAGACCGTAAAAAGGACCTGCGTTCGTTAGATATCTGAGGCCGGCTCACCTGTTGTTTGGGAGTTCGAGGAAGTGCCTTCAAGCAGGAATGATCGGGTCATGCAGAACGTGGATCGATGCAATGCGATAGATGCAAGCAGTCAGCGTGAACACTCAACGAAGCACCACATACACGATGACGGGCACGACGGGCACGGCAGGGCCCAAGAGGCTGGGGGGCGATAGGATAGAGGTATCACAGATCACTTGGCTTTGACTTTCTTTCTTCACTCTTGGTGGTGTTTTTGTAAACACCGGGTGGTCCCGGAACCTCGTTACTGGCTCTGTACCCGAGACCGAAGGCGTTCCCACACCGGGGATCCTCCCTGCCCCTATAAGATCCGCCCAGAGGATGCTAACCAAAGCTTGCCCTCTGCCTATCGAATAGACCCGACGCGTGACCCTGATCAGGACAGTGGTCTCGCGCCGTATTATCCTCCCCATAGCGCTGGTCACGACAGTCACAGCGCTATGAACCTCCCTCCCTGGCGCCACCCGCTGTAACACCCCCCCTGCCCGACACATAACCATTGTCGGCACAAAGCCGGCGCCCCGGTGCTAGCCCGGCGACAGCGTGTGCGCTTTCCTCCTCGGACACCCCCCCAGACCGGCGCATATGAGCGACGGTGCCCAGCGGATATTACGATCATGGACCGCTGCAGCGCCTGCGCCTTCCACCTCCGCACCTCGCCGTCGGCTCGATGTTGCAGCTCCTCTCCTTCCCTTAGTGCTGCCCTCAGACGGTGGTAAGAAGAGCGGCGGTCTTGACCTTCGTCCAGACGTTCTTCAGCATTCCTCCTCCATCCATCGCCGTCGGCCCGATGTTGCAGCGCCCGTCCTTTCCGCGGTGTTGCCCTTGGACGGTGGTACGAACGGCGGTCCTGACCTTCGTCCAGATGTTCTTCAGCCTTCCTCCCCCGTCTATCGCCGTCGGCCCAATGTTGCAGCGCCTCTTGTTCCCGCGGTGCTGACTTTGGACGGTGCTGAGAAGAGCGGCGGACCTGACCCTCGTACAGTCTTCACTTGCAATTGCCTGCGCCACATCTGTCTAACACGCTTGGAGCATGTACTCATCTGCGAAAAAAACATGTTTTCTTCCTGGCTTACCTGCATCTGAGGTGGGGGTTCCTCTCGAAGGCCTACGTCTGCACTTTGACAATATATATATATCTGCGGGCTTGACTTGTCAAACCTGTTATAACGGTTCACCGATCAGTATTCCAATATACTCACGTACTTGTTTGTATCGATGTGGCAAAACTTCACGCTTCCTTGCGAATGTGGAGGTCGTTTTATGTATACGTTCATCACGGGCTGTAGGAAGTTCATGGGTTCTTTCTACTCCGGGCCAAAATTATTATTCGAGTGACTTAGGTCGTTTCAAGGTACTGACGTTCACCCCACATCGACTTGCTGGCACTAGCCAAGGTAAATATTTGATTCCGAGTTAAGTAAGTGTTTGTGAAGCTACTGGCGTTTGCGCCACCTTTATTCGAGTGACCTAGGTCGTTTCAAGGTACTCCACATCGACTTACTGGCGCTAGCCAAGGTAAATATTTGATTCCGAGTTAAAAAGTGTTTGAAGGTACTGACGTTTACGCCACCCCCCCAGCACGGACACTGTCCACTCGTGAAACTTGTTCGTGCTAAAATCAATCACGCGTCTTAAAACGGCATTCGTGCAGACCTACTTCCAAATCGTACGCCTCGTATGCTTTTTGTGCAAGTAGTTGCAGCAAGGTGAAGAACAAACACCCCCCCAGAACAGAAACTGCCCACCACCTACTGGCATTCCAATCACACCTGTCGATTCGTTCCTTCAACCCTCGACCACTATGCTCATGTTCATGGTGTCATTCATTTGCGATTGGTACGGGATGATATGCACCATATCGAATAGCTCGTTAATACGTTTCTCTCACCTACCCATACGGCACTATTTCGTACTTGTTTGTTTGCTCCAGTCGCGATGTATTTTAGTTTTACAGCCTGTTCTGTGACCACCGGTGGGATTTCAGGAGTTTGAGCTACTATTGTTATTGTGTGACAACATCACACGAAATGCGTACTACAATAGTATGTATTTGACCACCCCACATTCTTGGAGTTACAGCGTTTACCTGCTGGTCAGATTCGATCTCGGACAACCCAATCTTCAGATGATACTTACGCAAGGGGTGGACCTAACAACAGGTAGTGTATTCTTCAAACCAAACCGATCTTAAAACCCCTCTACGCCCACCGACCATGCAGCGTTTCTTCGTACGCGTTTGCTGATTTTTCACACCAGGTACCTTATATTTTTTTTCGTTACGTAGTTATGTATGTACGATACAGATATATCATTGATTTCCATCCCATTTGTTATCTTCGCCCTTTTTTCTCTATCCCTCCTACGTATAGACATCCGGTGTCACACAGCAAGCTCTTTATTCCTCTCCCCGATGGCAAGGGGTGGACCTAACAACAGGCAGTGTATTCTTCAAACCAAACCGATCTTGAAACCCCTCTACGCCCACCGACCATGCAGCGTTTCTTCGTACGCGTTTGCTGATTTTTCACACCAGGTACCTTATATTTTTTTTCGTTACGTAGTTATGTATGTACGATACAGATATATCATTGATTTCCATCCCATTTGTTATCTTCGCCCTTTTTTCTCTATCCCTCCTACGTATAGACATCCGGTGTCACACAGCAAGCTCTTTATTCCTCTCCCCGATGTGGTCTGTGCCTTGGGTTTTATTGCGGAAATACTTCAGTTCTTCGTTGCGCCTACACTCGTTAGGCGATCTCAGCAGTTGATTCCACACCTTTTTGTTGTATATATTGCGCGAATCCCCGCCTCATCCGTCTTGAGATTCGAGCTCCATGGTTCAACGCTAAAAACAGAAGCGATACTCTAGACCACGCGGGCCTTTAGATGAAAATAATAGGCCAACCATATCAAAACCAACGAAACTCTTTCAGGGCACGACCCAGATCGGGTATACGTATGTATATATAAGGTCGAACCCTAATAAATACCATGGTATCATCTTTGTGTTTCTGTGCGGACATTATTAAAAAAGTCAGGGAAATGCCAGCGTACCAGTGAATACCGGGGTAAAGCAAGTGAATTGCCAACGTACCGGGTACGAGAATACCGTAACGGGTAGAACAAGTGAAATGCCAACGTACCGCGTGCGAGAAGACCACAACACCAGCTATGTTGTGAACACACGAGTCGTTGTATAGTTCTGAGTTTCAACGTGTAGCTTTCATGCGGTACTCTCACCCGAATAAAAGCCTGATTGCTATACTGGACAGCTGACCGGTTTCACTGCAGTACTTCATGCCGGGAGGCAGCAGTGTTGATACTTTGCTGCGGCAGCAGTATGGGACACTATTTTAGGGCCCAGGATCGAGGGAGATTTTGCCGTACGACCTGTAGTATCATCAACTGTTACAGTTAATTTCTTTACAGTATGAATACCATATAGAACGGCTTCACAACAGTACTTTATGCCGAGAGGCAGTGGTGTTGATGCTTTGCTGCGGTAGTAAGGGACAACTATAGTAAGGCCCAAGGATCGAGGGAGATCTTGCCGTACGACCAATAGTATTACCCACATATTTATATACATCCTCCAGGTTGTTGTCTTGAGTTTTTAGACCAACGTCTTTTCTGCTCACGTCTTCTACCCAGCTTCACTCTGTTCATCCAGCTTCAAGTATGCCCCGTGTGAATATTGCGTATGTGTGTGTTTTTCACATTAAACCGTTCTTCTACTCGTCGACATCCAGCAATAGTGTCCGTGCTGATTCTTCACCCTAGATATATACATACGGGTGTTGTGTAGTGCATCCAGCAGATACTGCTGTGTAGGTACTGTTTCAACGAGTCAACATGATAACTCGTCAAGATAGGAAGAGAGATAGGCTCAAGGGTCCCTCGGGATCTTGCCATGCAATTTTAGTATCATGGATATATTGTATACGTCCTCTATGTACGTTTGTGCAAAAAGCAGATGTACTGCGAGCCAAAGGGTCCCTCGGGATCTAGCCGTACAGCAGTTTTAGTATTATGGACATATTGTATACGTCCTCTATGTACGTACGTGTCAAAAGCGTGCCGCGAGCCACCTGCGAGCCAAAGGGTCCTTCGGGATCTTGCCGTACAGTTTTTGTATTATGGGTATATTGTATACGTCCTTTATGTACGTATGTATGTGTAAAAAGCATACTGCGAGCCACCCCCCCTGTACGCTTGTGGTTTAGTATTCGCCAACCCCGTATATCGATGAAACAACTTTGTTCGGGAAACAAATAAACAAAAACTGCAGGTACAGCGTACAGCAGCAGTATGGTTCCCGTATTTTCTTCCAAATTACATGCACTTAGACTGATATTAAAACCAATAGTGCAGGTCGTCAGCAATGATCTTTTAATCTTTTTGAGCATCGTGCGTAGTGTTTAGACTACTGATAGCATTGTAGAGACGGAGATACGGCTCTTCTGTGTAATTCCGAGTTGAGGCGCCTTTGCTCCGGGCGGCGGTAGGCAGGGTTTCGTGGCATGGTAGGCTCATCAGCAACTACGTCCAGCTTCACACTTAGAACCATCTATGGGAGGCGCTCATCCCGCAATGATATTCAAAAGTACTCCCTACTACTGCTGTTTCGATACCAGCAGCGAGATATTCTTCAACACCAGTACATGTGATATGTGACAAAGTAAATACTGACGGTTGATCAGGTTGGGCTGACTAATTGAGTCGTACATATGTTGACAGCCCACAGCAATACTTTCCATGGTAGTCTAAACGAATACAGCACATCAATCAATTTACTACTCGGATTCCATGCCTTTCCGAACAAACCGGGCAGCTCGTCACTGGTATGCACTATGTCATGCTTGCTACCGGTATCTCATTGGGTCCATGTCCCTGGTCTTACATAGGTGGTCCCGCATATTGCGGCATGCGCTGCGCGAGTTTTCTAGCTTTGGTGCGTGACTTGAAGTCTAAGTCAATCAGGGCGACACAGCAGCCTACCCCCTCCGATTTTTTTTTTTTTTTTTTTTTTTTTTTTTTTTTTTTTTGCGCTCGAGGAAAAAACGTACAGCAAGAATAATACGTATAGCATTTTCGACTGTGGATACGACATCAGAAAAAGAGAAGGATCACCACGGTTGTGTTTCACCCGCTCCATACCTGTTGGCCTCGTACTACTCAGGTTGGGCTGCATCTATATGTCTAGCCCGAGCCCTCTGGACACAGCAAGCCACACCTTCCTCCGTTGTATGCAAGCTCATCATCGTCCAGCTGAAACTATGTCACCCCGTGTGACCCGTGCCCCCCAAGGGCTTGCGTAGCCGATCTTCATCTGCTCCAGTTTTTTTTTGTCATTTCCTCTTGTACTTGGCTTTCAGTCCTCCAGGTGTTGTACCTGATACTCGAGCGTACCGAGCGTTGCGTAGCCGATCTTCATCTGCTCCAGTTTTTTTTTTTGTCATTTCCTCTTGTACTTGGCTTTCAGTCCTCCAGGTGTTGTACCTGATGCTCGAGCGCAACGCTCGGTTGGTATACAACACAGCAAATGGTACGACCGGAGACATCGAAGAGGGTCAAACGTGCATCGGACTTTCCATTTGGTGTGCATAATACGACGATTGGTCTACTACTACTGATGTAGTCTACAAGCATCGCGGCAAGAATACTAGTGACCAAAGTATACGTGGTTTTCTCGAAAGTTCTATGCTTGCCAGCCGACAATGCACGGTGTTGTCCAGGGGTTCGTGGTTCTATAGGGTTACGTACGCCCAAACGGCGTAAGGCTCAACGTTGATAGTTTCCGGTATCACCTAACCAGGCAAACGGTACACGAGAGTATGCGTGCATTAGTACGTACGGCACCTTTGGCTTGTATCGATACCTGTCGATTGCATTCGGTTTTGAAGACAATAAGTGGTCAATAGCATGCAGTCATTTATTAACGAACATGCATGTGTGTGCGATCATCAACAACGAGCGAACAGACGAGCACGAGCAACAGGCAAACGGAGCACGAGCAACGAGTATGCCTGCATGCATTGACCAGATAAATATCTTCAAAGCCTCACGAAACAAACAAGCAGAGCACCATTGGCAGCGTGAGTACATAACAGCATATTGCACGTATCACCATCATACAAGGCAGGCAACAACGAAAACATGTCGATGTATGCATATACCAAGTAACTGGTATGCAAATAAAGTATTATGCAAGATCAAACCTGGGATTATACAAAGAACACGATGACATTATTTTACACGTTTGCAAACGCTCCGATCTCTTGCAAACGTTTTGCGAACACTCCGATCTCCTGCAATGCACTTCGATCAGCCTGGGTTCATCATGTTACAGCAGGGTACAGCTCTCAGACCGTAAAAAGGACCTGCGTTCGTTAGATATCTGAGGCCGGCTCACCTGTTGTTTGGGAGTTCGAGGAAGTGCCTTCAAGCAGGAATGATCGGGTCATGCAGAACGTGGATCGATGCAATGCGATAGATGCAAGCAGTCAGCGTGAACACTCAACGAAGCACCACATACACGATGACGGGCACGACGGGCACGGCAGGGCCCAAGAGGCTGGGGGGCGATAGGATAGAGGTATCACAGATCACTTGGCTTTGACTTTCTTTCTTCACTCTTGGTGGTGTTTTGTAAACACCGGGTGGTCCCGGAACCTCGTTACTGGCTCTGTACCCGAGACCGAAGGCGTTCCCACACCGGGGATCCTCCCTGCCCCTATAAGATCCGCCCAGAGGAGGCACTGGGCCTATAGGTCGGGTGGGAATCTTAAAGTCGGCGCACTCTCATTGGTCAAACCCTATATATATTTACGATTTACCGAGCGAGATTAAAATACGGGTTTTAAAGTCGGCGCATGTCATTGGCCAAGCGTCCGAAATCACCCCGAAATCACTGGACTGTCACGTTTCGTGTACGAGCGGCACTTTCCTCGCGGCACCAGCACATCATCAGCACAAGAGCAGTAGCAGCAGCAGCACAGCAGCAGCAGAACAGCAGCAGCGGCAGCGGCAGCAGCAGCAGCAGCAGCAGCAGCAGCAGCAGTCAGCGCTCTCCGTGTCAGGCTTAAGACGCCGTAGAGGAGAAGCAGTGCCAGGAGTAGTACCACAGCCGCCAGCAGCAGCACTCTCAAAGCAGTCGACTTCAAGGGGAAGGCCGTGCTATACTACAGCAGTAGAGAGAAGCACCAGTGCCTGCACCAACGACAGCAAGCAGCGGCAGCAGCAGCAGCAGCAGCAACAACAACAACAGCAACAACCACATCAGCAGACCAGGCAGCAGTAGCAGCAGGGAGCAACCTATCAGACAGCCCGAGCTCTCCTACGAGACCAGGCTCAAGATCTACGGGGCCGCCCATTCGGTTGTATTCACAGGTGAACTGCAGGTTGTATTACTCTGTTTTTATGTTGCACGCTTGACCCAGAGAACAGCAAAACAACGCACAACTTAGCAATGTTGTGACGGTGGTCAAGAGCAGACTTGCCTGTTTCGTCAGAACCAGTGATGCAGTTTGTCTTTCTACAACTCGACATCGCCTGTACCGGTCGTCCGTCGTCTGTCTCGCTTGTTGAACCCATCCCCAGATGACTCCTGTACTGACCGCCCAATGCTTCAGGAGGCAACGGAGGCAACGGGGATCAGCTATTACGGGGGTCCATAGTTAACAGGACCCATGGCATACATAAAAACCTATATATTTAGGTATTTTTACTAATAATATTTAGTCCTGTTTACTATGGTCCCCCGTAATATTACATGGAGAACGAGCTGATCGTCGTGATCCAGCCGGCCCGTCTTCTCCAAAAGCTAGAGATGGAGTCCCTGCCGAGTATCGTGTTCGCCCCCCCCCGCCGCCGCCGATGTTGTCGATGCCCTTCGTAAGAGCGACCAGCCGTGTGGAAAAGGAGGAGGTTCTTGGTGTAGACGCGGGTGGGAGACGGTCGATTCGGGGAGTAAAAAGGGGCGGCCATTAATGCACCCCCCTAGCACGGCACGCCCTTCCTCTCCCACTTGCAGAGGGTCCCTTCTGGGTTCACAAAGGAGACGTTCCCTACTGCTCTCGAGGGTCGACCAAGGTGAGCGTAGCCAACCACGACAAATAACATCTTGGTACGTCTTTTCCTAGTGTCCCCTTTTTTTTTTGGCAGGAGTACCTGCACTCTTTTTTTGTCTTTGCACCAACTTGCACGGCGACCGCCTTTCTGCTCGATGCCCCCCCTGCGCTAACTAGTACCACCATCAAAGCGGATGCTGCGCAGGTTTTCAACAACTGCGGCGTAGAAGCGGCGAATACCTTGTACTTGCACCCGCTCGCCAAGTTGAAATTGGTAGCATACTCGTCTCGATAACACGCCGCTATGACGGCCTGCCTGCTGGAGAAGCAATTGCCGAACAGCGCCATTCCGTTCTCCCGCTGTACGAGCGCTCGTCTCAACGACACAAAACAGGACTAAGGTTATATGATACCTCCACCTCGGTCGTTCTGTGCAAAGCGATGGTCGGCTCGAAGTGTGCCATCTCCTCGCCTCTGCGTTCCCTGAACCTGAGGACCTGGCGCCTGGTTTGAAATATATCGAGGAAAATTGAAAATACGGTGGCCGGTCAAAGCTCTATCATCGAATATGTCGGTACTGCAATACGTAACCGCAACGCCCAGCGCCCCTCGAGTGCTACACACAAAAGTACCCTCGTCCTTCCCGCCCTCGTCCACGCCCCTCTCCGCGAAACGGATCTCGTCTACGCCCTATCGGCGAAACAGGTATGCCTGTACAGCATCAGCTACTCTCCGCGAGTGAAGCTCTATGTCACGGGGAAGCTCGGACGCAGCAGCTGGTCGGGCTGTGGGGAGGGGTCACGATCATGAGGGAAACATTACTAGGTGCTTTCGCCCGTTACGCCAGGTCGCCGCCAATACCTGTATGATGAAAGGCCGGGCAAGCGACGAGCAAGCGTTGCACGGAACGGCACGCGGTGTCCACTGCCGCAGGCCAGGGCGCAGCGCCCCGAACCGGCGCCCAACCAGGAAATCGCAGCAGACGGTGAGGAGGGGTTTGATGCAGCCGTAGAGGCGAGCGTGCTGCTCAGGAAGGAGGAGGGTTTCTTGAGGGAGGGGGGGGGGGGGGGGGGGGGGGGGTACGCCAAGACAAAACACGGCCAGAGTCTGCTCAACCTGCCTCTTTCGATGATTTAGCGTTGCGGGACGTGTATATCATCCGCAGGCGGAATCTTATAAGCTACCGCTGGACGATGGTGCGGAGGCAATGGCGACTTCAACAACGAGGACCTTCCTACCGGGAACACCGCGAATGGAGCAGGTGAGTCATTGGTTGTTTGCTGGGGCTCTAACGTGAGGATGGCATGCGTGTAAACATTCTACTTTTTTGCGTATGGTGGAGTCTGACACTTCTGATGCTAGCGAACGATATTGTGTAGCCCTTGCGTGTGATTGAGACTTCGGTTTCACTGTCCTATACGCTCATCTGGCGTGGACCGCATAATTTTTTAACCAATTGCCAGATAATTCTGATGCCCGAGGTGGTGACGCTGCAAGTGGAGCCAGAGCAGGCACCGAGTCGATCGGTCTCGCCCTTGGTCTGGACGACAGAGTCGCGGGTCTAATGCGACCACACGACAGGGATATACAGGTGAGCGGCGGGTGTAGATGCTTGTATAACTATCGAAACGACATGTAGAGGCTTGTTCACTTCGGTGCGTGTGTTGGCAGCCTGCTCGCGATTACGAATCTTGCTAAGGCCTAGGGAGTACTCTTGTTGGCAGGGAGATGGCTAGCTAGTTTTCTTGAAAAAATAGATAGCGGTACTAATGTAGTAGTATAACTTCCATAATGTGATATGTAAACTGGGTCAAATGCGCGTACCTTTCGGATGTACAAGATTGGCTGCTCACTAAAATCGGCGGGAACGCTTCGAAGTCGTTTTCGGGCCACAACCAATCACCGCTGTCGCGGCAACACTATTCTTGCCTTCTGGTTGTGTCATATATTCTTAGCTACCGCCGGTATCTTTGCACCCTCTTCGTCTTTTCCACCAACAGGAAGATAGCCAGCCAACTACAAAGCTATGCTTCGGTGTCTGCGAAACGCGCATGACTCCCGATCATGAAAATCGCCGCGGGGTCGTCAGGGGGTGATGCAGCAAGCACCGCCCAAGAGTTTAAGCACTGCCGTGGCCACGCCTCGAATGTTTACTCCCAACCCCTCAATGCGGGATTCGTTGGCGGCACCCATCGTCGCGACCGGGACGGTGGGGGCAGGGGTGGAGATGTGAATCTTCGCCTTGTGGGTAGATATCGCCAGGGGGGGGGTGGGCGGAGGGAATGGCGGTCGTACACCGATGGAGAATTCCGGAAGTTGCCAGGAATGCGCACAACGCAAGGGTGGATGGTCTCAGATCGACCCTGGACCCATTTTTGGACGAGCAAGGACGTATCGTGCCTGCTGACCCTCGCCCAGGGAAGGAAAACGAACGCAGAGGAAAATTGAGTTTCCTCCTTGCAAGTTCCCATTGGTCCGTGGGTCGTACGAGGAATTTAAATAGGGCTGTCGTGGTCGCAGAGGCGATTGTCTTTAGTTGCCACCGACGTTAAACATGGACTAACGTGCAGGATTTAGTGTAGCCCTGGCTGCTGCTGAAAATACGTTTTTCGATTGAAATCGTCTACTTCTTAAGGAACGTCTCGGCGTTTTCCGTGTATTGCAATATGTTTTCTTGGAGAAGGCCGAGGGTGACGTAGATCTGCGTTGTGTGTGTTGTCTAAAATGCAGTGAACTTCGTCATTATATCACCAGACAACTCTCCGTGTATCCGTGTTTAACATAGTGGTATATTTTACGAGATACCACTTCCTTCGGACACGTTGCGGTGAGTATCTCATGTACGTGTGATCGTTCTGTGTCGTCCGAGATAAAATTCTAGAGCAGCTAGCTGCAGTCGTACATAATGTTTTTTCTTGTTTTTCGTTGTTGCGGTGAGTATCTCATGTACGTGTGATCGTTCTGTGTCGTCCGAGATAAAATTCTAGAGCAGCTAACTGCAGTCGTACATAATGTTTTTTCTTGTTTTTCGTTGCCTATCTTTGTGACGACACCCCCACAACCCTTCACCTGCATCAAATATATCGGCACTGCCAGTCTATTCGGAAAGTACCAGGTAATCCAACGTGAAGAACCGTTTCGCAATCGGATTTTATCTCGAGCGGATATGCACTATTACTTGAAGTCGACTTTTGACGTTAAACAACAGAATCTTGCCCTCTCTATATACCATAACACAGGTAAAGGAGCCCACTGTAAAAGTAAATGACAGGAAAATAAGAAGTTTGACAGCGGTTGTACTGAAGTCAGTATAGAACGTAACTTTCCCGAATAAGAAATTCGGGCGAGACCAGCATTCCTGCTTCTTTTTTTTTCCTCGCTATTATCAAGTGTTTTGTAGTGTACTTGGCCCAAGAAAAACGTTTACATAGCCAAAAACGCCTGTTATAAAGATTTTGTGCAAATATCGCTGAATCTACCTAGAGGTTACTTTTTTATTTTGTCAGGGGGGGGGGGCTAACATCGCTCAGGCTTGAAGGGTTCGTTTCTTAGGGCGAGGCTTGGAGAGGGCCAGATGGCTGTAAATCGTAGATGGTGCATTTGTGTGCGTTGTGTCGTTAAATGCTGTGAGTTTTGATAAATACAAGATTTGTGTTGTAAACGAGTCGAATAAAATGAGAATCCCGGTACACAAGAGTTCGGTGAATCGTGTTTGGTCGTTACTTATCACGACATCCTTTCATTCTATAGAGTTGTCAGTAGGTCGCTGATGTCGCACTTATTACGTTTATTTCTTTGAGGTTGCCTACTTTGACCGCACCGCCTCTACAACACCTTACCTTCAACAAAACACCCACCCAACCACTTCATCCGAATAGTGCCAAAGATTGAAACGTAAAAAACCGCTTGTCAATCGGACCTTATCTCGAAGAGCTACCTACCATTACTTGAAATCGACTTATATCGCTGTGAAAGTTTTTCTGCTCTTCTCTTCATGATACCATGATGAACACACGTTGGAAACAGAGTGCTTGTACTGTACAGATAGGTATTTTTACACATTATATACAGGAGGAGTAAAAAAGAGATATTATACGACAATAAGAAAATTCGAGATCTTTTGTACTGTTATTATCTGTGGAATACATTTTCAATAATAAGAAATCCAACCTGGGCCGGCATTCTTGTTTCTTATTTTTTCTTGGGGCTAAGGAGTGTTCTGCGCTGAACACTCCCGAGAAAAACGCCTTTATATTTTTTTCGCGCTTCGCGCGAAAAATCGATATATAAATCTGGACCCCTACCTATGGTCGCTGAGCCCCAGAGGATGCTAACCAAAGCTTGCCCTCTGCCTATCGAATAGACCCGACGCGTGACCCTGATCAGGACAGTGGTCTCGCGCCGTATTATCCTCCCCATAGCGCTGGTCACGACAGTCACAGCGCTATGAACCTCCCTCCCTGGCGCCACCCGCTGTAACATATGCTCGCTCGTGCCGGTAAAAATATTCTGTTTTCGATGCCAGCACCCAGATTGGACCTCTTCTCCTTTGGCCGAAACGGGAGAGGTCAAATCTTCCGCGGCTTTCGACCACTCATGGCGGCAAGAGTGTGGAGAATATGGGCTAGGGTGGCCGGTGTCATGCTCCGCCGTTGCTTGCGCGTTGAGGGTTGGGCGTTCCAGAAACGTGTGTCGAAATTCCGATTCGGGCTATTTGACGTGTGAAAGCACGAGTTTTGTGCAAACATTTTGAGGTTCGCAGGCTAGCATAAGGTCGGGAAACGAGCGTCACGAGCTGTGCACGCCGGGCGACCAGGCTCCGTGAGGCAGAGAAGACGAGGTCTTTGGTTTCGACCGAATCGGATGGGTCTACGCCGCGGGAGGAGCGGTACAGTGGTGGAGGTACAAACGGTGTCTACGATTTTTTTTTTTTTTACACGCTGCAGTCAGCAGAGTACTCGTCATTGCAATTGGGCACCAGTATCGTATGAGGCGTGGAGTTTCGGTTGTATTGTGAAGGCGTTTTTTTACCGTATGATGGCCAAGCAAAAAAGTCATGATACCGGTTACGACGAATTACGACCACGACGTCGTGCTGTCGTGCTTCTTCCTCCTCGTGCGCCACCGGACTCCCCTGCTCCAATTGTTGTGCCAGGCGCAGCCTCGGGTCTGCATGATGTGCTGCTACTGCTGTTGCTGCTGTTGCTACCGCTGGTCATCCGCTGCTCTGGTGCTTCTACTACTATGTATGTGCGGCTAGTTCTGCTGCTGCTGCTGCTGCTGCTATGCCTGGAGTATGTTTTTGCTGCCAACCGTCGTGAGCACGGTAAATATGCAAGTCAACTCCTCTCGGTGATGTGTCTCCGCATTAAAGCTGAAATACGGACCCATCTGCTTCGGAAGCTATACGAGTACCGTCTCGCAATGGACATTTTTTTGGTATCTCGCCGGAGGTCTCGTGCCAGCGTAGTATTCTTATGATATGTACCTGTACGCTATGTAGTATGCTGCTGGTGCTAGCTGCTGTGAGCTTGCTGCACTAAAGTAATCGCCGGCGCTTCGTACTGTCGATTAAAATCGATCGACTGCTGTCCAACTATTAATAATTGTTTTGTATCTATCTGCATACGTAATACACAGTATGGACGCCGAGCGTGTCGTACGCACGAGCTGGGCCAGCCGAAAAAGGGATAAACCATCCGAACCACTGCGAATTAGAACTTGAAATTTGCAGGGCTTTGCTCGGGATTTTTCCCGTTCTCATTTTTGTTTTTCTGGTGTACCCTTTGGCAGTACTGTCGCACTAACAGCCTCGAGTTGCATATCGGTACGCCCTATAGCCACTACGGGCATGCGCGGAGCCGCAGGCGGGCGTCAACCCGCCGCGGCGAAACCCCCTTTGTACCTGGTATCATATTCCAGGTATTCGAGTTGGGGAAACGACGCCGTTATACGAGTACGAGTACGTATTCATCTAATTAGTTCTTTGTGCAGGGGTCCCTACTTGCCGGCTAGGAGGCCGCTCGATGCCAACCCCTGGTTGCGCTCCTTCCCACAAACACCCGTGGTCCTCATGACCCTGTTCTTCGCTTGCGCTCACCACAACCCGCAACTCAACGGAACTGTTCTGATCTAAGGCCATGTTGGCCCCCACGTGCTGGTTGAGATCTTGCTGGGACATGAGAGCTTCTTCTCTCGTCCCCGTCGCTCGACCGGATGAGTGTTGAGGACGTAAGGTGGGTCTCAGAGTAATAGACTGCTCTTGGCCAGGCCAGGGAAAAGCTGTGTGATCATCTGCGCTCCATTTCGTCTGAGGTTTGACTTCATGGAAGCATATTTCCCTGGGTATTTGTCATCATTGTCCCCTATTTTCAGACTGACTGACCGCTCGACATGGATCTTATCTTTGCTCTGCATGTCATTTTTCAAGGCAACACCCTCGTCAGCCTTCGATCCAGTGGCTATCGGGCCTCTCGACGCGTATCTTAGCAATGCCCTGTTGCACCAAACCGGTGTGGCATCCCCCCCAGCTTGGTGGCGATAAGGCCAGCAACGCAGCAAGACGGGCGGTGCGTACGCTCAAGCTTTTGTATTGGGAAAACCTTGGTCAGTAAATACTGGATCATATACCAGCCAGGGTCTTATGTACTTCGCTTTCTTACCGCAACTGATTATCTGCTCTTTATGTATCGTTTGTATAAAGGCTACACCTGCCGCGGCATTTCATACATACTTCTTTTTTACTTGTTCAGCTTGTCTGCCACAACCTTTCCTTTACACCCTTCTTTATTTCCGAGACCGTCAGCTCTTCCCAGCCATTGTCCGAGAACCTAACGCGCCAGTAGGGCGAGCAAAAGTCGTAAACCTGTCCTACCCGGTCTATCCGTTTATCACCTACCGTGTGGGATCTAATCACGCTCGTTCCTGTCGGATATAAGATTAGAGCTTCTCTTCTACTCAGGAGCGTGCATTTCTTCGGGCGGGCTGTCGTCTAAGTTCTCTCGGCGTCGGGGGGGTTTAAGTCCACAGGGCGTGGAAGGTGTCTAGCTGCAAAGGGGTAAAACTGTCTAGGGATTCTTCCTCCGTGACCCAGCCCGAGGAGATTCAGTCATGGGTATCTTCCCCGATATTCCCAACGGGCTGTCCTTTTTCTACTCACCACTTCCCTGCGATCTATTAGCGTATACATTGGGGGCGCTGCGACCGAGTCTCCCTTAAGCCCCATGTCTGTACCCCAGGTTATTTGTGCTAATTCGTCCCCTATCGGGTGTCTCAGGTCTGACGAGCGCCCAAAGAAGAATTCGAATGACGCTACAGACACCGTACGGAATCGTTTTTTTTTTTCTCCCGTTCGTTTTTATGACAGCGCTCAGGCCCGTATCATGACCTTCGTCACGGTCCAGGAACCTGTTCATTTTTCGTGTACTAACTTCGGTCCCATCCCTTGTCTAAAGAGCGAGGTGTCGCTCAAAGTGCTATTTTTTGTTACGGCTGTAGTATTTGACATCACAGTTATACAAAAATCGAAATCGAATAAAAAAACGAAATGAAAAACCAGCGAAGCTAAAACATGAAATCCGGAAAAAAAACGAAACACGAAATAATAACAAAATTTGAAGTAATCTGGAAAAATTGGTATGTATACGAAAAACACTAGTAATTAAATAGGAGAAGACAACATGTGGTGCAATGCATACGCCCACAGAAACACCAACTCACGACTTGTTGTATGGTCAACAATGTGCTGTTTTTCCTGTATATTTACTACATGTACATTTTCTGGTATCACTCGCTGTTTAGCACTGCACAAAATCGACATCATATATATTATACAACACATGCTCTATACGCAAAAACCACCCAAAACGTACGTTAACATATTAAATGAAACTTCGGGATATACCACGTTCGGGGAAGAAGAACGTTTTGTCCTATTTTCATATTTGTTTCATGAATTTCGCGTCTATTCTGCAATAAAAGATTTTTTGCTAAGAATCAGACTACAAATATGTTGTTAAAAAATGCGATCGACATAAACTCACCTCTTGTACCAGGTACAATGCAAACATCGTTGCAGATAGATACCTCGTAGACGGCAATGCGCAGTTTAAGTGCAACCATTGTCAACGTCATGCCCCTCTTCCCCGCCCGTTCTTCTCAAACATACCAACGATTCAGTACCCTTCCACAAGCCCCAGATTTCCTTCATTCAATATTCCATCTTATATTTTTTCAATATATGGTATACAAGGGGGGCTCCGCCGCGGCGGGCTGACGTCCGCCTGCGATTTCGCGCTTGCCCGTAATGTAGATCAATGGAAGCCGACCGCAAGACCGATTGTACTGCCAAGGGGTTCATGGTGGAAATTAATGAAAATTAGTGGAAAGGAGGCATCATTATTTTATTATTCATGACGCTCGCCGTGACCGCCAGCTTCCTCGACGTTGTTGTTGACGTTCTCCTTATGTTTTTTTTTCATGACATGCTTGAGACGTCCGGCCACGAAAAGCAACACCACCGTGCTGCCATACTTTGCCCTGAGTGCGCACACCATTAACAAATCTAAATGAAAGCCTCTGTCTGTCTGACCGGCACGTTTGGACCTGCTGAAAGTACTTGGTGCGAACGATCTATCTATACTGCATGGGAACGCTCAGAATGCATACACAGATTATTTCAATGTGACGGCACCACTGCTGTATGCGATGTACGTTCATACAGCCAGTACACAGGTGACCACCGGAGTACCTTGAGAGCGTATTCTGGTGGACTTTAAGTAAAAATACCTTGAGCCACCAATCTCAAGGTCGATCATTGCCCGACGTAAACGTTCACAACACCCCCGGATTGTCTAATGTACGCATCACAATGCACTCAGATTAAGAAACGTACCTGGTCTCCCGTGCCAGGACAAGGTCTCCTTCCGATACATTCAAACTTGAGGACGACCGCGATATCCTGGCATTACGCCGCTGACGGGATGCTTCCTTTCCTCCGTGGATCTTCCTCAGTGCTTCCGCTACCTCTCGCATGTTATGCCTGCGGTTCTCGATGAAGTTACTGAGGCCGCCTATGGCATCTGTGTCATCCATCTGTGGATCAGCATGTCAAGGGTTGTGCGAGGGCTACGACCGAACAGAGGCTGCAAGGGAGTCATTGCGGAGGGTAGCGTTGGGTCCGGCGTAGTGCGTTTGATCCAACACGCGGCGGCACCGTACTCGTCCCATCTCGTTGGCCAGGGCTTACAAAGTTCGGGTAGCACGTCTTGCATCCAGGCTCCTGCTCTTTGTACATTTCCCTCCCCGCTGGGGTGGTCTGCTGGTCCGAACTTCATACCTGGTAGATACTTTTAACCATCGACATAGGTGGCCCACTACTGCCGCTGTGAATCCCCCCCTCCGTTAGCGCGAATACGTGCGAGCACCCCAAACGTCAGGCAAAGGTCTAAGAGCAAACGGGCTACCCCATGTGCTTCCTTTGACGGTAATGGGTAAGCAAAGGGGAATCAACATGCTCTATCTGCCACGAGCAGTAGATACTCGTTTCCTGCGTCTGACGTGTTGGGAAATTTCTGCAGGTCTACTTCTAGCACTTCCCATGGCTCTAGGAATCTGGCGGGAAGCATCGCTTCCTGTTGGCCACGTGATCTCTTCCTGCGCCTACACCCACACGATAGTACGTGCTCTAATGTGTCTCTGCACATGCCTGGCCAGTGAAATCAGTCCCTTAACAACTATGGGATTCTTGCGATCCCGGGGTGGCCGTGTTGGCAGAGTACCAATGCAAGCATGTCCGATACCAGGCAGCTCGGTATGACTAGTACATTTGTTCTTCTTGCCAGTGATCTGCTCTGCTCAACTCAAGCCACAGGAGACCCTGGTCATCTATTAGGTATCTGTAGCCGTCAAATCTTTCTGCTCGGATACATGATGCTCGCCTGACTTTGCCTGAGAAGGGGTCTGCTGTCTGGATCCTGACCAAGTGAGGCACTTTATGTAGCGCCTGGAGGTCACGCTCTATCGCCGTCGTCGCCAGTGGTCCCCTCGGCGTGCCCCCCCCCCCCCCCCCCCCCGCTAAAAGACTGCGCTCAACGGGGTCAGGTGTTCGAAGGTTTTCCTCGCCGGCTGTGGCGGGTTCTTCAAAACTTGCGAGGAGTCGGGTTCTGACGCCTGAACGGCCGTCTCGTCTCCTGTCAGTGTTTGACGTTTAGACGACGAACGCGCAGTGCTTGCAAGGCGAGTCGACTTTAGATAGGCCAGACGTAGACGCGCCACGACAAGATAAGGTAGATTTCTTGCTTCGACACCAATTCTGTTTCCGTCTGGCGTTCATTATTAACACCAGGTAGTATAGTGGTCAGTACACTACATTGTGCCTGTGGAATCCCGAGTTCCATTCTCGGATTATACACCATGAACTAAATTCGTTCTCTGTACAGGGGTCCCTACTTGCCGGCTAGGAGGCCGCTCGATGCTAACCCCTGGTTGTGCTCCTTCCCACAAACACCCGTGGCCCTCATGGCCCCGTTCTTCGCTTGCGCTCACCACAACCCGCAACTCTACGGAACTGGTCTGACCTGCGGCCATGTTGGCCCCCACGTGCTGGTTGAGGTCTTGCTGGGACGTGCTAGCTTCTTCTCTCGTCCCCGTCGCTCGACCGGATGAGTGTTGAGGACGTAAGGTGGATCTCAGAGTATTTAGACTGCTCTTGGCCAGGGAAAAGCTTTGTGACCATCTGTGCTCCATTTCGTCTGAGGCTTGACGTCATGGAGGCATGTTTCCCTGGGTATTTCTCGTCATTGTCCCCTATTTTCAGACTGACTGACCGCTCGACATGGACCTTGTCTTAGCTCCGCATATCAACCTCCCTGTCTTATCCAGTATGATGGCATGGCATTACATTGTCTACTGTGTTTACCGCACACGTAACAAAATAGTATTTCTGTGGCGTAGTTTTGTGACCACATAATTTTGTATCTCTCTAGGATTCAATAATCGGCACGGACACTGGTTGTGCTGGATGTCGACGAGTAGAAAGAACGGTTTAATGTGAAGAATACACATGTCATCGTACTGGGTACGACAGGCACGATACACATTCTTTGAAAGAGAGAAAACGAAAAAACAAAAAAACTAATATAAATAAACAAAAAAATAAAGTAAGTGTCGTTCCCCCCCGTTGATGGGGATGTGACAGATAATGCAGAACGCGCTAGAGCAATATTTCCCACGACACACGAAGGACTAAGGGAAATACCAGGCCAACCGAAGAACAACAAAACGCACCCTCTAGGCAACCGCACGCAGCAGTTTGTGGTATGAGTATCATATACACAAGTTCTACCTACTGCTTGTAGTCGTGGGTCTGGCACCTTGCTACCCTGTCCACCGTCTCCGTCCTGCTTTCGTCAACCATGCCCCACCCCCGGAGAGGTGCGTCAGACAATACAAAACAAACAAAGCAGGCTCGTCATATATCCACGACATAAGCATCCTTTCATAAGGACAAGAAGGAAGAAAGACAGAAACAGTAAAAAAAAGAAAATCACGAGGGATCAAAGCGCAAAAATAATTCTAAAACAAAGAAAGATCACGTTCGAACCAGCTGCAGCTGAGCAGTTGACGGCACGAGTAGCAGACACATGTTCCACGTACTAGTCAGCCTGGTGCCTCAATGTCCTGTCTGCCGTCTCCCTAATTTTGTCCACCGCGGTTCCCCTTATACTCCTTCTGTTGCCCCCTCTGTACGAGGAAACACGTACACCGGGTGAGGCGCCGCTCGACCTTACCATGAGGCGAGGGAGCAAAATAAGAGATATATGGTGTTGTTGTTATTTTTGTCGTCGATGAGTAGTGGGGACAACGGGGCTCTCATCCCTGTTCCCCGTGAACCTATAAAACCATCCAAATATATTTTTATGAAACCCACTCGGGAAAACATAAATCCCACCGCATATTTCCGTCGGTCAATTTGCCGTTACGTAAATCACACTGCCAGTTCAATCAGACTTTGGTACGAGCAAATCCCACATTCCCCCTGCTCGTTGCACAGGCATGATTATCTGCCTACATTCATAACTAAAAAAAAAACAAAAGTCTAAAAAAACGGCAAGTCTAAAATACCACGGGGCAGTTGACGCCAGATATCTTCCAATCAAATGGCTGAAATAACGCGAACGACGGCAGCCATCTTCCAATAAAATCGCTGTATTAACGGGAACCACGGGAGCCACGTGAGATCACGCCGCACACAAACTAGAAGAAGCAAGACACAGCTCGCCGCTCGCACACCCGCAGTCACGCGACGATTGACCTTCGATCTCGACATATAATCCACCCATGGTCAACGAGCTTGGTACTGGGCAAGGCCAATGAGTGTAAATTATGGTCTGGGAGGTACAATTGGAATCCGTGGTCTAGGGGGCGAGAGGTTGGCCGCGGCGTCCTATGCTCTTTGTCAAAGCTTTCAAAATGTTCTGTTTCGTGCCAACGGAGAGGAATCGAGAGTTTTTGTCGTCTGTTTTCTACACACCAGCTGCCAAATACGTTTTTAGTAGACGCCTGGCCCACCCACGTCACATATCATCAACCGAGGTGTGAGAACTGTGATACTAGTGCGGGTCGGAGCGGGTTCGTGACGTAATCGTTGGGTTTGTCGATCGATCGATGTCAAACCTGAAAAATGGTCTATTTTTCGCCATCGGAGAGGGGTCGAGATTTTTTGTCGTCTGTCTTCTACAGACCAGTGCCAACATGTTTTTTTTATCAGACGCCTGGTCTGCCCACGCCACATAGCACCGACCAAGGTGTGAGCACTGTGACACTAGGCTGGGTCGGAGACCTTAACCAGCGCATTCCGTTCAGATTTCATGACGGTGTCGTTGGTTTTGTCGATCGATGCCTGCCGAGGATTCTCATAAAAGTTGGCTCTAGTCAATGAGAATGACTATACATTGCTCCAGTATCTGCCAGAACAGGGGTTTTACATACATTGCGCGGCGCGCAATTAAAGTCCGCGTAAGCTGTCCTGTGACGTATAAAACTTGCCTAAAAAACCAATCAAAACCTGAAGGTAAAAAAACCTTAATACTAAAAGAACAGTTGAACTAAAATCTCAGATAGTCAAATTCAGTGGACCTGAAACCCATATAGCCAAAAATCAGTGTCGAAAGGTCAAAAACCGATAAAACCACAAACCCGTGCCGAAAAGTAAACACAAAATCCATCGAACCAAAACTCCGAAGGACAAAAAATCACCCAAAAATTAAAACTTAGTCCCTGTGTCACACATTCAGCTTTCCAGCAGGAAGATCACAATAAATTCATCGCAAGACTACGATGAAACTCGAAAGACTCCCGCGAGATCGCTTTGGTCAGGAAATCCGCATGCTGAAAAGGGATGGTACGTGGATAATCGATATCTCTTTTCTCCCAACCAGTTCCCTGAGGAAGTGGTGTCGCACGTCAATGTGCTTGGAGTTGGAGTTAGTACTGGGGTTCTGCGCAAGCTGCACCGCACCCTGATAATCCTCGAACACCGGTATGCAGGGCATTCCCACCTCAGGCAACATAAAACGCCAAACCTGCCTCAAAAACAACACTTAAGTCTTCCTTGATCACGTCAGCGAGCGCCACGTACTCTGCCTTCGTAGTTGAGAGTGTGGCGCACTTCTGAGTCCTAGAAAACCAAGACACGCAGGCACCCCCACACATCACCAATCTTCTTGAAACTGACCTTCTGTCAGCCGCCTTGCTTGCGTAGTCCGCGTCAGCAAACACCTGCAAGCTCAGTCCCCCTGTTGTACCTCTCTGAAAAGTAAGGCCGAAGGAACTAGGCCGTCTCACATACCCTAAAATTCCAAGTGCTGCCCTCCAGTGCACCAACTTTGGTGCAGCGCAGTACCTTGCTACTGCTCTTACGGCATGGAGATGTCTGGTCGAGTCTGGGTTGATAGCCACATAAGTGAGCCTACCAACTCGCAAAACGGCCAGTCTCCCGGTGCTTCATTCTTGTCGAATTCTGCAAGTTTCGTGCCAACAGGAAGCGGAACACTCTTGCCAAACTCTATCCCGTACTCATCCGCCAATTGTTCAGCGAATGTCTGCTGTGAAATCTTGAGCACCCCCTTTTCCCAATCCCTCTCGTAAAAACACCCCGAATACCAACGTAACTCTCCCAGGTTCTTAACCGGAACCATTTGGTCCAGGTCCCTGCCAAACTGGTCACACCTTGCCCTCTCCCCTACCGCAAAAATATCATCCACATGCACTACTATAGTCATCACTACTCTTCCCTCATCCATCAAACGCAACACGCATGCATCTGCCAGGCACTGTGCAAACCCTAAATTCAACAGACACCTAGTAAGATGTGCATGCCATTGCCTTGAAGCCTGCTTCAAACCGTACAAACTCTTTTTCAGTTTTACTATCTTCCCCGACAGTCCACCGCAACCCAGAGGCAAACACATGAATACGTTTTCCTCTAGGTCAGATTGCACAAAAGCTTGCTCAATGTCAAAATGGCACAAGTCAAGATCCAGTTCGCACGCCATCGCTGTCAACAACCGAACACTCGAAACAGCAACAGTAGGCGCAAACAACTCCCCGAAATCAATGTTAGCTCTCTGCTCATCCCCCCACGCTACTAGTCTCGCCTTAGTCTTTTGTGGGCCAACCTTACTCATCAGCCTTCCAGTCAAACACCCATATTGCGTTGATGTAGTTTTCCACTGGTTGCTGTACTGGCTCAAACGTCCCCGCATCCAGCAATCCGTAAAACTCCCGCCCTGTCGAGTCCTCCCAAAGATGAGCGTACTCCGACCGCATGGCCTCCTTGTGACTCCGTGGGACCTTGAGGTCAGAGGCGTAGCATTGCGGCAAATCCGGAGGCTTGTAGGGCGGCCGCTAGTTCCTCAGGGTGTTGTCGATGTCCTCCCGAGTGGCAAGCCGTGTCGCGAACGCTCACGGTATCCCCCCGGGCCCTCATGTTGGCGATGTTTCCTCGCGGTTTCCACTCGTCGGCTCCTTGCGGCGACTTGCGTCGACGGCCTCCCGTGTATCGAAAATCGACAACAGCGCCGTCTTATCCATCATTGACAGAAGTCCGACGCTATGGTGAAGGCCTTGGTCGCGGCTTACTGGCGACGGCGGGGGCGGCTCCTCTGGAGTTGCTGAGCGCTGAACGTCCGGTGTGGCGGAGAACTGAACCGTCCTCGAACGGGTACGGCCGGATATCCGTTGCGGCTCCGCCGGCAGAGGCTGAAGCGGCGGTGGCGGCGACTGAAGCGGCGGTGGCGGTGACGGAAGCGGCGGTTGCGGCGACTGAAGCGGCGGTTGCGACGACTGAAGCGGTGGTGGTGGCGACTGAAGCGGCGGTGGCTCGTACGTAGTTCTGAAGCCCGGTATTGCCGGCGCGGCGGCGTACCCTGAACCCCCCGCGTCCGGCGACGCCGGCATGGGCATGATGGGCGCACGCGGGACCGTCTACACCACGTCGCTGGTGTAGCAGATGCCGCCCGTCGAGGCCTTGATGACCTTCACAGCGGACGACGGATGGTTGTACCCGTTGTTCAGGAAGTAGCATGGTACCGCCTGGATGTCGGACTTAGACCTACGGTCCACCCGCATCATGCCTTCTTGGAAGAACGGCACCACCTGCAGATCCGGCTGTCGCGAGTAGAATACCTCATATGGTGACCGCCACCCGGTGTTGGCCTTGGTCGCAGACCAGTTGAAACGGTCGGCGGCCCAAAGAACAGCTTCCAGCCACAGGCGGTTGCCATCGGCCCCGACATGGGGAATCCGGGCGAGGTCGACGCTCGGAAATGGCCGTCGAATCTCGCGGCGAGCCGCATGGCCACCCTTCATGGCCCGCCAGATCGCGCTCTCGACAACGGCGTTCTGCTGCGGTTTTCCCGGGGCCGTGCACTCACGACGAATCCCAGCAGCGTCGCAGAGCTCGATGAAGCTACGGTCGGTGAACTCCCCACCGTTGTCCGTGCGAAAGCAGAGTGGTCGCCCCATGGCGTTGGTGTCGGCGAGGAACTTCTGGACGTACGCGGTGGTCTCCGACTTGGTCCTCATCCCGTACGGCCGCATCCACCGCGAAGCGCTGTCGACGAACATGATCAGATAATGAGACCCGCCCATGGACGCCTCGTAGGGGTCGACCAGGTCGATGTGCACCGTCTCCATAGGCCTCCTTGCGCGCGATGTTGTCCTCCGCGGTACTCCCGCCCGCCCGCACGCCCTTCGCTTCCAAACATCTGCCACACGGATGCAGCACTCCCGTGAGGGTGATACCGTGCTGCCTAGCCGTTTCTCTCAACAGACGTTCGTTCAGGTGGCCGGAGTAGACGTGAAAGTAGTTAATATCAATAAACCTGTCACGTTTCCCAACAGTGAATGGACGCCTACCGGGAGCAAGTACAGGTGCAGCAGTCATGCCTACGCGCCCAACATCAACCTCCGTCCGATCCGGCTCTGTAAGGGCTTGAACTGCGGCCTCATGAAGGGGGGGTGGCAAAAAAATCGGTAGACACCGTGTCATCCTGACCGTCCATGAGCCGAGTATCGGTGAACACGCTCGTGTCTGGCTCCTGCATCCCGGGGGCGGCGACCAGTGGCCTAGTCCTCGTCACGGGATCCTCTATTCCTACGACCGATCCTACATCTGCTTCGCCAGGAGCCGGGCGGGGGTAAACAAGAAGCCATAGGCACTACACCGCTGTCGGTGGGCTGGAAACTTGAATCCTGAGGTACTACGCCGTTAAAGCGGGCGGGAAACCATCATCTGCAGTCACTACCCTTTCTACACTATGGTGGGACAGGGGGTGGGAGTAAGACGCCGAGGGTCCTGCCCTATCTACGTTAAAGAGGGGCTGTGGGGACAAGGGGGGAGCAAGTGAGACACCAGATGCTGAAGTATACCCCGGCTTACCAATTGAGGGGCCTGAAACACCAGACATGGCAGGTACAGCAGTAAGTCCTGCAGTGGCGTTGGGGTCTGTCTGCTCCATGCAAGTTGCGTAGAAACGTGATCCGACCGAATCACGGAGGAAGGTCAGACGGTTATCGAACAAGTGCACACCATCCTCGTCCATGATGATTCTCTGCCGGCCCTGGGCCTCGTGTAAGAAAAAGAGGTTGTACTGGATACCCTCTGTCCAATACACTCTCGTCAACTTCACATTAAAGTCTGTCTTCGAGTGCAACTTCAGGTTGAGGCTACCTATTCCTAGCACATTCATCTCCTTCCCATCACCAATCAGAACCTTCTCCTGCCCAGGGGGAATCTTCACAAAGTCGTACATGCACCGAGGGTCACTGGTAACGTGTTTAGTGGCCCCGTTGTCGGAAACCCACATCTCACTACCTGGTGGACGTCTGCCACGTCCCTCAACAGTCACATTATCAGTCTGGCCTGCAAGCGCCATCCCAGCTCCTCCTACGCTACCAACACTCGAATCCCACTCGCCTTTGGGCACTGAACGTGCCATCAGAAGATGTAGGGCGCTCGGGGGAGATGTAGGTGCTCCGGGAGGAGGGGTCGAGGAAGAGGGCGGGACATGGCTGGGAGGTTGCTGCGGATGCTGTGGCGGCGGTGGCGGTAGTTGGTACGGCTGCGAAGGGGGGGTGGTTGGTGCTGCTGCGAAGGATGTGGTTGGTACTGCTGCGAAGGCTGGTACTGCTGCGAAAGCGCTTGCTGGTACTGCTCCGAAGGCTCTTCCTCGTAGTAGTGCCCGTGGTCGTCGTCGTAGTAGCTGCCATCCCCGGCAGTGGCGGCAGCGTCAGCATCATGAGCATACGGGGCGTCGTCGTAGGCGGTGGCGACGGCGGCGGTGATATTTGCTTGACCGTATGAGTGCACCCACGGCTGCTGCCGACTCCTGGGATCAACCCCCTGCACCGGCGGCTGATTTCCAGTTGGACGGGGGTACCGGGAATAGTCGTAGCCACCGGGTGGAGCGAGGTTCGAAGGCAAACCTCTCCCCCTACCCCCAACTGTTTGCGCACGACCGCCCCCATACCTTCCTATGCCGCCCCTGCCGCCAGGTCCTCTGCCTCCAGTGCCCCACTGGTGTGACACTCCGCTCCAACCGCGTCCTCCCCGATCGTTGGCGTACTGGTGCTGATGTTGTTGCTGCTGCTGCTGCTGCTGCTGTTGGTACTTCTGCTGCTGGTGCGGATACGGCTGCTGATGCTGCTGGTACGGCTGCTGATGCTGCTGGTACTGCTGTTGCTGCTGCTGCGGCTGCTGTTGTTGCTGCTGATATGGCTGCTGATACTGCGGTTGCTGCTGTTTGCTGCTGGTACGGCTGGTGCCGTCGCTGCCGCTGCTGCTGCTGCTGCTGCTGTTGCTGCTGCTGCCGTTGTCCACCTCTGTTATCGTTCTTCCTGTTCTTCCCCCGTCCGTCTCGTCCACCTCTCCCGCCATGTTGACTACCCTCATTGCCCCGAGCCTCATTGGCAACAACGAGGGCGTGTCCCGTCCCGTTCCTCAGCTCCTGCTCCCTCGACATCTCCATTTCCCCATACGCGCTGAGCACCACATCTTCTAGGACTTGATATGTCAATTCTGCACTTGTGAGCAAAATGCTCTTTTGTACTCCAAAAGCGGGGGAAAGGGTACGCGCAAAATGTTGATTATTAGCGTTAACATCGGGAAAAATCATTCCATGAGCACAAAGTCTGCTCCTGAGCACACAGCCCGTCGAAAAGTACTCATTGGGGGTTTCCCCATCCTTCATGCGAAAACTACACCATGCCTGGGTCAGCCTGGCCTTGTCTGCGGCTGCCTGAGGCTGGTGATGCCTCTTGAAAGCAGCCCACACCTCACTCGGACTACCTGCTGCCACTACCAGAGGTGCACCGCGGGGCTTGTTATCTGACGAAGGATAATGCCCCAAGCCCTGCTTGCCTTTTCCACCATCTCTCTCCCAAACTCTGCAATCAACGCCTCTCGACTCGACTTGTTTAGACCTACTCTAATAGGTCTAGCAGTCTCTACTGCCTCTAGACAATCCATCTCCCAAAAATGAGCATTCATCTGCCTCTCAAACAACATAACTTTTTGCTGTCTCTCCTCTCCCTGCTTAAAACAACCGTCAAAAACTGGCGGCCTTACGAGGCTACTAGTATGGCTGATGTGGAACGTGCCTGCCTGTGTAGTAGAAGTAGCGGGGTGCGGGAGGGATGCTGTCGGGACCTGCAGTGGGCTGGCTTGCGATGGGTTCTTGCTGCTCCTGGGCTCCTTGCCCTGGGCCTGCGCACCCTCCTTCGTGCCTTCTTCCTCTTCTGGGGTCGCGGTCTCCCTTGCCGCTGCGCGCTCTTCTTCTCGGGCTTCACGGGCCACCTTCATTACGCATTCTTCGAGTGTTTGACGTTGTTCCACAGACAGCGACGAGAACGAGGAAAAATCCATGGCGCACCCTGCGCACGAGCCACCGTGACTTACAAGTCTACGCTAGCGTAAGAGGAAAACACGTACACCGGGTGTAGCGCCACTCGACCTTACCATGAGGCGAGGGAGCAAAAGAAGAGATGGTGGTGTTGTTGTTGTTGCTGTTGTTATTTTTGTCGTCGATGAGTTGTGGGAACAAGGGGACTCTCATCCCTGTTCCCCGTGACCCTATAAAACCATCCAAATATATTTTTATGCAACCCACTCGGGAAAACATAAATCCCACCGCATATTTCCGTCGGCCAATTTGCCGTTACATAAATCACACTGTCAGTTCAATCAGACTTTGGTACGAGCAAATCCCACACTCTGCCCCCATTTCCTTCGTCGGGTTTCCTTCCACTCCTCCTGTTGCCACCCCTCGCTCCATTTCCTTGGCCACCACCCAAGGCGAATGCGCGGCGCTGCCTACTCAGCTGTGCCCTGTGCCTTTTCCTCGTGCCACTTCACCCTGAACCGTTCGGCTCCTCCAAGGACCACCCGGTACCATTTCCCCGCCTTTTTGACTGCAGTGGACCACAGCGGTCTCAACTCCAAACACTAAGGATGAGTGTTCCGTTGGTCCATCGGTGGCTCGGAACTCCCTAAAGTCTTCGACCATGCATCTACGCCATGTCTTGAATTGTCCGCCAGGTCTTGGGTTCTCCTCACCAACCATGGTCCCGAACATTACCGGACTGGGTAATCGCTCGTTGCTTTGCCGTGCCACGGCCCCCGCAAAAAAGAGCCACCATTCACAGATGACCGTTTCAATACTCTCGCAACGTGTCATCTTGAGGACATTCGCGTACGAGAGCCCGGTGTGGACGGTACGAGGTCGGCGCTGGAAGCTAATGACTCGCAAGAGGACGTGTTGGTGAGCCGTTCGAAGCTCGGCAAACAAAGTGTTCCGCTCTGAGGGTCCACGTCACACACCCGTACAGCGGGATCTCAATCACCCCGGCCTTCAGCATTCGGACTTTCAGACTGGGCGGAAGAGTCGTCTTATCATACAACTCAGGGCCGAACCGTTTGAGGCATACCCGCATGAGACGGATCCGTCGGTCGATTTCAAGCGAGCAGTCAGAGTTTTCGTGGATAATGTAATAGAGCTGGGCCGTCTGTTTATACCTCTGGCGTGCTGCTTCGCTGACGAGTGGCAGGGCGAGGATTGTCTAGTCCAGTGTTCGTAGCGGCATTAAGTATCTGCCTTTATTTCTGATACCGTGAGGCCAGCTGCTTCGAAGGCAGTCACGATGATTGCCATATTTTAGCGAGCCCTTCAGCCGACTTCGAGACAATTCATGCGTTATCGGCGTACAACATGCCCCATGCGACCCTTCGCATGCATGCCAACGGCTCCAGCGCCTCTGTTTCGACTACTTGAAACGTCATCACCGAGTTGAACCAAATCCCTTACAATGGCTTCGTCTTTGCTCAAGCGTACCAGTGCGACGTGTAACGCAGCAGGGAAGGACACGTTGAACAGTAACGGTGACACCACGCAGCCTTGCCGCAGCCCTTGCGTGACATCAAACCATTCCGAGTGCTCGCCGTCATCCGTACGCACGCGAGCCCGCATGCCTTTCTTAGTGAAAATTGCGGATATTTGTAAGCATCTTGGTTGGTAGGCCAGACAGCAGAGCGTGTGAATATCTCCCACAGCAGCTCTCGGTCGACAGAGTCGTATGTTTTCTGCAGATCAATGAAGCACATGTACAGCTCTTGCAACCGGCGCACGACGAACAACCTATCGCTCATTGATCGTGCGGGCGGAAGCCGCACTTCTCCCCCGGGAGTATTCCCTCGGTCTCGGAGTAGTTGCCAAGGTGTGTGTGTTCTTCACATTCAACCGTTCTTTCTACCCGTCGACATCGAGCACAACCAGTGTCCGTGTCGATTCTTCATCTTCAATCCTAGAGCGATACCAGTTCTGTGGCCACAAAACTACGCCACTGAGATACTCCGTTGCCACGTACCAGGTATGCAGTAAGCATCGTGGAACAAAGAAATTTCATGTCATGTTACTGGATACGACATGGCATTGCATTGCATACGTGGCAACGTAGTATCTCTGTGGCGTAGCTTTGTGATCACAGAACTTGTATCTCTCCAGGATTGAAGAATCGGCACGGACACTGGTTGTGCTGGATGTCGACGGGTAGAAAGAACGGTTTAATGTGAAGAAAACAACAACAACAACATACGACAGGCACGACAGACACACATTCCATGAAATAGAGAAACGAAACGAAACAAAGAAAGAAAACAAAAACAAAGAACACAAATCGAAAGAGAAAAAGGAAAAAATATATATACGTAGGGCTCTACGATTTTCAACGACACTTTGCCTGCGTGGGCAACACGCGGAATCCCTGTGTAGTTGTTGCAATCAGTTCGGTCTTTTTTTTTGTGAAGGACCTTGATGATCGCATCTTTCCATTCTGGGATACTTCTCCTGCTACTCAAACGTTGACAAGGATGTTGCGAAAGCACTAGGCGAATAAGGGGTGGTCGAGTTTTAGGAGTTCGGCCGGGAGGCCATCTAGCCCTCAGCTTTCAAATTTGACATGCTGGCGTCATCTCGTCCATGTATGGTTCATCTCCGAGGGGCGGTCGCGGTTGTTGTTGTTTTCTTAACATTAAACCGTTCTTTCTACCCGTCGACATCCAGCACAACCAGTGTCCGTGCCGATTCTTCAATCCCAGAGAGATACAAGTACTGTGGTCACAAAGCTACGCCACAGAGATACTACGTTGCCACGTACGCAATGCAATGCCATGTCATCATACTGCATACGACAGGCACGACATACACATTACATGACCTAGACAAACGAAATGAAACAAAGAGAAAACAAAACAAAACAAAGAAGACAATTCGAAAGAGAAAAAGAAACAAGAAAAAAATATATACAAACCATCGTACCCCCCCCGCAGGGGATCTGGCAGACACTTGAAAATAACGAGCTGGAAAAAAAGGAACAAGAAGAAAAACACCACTAGTCGTCGTCAACAGAGCAAGACTAAAAACCAAGGGAAAATAACAGGCAAACCAACGCACAAAGCATCCTTCATGAAGCGGCAGCAGTTTCATGGTGCGGGTAGCACAGCCAGGGTCTCCCTGCTAGTCCGCCTGGTACCTTGCTACCCTGTCTGCCGCCTCCGTCCAGCGTTCGTCAACTATGCCCGGCCCCTCGGTGTCAGACAATATGAAACAAGCAAAGCAGGCTCGTCATCCACCCACGCCACACGACTCCTTCAATAAGGTTTATCAATCGGAGAACAAAGGAAGAGAAATAAATAAAATGAAAATCAAGCAAGAGGTCGATGATCGCGGGATCGAGTTTGAGAGATTTCGTGTTCAAGATTTCGTGGTATAACGCCTACCATCGTTCACGAATATGTACCTTATCCCGCGAACGGGTGCACTTGTTGTCTCCAATGAACTTCTCGCTCCTCGCTTTTGTCCTTCCAATCCCGCCATACTCTTCATCAGGTGCTTGTATAATCATTTATGGTGGTTATCCGCCCGCCGGGAGTCTCTCGATTTCGGTGAGGTACTCTTATAAATACGCATGCGCTCCTGCGGCAATCACCGCTTGCAGGTTCGCACAAACAGATCTCTCTTCCACGCGGTTCTATCACGGAGGTGGGCACGCAAGAACTGTCGCGCATCCTCCCGCGGTGACCACGCTATTTTGAATGCGGCCGAGTTTCGGCACATTCACACCATCCATGTCTGCGGTAGCGACGTGGAGGGGGTGATACCTCTTTTTCGACCGCATCAGTAGTAGCCGTGGTGAAAATTTCAACCGTACCAGACGTATTACGGGGCTGGGACGTATTACGGGGCTGGATACGTTGGTAAGAGGATAAAAACGACCCTCGCGACCACTCGTTCACGACGCTTTTCATCGGACTTAAAAAAAAAACTTCCTGTCGAACTCTCGATGTATTTTGGGTGTCAGTATTTGTCTGTTGGGAGCAAAGTGACCGCTGAGATATCGGAGAGCTTTTTATTCCATAATTACCATGTTTTGTTCGCGCATTTTTTTTAAATCTTCCGGATTTTCCTGATTTTTTTTTCAAATATGTGAAATTTATCAAACATGATTTTTTTCTTCTGGATAATTTCACTAATAGTGACAGAGCGCCTCCTTATATTGATGCATATATCCAATTATTTCCAAACTTCGGAATTTTTGGAAAAAAAAGTCTCGACAAGAATGAACCGTGAGTCGGACTTTGGTATACTCAATGTTGTGGCCCGAGTCGGCCTTAGCTGAGGGAGCAGGCTGTGGACCAACTTTAACATCATCTACTCTGGATCGATGGGCTTGACGGGTCAGGATGTAATTGATCCGCCTACGGTCATTCAGGCTGGTGCCGTTGTGTGTATGCGATGTTCCATCCTTGCGTGTGCTAAAAATCGTGTGGGTGAGAGCTAACTTGCACTTGGTGGCGAATCACAGAAGTCGTTTGCCATTATCGTTACAAACATCACGTCCGTCCGTATGTGTATGCTCCAAGCACTCTACTTTCACCATCACCGCACCCTTGCATCCTCGGCTCAGTTCGCGCGTCAGCATCCGTCACTACAAAAAAAACACTCGTTGGAATCTGTTCCACCAAGCCCTCCAGCTTTTGCCAGAAAATACGTTTCAGTTCGGCGAGACCTTGGTACAATCACAGTTGGAGCAACGGCACTCGATGAGAGTCTCGAACACACGACGTTAATATGCACGCGGGCCATCTAGCAAGCCGGGGCACGGGCTCAATGTTGTTATTTACATTAAAACGTTCTTTCTACTCGTCGAGATCCAGCACAAGCAGTGTCCGTGCCGATTCTTCAATCCTGTTGGTAATAATAGAGAGATACAAGTTCTGTGGGCACGAAACGACGCCACAGAGATAATACATCGTGTTGTACGCAATCACACTCTGGACAATGGACACAACAATAGTCTATTGCTTCGACAATAGACGAGGAGGGGAATTTATCGATGTACATATTATCCGCGACAATAAATTGTGGAAGGTATCTGGCGATAGGTATTGTCGGCGACAATGGACTGGTGATATTGTCGATCGATAGACATTGTCTAACACAATAGATGGTGAACTTCGTCCATCGATGGCCACTGCAGGCCACAATAGAATGTGCGAGATGCCGATCGATGGCCATTGCCGGCCACGATAGATTGTGCGAGATGTCTATCGATAGCCATCGGTGACCACAATAGATTGTGCGAGAGGTATATCGATGGCCATTGCGGGCCACAATATATTGTGCGAGAGGTCTGTCGACGGCCATTGTCGACCACAATAGATTGTGCGATATGTCTATCGATGGCCGTTGCCGGCCACAATAGATTGTACGACATGTCTACCGATGGCCATTGCCGGCCATATAGATCGTACAAGCTATCCATCGATAGCCATTTCGAGGATATTTTGCACTCATCCCACGATATACGAGGTATGTCATGTTCTGTATGTATGTGGTAATTTGAACCGACGTCATCATGTTGTGGACACCATACGCTCTCACACTCATTTGAAGAATACATTATATACAGATGTCGCCATTAAGAGAAACTCGCGCACCACGATATTGGTAACTGTCATCAACTTGTGTGCGCTCTTAGTTTCGGAAATTGACTCGATTAAATACCCTTGCTTTGTCCTACAAGTCTATTAACTCCACTTTGAATAAAACGTGGATCATTAAACTCAAACCACCTTACGTTGAAAATTCTATTATTTCTGTTTCTCATGTCGAGTTTGTTTGTCCCATACTGAAACCAAGTAAGTAGGAGTTATTTTTTCGGATGCTGGTCATCTGTAATTTAGATTCTTTTTTTGTTAGGAAATAAATTCGATTTGTTACCCTTACATTGTCCTCGATTAACTGCACTTTCAAAATAATCTAGATACTAAAAATAAAACCACCTTGACAAGAAAATTATCAGCTTTCCGTTTCTTAACTCGAGATTTTTGTCTCGTACTGAAACGAAGTAAGTCAGATTCATATTTTTCGGGGCCCGGCCAACAATCTATTGTGGGTGACGATGGCTATTATTGGACACAATCGCGTACCTATTGTTGGCGGCAATAGAAGCTTCGGCGGTCGTCAAGAATGGCCATCGACATACATCATTCCACGGTATACAATAGGTTTAGGTAATAGTCTATTACGAAAACACGCCCGACAGTCTATTGTGGGTGACGATGGCTATTGATGGATACAATTGCGTGTATATTGTAGTCGGCAATAGCCATCGATAGGCAAACGTTTTGGTCTATTGTTCGAACAATATCTATCACGGTTGCTTCCCCAACATCTATTGTTCAGGACGATGGCCATCTATGGACAACCTTGTGACTCCATTGTTAGGGCAAAGGCATATTGTCTCCATTGCCGAAAAAGTATTGTTCCCCGACAATATCTATCGATAGACAGCGTTGCCAGTCTATTGTCGTTAACAACATCTATCGATAGACAGCGTTGCCAGTCCATTGTGGTTAGCTGTGTCTATCGACAGAGAGTGTTGCCAGTCTGTTGTGGTTCACAATGTCTATCGTTAGCCAGCGTTGCCAGTCTATTGTCGTTAACAATATCCATTGACACACGCTTTTTCGGGGCTACTGTAACGGCAATGTTCTATTTCCTTTCTATTGTCCAGGGTATATGCACATCTTACCTCATCTATCTTATCCGTACAGAGTGTAACCGATTTGGAATGACTATTAATAACACAGAGTACCAACCACAACAACACAGCCGACAATGCAACACACTTAACCCCCGCCATGATGCCCACTGCCTTGTTGAGACACACAACGTTGCAGCCCTCCTTCACGCTATGCCATGCACCGATATTGCTGCTCATGACGATACACCATGCACTCATTCCATACTGGTGGTGATCACAAGATGAATACATGACATTGCTGCGGCACAAAATATTGCATTGCTTAATAAATCAGAGTACATTGTAGGTGTGGAAATAGGCGGGTAATGGTGTCCATCGATAGACATTGCCCACCACAATCGATTCTCAACGGTGTCCATCGATAGCAATTGCCGGCCACAATAGATTAGAAACGTATCTATCGATAGCCATTGCTGGTCACAATAGATTCAGAAACATATCTATCGATAGCCATTACCGGTCACAATATATCAAGAAATGCGTCTATCGATAGCCATTGCCGGTCACAACAGATCAAGAAATGTGTTCATCGATAGCCACTGTGGACCGCAGTAGATTCTGCAAGCTATCCGTCGATAGCCATTGTCGGTGACAATAGTTTCCAACCCAGGTACTTCAGCACACTCCTGCCTGAACAATATGTTGGGGACGCAACCTATCGATAGGCATTACCGACGACAATGGATGAGGAACGTTCCAATCGATAGCCTTTGCCGACGACAATAGACCCGTCGATTGCACCATATTATATTGCTATTTTGCAGGGGCCATTGTCTATTGTCCAGGGCACGTATGCAGTAAGCCCAGCAATGTGTTCTTCACATTAAACAAAAACCGAGAAGACAAATCGAAAGAGAAAAAGAAACAAGAAAACAAATATGAGAAACTAACTGTCGTGCCCCGCCCCCCCCCCCGGGGGGGGATTTGGCAGACAAAGAAAGAGCTGGAAAAAAAGGAAAAAGAAGAAAAACACCACTACTCGTCGTAAACAGAGTAAGACTAAGAACTAATAAATAACCAGCAAACTAAAGAACAAAGCGTCCTCCAGGTAGCGGCAGCAGTTTGTGGTACGAGTATAGCATAGCCAGGTTTATAGCATAGCGCAAGAAAAAAAAATATATATATATATATAAAGGAAGACAAAGGAAGACCACGTTCTAACCAGCTGCACCAGTTGGTGGCACGAGGAGTATAGCCATGTTCTACTTCCTAGTCTGCCCGGTGCCTTGCTATACCCTGTCTGCCATCTCTTCCCATTTTCGTCCACTGCAGTTTCCCTTCTACTCCTGCCCCTCCCCTTCTCCGCATTCCCTTGGTCGGGTATTCTTCCACTCCTCCTGTTGCCCCCCCTCCCCCCATTTCCTTGGACACCACCCACGGCGGATGCACGGCGTTGCCTACTCAGCTCAGCCTCAGCCTCGTACCACCTTGCAATGCCATGTCGTCGTACCTGGTACTGGATATGACAGGCAAACACGCATATTCTAAGAAAAACAGAAAACGGAAGAAAACAATAAAGAAGACAAACCAAAAGAGAAAAGGAAAAAAAAATAAGGAAAAAACTGCTGTCGTGCCTCCCCCCAGGGGATGTGAAAGACACTTTGTTTTGCTCATGAATCTGGAATTATTATAATAACTGCTGGATCTTATTCACACTTAAACTACAGAAGTAGCATATATAACACACACACAATATAGACTGACCACTTGTACTTAAACCTACCATCTGTTCTTCTTTCAACTTGCCGACCTTCTAACAAGGTATCAAAGCCCCGCTGCTCGTACCCCCACGAATAGAATACTACAAAGGCAGACGGTCTTCTTCCTGACTGGTATTCTTCCGCACTACTCTGCTGTGTCAACCCTTCCCAGGCTGTCTCCCTAGTTCAACCAACTGCACTCGTCATGAACTCTCAGCACCTCTTGCCCATCCCCTCTGTCCAAGCATGCCAACGCTTCAGTACTTCTCCACGAACCCCAGATTTCCTCCGTTCAATCGTCTACTTAAAAAAAGACGAGCTACTATTGTAAAGAAAAAACACCACTACCTATATAAACAGATTGAGACTAAAAGAAGTAAGGAAAAATAACACGCAAAACCGAAGCACAAAACACCGTCTAGGTACCACAGCCGTTTGTGGTACGAGTAGCATAGCCAGGTTCTCCCTACTAGTAATCCGCCTGGGACCTTGCTACCCTGTTTGCTTGCCGTCTCCGGCCTATGCTGCGTTCGTCAACTTTGCCCAGCCCCTCGGTGTCAGGCAATACGAAACAAGCAAAGCAGGCCTGCTCGTCGTCCTCACGACTCCTTTCTTAGCCCTAGACGGTCCCGTTTTTGGGGACAAGCCAGTTAAACTATTAATAATATAAGTAAGTAGTTTGTCCCCAAAATGGGACTGACTGCGCAGTCCTAACTTATCAACAATTATTATAGAAGAAGCAGAAAGGAAGATAAATAAATAAAGTAAAAAACACAGAGGATCAAGCGCAAAAAAAAAATTTAAGGAAGACCATGTTCGAACCAGCTGCTGCACCAGTTATTGGCGGCACGAGTGGCATGTAGGCATGTGCCATGTATATTACAGTATACTTCCTGATAGTCGGCCTGGTGCCTTGCTACCACCCTGTCTGTGACATCTCCTTCCTACTTTTTCGTCGACCGCGGTTGGTTTCCCTTTACGCAACACCAACGCCAATATAATTGATAAATAAAAATATACCTGGTATATTCTTTAATATTACAGGGTTCTCTTTCTTTATGGTGTATTTTGGTTACTGGCGTATGTATGTACGTCGTGTCGGCCGCACCTAGTGCGAAGGCATGGTATTGCGTAGGCTATTAATACATTACGGTGTGTTATCTCTGTGTCGTAGTCTGTGACCACAGAGCTCGTATCTTTCTATTACGGGGGTCCATAGTTAACGGGACCAAATTTCTTTAGTAAAAATAGGTAAATATATAGGTTTTATGTATATCATAGGTCCTATTAACTATGGACCCCCGTAATAGGGTGAAGAATCAGCACGGACACTGGGCTTGCTGGATGTCGACGAGTAGAAGAACGGTTTAATGTGAAGAACACACACACACACAGGCATGCCCAAGGGCACCGCTCGTTGAAACTGCTGTATACCTGGTACACACTATTGATACTATTAATAATGATACTACATTAAATATCAATGTTGAACACCACTATTAATAATAATAGTTTAAGTACTTCTGCCCCCGTGAGTACTACTACTACTGCTGCTGCTGCTGTTTATACTGATACTGCTACAAAAAAAGAAGAAAAAAAGTGCACTACGTACCGGTATTGATCACAGGTGGACACTCGGCTGTGCCCTGTGAACACCCTGCCGGGGTCGACAGCCTGTGGAGACCCTGTGAGGACCTTGCTTGTGGTGCTGAATTTTCGTTTCGTCGTGCATAATAGATAGCGGGTCTTGCCTCAAGATCAGATCGAACGCCGTGGTCGCCAATACAATTGGCTGGAGGAGGATCGAGGGAAAGAGTGAAGAAATTTGGCGGGGCAGTGCCAAAGATACGACATTCAACAGGCCTCTCCTTCAATTCCACTGCCCCCCCCCCCCCCCCCCCCCTCGTAAGCTTCTGTATGCCCATCTGGTGGGCATGAGGTAGAGTGGATTCATATTAGTGATTGATGTATGTTACTCTGTTGCTCCGTTTGTGAGTACTGCACGAGTCGATAGCACATTGTATGGGATGACTGATCTGGGTTTCTGTGATATGGCTCGGCTTCCGTACAATTGCCGAGAGTACCGTGCGAAAATTGTGACGCTTTGTGTGGACTCATTGTAATGCAGAAAGAAAACTTACGAAAGTACGCGCTCCTTAATTTGATTCTGTATTTGTATTTTCGACCTTAGTCAAGACGGTGTTTAGCGTAGTAGGCAGGAAACAAACGATTCGGCACCACATTAACCTGATGTACCGCCCTTGATGTTACTTTTGACACACGTAAGGTTGGGGGGAAAAAACGAACGTGCATCAATACTTATAATGTTTTTCTCGAGACTACCAGACACTGCGTTTTTCGGCATCACATGACAGGATAATGTATATGTAAAACAGAACGACTGTTACTTCCGCGACAAAATATCGCACGAGGAACCCACCAAGGAACTATGTGTATCAATCCAGCCAAGTGCAACAGTGTGGTCACAACCGCAACCCCCACACATGTATAGTGAGACCGCGTTCATAACTAATAAACCTTGCGACTCGCCGTGGTGCTTTAAATATCTACTACAACCGACGCATGGAAAACTATGACGCCACGTTCAGCCAAGCGTACAAATAGTCCCTCGTAGTTTTTTTTTTTTTCTCCCCCCACCCACTTCCTCACTGATGAAAAAAATAAATAGCCCGCAAAAATACACCACCCTGCAAAACGAAAACACGCCAACTGATCCAAGCAGTTCAACTGCATAATTTGATACAATGCTGATACATCAGACAAGCATACAAACCAACACTGTTCGTGTATTATGTATAATTTCACCTGCTTCCCCTCAGTAACCCGCGACCCCGCCATGAAATCCCATACCAACAAACACAACTACAAGGTATCGGAAGCCGAAAGCGCATCAACCGAGACAACCATTTCATGTGAAAATAGTTGGTTTCATTGGTTTTGTACCGTACGCAAGTTGATGCAAACCTCGTGCGCGTAAGACAAAATCAGTTACACCCCTCCTCTCACCGATAGAACACTCAGGACAAAAACTAACAAGACTTGCAAGCCAATACACATCCACCGAGCCAAGCAGTGTACCTTCATCATTGCAAGCAATGACGCAACGTCAACCGAGCATTCAGGGTAATACGTAGAGGTCATTCTTTTATGTACGCCACGCCTAACCCCCCCCCCTCCAACGCTAACCCAGTAACCCCCCCCCCCCATCCACAGGCGGCCAAACAGGAAGGGGATAAGATTACCAAAAAGTTTTTATGTAATATATGGAAACAACGTAATGAGCGCCCAATTGTTGGAGGTGTCTCTATTAGGAGTAGGAACGGGTGCTCCGTCCCCCCCCCCCCCCCCCCCCCCCATCCACATAGTAAACCTCAGAACAGCAAACACAATGGAAGCCGAGATTGCGCTAACCGAGTCAAGTAATTCGTGTTGAATACTTACTTAGATTGTTTTTGCTTGCATCATATTCGAAACAATGCAAAACCACGTGCGTGCAAGCCAATAAAACACATGAATCATGCCAAGGTCAAAACATAAGCCATGAGGTCTTGCTTTTCTTGGTAGACGGGCTGTCCCTATTTGACTTGGAAACACTCTCGGCGTCGCCAGAGGGCTTCTTGCGCGTTAGAGTTCCATTGAACTCGGGTGCCTCCATGACCCTCTGGAAACGTTACAGCGAAACCAAAAGGGGAGGGAGGGAAAAGGGAAGGGAAGGGTGTGCAGGCAAGGGAGAGGGAGGGGTGGGGTAGGTGGGCATCAGGGATCGTCGCAGAGGTAGTTTGGTCCATGTACGGGAGCGTGTCAACTGTATCTATTTCCCCCCCCGGATGACTGAGATGGCAACACTAATGCAGCGATAGTTTATCAATTTACCGATGCGGGATATCGGGTTACAGAAAACCACGGCCGTGTTGCTAGCATACTATTAATACAATGTGTAGTGGTCCATGAAAAAAAGCTTCATGCAGTAGAGGTGTATCTCTTTGACCGGTTACCCGGGTACTCGCGACTAATACCCGTCTCCCAAACAATTTTCACGGATACGAGTAGCACTTGGCACGAAGCGCGTTTCATTTTCCTCCCCGGGTACTCGTGTACTCGCTGTTGGAGATGCTGTCGTCCCTCTTCTATAACGAGAATACGTAAACGAGCTGTGGTTATTCGGCTACTCAGACTTGCTCGGGGGGAAACGAATACGTCAGCTAGCTGTGAGTACGACTGAAATAGTGATTGATACTCAACTTTGAAAAATGCGCGATACGTCAGACGCGCACAATTAATTGATGTTCGACAACCCTTTGGGCTTTTGGGGCCCCGTGGCATCGACACTACTGCCCCCCTCGCAAAGAGCACCACAAGAAACTTGACCTCAAAAAAGCGAGAAGTAAGAAACTCGATACCTGGTATGCTATATACCGAAGTTTGTTTGTGCAAAGCACACGCTTCTCAAATTAATAATGTATCAATGGCTTTGAACCAATTTATCCGTTTCATATCAGAGGGCCGGTACTGCCGTATACTACGGCTGTATTAATAGTACAAATCAAAATTACGAGTTTTCATTGAGACCTTTCCAAGCGTCTAAGCTAGAGTTTGCAAACCTGCCAAGATACAATCTGTCTCCCACCCTGTTATCCTCACAGTATCACCAGTCTAAACAGGTGTCGCACACCTACCCCAGCGACCCGGGCTGGTTGACGTTGTCGATATACCTGGTATCACTTTATATAATCGTGATTTTTTTCTGTCGATATATTTACCCTCTCAAGTCCCTTCATGTCATACTGTACTCGCGCAAATTATCTGTGTGCACATCATGTAACTCCAAGTGAGGTAATAACCACCTTTTAACAAACAGGGAATCTGCTCAGCCTGGAAAAGAGGGCGCGTTCGATTCAGTACGTTATAGATCTCGGCTTGGTTTCTTATTACTGCTTGTGGCCGTCATGTACTTTCAAAAAAATATGAGTCGGATAGATCACGACCTCCTGTAGTAGTAGATGATTTAGGTCGTACCGCTATGATATGTTGGGGAAGATCTGTACAGTACAGATCCCAAACAGGAAACGTTTCGTACTCGTAGATCAAGCAGGCAGGTTACACGGCTCTCACCCGCCAACATGAGCTGGGTACTACAGATCAGGCTTATATCTGCCCTGAAAGATTTACCCTCTGGTAGATCCTTGGTGTGTAAATCGATGACCGGATGACCGGCCCGGTGTTTTTTCCAAGTCTGTCGTCAAAAACGGAGGTATGTACATTATTGTCTTTTTTCGCAACATGCCGGGGCATGCCGTGGCACCACCCGCGGCAAAACCTTCCACGGCATCTTCCACGGCATACCACGGAACCTTCCACGGACCTCCACGGCATACCATGGGACCCTAACCCTAACCCTAACCCTAACCCCAACCCCAACCTAGGTGCTGTGGACATTGGGGTGCCGTGGGGGTTGCCATGATATGCCGTGGGATTGCCATGGAGTGCCGTGGCGGTAGCCGCGGGGGTTGCCATGGTACTACCCATGGCATGTCATGGCAACCCCCACGGCGTGCCATGGAATCTTATGCCACACCATGGGATGCCGTGGTGATGCCATGGTATGCCATGGGCGGTACCATGGCAATGCCACGACATGCCCATGACAAGGTCAAATAGTGTAGAACCCTGCAAAAACGCGGCGGGTTCAGCTTTTACAGGGACAATACTCTGTAGCACAAACGAAGTCCTCTATCTCTCGTACTCGTACTACATCTTGCTACCTCAGAAATAAAATATGCGGACTTCTGCTGGTGTTGTTGTCACCTGCGGCGTCCACGCCAGTCGAACAGCACTACTGCTGCTGTAATACTAGTCCAACGGGACCCACCTTCTACGGGCCCCTCTGTCGTATAGCCGTCGCCCTCAGAGCGGAAGCTTTCACTGATGAAGCTGCTCCCCTCTCTGTCTCTGCAGCGTCGTCCCAAAAACCCTGGCCAGGGCGTCCTGTGACATCTCCAAAAACTGGCCGCCTTCAGGTACCGGTTCGATCTTGTCGTCCACGAGAATTCGGTTCAGCCGTCAAGCAGCTGCTGCTATATACCCCTGGTACGTACAGCAATAGACCCTGTGATCTATGAAGTATACCTGGTACACGAATACGTACTGCTGTACGGTACGGGGACATACAGGCAGTATACGTGGCAATAACAGACACAGGTGTCGATCAGTGATGAAATGCGAATTTTGAATTTTGAATGTTGTGGGTTGTGGGTTGTGGACCGCATCTCGTCGGGATATCGCAATTTGGAACAAAACGTTCAAGCAGATATCAAGTTTGCATCGTGTGGAGGATCGTTTCTCAAACGGAAACTTGCGCCAATTAACAAGACGTCCTGGCTATGAGCACGCGAAGCAAACGGCGAACGGGATCGGGTACAGCACTCGTGGATAGGATAGTAACAGCAACGACTCCGATAGATCGGGCATTCTTCACCCCGAAAAATGGCATGCAAAATGCTCTCGATTTTTCGCGTCCAAACCTTTCAGGGCCTGATCTGCTGGGCACAGCAGAAGGAGGCAGCAGATCACCCATAGAGCAACCATTGGCGCCCGTAGAGGTCCGGCTTCGTCTCCAGTCCCCGAATGAAGTGTGCACTCTGGGTGCTCAGTTATGGTATCCCCGATCAGTAACGCCTACACACAATGAACGCCATTTTTACACGTACCTCGCTACAGGGAGATGGACTTAAACGTCCCCTGTGAGTCCCCAATCCTAGTCATTCCCATTGCTCCTCACAGGATGCTCCCCTTATAGTTTTCCGAGAGCTTTCTTGAGCATTGTTCCGTTTCTCCTCAGTCGTAGTTGGGCTGTTCGTCCATATTGTTGCCAGTCACGAATTTTTATCACATATCTTCGAAGATCCATTATTTCTGGCCCCAGTTCTGACGGACACAGCCCTCCAGAAAAAACTGATTCGCTGTTCAAAAAATTAAACTATTTAATAGGACTCTGGAGGAACCGAATGATGAATTAATTATTCATTCGGTTCCTCCAGAGTCCTATTACTCTTTGCGCCGAATTCAATATCGCGATTTTCGTACACGCAAATCCCTCGATATAAAACTCAATATCGGGTTTCTTGCCAGAACAACGTGAGATAAAAGATGGGTGAAATAAAAATAGGCGGCAAGTGCACAAACACGTAGAGCACCGCATGGGCTGGAGGACGTCGCTGCTGCTGCTGCAGCTGCTTCTCTACGTAGCTCGGCAAGCTACAGCGCCCGCGTACACCATGGATTTGGCTCTTGGCATAGACGATGGCGCGTCTCGTGCTCGTGCTGAGACGTGTCCGCCAAAAACTAAATGTCGGGTTGGCGCTACCCGCTTGTTCCCGGATGAGGTGGGGCGTGCGGTGTTGGGGACATGGGTTTTTGGGGCAAATCCGGCAGAAAGACGCCCAGCCAGAGCACTGACTGGGTGCTGTGCTGGAGCCGATGAACCGGGGCATCTCGTGCATCCGCCTCTCCCCGACCAAGGGAGCACCCGTCTGCCGTACTCATTCAACCAAGTCGTGGCGCCCACCACTGCTGCTGCTGCTGTTGTGGTGCTTGCTGGCAGGGTGGTAATGATCGGATGACCGAGTAGAGGGGACAGGCTGTTTCCAATTTTGTCTGCCAAATCCGGCTCTACCAACAAAAAAGAGAACCCAAGCATATATTTGTGTGTTGCGGACCACGTATGGCGAAAATATCGCTATACCCGACGTCCGTATAAAACTCGTGAGGCACATAATTTGGCTCTAAATGTCAAATATCGCGATATTCTCGAGTTTTATATACATATATCTAATGTTCTGTTCCCGAAAGGAAAGCTCCGGAGAGCATTCTGAGGAGTTCACCGGTGTTTTTGGCTGTCCCGCCAAGTAAACCGCCTCGTTGTTTTTGACTTGAAAATTGCCTAGCGCGGTCTGAACTTCGGAACCATATCGTCGTCGGCAACTGAGAAATTTCCTGGTTCGATGCAAACGCGGCGCAGCCGCGTTTATGGCCAGCTTTGGCCCGTTTTGCCTGCGGTTTGGGGTCAGGGTTAGGGTTATAGGGTTAGGGTTAGGGTTAGAGTCAGGGGTTGGGTTGGGTCTTCGCCCGTACCTTGATCCTAGCAGGAACCAAAATGCCTGAACAGCCTACCAACCTAAAGATCCCTTCTCCCAGATTGCTAGGGGACCTCGTAAACCGCGTATCTTCGTATATTCGGCTTAAAACTCCATTTCTGAGAGCCCAGAAATAATCTCTCATAATAATAATAGTTGGTCTTTTTACGACGTACCAGGTAATTAATTCCAGTTTTTCTTCTACAGAGTATACCGTCCAGCAGCAGTTTCAGTTTATTATTTCCACCCGCTAGGTGGTCCACGCGCCTATCACGATCAATTTCGTGGGTTCGAGTCTCACCGAGTGCATGCTCGTTGGGACTTTTCCTTTTGCATAAAAAAATGATTATTACAATAATGTATGGAGGACTATAGCAAATAGCTCCTATTATTATGTGGTACACACAAAAACCTATATATTTACCTATTTTTCTAACAAAAGTTGGTCCCATGTACTATGTATGGTCCCCTGTAGTATATATAGCGGAAAGCGCGAGATCGTGAGTTAGCTACATACATTCGATGAAAATCGAAGAGCAGTGGGAATGCTGAACCCTATATGCGCGACAAAAAATAAAAGGCACGTACCGGGGGGGAGAAGGGACGGCACACCTATACCTGTGACCACGGCTTGTTCAGAAGATCGTTGAGAGTCAAATTAAGTAAAAAAAGTGAAAAGTGATGACTAAATAAGTAAATAAATAAAATAAATAAACACATCGAAGATAAACATATGATACCAAAATACTACCTGGTACGAACGTATATTTCTTTGCTTGTTGATGTATTTACATCCGGGGGACTCGTTGCCTGCTGCCTTGCGTGGGATAAATATATACTACAATAACAGCAGCAGCAGTATAGTAGCATTGTTGATGTCTTCGTTTTTATAGTGTGGGCGGTCCGGAAACAAACTTTCAGTATAGGCACTGCTGACTTTATTCCGAGGGCTGGCTGCTGTTAGCCTTGCCAGTAGTTGTTTCATATATATATATATATTATAGTGAACACTACAGCAGTAGTAGTAGACAAATACGTGACGTACCTGATATTGTATTGTGGTAATGCAGAGAACGCTTTGCTCAAACCAATTATTTTGCGAACACTAAATAACGAGGATGGTTGTCTTATCTCTGGCGCAATGATCTATAGGACTCCTGTAAGATTGCTGTTAATATCGTATACCAGGTACCCGGTACCAGGTATTTCCTAACGTACACCGTACCTAATATATACAACACAATATCCCAATAGCTGAATAGCCCTCAACAGTCTACAACCTAAAATATTTATTAATATTATATTAATAGTTACACCCAATACCCAACTCGTACCTATCTCCACTCTTTTGACTATTATTGACTCTCGACTATTTAGGCTCTGCCCCACACCTGATACAAGCATCCCCGCGAAAATGCTACCAGCGAGCGCGAAGAAAGAAAGGCATGGGCAGGTTCCGTGCACAGGAGACAACAAGAAGAGGGGCAGTCTAGCTTGGTGCACATCATCGTTTAACCAGAAACAGGTCGTAGGCCGCGACTATGTCGGAGGAAGCCGTGGGTCGATTTACTTTTTCTTCGCGCTTATAGCGGTGGGACTGCTGTTGTTGGGACCAAGAGAAGTGCTGGCGCAGGAAGACGGGTATGTGAATGGCGGCGACGTGTCGATGGCATGCAAGGAAGACTCTTGCAGCTGCAGCGGCTCTGCAGAAGACGGCACCGAGATATCAGTCTTCGACTACCCGACAAGCGGCGACAGGGTGAGGATAGCCGTCAAGATACTTTGTCACGTGGACTATTATACTGGAATACCGCTCTGCTGTACCAGGTAATACCTATCCATACATACTCGTTCAAGTTCTGCTCGTACGTATAGAAAGGCTTCCCTCTCTGGTGCGTATATGCAACATAATACACTGCCTTTTGCTGCAAAATACAGCAGCAGCGGCAGTGTGGACTAACCGACCGATACGTACACAGGTGGCCACCTGCGTACGTTGCGGGACGTTGTGTGGCGAAACCACAACCAACCTTAGCACGTTGCGACGCCAGGAAAAACGTACCAGGTATACCGCAACGCTTGCGTAACGTACCGAATGCACCTCGATTGTGAGACGTCCTGTCGTGAAGTTTGAATATAGCGTGTGACCGTCCGTGTCCTCAGGTTTATGGATGTTCTTGCAGCGATTGTTTGCGTTTATATTTCTCCAAACCTATTACTATATGATACATTTTGCGATTAATTAATTGTACCCCGTATATACTACGGATATATATATAATATGTGTTATTGTTTTATACCTGGTACCATATATTATATTGACGAAATATAACATACATGGAGTATTGAACAAAGGAAAGCTTGGGCTGGTTGTGGAGGAGGGGTACTGGAATCGTTGGCATGTTTGAGAAAAAAAAGGGGATGGGAAAGAGGGGCATGAAGTTGACAACGGGTGCAGTTAAACTGCGAGTTGCCGTCTACCACAGCCTAGGTATCTGCACAATGATGATGTTTGCATCGTACAAGAGTAGGTCAGTTTGTTCGATCGCTTTTTCTACCAAAATATTTGATATTTATTTGTACTTTTATTTTTGGAAAAAAATCGTTTATCATCGCAGAATAGACGACGCGGAATTCATGAAAATAATAGTACCTTGTGTGTTCCTCCCCGAACGAACGTGGTATGCGCCGAAGTTTCACATGTTTTACCTAATTTCAACGTTATTATTTGGGTGTTTTTTTCGTGTTGAGATGATGTATTCGCGCACGTATGGTGTCGGTTTCGTGCACAGTGCAAAACATGCGAGAGTGAGACCAGAAAAGGTAATACATATACAGGAAAAAACAACACAAACATATTCAACAATAAGTCGTGAGTTGGTGTTATTGTTGTGGGCGTATATACGCATTGCACCATTGGTTGTATATTCTCCACTGTTATTCTTACCAGTTTTCGTGTACATTATTTTTTCCCGATTACTTCAAATTTTGTTATTATAATATTTCGTGTTTCGTTTTCTTTTTCCGGATATTTCATGATTTTGCTTCGTTGTTGTTGTCGTTTTTCATTTTTTTGTGGTTTGTTTCTCGAATTTGGAAACGACAGGAAGATAAAAGTGTATGAGGGATACTACTGATTTAAGGAAGGATATTTGGTTTATATAGGAACGGCATCTACGCTATTTTGTCAGAAAAGCAAGCATAATAATAATTAATTTGTTTCTCGATTCGATTTCGATTTTCGTTGGGTGTCAAATACTGCAGCCGTAACTAAAACCACAGCACTTTGATCTGGTACGTTTCCGAACCTGAGTACATTGTGACGCGTACATTCGACAATCCGGGGACGTTGTGAATGTTTACGTTGGGCAATGATCGACCTTCCTTGAGATTTGTGGCTCAAGATGTTTGTCCACCAGACAGAGTATACGCTCTCAAGGTCCATTCCGGTGGCCACCTGTCTGTGTATGTATATATACCACTACACCACTATACAAAAAACAGTAGTACGTATAGTATATCATATTGTACGTACTTGTACATACCTGGTCCAATGGCATGCCGGGTAGTCTACAGCACGTATGTATATCTGAGCAATCCCTCCCTACACTTTGTTGCCCTACAAATTAATTAATCAGTCGAACTCACAGCGGTCTGACGTATTTCATAATGTTATAAAATGGTTTATCACAATAATTGTAAAATTAGGTGAAAATGGAATATAGACGAGGTGTATTACGCAGCTTGCAAAGTTGAGTATCAACTATTTAATCAGTCGAACTCACAGCTGACGTATTTCAAAATTTATAAAATATATATATATATTACCAGAGATATTAATGGTATGCTTCTGTAATTAGGTACGAGGCAAGTAAATAATAATATACGGTATTGATGGATAGAAAATAATCATGCAATGCTTATCATCTCTCCTTGACACCCAATCGTCCTGGTGTAAATGCCGTGTAAATGCCGCGCTGCCTGCCGTAATTTGTACGTGTGATTTGTACGGCAATTTGTCAGCAGTACGTACACTTGTTTTACCTGTGGCGGTGGAGGCAGATTATATACCTACAGCAGTGGTATTATGCACATACGTAGCCCTTTTCGTTGTGATGCTTCGTCTCCTTCGTGGGCGAGAAGTAGCGAGAGGGGCGAGAAGGCGAGAAGTAGCGTGGCCGAGCGAGCGGCGATGAGTCGTATAATAAATAGCTTCCACCCGTCATGCTGGTCTTCATGATGTACACAGCATCACTTACTGAGTGTATCAGGATATTTGATACGGTATTCATCACAAAAAAACTCGATGCGGAGTGCTGTGGCGGCGACACCGTCGAGGCCACGCTATTATTACTAATAGTACACTATTAATAGAGCAGCAGCAGTATATCTGCTGTCTGCAGACAGCGGTGGTAGTATTAATAGTATTAAATATCAGCTCTTAGTTTTTTCTGTGGCCTTCGCGGTCTCAATTTTATAGCATAAAACTGATTACTTACCAGGTACCAGGTATTACTTAGGGAAAATGCCAAAATCAGGTATACCTGACCCGTTTGAGCCAAAATCAGTTACATACTAAAACCAAGTAAAAAACGCGCGCCACGAGGGGTGTCATGTCATGAAAATCCGGTTAAAAAAGAATGCACCTATATTGTAGCTTTAAGCGTGCCACATGACCTCCAAAATCTGAATTGTTTTGTTTAGGTACCACGGGCTCCACTTGGACCTGTACAATGTGCAGAGAGTCACTATTGATATGCTTCGTTTATTGTTTAGCCACGGCGGGAGCGCCAAGAGAGTTGACTCTAACGCCCCCCCCCGTTGACAGCTTTAAAGCTTCTAGACCGTCCTCGCGGAACCGCCTGCTCGGCACGAAATTATTTTGCCGTACGCACCAAAACTGAGACCACCTCGACGCCGGGGGGTGCAGACGAAATGCCGCGTGATCATGGTGTGCTGTATAGACTGCTGAGGCCGTAAAAAGCAACAGAGTACACACATCACAACTATTATTTAGTATTAATAACTGAAGCACATCGCACACCCCTAATGCCGGCGTACCCGGTGGCTTGGTAGTAGGTGGTCCGCGTGCCTATCAAGATCAATTTCGTGGGTTTAAATCTCACCGAGTGCATGCTGGTAGGGACTTTTTCTTGCATAAAAAAATTATAAGCGGAAAGCGCGATAGCGTGAGTTGGCTACATCCCCGGTGGCTTGGTAGGTGGTCCGCGAGCCTATCAAGATCAATTTCGTGAGTTCGAGTCTCACCGAGTGCATGCTCATAGGGACTTTTTCTTGCGTAAAATTGATTAGCGGAAAGCGCGAGAGCGTGAGTTAGCTGTACATTCGATGAAAATCGACGAGCAGTGGGAATGCTGAACCCTATGCGCGATAAAAACTAAAGGCACGTACCGGGGGGGAGAAGGGACGACACCTGTGACCACGGCTTGTCCAGAAGATCGTCGAGGGTAAAACCTCCTACGAGTGGGCTGGAAAGTAAAAGTGATGATGAAAAAAAAAAATCCCATGAAAATCGACGAGCAGCGTGGGAATGCTGAACCCTATATGCGCGACAAAAAGGCACGTACCGGGGGGGGAAAGGGACGACACCTACCTGTGACCACGGCTTGTCCAGAAGATAGTCGAGGGTAAAACCTCCTACGAGTGGCCTGGAAAGTACAAAAAAAGAAGAAAAAAAGAAGAAGAAAATAAAGTGAAACCAGCGCACGCATGTATGCATGCATAAATACGTACTTTTACGTACCACGTACGAGTACAGAGTTTATACGTCAATACAGCAGAATCTCAACCGAGGAAGGGCAGACGCATACGGAGAGGGAAAACAGCAGTAGTAGTAAGTAGTGTACGTACGGCCTCTCTGATCTTTTCGAGCCAAAATCAGTTACGATGTCAGCCTGGCCAATAGCAGGGCTCCTGGCGTGAGATTTGTACTTGTTTTTATTAAGGGCAAATGCCAAAATCAGGTATACCTGATCCGTTTGAGCCAAAATCAGGTACGTTCTAAAACCAAGTAAAAAACGCGCGCCACGAGCGGTGCAATGTCCGTGACAATCCGAAAAAAAAAATAATGCGCCTAAAGCATTAAGCGTGCCACATGGCCTCCAAAATCTGAATTGTTTTGTTTCCTTCAGGGTGTATCATAGGTACCACGGGCTCCACTTGGACCTGCAAAGAGTCACTATTAATATGCTTCGTTTGTTTCGCCACGGCGGGAGCGCCAAGAGTATTTACTCTGTCTGGCGCCCCCTCCCGTTGACAGCTTTAAGCTTCCAGACCGTCCTCGCGGAACCGCCTGCTCGGCACGAAATTATCTTGCCGTACCAAACCTGGGACCACCTCGACGCGGGGTGGTGCAGACGAAACGCCGAGTGTCCATGGTGCTGTAAAGACTGCTGTGAACATAGAAAGCAACAGAGTGCACACAACTAACTGAAGCACATCGCACACCCCAAAGGAAAAAAAAGTGAAACCAGCGTACGCATGTGTGTGTGTGTGTTCTTCACATTAAACCGTTCTTCTACTCGTCGACATCCAGCAAGCCCAGTGTCCGTGCTGATTCTTCACCCTAGAAAGATACGAGCTCTGTGGTCACAGACTACGACACAGAGATAACACACCGTAATGCATTAATAGCCTACGCAATACCATGCCTTCGCACTAGGTGCGGCCGACACAACATACATACATGCGCCAGCAACCAAAATACACCATAAAGAAAGAGAAGCAACGAAAAAACCAAACCGAAAAAGAATAAGAAAAAGAAAAAGAAAAGGAGAAGAATCCCAAATAAATAAATAAAATGGGAAAAGCCAAAGCTCAGACACATACATACATACCCCGAGCATGAGCCAAAAGGGACGTGCAAGGGGAAAGATACGAGAAGGAAAAAGGGGACTATGCATCCCGGTGAACACTTAACTAAGCTGTATAAGTAAAAAGAGCAATAGTGAGTGGGCCAAAATACGCTCGTCACCCACCCACTATGTAGTACTTCTTTCATAAGGATAAGAAGGGAAAAAAAACCAAAATGCATATTACCGAACGGCCGCAGCAGTTGGCGGTACGAGTAGCAAAGAAAAGTCCAACCTATTAGTCGGCCTGGTACCTTGCTACCCTATCTGCGGTCTCTCTGCTACTCTCTTCTACCGCGGTTTCCCTTCTACTCCTCCTGTTCCCCCCCCTGCCCCCATACACTTGTACGGTGTTCCCTCTACCCCTCCTGCTGTTACCCCTCCCCCCATTCCCTCTAACACTACCTGCAGCGGATGCATTGTATATACGTACTTTTACGTACGACGTACGAGTGCAGAGTTTATTGTACGTCAATACAGAAGAATTTCAACCGAGGGAGGGCAGACGCATACGGAGAGAAAACACAGTGTACGTATGGCCTCTCTGATTGGTTCAAAGTTGACCAAAATCAGTTGAAAGCTAGACCAGAGTAGAAAAAATCAGGTGTACCTTGGCCTTTCCGTGCCAAAATCAGTTTTACGATGTCAGCTTGGCCAATAGCAGGGCTCCTGGTGTGTGTTTTGTACTTGATTTCAGTGTGTAACTGTTTTTGGCACGAAAGTGGGCAGGTACATATAATACCTGATTTTGGCGAAAACCCTTGTATTAATGTAATTGATTTTGGCCGAAATGTGGCCAGGTATATATTATACCTGGTACCTGATTTTGGCTAAAACCGTATTATTTACAATAATTATTAGATACACGGCTGCTGCTGTGCTGTATACACATGGTATACCTCTGGTATAATAATGGTATAACACGTGTACCAGTACGTTGGTACCAGGTAGTATATGTTATTTATTGTACTGCTACCCTAAGGGATTCCGATCATATTTATACGCTCTCTACGTACGTACATACTGAAGGCAGTCAGTATATCAAAATACCACGGGACCACGGGTATATATGTATCTCCAAAGATGGAGATGGATATTCATTTGGGACCCAAAGTCAGTACGTAAAGCTCCCTGGTTTCGCAGGGCGTTGCCACCGTACTACCCAGCAGTACCAGGGCTCTACGAGTACGAGTATATATATACCGGCACGAGTAGGTCTTCTGTATGTGTATAGTTGCGCACGTGCGCTCGCAAAAAATCCAGGAACGAAGTTGGACACGGGTCCTTGGTTTCGCACAGGTGCCATCAACGTACACATGCAATTGATATATATTAATATAGTTGGAGAGATCTAAAATATAGTTATTATGGAACGCACCCAGGCAGGGGTGCGATGGCAGGGAGGGGGGGGTGCGACGACACCGACAACACGAACACTTCGCTTGTGTGTGGAAATAACGAAATAACGACATAACCAGGACATTCCTCGGGACGCCTTTTCGACTCCAAGACGATATATCTCGCCGGACTCAGCTACCCCGGGACTAAACGGTACTGCTATACGACATTAATATTGTATTTGTATGGGCTGTTGGATGTGGGATGTGACCACCGCAGGACGTGTTTGTGCGTGAACGGTGGGATTTACACTTTTCCGTGGCGCGGGATTGATGTGCTGGGTATTATTTACTAAAACCTACGCACTTTATTTGTATCAGGTATTGTGTGTTTCGTATGCGACACTCAAAACCATATGCAGCGGAAACTACTCGCGTGTAACGTCTATCCCCCAGGATTTGGCGAGTAATCGTTGGCCGCGAGTACTCGCAGGAGTAGCACTCTACATTCACTACTTACTGCGCTGCTGTAGTTCTCATTTATTTTCGTACAGCATTTTACAGTAGTACTATTAATAGGTACCAGGTCTAATATACCAGGTAGCCAGATATACGTACGTGCCTGCTAGGTACGTAGCGAATTCGCTCTTTTTTTTCCCACCCCATTTATTGTCTACGCCCTTTTCTTTTGTCCCTCCTTCCTATGTACACAGCAGCAGTCGTAACTCAGATCCGGGGTCACAAAGCAGGCTCTTAATTCCCTCCTCCCTCCCCACTACGGCTCGTGCCTTGCGTTTTTTATGGTGAGAAGACTTCAGCCCCCCTCCTCGACTCGCATCGAATTGCGCCTATATCCACTCTACTATTATTAGAAATTATAGAAAAAAAAACTCAGATGATGATTCCCTTTTTTTGTGTTTGTTATATAACCCAATAGTTTTCGACCCTCGTGGGGTTCGACGTCCAGCATCAACTCTATACAAGCAGAATCGACGGGCTGCGTATACAAAAAAAAATGCCACAATTTGTAGACCTCTGGATTTTTGTCGATCTCAGCTTTGATTTTTGGTTTGTTCGGTTTGGCTTGTTTTGTTTAATCTGTTTTTGTTTCGTGTTTTAGCCAAAATGAGGTACTATACCTGGCCACTTTTTGGCCAAAGTCAGTCACATACTAGAAACAAGTACAAATGACACGCCAGGAGCCCTGCCGTTGGCCAGACTGACATCGTAACTGATTTTGGCTCGAGCAGGGTATGCCTGATTTTATCTGTTGTGTCCAGCTTTCAACTGATTTTGGCAATTTGGAACCGGAGAGGCCATACGTACACAGTACCTTGGTAGTGTGTTTTTTCTCTGCGTATGGGTGTGCGGTGTGCGGTCCCTCGATGGCTTGTGCACGGTACGGTGATTTCACTTTTTCTTCTTTGGGGTGTCAGGACGACAAAGATGTCAGGAGACCGCATTTTCACCCCTTGACAGACAGCAACTTAGCCTCGACATGCCTCGAACGACATCAAACTATTAGGTTTTAGTGTGGAACACCCGGCCGTACACACCCTCGACAGCGCATGTTTTGCCTTATTGCTTGTAACATGTCTTCTGATATCTTTGGTGTGTGCGACGTACTTGAGTTTCTATGACATCTATACTCTGCAGGTGTTGTTTTCTATGTTTAATACCCTAAATAAAACAAAGCAATTTAGATTTTGGAGGCCACAACGCTATGTTCAGGCGTAGTTTAAAAAAAAAAAATGATTTCCATGGACGAAACACCGCTCGCGGCGCGCGTTTTTTACTTGGTTTTAGTATGTACCTGATTTTGGCCCCAAAAGTGGCCAGGTATACCTGATTTAGGCCACAGCTCTTTTGGTTTTGTTGTGTGTTGGGTTTTTGCCGCAATCAGGTACACCTGTTCCTTTTGAGCCACAAATAGAAACCAAGGAAAAGGCGTAATACGCCACGAGCGGAGTTTCTGGCTATGAGAAAGCACAAGCATTTCTTTTTGTGCGTCTGATCATCGAGCGTGTGGTTTCCAAAATCTGGCTAGTTTTGTTTCTGTAGGGTGTACGGGCTCCACTTGGACCTGCAGAGGGTCGCCAGGCTTCGTTAGTTTCGCCACGTCGGGCGCGCCAAAAGGTTTTGCTTTGATGTTTATTTATTTATTTATTTATTTATTTTATCCTCCGGCGGATTGGTAAAAATAAAGCTTAAGCTCACCACACTTCCACGTTCCCAATTTCGTGTCGTGTGTCAATTTAGCCCAGTTGGGCACGTTGACCCGACCTGACCCCCGAGAGGAGCAGGTGCGGTGGAGATAGCCACCCGGGAAAGTGTTTATAGCTCCATACCGCCCGTTGCCAGTTTTTTTTTTTTTTCCATCCCATTCTTCATCTTGGCCCTTCCGTTTTCTTTCCTTCTTGTTGACAGTCTCAACTCAGATCCGGCGTCACAAAGCAAGGTTTTCTCCCTCCTCCCCCCACTACACCGTTCTTGCCTTGCATTTTTGTCACGGGGAGACCCCGGCTCTTTCTTCCCTCGTCGACTCGCATCGAATTGCAGCTACCCACGCTACTATTAATAAATAAATAGGGGTTCTCAGCAATCGACCCCATTTTTTATATATTTTTCCAAATATACTCAAAAGTTCGACCCACGTGAGATTCGAACTCCAGCACCAACTCTTAGCAGCATTGAAGGGTACCACTACCCCACCGGAGCTCTGGAACCTCTCGACGATCCTGGCGGAATCGCCTCCCCGTCGCGAAGTGGTTTGCTGTACCAAACCTGAGGACACTTCGACACTTCGACGCGGGGTGACGCAGGCGGATTGCCGTCTCTGTGCACGATCCTGTGCAACAACCAAAGTCATAATAACGTTGATGAAGAACATCGTCGTACACCCCAAAGAAGAAATCGGGAAATCAACGTATGTACGTATGTACGTATGCACGTACGTATGTTTGTACGTATGTACGTATGTACGTATGCTCTGCTGTATACCAGGTAAGGTATGTATATATGTGGGTTCCAGGTTCTCGACCAGACCGTCGCATGGGTATTGTCCCGCGGAGGTCCCACCATTCGCCGAGGTCGTGGATATCCGTATATCTTATTGTACGACTGTGGTCATCCATATTCCATGACTATTTGTTGTATTCAGCGGAGATGTCGTCAGCAGTGACATTGTCCCGTGACAAGTAGTCACTGCGGATTGGAATGTAAGGCCCGTGCCTCGCACACACTCTCTCTTCCTCTTCCATCATCGTTGATGGTTGTTCGTGAGATCGTCCGTACCGATCCTATACCAAAACCTGGCGTGTCCTACACGCTACACCCTCTAAGAAAGGGAAGTGCCACAGATGTCGAGTCGAACCTGTGGGGACCCAGGTCCTCCCCACATATATACATGAACATAAAAATTGCAACCGAGGGATCAGAAGCCGCATACATACGCAGAGAAAAAACAGTGTACCATGGTACCAGGTATATGTTATGGCCTCTCTGATTAACTCAAATCCTGAAAAAACAGCAGTTAAAAGCTAGATACGTACTGGGTAGACAAAGTACAGCGTGGTTGACAAATCCAGATGGTACCTGTGGTACGATGTGCGGCTGGCCAATGAAAGGGCTTCTGGTGTATGCGATTTGTACTTGTTTTTAGTTAGTGCAGTAACGGTCTTGACACAAAAGTGACAGGGTATACCTGACTTTAGCAAGAGAACCCTTTTTTCAACTCAAGAGAACTACAGCAGCAACACTGCTGCAGCTGCTGTATAACCCCAACAAGTAGTATATCCCTCGGACGCACTTCCAAGCTGGAGAGTGCAACGCCGAGCAGTGCATCTATTGAATTTTCTGGACGAGATATTTCCAGCGCCACCATGTGTTCGTTGTGTGTGCCCCTGTCTAGTGTTAGAGAAGAGCTCCAAAGGCCATCCCTGGGGTGGTGTGTTGTCTGGCGTGTTGTTAGTGATGTATGTACACACCGTATGCGGTAGATTGCTTGAACTGCGCCGCGAGGAAGTATGGCTGTCTGGCTGCTGCCGTGTACCGAGGGTTGGGAAAACGCACGTTATGCTCCATCTCTTCGCGTCTCAGACCTCTCTACGACGGCCAGAGGTGCGCGCGCACACCCGGGGATCACACCACCCCCTTCGCGATACAGCAGTATCGTATTATTGACATACCAGGTACTCTATACGCTCGGAGTTGTTTCCATATTAAAAATATATCGTACAAGGCATCTATCCGGACATGTGTGTGTCAACATGGCGACCTTTCGACCGCAAACAAAAACAAAATCTATGAATTTTATCGTGGATCGTGGGGGGTCGTGGATCGGGCCATGAACCTATTAAGGATGGTACTTGTCAGTAGCCATCATAGTCGTTACTCGATAACACTTGCGTCATCTGGTATACATTTACGCATTTCTAAGTACCGCGGACAGTTTTCCAGTCTGTGAGTAGTATTACTGTAGCAGTATACAGCAGCAGCAGTCTTACAATAATATCTACTGCTGTGCACTCGTGCATATTGCATAATAATAGGTCTCAATAACAAGCAGCGCATCGTGGATCTACTGTATTACGTACGTACAGAATCTACAGCCAGCAGCACACATGTACAGCAGTACCTGGTGCGTGCGCACTGGTAAATAATGGACAGGGTATCTTCAGTATCCCGTCGGGACCAGTAGCATAGTTTTAGTTGTGATTGAAGTAACAATATAGGCTACAAGAGGGTCATGAGTACGTACCCCAAGTTTTATTGTTTTTAGCAGTAGAATTGCGGGTCTCCGTGTTGTTTTATATTGAACTGAATGCAAGGGTATTTCCCTATTTTTGTTTTTGAACGAATTTGTAGGGGTCGTCCTTTGTTTCGAGCAGTGAGCGCACACGCGCATCGCTCCCCTTTGAGCTCACTCTACTTTTGCTCACCATCATCAGCTTCCAGCTGAGCAAATGAATCAACACTGTGGCTTGGGGTCACCACATCTTCTTCTCTTCTATTGAAGCTTCTCGTACAAGTCACCTAACAGTGGCTATACGTTTGCCTCGAACATTTATTTTGACTGTGTATTGACCGGCCATCGGCAATCGAGTCTAGGCGTACACACCAGCTACGAGCTGGTATACACGCCAATCGCCATACCTAATAGGTTATGAGGCCTCGGAACGCGTAAACGCGGCAAGCTACTAGCAACGGTGGCCCAAGACCGCCACCCTGAACTGCTACTGGCTCGCTATACAGCAGGAGGAGGACTGTACTTTTTCTAGATCAAGAAACCTGCTGCTACGTACGAAAAAGGGAGCTTCTTCCACGACGAGAGGAACCAAACATCGAAGATCTACATACTTCGTTGAAACGTGAGTGACACGTGGTACGGACACCGCGTGCTTCTAAGAGGGTCCTGCGTAGGGCATTCTACTACTGCTGTAGTTCACTACTGCTGTTGTAGTCAAACTGCTGTAACTACGATAGAGACACCCACAGAGCACCACCGCGTAAGGAGCTGTGAAAATCTCACCTGCTCCCCTTTGTCTTTTCATAGACGAAGACCAATAATCTCGAGCAAAACTCGAGTGTAACCGCTGTACGCTGCTCAACAGCAACTCCACATCCACACAACCCAGCACGCCTGAAAGTTAGGAGCTCTGCTGAGCGTAGTCCATTTCGTGGATCGTAAGCCTCAGTCACTCTGAGCAACAGCGGTATAGAAGCAAACTCCCGACAAGCGTGATAGCTGTCTGTCAAAGGAGTCCCTGACTTCACCATTTTCTGACAGGACCTTCCAATGCGAGGGAGCCTAGAAAATACAAAAACCTCGATCAACGCGTCGAGTAAGATTCTGCTGTACGCTGTCAAGGACAACTTCGCCACAACCCACAGCACCGCTGGGGTTAAGGAGCTCTGTCTAGTGTAGTCCATTTCGTGGATCATAAGCCTCAGTCACTCTGAGCAACAGCGGCATAGAAGTTAACTCCCGATAAGCATTCTGCTATCTGTTAAAGGAGCGCTGAACTTCTATAAATTTCCAAGAGGGTCGTCGACCCCAGAGAGATTACATGACAGTCGTTACTACAGCGACATAAAAGTTAACTCCCGACAAGTATTCTGATATTAGTCAAAGGAGCGCTGAACTTCTATAAATTTCCAAGAGGGTCGTCGGCCCCACAGAGATTATTTTTTTTTGCAGTCGTCACTAGCACTTCACGTAGGTCTGTGACCCCACACGACTGTTTGTTGGAACGAGAACTATTTTTCAATAGTTTCTGCGAGGAGGATACGACAAGTTATTCACACAGCAGTACTGGTAGCTACGTACTACTAAGACTGTACCTGAGTGCACTACCCGTACTACTGCTGTAGAATCATATAAGTACAACACCAACTTCAAACGTAAAGTGAGCGGTATCAGTTACACTGCGCGCATCCAGAGGGTCCCGCATAGATAGGCGTCTGCTATCAACTGCTACCGTACTACTGCAGTCAGGACTGTTTCATCTATGCGAGATACCCAGCGAGCATCACTGCGTTGTTGAAGGTGTGTGTACATTTCACCTCGTGCCATATTTCTCATACGAAGCTAGTGTGGGACTCTAAAATCTCGACCCAAAGTCGAGTATTGTACTGCTGTATCATACGCACGTACGACAAATTAAAAGCCTCGGGATTCCCGAGCATTGTGCGGCAGCCACTCCAAGAGATACTGCTGTACATACGGTACTGCTGGCGTAGTATCCTACAAGACCGCCTGGCCAAGTACTAATCATCATGGGGGACTCAGCTTTCAACAACAACAGCGGCAACCTCGCCAATGCTATCAAAGGACCGACGAAGTCCGACGGCGACAAACCAGGGGATTTTCGCGATTGGCGCAAGAGGCTGGCGGCAGTGCTCAGCGTCGCGCGCCTAGAGGTTGCAAGCCTGATCAGAGGGAAACCCCGACCAACCGAAGAAACGACCGGCACGGGAGCTCAGGCGTCTTTTGACAGGGTAATTGCTGACTACTCGACTTGTACGTGCCGGGATGGTCAGCGGGCTCTTCAAGAACTAGTCAACAAGTACAACAAGGAATCTTCCAAGATCAAGGCAGGATCCAACGATGAAGCTAAGCAGAAGTGGTGTTCTGTACACAAGACTACATCTCACGACGACTCGGAACGTTACCCGCCGCAAAGTCACGGCGCTGTACTGAGCGCGATATCACCTCCGGTCAACGACCACGAGAAGCCGTCCGCAAGCAACCTTCTGGAAGAGGACACGTCATCGACAACAACAGCCGGAGCATCATCGACGGGAGCTGGAATATCCTCACTAGGGGCCGGAACACCATCACCAAGGACTAAAGGTTCCTCATCAGGGACCGGAACGCCATCATCAGAGACTAGAACACTACCGCAACAAGCTGGAGTGTCGTCATCATCATCAGGAGCTACATCTTCATTTTCACCCTGGGACGCATCTGCTGCTTCGCCCGGGGGGCTGAATCTTCCACTCTGGCTGGAGTCACACTGAATGCACCGCATCATGAGACCGCCAGTACGGTACACAATCCAAGCGTCGAGGAGACCTTCGACAGCATGCACGCCAAGAGGGCATCGGGGGAAGACCCCCCGGACACGTGTGTGGATTTCGCCTACACCAATAGAGACCCTTTTCGGATCTCGGAGGAGGAAAACTGGGTGATCAAAATCCCCACCGAAACACTACGATGCCATTCATTCCCGGAGCAGCCTCACCCGGGATCATCGGATCATCGACATCTGGGGTCATCGGAGCATCAATATCTATCTGGGATAATCGTGACATCATCATCTGGGATCATCGGAGCATCAGCGTCTGGGATCACCGGAGCATGCACGTCTGGGATCACTGGATCAACATCATCTGGGATCACCAGATAGATCATCAGCTGGATCATCATCGTCTGGCATCACCGGCATCACCGGAGTATCAGCGGAGACATCACCGCCTGTTTCACCAGGGGTGGTGTCAGCTTCTTGAGGGCTGTGTCTGACTCGTGCCTCCACACGAGCCGAGCCCAAACCAGAGAACACAGACAGAGTCAGCTGAAGGAGGTCCACACGCTCACGATAGCGGAAGGACAACCACGGGCAAACCCCGGGACAGGATCTGCGGCATCGACACAGGACGATCAAGAACCACTGGCGACAACGGCCTTCGTGTACAACCGCAAGCCAACTTCAGGAATCCTCTTCTTGCTGGACGGAGAGCCCATCAACATCGGGACCAAGAAGCAGACACTGACTGCTTAATTAACAAGTGGAGGCGGAGCTGAGACGACAATCAGTTTTGAGGGAAAGTAAAAGACTACCTCTCCAACTTCAACATAAGTTGAGCCTCAAGTCCTAAGCAAGGAATGACGGACCAAGCACATCGGACGGCTACCGACGTCTACACCAACAAGGTCAAGCCACTGGAAGCGTGAACTGTATTGTCTCCCTTACCGAAGCTGTAGGTTGTCGCATGTTCAATTTGTACGGGGCGGATAAGAATTTCATTTCCTTGGGTCAACGAACTGATCACTGGATCTTTTGCATTCATTGGTAGCGCATCCCGTCCATCTTCCCTACAGTGCAGTACAATGACCGGTGTTGTGCAATATTAAAGATAAAGTGCAGTCAGTACCAAGTAAGGGTGCCTTGTAACCAAGTCGAATCATTAGGTTCGAATGTGTAGTTGAAAAGAGTACGTCATCTCCGGAGCTTCAGGATGTACGGCAGGAGAACTTTCCACCTAGATGAGTCCAAACAGGAGATTAGCATACACGAGGGGGATGTCTCTGATAACAGTATGTCTTGTTACAGCGTTAAGCTGGCAGAATCCAAAACATGTTCCTTTGTTTGTATTGTGGGCGGCAGGAACGTTAATAGTTTGTTCACTCCTATTCTTGTTGCGGAATGATGAACAAATTTACTGTTTTAGACTACTTCACATATTTAGTATTCCTTTGTCGTTTAACTGACTGGAATGTAGTTCACGGTTTGATGATTCTTGGACTGGTAGCTAAGCTTGCATAACATGTGCAGAAAAGTAGCAGAGCTGGATATTTTACATCAGCTAGTTTTGTGTAACCCCCCGGGTATTCTAACAGAATGAGTTGGCTCTCAGTAGTTTAAGTTGAATACTTTCACCGCAACAATTATGGCCGTGTTGCGTGCATTTTTGAAGTATGGCATGTAACGCAGAAGCAACGAGTACATTGTTCCAGAGTTGAATTTCAAAATCCAGTTCAGTGCGATGTGTTAACGCATCGAGGGGTCGTATTAGGGATGACACCTGTTACAGCAGAAACCAGTATCATCTAGTCGCTGCTGCATAACACAAGGCTACCAGGTACTCCTGTAGCAACCATAATTCAGGTATACACCCATCTCATACAAGCAGGTGTTACAACAGTATAGAAGAACAGAACGATTCTATGTTCGGTTATTTTGTTGTCCTGTACGTGTTGAATCCACTCCTTGGATCTCATGCGGTAGGTACATCATGGTACATAGTGTTTGTTCCCAATAGCAACATCACCACTTGATGTTGCATGTGTTTCTTTTGGAGAAATTTTAGCATGTAACGCAGAGTAAGAAAGTGTATGCTTAACGGGAGGAGGTATTAAGGATGGTACTTGTCAGTAGCCATCATAGTCGTTACTCGATAACACTTGCGTCATCTGGTATACATTTACGCATTTCTAAGTACCGCGGACAGTTTTCCAGTCTGTGAGTAGTATTACTGTAGCAGTATACAGCAGCAGCAGTCAGTCTTACAATAATATCTACTGCTGTGCACTCGTGCATATTGCATAATAATAGGTCTCAATAACAAGCAGCGCATCGTGGATCTACTGTATTACGTACGTCCAGAATCTACAGCCAGCAGCACACATGTACAGCAGTACCTGGTGCGTGCGCACTGGTAAATAATGGACAGGGTATCTTCAGTATCCCGTCGGGACCAGTAGCATAGTTTTAGTTGTGATTGAAGTAACAATATAGGCTACAAGAGGGTCATGAGTACGTACCCCAAGTTTTATTGTTTTTAGCAGTAGAATTGCGGGTCTCCGTGTTGTTTTATATTGAACTGAATGCAAGGGTATTTCCCTATTTTTGTTTTTGAACGAATTTGTAGGGGTCGTCCTTTGTTTCGAGCAGTGAGCGCACACGCGCATCGCTCCCCTTTGAGCTCACTCTACTTTTGCTCACCATCGTCAGCTTCCAGCTGAGCAAATGAATCAACACTGTGGCTTGGGGTCACCACATCTTCTTCTCTTCTATTGAAGCTTCTCGTACAAGTCACCTAACAGTGGCTATACGTTTGCCTCGAACATTTATTTTGACTGTGTATTGACCGGCCATCGGCAATCGAGTCTAGGCGTACACACCAGCTACGAGCTGGTATACACGCCAATCGCCATACCTAATAGAACCCTCCAAAAACTGGTATTATTAGTAGTAGTGTTGTTGCAGAGCCCGTTAGGCCCGGGTCGTTCGTCATGGGATCGTTCGGGAGTTTTTTTGCGGATTTTAGTTCACCCATCCCGTCCATTATCCTTGCACAACTACCCAGCAGTACTACGGCAGTAGCAGTCCGTTTTTTTTTCGCTTTTTTTTTTTTTTCTCCTGCTCTTTACCGCGTATCTGAGACCTGGGTCACAGAAATATCATGCCCAATCCTCCCCCCTTCCCACCACAGCAGGGCGTGTCTTCATTTTCATCGCGAGCATAAATTAAAAAATTATCGATATTCTCCCCTCGTAGACTCGCGTCAAAAGGTGCAGACACACGGCATGTCAAACTGGAAAAAGCCGATTGAACAAATGGCCTCGCGGCCGAACTCCTAATAATCGACCACCCCGTAATCGCCCAGTGCTTTCACAACATCCTTGTCAACGTTTGGGTAACAGGAGAAATACCCCAGCGATGGAAATATGTGACCATCGAAGTCCTCTTCACAAATCAAAAAGACCGAACTGATTGCAACAACTTCAGAGAGATTTCACTTGTTGCCCACGCAGGCAAGAGTGTTGTTGAAAATCGCCGCACCCGGCCTTAGCAACTACTGCGAGACCGAGGGAACACTCCCGGAGGAACAGTGCGGCTTCCACCCCGCATAATCAACGATCGATAGGCTGTTCGTCGTGAGCCGGTTGCGAGAGCTTGGACTGCAGAGCAAAATCCCCATTTGCATGTGGTTCATCGATCTGCAGAAAGCGTACGACTCGGTCGACCGAGAGCTGCTGTGGGGGGTACTCACACGCTCTGGCGTACAACCAACCAAGATGTTCACAATCATCCGCAATTTTCACGAAGGCATGAGGGCTCGCGTGCGTACGGATGATGTGGCGAGCACTCGGAATGGTTTGATGTCACGCAGGAGCTGCGGCAAGGCTGCGTGCTATCACCGTTACTGTTCAACGTGATCTTTGCTGCTGCGTTACAGGTCGTACTAGAGCGCTTCAGCAAAGATGCAGCCATCGCAAGGGGCTTGGTTCAACTTGATTATGTTGGAATAATCGCAACATAGTAGCAGGAGACGTCGGAGTGCGTGCGAAGGGCCGTACGAAGCATGTTGTACGCCGATAACGCAGGAATTGTCTCGCGGTCGGTTGAAAGGCTCGCGAAAGTGACGACAGTCATCGTGACCGTCTTCGAAGCAGCAGGCCTGACGGTATCGGAAATGAAGACAGAGACAATGTTGCTAACACTGGACCAGACAATCCTCGCGCCACGGCTCGTCATGAAAGCGTCAGGCCAGAGGTATAAACAGACGGCCCAGTTCTTATACTTGGGCGGCATTATCCACCAAACCTCTGACCTCTCGCTCGAAGTCGACCGATGGATCCGTCTCATGCGGGCATGCCTCAAATGGTTCGACCCGGAGTTGTATGATAGGAGGACCGCGCCGCTTAACATGAAAGTCCGAATGCTGAAGGCCGAGGTGATTGAGACCCTGCTGTACGGGTGTGTGACGTGGACCCTCGGAGCGGAGCACTTTGCAAAGTTCCGAACGGCCCACCATCAAGTCCTCTTGCGAGTCATTGGCTTCCAGCGTCCACCTTGTGCCGACCACACCACCCTTTCGTACGCGGAGGCCCTCAAGATGAACACGTTGCGAGAGCACCGAAACGACCATCCGTAAACGGTGGGTCTTTTTTGCGGGGGCCGTGACACGACAAAACAAGGAGCGATTCCCCAGTCGGGTAATGTTCGGGACGATGGCTGGGGGGGGAAACCCGACACCCGGCGGATTTTTTTTATTTATTTATTTATCCTCCGGCGGATTGGTAAAAATACCAGGCGGACAGTTCAATACTTGGTATAGATGCATAGTCAAACACCTCGGGGAGTTCCGAGCCACCAAGCGATCAACGGAAAACTCCCCCTTGGTGTTTGGAGTTGAGACCACGCTGTGGTCCACTGCAGCAAAAAGGCGGTGAAGTGGTGCCGGGGGGTCCCAGAAGAAGCCGAAGGGTTCATGATGACATTGCACGAGGATGAGGCACAGCTGCGTAGGCAGCGCCGCGCATCCGCTGTGGGTGGTGCCCAAGGGAATGGGGGGAGGGGGGGAAACAGGAGGAGTATACGTGAAACCGCGGTGGACGAAAGTAGGAAGGAGACGGCAGACAGGGTAGCAAGGCACCAGTCCGATACTCGTACCGCCAACTGGTGCAGCTGGTTCGAACGTGATCATCCTTTTTAGCTCTTGCTTTTTTTGGCGCTTCGATTCTCCGTGAATATCTTATCTAGTTCTTCATTTTTCAATATTTCTTCCTTCTTGTCCTTCCGAAAGAAGAAATGTTTTGTGGGTGGATGACAAGCCTGCTTCGTTGGTTTTGTCTTGTTTGACACATCCTCTCCGGGGGTAGGGCATGGTTGACGAAAGCAGGAAGGAAAGAGCAGACAACCAGACCGACTAGTAGGTAGAACCTGTCTATGCTACTCGTACCACAAACTGCTGCGGTTGGCATGTTATTTCCCTTGATTGTTAGTCTTACTCTGTTTATATGTAGTGGTATTGATGCTTTAACGCGTTCGGTGTTGTCTGCCACATCTCCTACGGGGGGGCACGACACCTTTTCCTTTTTCTCTTCTCTTTCTACTGCTGTCTTTGCTTTTTTGTTTCTTTCGTTGTCTCGCTTCCATTGAGTGTGTATGTTGTTGCCTGACGTATCCAGTACGATGAAACGACATCGCATTGTTTACTCTGATGCTCACTGCATAACAATGCGTGGTATCTCTGTGTCGCAGCTTTGTGGACACAGAGCTTGTGTTGCTTTACAAATTAAGAATCGGCACGGACGCTGGTTATGTTGGATGTCGACGGGTAGAAAGAACAGTTTAATGTGAAGAGTGAAGAACACACACATATCTCAAACAATTTGTCGAAGCTGGGCCAAGGTCTTTTACTGTTGTTAGCTAACGGTTCTCACGCCTTATATACAGCAGCATTCACACAGCAGTATGGGCCCGCCAACAAGAAACATCTCATCACCGATCAGTTTGCCATCTGACAATGTGTAGCGTCAGTGCCCATAACCAAAAACATGAATAGCACTATATCATTGAACAAACTTGAGCATAAGCTAGTATATACCGGTAGGATTTAGTCTACCGCTGGCCATTTGGCACGATTTATTAATCCAATTTTCTTTGCTTCCTCCAAAACGTGAGATTTTTGTTCTCGTTATTTTTTTTTTCCCATTCATGGGCCTATACAGTTGACATGCTAAGTCGTGTGCACGGACGGACCTAGATATCCGTTTCGAAGACTTACCCCGAAAAAGGCAACACCAGCACTAACACTCCAAAAACGAGTTCGTCTGCTAATTGTTTGTTCGTGGTCACTTCAGCTGACAGAAAGGGTACACCTCCCGCCGCCTTTTCGACTGTGGGGGTCGTCGATAAACCCGATTGGTCATAATCCGTCACCTTTCTGGCCCTCAAAGAATTTCAGCTATTTTTTCGCCACCTGTCTAGTTGGGGTGAGCCGGCAGCGCGTGTGCCTTCTTGAGTTAGTTTCCGAGATAAAAACGACCCAGCACCCAAATTACCCACAAGAAGACGAGCTACGAATGTCTTTGGTTTATCACAAGTACATGAAAACGAAATAACATACACGAAGATGGCATAACGACAGACACTCGGGCACTTATCAATTGGTGATAGGAACCACTATTATTCTCTCGTTCAGCTTGTCTCTGTACTGCAATATGTCTGGTTTGCTGACTTGTGGGTGTCCTGGTTTCCGTATTCAGTAGGTGGGGCATTGGTTTGGGTATTCTCTCTGCGTACTATTACAGGGGTCCATAGTTAACGGGACCAAATTTTGTTAGTAAAAATAGGAAATATATAGGTTTTTATGTACACCATAGGTCCTGTTAACTATGGACCCCCGTAATACTGTATTTGCGATGTATTCGCCAAGAATAAGCGACCCAGTACTCACATACCCACATCACCCAAGAAGAAGACGAGCAACAAAATAGATTGTCTATCGTCTAACATAACTAGAGAACAATACTATAAAATACTATAATACCAGGTATGTTTAAAGATTGCATGCCTTCCCCCAATTCGGCACCCTGCCTATTTTTTTTTTGCCATTTAACAAGACTTAGCAATGTGCGAGAGACACTCTCGTATGCTGAACTTCCAAGTCGTGCACATGCCCCTATTGCATATTGCCCCATCCATGCTCGTAGCTCTCTTTTTGGTGTTTTGGGGGCTGGGGATCAGCCTTGTTTGCGGTATCCTGTTGCGTCGACGACAATTGAGGGCAAACAAAGGGCGTGCACCAGCCAGTTACTTCTTCACGACGACTGGACCCCTAGCCGCCGCACACTTTGGCCAACTTAATTGCTTCGTTGTTCGTGGTATTCTCCGCTACTACATACGAATAGGCCCTTCTTTTTGGTTTCCCCTTCTTGTCCTGCTCCTTGCATGCAACATGTTGTCTCCTAAAAACAAAAATCATTGAATCCTACGCGATTTTCTGTTTTCGACGGCGCCACAATATCAGGGACCCCTAAAAAAATCGCTGTGACACCCGACCAGGGACCCCTAAAAAAATCGCTGTGACACCCGACCGACAGCAATACGCACACAATTTGACAACATTTACAAATACCCGGCAGCGCGAGTTCCTAGCGTGAACTATATACTGAATCTTCACCCCCCCCTCTGTATGCACGTACAAGATGTCGCACATTCACTTCTTTCGTCGGCGTGAAAATTTAGGCAGTGCTGCATCTGCTTCACCGGGTGCGACACACAACTTAGTTTGAAACCTACCGCGTTCATGTTGACTGCCGTTCCGTTCAGATTGTCTCCGTGGACGGCAGCTATTCAGGGATTCTGGAAACCAGCTGTGATACGGAAGCGATTGCGGCGGGAGACACGCTGTATACCCTTAGCGACGTGGACTTGGAGGAGAGGGATTTTGATGTGGTCAGCATGTCGTCGGACGAATGCCCGAATGTAGACATACCTACCCCTGCCGACTGCTACAGGTGCGTGGTATCAGGTGTGCATGTACAACGAGGGAACGCGTTTTTGAAATTTAACGAAGCAACGCAGTCAGCTGTGAGGTCGAAATTTTCGTCGAAACTTATCATTGCACGCTGCGTATGGTAGTTCGATATTTCCGCTTGCAACGGGTTGGGTTGTATAGGACCTGATAATCCAGAATGTAGACCTGGTGGCTCCCCTTGTTCGACATGTTTTGGTACGTGGTATTCACGGCGAGAAATTGGTTTGACAAGTTTGGATCACGTGATGCCGGGATTGTTGTCGCTATGACGTTTGCTGGTACAACTGCTGTACGCCCCGTCAGCCCTCGTGTGCCCGACGGATGATGCTTCACGTGATATGTCAAATATGTCTGGTTGTGGCAAGTGTTCCGCGCGACGGGTGCCGCGAGGAGTTCAAGAGTATAGTCGTTACCTTGCTATCAATTTTCAATGCTGTCTTCAATCCTTTCATAATAATGTCGCATCACAGCTGCTGTGGGAAAAGTGGTTGTTGACGTATCGATAACGTTGCGACAATTCACTTGTGGTCGCCGTTCTGTTCGTGTTCAAAGATGCCAGAAGACCCCGACAACACACTCTTCCAGGGTACTACAAGTGGTGCGCTGAGTACGTGCTTGCGGTGACGCAAGTAGGTTCAAGCAACAGATTTTTTAAGAGAGTTTTGGAACATCAACGATCACGCCAAGTGCACAGAGCGTACTGCAAGCAAATCCGCCCGTTTCGTATTTTGGGCGTCGCAAAAAGGTGCTTGGGAGATCTTTTTTTTTTTGCCCACATTCCTTGAGGATCTCGAACGGGAGGGATTGAGGGATCCTGTCACACCCATCAGTTGTTGTTTCGATTTGACGCATACCGGGAGCGGGCAATTTCGTCTCTCACTGGTCACCGATGTGATGAGAGTTTTTCCTCCGCATGGGTGCGACTAGAGTCATTACTACTGGGGGCCACAGTAAATAGGACCAAATGTTGTTAGAAAAAATAAGGAAATATATAAGCATTTGTGTGTACCGTAGGTCCTATTTTCTGTGGTGCCCCGTAATAGTACAGTACAACCAATGCCTAGATAGGGGTAGCGCATTTTGGCCAAACTAGTCCTGACTGGCGGGGCTCCTCAAGGGCACTCATAGCACTGACAGCACTGGCAGCACTAACCACCCTATAAGGCATGCCTTCTCGTTGGAGTTCCGAGGCCATGGGATTGATTGCTCATCGGGTTTTGCACATTTCGGTTTTTCTCTAAATCGGGCTGCTGGGCGAGGTATAGGGCTTCTCAAGTAAGGAGGCTAGGAAAGTATGGGTGATGCACTCCTATGATACCATAGCATGCATCCTGTGCAGCAGCGGCAGGTAGTGGCGTCGTGCTTTTCGCCCGTATTTATCCAACGTTCGTGACTGACCGCGCTCTCACTCGCTCTTGAATTGGATGTCCATATGGGTCGGCCTTTCTCGCGGCATTGTTCCTATACGTTTCCATGACTGACCGCGCTCATTCGCGTTGGCTACAGAGGATAGCCTAACTACCTCAGATAGGTTAGACCAGTCGATCAGCGCTGACTGAGTAAACTACGCAGCGTTGATTGGTGTTGGCGTAGACGCATGCTACGATAGCAGTGCATCACTTTTTCCTGAGGCTCCTCACTTTAGCTCTGTCACCCCAAACATTTCGTGTGTGTGTCATACAATCATCCCAAACATTTAGTGTGAGGAAAGTCGTCATTCTCAATCATTTGGCCACAAAGGCATAGGACGAAAAACATTCGGCAAAACAGATGGGATTCCAACGGTATCGTTTGCCTCGATTGCCAAACCAAATTAATCCACGCTCGCTCGTCAAGCCATTAGGTAATTGGTTTCATCCACCCCTACCCCTACCCCTATGCTCGTACTCGTAGGGCACCTGGGTGCTCGGTTCAAAAAATGACCAAAAGGCCTCGAAAAAAGCAAGAACATAGTGTCGAGCAATTGACTATACACTTGCAGTAGCCCCCCCGTCAGTCATGGATAACGTGGCCGAGAAAGCGCTACCTGCTCCTATCGTTGCACTGGTCGCTATCAGCTACCTACTCCTATCGTTGCACTGGTCGATATCAAGGTAATACATTACATTAATAGCATCAATAGTATCTTATCCCTTTTAACCATGAAAATACACACTTTGTGAGTTGAACTCGGTATCTCAATAATCTCCGCTCTTTCCTCTCTGTGCTTAACCCTCGCCACGTGGCTTCGTTCCCATGACAGCGGTGAGACGTCCCAGTCTCACACTTTGGACGGCGATATCGAGCTGGACATCACCATCTGCTTCTGCAAGCACGTGAAGGACAACAACTTCAGCTACAAGGTGATAAGATACCTTAAAATTTGGACGGAGCAGTCTAACGGCCATCCCTAATCACACCTGGTATGAAATAACACGAACGAAACAAAAGTTACGAATCGTGAAAAACAAATTTATTGATAGTTATCTTCCCGGATCGTGATGCATTTGTGGCACGAATCATGATTCATATAGATGGGGGTGAGAAACGGGTGGAAGGATTACTTAATTGGGTTGTTTTGCGTGAGGGGCGATACTATACCGCCACGCATATCATCATTATACAAGCTAGGCCCTCGAGGGTCTAGCGGCAGCGCCTGGACCGCTCAGGTGCTGCTCGCCGCCGTGGGGATCGTCGGGTGAACGTTGCAAGTAAGCTATATTAACGTGTCACGATCAAAGCCGAACATCGTGCACGGTGCACGACGTACCGCAACGCGTGTCATGGCGGTTTCCTTGCCGAATACCAAACAATGATGTGGACGTATTTCCTCCTACAGTAGTGCCGTCAGTAGTACCTGTGTCGACTTCTCGCCGACAACAATAGCATTAGATACCTACACATGACGAAGCTTGGCGAGCCAATATTGGTCTCCGGATAAATGTTGCTACCGTGGCCTTTTACCCCTCCGTGGATCGTCACCACTCACTGTTTACAGGAGTACGATCTCCGATTTTTCTGCAGGACGCCGTCGATGCGTGCTATATGCGGTAGAGGGGCACCTAGATTTTCTGAGGGTCCTCATCCGAGGGGTTCTCTACTATTGTAAACCATACCTCACCCAACAATATGGCTTCGAGAAAATGATGAAAGGGGAATCCGACGAGCAGCCCCATGGTTTACTATTGCGGGAGACCATAGTAAATAGGACCAAATATTATCAGTAAAAATAGGGAAATGTATGGGTTTTTGTGTGTACCATAGGTCCTATTTACTATGGTCCCCCGTAGTTATTGTAGGTACAATAATATATATAGTGCTGGTAAAAACGATAGTGGGACTGAGTGGGTAGCTACGTTAGCCCCTTAGGACTGCACTCCCGTTTTGGACACAAATAACTTGAAATTAGAGTCAAAAATTCGTATCTGTGTACTGCAGCACTCAAAGAGTTGAGTTCCTCAGCTGTGGAGTCTGTTAATAGTTAGCCAGAAAATGTTTCGAAAGAAAGTGCTATCTCTATGGTACCACGCGCCCCTCGATCAGACCTGCCAGCGCGCGACCGCGGATAGAGGTGTGGATTCGGTTTTCCATTACCTCCCTACATTTCCACCTTTCTCCCTTATTCCCATGCTATATATACACCAAGTAGGCTTGACGTCTGCCGGTGACGACCAGGATTGTAATGTTTCTGGCTGGTTGCTTGACAATCCGCCCCCCCCCTCTCCCCTATTAGTATTAATAGTAATTCCATGTGCTCTCCTCGACCGCGATCCTTTGTGGGAAATCTGCGCTCTTCCAGTCCAAGGTGAGCTTTCAATTTTCTGGACCAGAAGTTTCCCTGGTGGACGACGAACTGCACATCTGCTCCAGCTTCGACTTCATTGCCCAGATGGCTACTTTCGTTGTGGAGGTGAGCTCAGATGTATTGTTTACCACCTCGTGCTTTTTCCTCACGCCAAACATATCATGATGATCTGGATCATGATCCGTCTGGGGCATATGTATAGGTTGTGCCTATACGGGCGATCACTGCCTATAGTGGGAATGCTGAACCCTATGCGCGATAAAAACTAAAGGCACGTACCGGGGGGGGGAGAAGGGACGACACCTGTGACCACGACTTGTCCAGAAGATCGTCGAGGGTAGAACCTCCTACGAGTGGGCTGGAAAGTAAAAGTGATGATGAAAAAAAAAAAAAAAAAAAAAAAACAATACGGGCGATCACGTGGAATAAGTGTATCGATCAGACCACACAAACCGCACGAGATCAGAGTACACCGTGCGTTCATTCTCGGGCACGAGCGTGATAACACGACCACACAACTGCTGTAGATCACTACTACTCCAGAAACATGTACAGATCATTCAGATCCTGTAGGTCAGCCCCGTGGAAGCTTGTGCGGATGACCCAGATCCGTGAAACGAACCTGTGTGGTCTGTACGGTGATCTGACATGTCCGACGTGCGGAATCCTATCCATTCCATCGCCACTAGTACCATTTGGTGGTTGTTGTTGCGGTCGGTTTTTCACAGGGGGGTGTAATCGTTGTCATGCGTGGTCGCAGTGGTATGACCACAGACCCTCGCATCCCTACAATGCCGGGACAGGTCACGTCGGTTTTTCACCGAACTGGGCAGACATTGCTTGAACCAAGCGCGAAGCACCGTATGATGCTCGGCGAGTCGCATTCAGGGCGAGACGCATCCTATTGCAAGAGCGCCTTCTCGGCTGCTGGTTGCCACAATCTTGATGGCAGAGTTCATGCGGCCGAGATCGTGCCTATGTACTTCACCCCCCCCCCCCCCCCTTTGGGTTGGTGTCGGTTGGCAACGACACTGTAAAACTTGCCGCTCACTACGTGAGCTAGACATCCAGGGTACCGGTTTTTTTTTTTTCCTTTTTGTTTTGGCGGTCGCCCACAGCTGGTCGTCTAGTTAGATCATTTGTGCTTGGTAAAGAACCTTTACTCGACACAAGGGAATTGATCGTATCACGTAGTGTTCAAGGTAAGGCACCCAAGAGGCAGTTACATAGTACTCCCATTGCTGTCTCTGGAAGTGGCTACACCGGAAATTAAACTAACTCATTGACGCTGTCATCCATATGCAAGTCCGCCTCACAAGTGGTTCTTAGTAGGATGCAGCTCACCCTTCATGCGACTCGCCCAACACCTCACGGCGTTTCGCGCTTGGTGCAAGCAATGCCTGCCTGGTCGGTGAAAACCCGACGTCCTCCGTCCCGGCATTGTAGGGATGCGAGGGTCTATGGTCATACGACTACGGCCGTGCATGATAATGATGAGTACACCCCCCCCCTCCCCCCCGTAGGAAAGGGTAAGGCACAAGTAGGCAAGATGGATGCGATCCTAACAGACCCGAACCTTGACACTAGGATTAAGAGATGTATCTTGATGAATGTGATAGTACCAAAGCTAGAATATGCAGGAGAAGTATGGGAAGGGAACGCGAAACTCGTAAAACAGTTGGAAACAGTACAAATGACAGTAGCTAAAAAAGTCCTAAGATGCTCAAGTACGACTAGTAATACAGTATTAAGAGCAGAACTGGGAATGCGCCCACTCAAGACAAATAGAGACATGAGAAAGTTGAACTGGCAATATAAAGTATAGAACATGCCAAAAAAGAGGTTGCCAGCCATAGTTGATAGAGCTGTATGGGAAAAAGTAACAAAAGGGCGAGCTGGAATAAGGTGGGATGGCGTAGTTGAGAAAGTATGGAAGGATCTAGGGGGAAACCAAGTACAGATGATGTCCGCCGGGAAGTTTGGGAGGTACAAGGCAGAAGTAGAAGAAATAATAGAAAGAAGGGAAAGGTTAGCGCTAAGAAACAAGGTGGAATCGAAAAAAAACACTTAGAGGTGTATGGGGGATTGAGGGAAGGAATAGGAATGAAAACGTATTTGCATGGCCCAATGGACTTCGCGAAAACGCTGAAACTGCGCTTTCGTGGGGGGGACCTGGACCTGCCAGAAAGAAGAAAGAGGTACACCAGTAGCCGGGAAGAGGAGGAAGTAGACGCACAGATGTGCCCGTGTGGCAAAGCAATAGAGAGTAGAACTCACATAGTAGGAGAATGTGAAATATACAAGGAGGAACGGGATGTGTTAGAAGAGATGAGGAAAATAGACGAATGTGACATGGAGGAGTTTGATACAATGAATAGCAGGGAGAAAACGATCGCTATCCTAGGAGATAGATGCTGGCCACAGGAGGCCAAACAGGAAGGGGAAAAGATTAGCAAAAAGTTTCGACGTAATTTATGGAAACAACGTAATGAGCGCCCAATTGTTGGAGGTGTCTCTATTAGGAGTAGGAACGGTGCTCCGTCTCGAAAGGGATGCGTGGTCAATGGTCAAATGACTAAGGCAAGCAACAAATGAGTACGCCCCCCCCCCCCCCCCCCCCCCCCCTCCCCCCTGTATCGAAATCAAGGAATTCGACCCTGTCACCCACATGCAAGGAAGTACGCACAAGGCGCCGAAAACCGCCACCCCCTGGTCCGGACACGTTTGTTATAAAAATCCCCACGTTCAACCTATACCCGCCATTTGACCTGCCCTTCCTTTAGTTCTAGGATAGTAGGTTATACTGTCAGTCTATTTTTCCGCCTCTCTTTCCTCCTGAGAATATCCCATGCCACACGTTTCTTCGGCCACCAGCGACTGGCCGCATTGGGGCTGCTTTTCATCTTCTCCTTCGAATGTAGAAATGCATTGATGACGTGAATCTCGACGATGTCATTGTTTATTGTTGTTTGGTGTTGTATCGAAGGTGTTGTATCGAAGGGTGGCAATCGGGGCTCGGGATTTGGGAAGAAGGGTGTTGGGTGTTTTCGCAGCAATGTACACTGTAGATGGGATGAATTGTTGATCTCCCTCGAATGTAGTGAGTAGTTAGTGTGGCAAATTCGTTTTTTTTTTTTTCGATACACACAGGAGCTTGGGCTAATCGTTTCCTTGTCCTTCTCTTGGGCAAGAAGGGTGTTGTTTGTTTTTGCAGGAATGTGCACTGTAGATGGGGGATGGATTGTATGATGTCCCTCGAATGTAGTAAGTAATCAATGTGCCGAATTCGTTTGAATTAATATATATACTTTCCAGATGCGTCTACCAATCGTTTTCTTAGGGAGACATACACAAAAGCTTCACCTAATCGTTTCCTTGTCCTTCTCTCGGCTCCCAGGGCGAATCGAAGTTCTACGAGTTTGAGCTCGAGATTCCCGGCGAAGACACCTCCAGCCTGTCCGTCGAGCGGGCTCCCCCGTCATCGGCGGGGGAGTTTCTATGCGGGGTGGACCCTACACCGTCCCCTGAAGAAGCTACCCCACCGACTGAGGAGCCTACCCCATCGGTACCGACGACCGCTCCCGCCAGTCCCTCGCCAGTTCCAGCGTTGCCGACCCCGGAACCAACGCTTGAACCGGACACAACAGAGCCAAGTGCCACGCCAGATACCCCACTTCCAACGTCGGCCCCCGTTCCCCCCCCTGCTGCGGAGACTACTATTGCCCCTTCCGTGGCAAGCACTCCCGGTCCGACCCCCACCATCACCGTAGTGGATTCGTCGTCGGGCTCTACGCCGGCCGTGCCTACCGTCATCCCTACCGGCGCACCAATAGGCGTGGCGGCGCCCACAACGGCGCCTACGGCCACTGAAGGCGGTGCACACAACTCACCGAACACCACTGCCCCATCCAACTCAGGTATGAAGCTATTGTCTGGATGGTGATGTGCAGACCAAAAAAGGGTTGCGGCAGGTAGCCCGTTTCGAGGGACCCTGCGATAAGGGGAAACGCTATTGTTGGGATAATTTTCTGCCCACCGCGTTTGCCCACTGTTAACAATAAGAGACCGTTACGAAGTCTGACAAGGGGCGTTGGTATGCATGGAACCAGTAATCCCGAATATTGGCACCAAAGTCCCTCAAAAGGGGCTGTCTATGTACGGCATCGCTGAACGCCGTTGCCGAACCCTCTGAGGTAATGAAATCTTAGGACTACTACACTCTGTCAAAATGCATTGCGTGTTCCTATATCGTTGAAATGATATTCCTGATGCTGTATACTCTCAGCGTAGAACGGAGTTGTATACCTCCAGCTTTTATGTGTCCCCTCGTATCCCGTGTTCTGGATTTGTCTCGGGTACTTTTAATAATCCAAGCGAAACGAGATGCCAGTTTACCCGTCCGCCTAAAGTATAGAGCATGCCTTATGCCTTAATATGGCTATGCCTTACAGTAGTTTTGACGGGTGCTGAGGTAGATTTAGCACCCTATTTTTTGCGAGGCTCCTAATTTGAGGAACTCTCTATCTCTCCCAAAAAAAACATTTTTTGAGAAAAAAAACGAACGCTCATGTCCGGCCTACCGGTGGTATTGTTCGAAATTGATCTTCAACAAAAAACAAAGGAAAGATACAGTGGTATAAGTAGTTCCCCAGCTGGGGAACCCCGTCAGTCCCGATGACAGACATTTTGGCCGACCAATGCTACCTCTATTGTAGCACGCGTCTTTTGGAGACACCATTAAAATTCTGAAGCCGGTGATCCGCACCGTCCGACCAAAGACCAACGACCTCCCAAACAATAACGGTAGGTACATGTCCAGGGTATGCTCGGTAGGGTGTACCGATAACCAGTCTATTTTTGGTGGGGTGTACCGAACTCACCGAAGTGACGGGTACCGGTATTGAGCGCCTACCGCAGTTACCGAAGTATCGATTGCAGGTATCGAGTTTGTACCGAACCTTACCGGAGTGTTCGGTAAGGTATCGAGGCTATACCGAACCTTACCGAATACTTCAGTAGGGTTACGGAATACTTCGGTAGGGTACTTACCAAGCAAATACCTCCGGTATACTTTGGTAGATACGTACAGTAGGTACCCTACCGAATACACTCCTGAAATATTTGTTCCTTGTGTGTTGCATCAGCGCACACATTTGTATTCGGCGCCATTTACAAATAGCCACCAGCGCGAGTTCCACTAGCGACCAGCGACCAGCGAGAGTTACCCTATCGTATCCAGGCGTGCCGCATCAATAAGTTGGCCGTCCGGAATTGCCGTGCGAGGCGGGGGTCCAAGATATTGCACACTGGACACATCCCGGCCTACAAAACGTTTTTGCTCTGAGTCCCCTTCGCATTATTGTTATTATTGCGCTTTCCATCCGACGATGTGCGGCATGAGCTTCAACATCGATCACTCATAAACATCCCCTATTGTGTCAATCGGTGAACTGCCTTCTTTCGCAGGTGGAAGCTCGTCCCTCGCTCCTAGCGGCGTGACGGCTGAACCAACATCGGCGGCTAATGTCTCTATCAGCCAAAACCTGGTTTTTGAAGACAAGACGCTGAGCGTGGAGGGTGGGAATGGAGTCGCTCTTGCGGCCTTGGGGGTGCTAAGCGTGCTTACTTTCTTGCCCTCGTGTGTCAAGTAAGGCAGACCAGCGAATCGATTTGAAATTAGCGAGGTTTGTTTCACACGTCGGACAGATCATCTACAGATAGATCATCTGGATAATCTGAATCCTAACCTGCCGTTCGTTGTGAGATGTTGTGCAGGATCTGTGTAGCGCGGATCAAACCCAGGAAACATGTGCTACTGTAGATCATGCAGTTTATACGGCTTTCACCCGGCAATATGAATCTTACAGATAAAAAAATGTATCTGCTGCGCACGATCTACAGTAGATAATTTGGTGGGAATCAGCGATTTGTCCGATGTGTGAATTTCTGCCCTGTTTTAGTCATGCTTTGTGTATAAAGTCATCGTTTGTGTCCTGTAGCATCGGCCTATTTCACGACCCAGCATGCGGTTGCGCTGCGTGTCATGGTGACCGTATGCGATTCGGAAAACACAGGGCAACCGAACCTTTTGTATAGAACGTGCCCTGACTGGTGTTGTTATTCTGTGGATGTCTCTAGAGGGTTGTTTGCAGAATATAGGGATTAGGAAATAAGGCCAGTTTTGACGACGTGTGTCTTGATAGTGGGTGGTTCGGCGCAGCGGGTGTTGCGGGACGTTGATTTTTCTGCCTTTGTGCTTACAGGTGAAGCATGCGTGCGTTTCGCATTCTGTATCCACGTCAGTGTGTTGGACGGCTACGCTACGTATAGTTGCGGCGGCCGTGGCAGTCGTGACATTGCAATTGACGATGCTTAGGGAAGTATGCGGCAAGTATTGTGAGGATGTATGATACTTTAAATATATGTATAGGTACGGACACGATTTGCGTAGTCTTTGTACTGCATATACCGCTGTTTCCAGTGCGAAAATGGGGCCCTTGCAGTTTATACTTGTGGGAAGAGCATGCATCTGGACAGAGCTTGTGCACCCCTATCTATGATGATCACCGCTTGCTATATATAAGTTTCAAACGTATGATAGTTCGTGAGTGTTCAAAGAACTTATTATCGCTGTGCAGCAGTAGAAGTTCTACTGCTGTATCAATCGAAACGTGTGTGAAGCTTTCTTTGCTGTGAAGGACTGCGGCAACTACTGTACCTGGAGTGGGACCGTTCATTAGTGTGTACCTGTAGCAGATTTTTTTCAGTCGTTCATCCTCGAAATCTGCCCATTATTAGTACAGAGTTTTGACTACTGTAGTAGGTTTTTGGGTTGCGTTGTGTTTTCACGATGTGCGCCATCACGTAGGTTTATTCTGCGTAGTCAAGAGTGTGGCACGATATTCCATCGACAGCCCCATTGGTGCGGGATGACGAGGAGGATACCGTTTATGTTAGCGATACATCTACAGTACATATTGCGGCCGACTACTACGTTTTGTCGAAAGGAAAGTACTTAAATTCCTGTCACGTACCGTGGGCAAGGTGGGTCGTGGGCTTCAGCTAAAAATGTACCGGCATATGATGGGGTGGTGTTGAAAATGACGCTCCCTGTCCGGGAAATATAGGACATTAGAGAGTCCAGAAACGGCCCGAGTTGCGTGCTCTACGATACGGCTAGGATGTACCGTAAGGCGATTTTTGTGACCAACTCACAGCAACGTTGTTTGATTGCTCGCGGAGATCGACACCTGTCCAAGTCAGCTACTCTTTGTTATTGCCAATGTACTAGTTGCATCGTCAACGTCCCGGCGATAACTGCAACGTGTCTACGCCTTTCGTCATGCTATAGGGATTAGGGCCGAACCCTCCGTCGCTATGGGGGAGATGATCCATACGGAAAAACGCACCGGGAGTTGAATGAGGGAAATGGATTAGTGATAGGGTGATGTTTCAAGTAAGATGGCATTTCTGAACATGGGTGAAATGGCATTGCCTTGTGAGTGTGGTGTGCGTGGTACAATAAGGATCATCTCACGATGGTCACCAGACGAGCCATTTTGTTTCGTCGGTCGTGCATTGTGGTTTTCGGTTTTCAACGGGGGGCGGGTACTCCGAGCCAGTCAGCAGCAAGCAGTTCCCTCGTGTGTTTGGGGGTCTTTTAACATGGAGATTCCAAGCATGTCGGGTTCAAAACTCGTGCTCTATAATCAAGTTACTTTTCTTATGAACTTGGGTATATTTTGTCGAGTAAAAACGTGGCACGAAGAGCATACCATAAATTGGTCGCTTGTTTTGCTGGAATGTACACTGCAAACGTGCTTAAATAAAAATACAGGCGTACGTAAACCTTTGACATACTGTAGTTTAGGGTCTTTAGTAACACAGAGCGACAACAGAAATGTATAGCAGACCGAGTCGCTACCACGGACGCCCATACCGTCACAAAACACCAGGTCCACAGCAGCAGTACCAGCCGCATCGTTGCGTAACCCATAGACCCGCGGGCGCCCAGCGACATCATAGCGTAAGCGTTTACTCTGTGTCCACGAAACATTGACTCGTGTCCTCTTTGATTTTTTCTTTCGTGTTTTCTTTGTACGATGTGAAGAAACATACCCTGGTACCGAACAACCTGCTGTTGTATTTCCACGAGAAAACAAGAACTGCCACAGGCGCGAGCCTTTGTCGACGCCAAATGTGGGGAGGACCCCCAGGCTCGACTCGACATCTATATGGCACTTCTCTTTTTTAGAAGGTAGCGTGTAGGACACGCCAGGTTTTGGTATAGGATCGGTACGGGCGATCCCACGAAACGACCATCAACGATGATGGAGAGGAAGAGTGTGTGTGCGAGGCACGGGCCTTGCATTCCAATCTGCAGTGAGTTTACTTGTCACGGGACAATGTGTCACTGCTGACGACAACAAATAGTCCAGGAACATGGGTGACCACAGTCGTACAACAAGGTACGGATATCCACGATCTCGGCGAATGGTGGGACCTCCGCGGCACAATACCCATGCGACGGTCTGGTCGAGAACCTGGCACCCACATGTCAGACTTTTAAATTGGAAACCAGATATATAGCCACCAAAACGGAGTATAATACTTGACATTTTTACGTATTAAAATAGTAACCGTCCACGAGTAGTGTAAACGCGAAACCGTGTTGTATACCTGGTACCTGGTGATGAAGTAGAACCATGTTGCGTTCTCATGTCGTACGAATTCTTGCATTATTCTACAGCTGCTGTAGGTCGGACACAAAATCTATTGCCCCGCAGCACGATCACCCCACGTTATTAGGCTTTTGAGTTTGCTTCCATGAGTTCCCATCTGAAGCGTAGTATCTCTAAGCTCACGTGAGATGCCTGTTTGTTCACAACCGACGGAATTAATTATTTATAGTCATGGGCTCTACCAACGGAAACTAAATGGCGTCATTTGTTCAGAGGCAAAGAGAAGAGAAGAACGACCATACTCGCCCCGTGCCCCCTCCTAGCTTCTCGTGATAGGTGCACGAGTAGAGCACGGCACTCGATTGACAGGCCTAGAGGCTATAGGCCAAAAACAAAATCCAGAGGATAACGCCCCAGAAATCTATGACGGCCACTGGTTTTCAAGGGTATTCTATTCGACCGAATCTAACAGTGCCGTTTCAATATCCGACACATGTACGCACTTTGATACTTCCATGATACTCATGACAAAGCTTTGGCTACTGCGCAACCTCTGGTGTGTACCTGCGGGTAGTTTACTTATTGTCCTGTCTTACGAGTGTGGCTATGCTATGCTATGCTGCTCTCTCCCTACGATATGAGTACTGCTGTAGCTTTGTTATTCTGCCATAAAGTACTTGGTACGTGTACGAGTGTCCACAATAGTATGATACAAGAGGTAGGTGCTGTTGCATACTGGTGCGGTATCACATCAAAACCGCGATACGCAACAGATCACTACTCCTAGATGGGCACTGTCTACGTACTACTACTGTAGTACGAGCTACGCTGTGCAGGTAACCCTGTGTTATCAAGCAGCGACTAAACGATACCGACTACTGCTGTAATAGTTGTCATGCCTATTAATACGACCCCGCGATGCAAACACATGAAATTGATACTGAATTTCGAAATTCAACTCTGTGTTAATAATGTACTACTGTATGTAGTAGTAGGTACTTTTACATACATGCTATACTCCCAAACATGCACACAACAACGGTCCTGGATGTTGCGGGAAAAATAATTAACATACGTTACTGAGAGCTACTGTAGCTCATTCTGCTACGATACCCGGGGGGTTACACAAAACAAACGGAGGTAGTATATCTTGCTCTGCTACTATACGCGTTTTGGCATGCCTTGTGCATGTTCAGCTATCAGTCCACAACACTAAACTCATCAGACGTGAACTACAATATATTCGAGTCAGTTGAACGACAAAGGACTATTTCTCTAGATGTGTGTAGTAGTCTAAAACAGGGAATTTGTTCATCATTCCGCAACAAGAATTGTCGGAGTGAACAAACTATCAACGTTCTTACCGCCCACAAAACAAACAAAGGGGCACATTATTGTTATTGCCAGCTTAAAACTGCAACAAGACATTGTTTTTACAGAGATGTCACCCCTTGCGTATGCTGATCTCTTGTTTGGACCCATCCAGGTGACGGGTTCTCCTGCCATGCATCCTGAAGTTCTGGAGATGACGTATAGTCAAGTTTGCTGTTCAACTACCCAATCGAAAATACAAATTCGACTTGGTTACAATGCTCCCTTACTTGGTACTGGCTGCGATATATCGCAGTCTCGCACAACACCGGTCATGACTGCGCTGCAGGGAAGATGGGCGGGGTACGCTATCAATCAACGTAAAAACAAAAGTTCAGTGATCAGTACGTTGAACAAGGAATTCTATCTCTATCTGCCCGGTACAAATTGAGGATGCGACACTCTACAACTTCGGTAAGGGAGATCATACAGTTCACGCTCCAGTATCTTGATCTTGTTGTTGGTGTAGACGCCGGTTGTCGTTAGATGTATTTGGTCCGTTATCCTTTGCTTAGGATTCGAGGCTCAACTTACGTTGAAGTTGGAGAGGTAGGTAACTTCCTTTCCCTCAAAACTGATTGTGTCGTCTCAGCTCCGCCTCCACTGTTAATCAAGCAGGCAGTGTCTGCTTCTTGGTCCCGATGTCGATGGGCTCTCCGTCCAGGAAGAACAGGAAGCCTGAAGTTGGCTTGCGGGTTAGTGTACACGAAGGCCGAAGTCGCCAGTTACTCTTGGCGGTCCTGTGTTGATTCCAAAGATCATGTCCCGGGGTTTGCCCGTGGTTGTCCTTCCGCTATCGTGAGCGTGTAGACATCCTTCAGCTGGCGGTTGGTCTCTGTGTTCCCTGTGGTAGGCTCAGTTCGTGAGGATGCGCGAGTGAGACACAGCTCTCGAGTAGCTGGCCCGACCTCTGGTGAAGCAGGCGATGATGACTAAGCTGATGCTCTGGTGATCCTACATGGTGTTGATCTAGTGATCCCAGGCGTTGACCCTTCCGTGATCCTAGACACTGATGCTCCGATGATTCCAGATGCTGATGCTCCGATGACCCCAGACGTTGATGATCGGATCCCTGATGAGGAATGTTCAGTCCTATTACGGGGGACCATAGTGAATAGGACCAAATATTGTTAGTAAAAATAGGTAAATATATAGGTTTTTATGTATACCATAGATCCTATTAACTATGGACCCCTGTAACAGATGATGGTGTTCCGGCCCCTGGTGAGGATACTCCAGCTCCCGTCGACGGCGCTCCGGCTACTGTCGATAACTTGTCCTCTTCCAGAAAGTAGCTTGCGTATTGTTTCGGTCCGACTAGGATGTGCACTCGTTAGCGTTCCATCTCTGCAGCAGTATCCTCCGCAAGCGTGCTGTCCTGGATCGCTGGCGTTTCGTCTCAGTGACAGTGGACTCCTCAGGCGTGTTGTTACCGCTTCATAGCATGTACCTGGTTTTGGCCGCAGGCGTTTGTCCATCATGATTGTGTAGTGCGTTAGTGGATCACCATGCTTAGTGGATCACACCAGGAAACATGACTAGTGGATGACCGCGCTAGTGGTTCACATTAAGAGGAATGTGTGGTGGATCACCGGACGGCTAGTTAGTGGATCACAATTCAAAAATAGCTGGTGGAGAAAACAAAGGGTGCTGACGAAAATTAAACATCGAACCTAGCGAGAAAGCCTATGATTTCGTTCCGGTTTCCTCCAAAGTCGTAGCTCTCCCGAAAGTGGGCGTGAGTCATGACAGTTTTATTTATTTTTTTTGTTATTAAACATCCCTCGACATAGCAAGCTGTCGTATTTATCTGTTTCACACTCATGCCAAAATCCGAAACGAGCCATGCTCAGGACCGAATCCATGAAAAAATGGTAGCCCCTGTGAGTACGAAAATGTACTCGGTTCCTACAAAAAAAAACACACATACACAACTCTCGTCTGAACAAGGGTGACCCTTACGAGTACAAGATCGTCCCGCCTGCCTAGATCCGAAAGACCTTATCGAAAAGAAGGCAATTTCGAACCAGAAAAAACAACAAGAAATACGATATCGTGCCAGAGATAAACCAACACCATGCTTCGTGGATCACACTGGAAGAAAAACAGCTGGAAACCCGGATAGTGCATCACAATGTGAGAAGTTGAGAAGCTGTTGCATCGTGGTAGTGCATCACACTTCGAGAAGTTGCTGCAAGTCACCATTAACAACGACGAGATAACGACGATTTAGAGACAGAAAAAGCAACAAGAAACACGATATCGTACCAGAGATAAACAAACACCATGCTTAGTGGATCACAGGCTTTCTAGCTACGTGTTCGATGTCTAATTTTCGTCAGCACCCTTTGTTTTGGGTGATCCACCAGCTATTTTTGAAATTGTGATCCACTAGCCCGGTGATCCACCTCTGGTTTTCTCTTGTTGTTGATCCACTAGCCCGGTGATCCACCATTCATTTCTCTTGATGTGATCCACTAGCCCGGTGATCCACTACTCATTTTTCCTGATGTGATCCACTAAGCATGGTGATCCACTAATAACGCACCACACAAGTCTGGATGCCCCGTCCTGTTAGGGCGTAGTTTGTGTTGTTTCAATCGTCCTTCAAAGGGCGCGAATAAATACTTCGTACGAGCACAGACTCCTGTCGTCAGGGCGTTGGTTCACCGGAAGCGAAGTGTTTTGCTATTCAACCGTAGGTGGGAGTTCCCCGTCTCGAGGATAGTGCTCGCTCCCGAATTTATTGCTTTGACGGAGGACAAAAGGTTGCGTTCCAATCCAGGTACGGTCACGGCGGAGATTCGAACCGGAACACTGTCCAGCCTGATATGTCCCCAGATAGTCCCAGTTTCTGTCGCGAATACTTGCAAGGTTACCGACGGTGACGATGGTCTTCGGCTCCTCCAACTTTTTTAAATCCCTCATGCTGCCCTGCGGTCCTGGAATCAATTCGTCGTCCAGCACGCGATCCGACGCATCGCTGTCCACAATCGTTTTGAGCCTGTCAGTGCTGGGGTGAAAAACCCCTTCCACCGTTGCCTGCCACCAGTCTCGTCAACGCAAATCCCTTGTCGAAATCGGACGGCTTTTCGTCTTTTTGACGGGAAGTGATCTCGCGCTCAGTACAGAAGAGGCGATGTGACCATCGTTATTCTGCGACGGGCATAGTGCCCCTGCGTGTAACATTCAGAGTCATCGTGAAAGGTAGTCTTGTGTGTACAGAACGCCACTTCTGTTCTGCTGCATCCTTGGATCCTGCCTTGATCTTGGAAGATTTCGTGTTCTTCGGCAGGTCGTGGACTCCAGCAGACTTGCTGCTGCTGTCCTTGTTGTACTTGTGAAGCAGATCTTGAAGAGCCTGCTGACCATCCCCGCTCGTACCAGTCGAGTCTTCGTGCTTGTCGACGAGAAGTGATGTTGGATTTTCCGTGAGTAGATAAAGGATTGCGTAGATATTTTGGTTGGGTTGCCCAGTCGTAGTCAGAATTTTTTTGCCTTGTCGACAGAAGCTTGAGCTCCAGTGCCGGTCGTTTCTTCGGTTGACCGGGGCTTCCCTCTCATCAGGCTTGCAATGTATCGGCGCGCGACTCGCGACTGTGCAACTGATGACGTATCTCGCCCTTGCAAACCATCACCAATCATGCCGCCGACCATACGAGTAGAGAAAGATTGTGCAAGCCAAAGGTATTCCTTGTCATGTAACGACCCACCTTCGACCCACCTCCGACCCACGATTCGCTCCCTCTCTCGACGCGCGGCCTGCATAGCGTTAGATACGCCGCTCGCTCCCGAGCGCATCGCCACCCTCAGTCACCCTCGCGCGTTTCTGACACACCCCTGGCACCAGTTGCCATTCGGACATCACTTGTTGTTACTACAGTAGTATTGTTCGTTTATAAATGATAGACCACTGAGCTACTCAGTCAGTCAGTGGTCTATCCTTTATAAACGAACAAAAGAAGTACCTTCGGGCTCGATACGGCCTCCCGCCGATAACGTCCTCCGGGGTTGATCAAAACCCAAATCAGCACCTGGTGTATTGTCCTCCTCCCTATTAATAGTCGTGCATTCTATTACTCAAGTGATTCACTCCACTTTCGACTCTCTGGTCGAGTGTTCTATTATCGTGGTTCTATCCACTTGATTTCCCTTTTTCTTCCCACGGCAGAAAAAGCGGAAATACGACGTCTGGCGGGACTCGAACCCCGGACTTCTTTCGTTCGTTTATAAAGGATAGACCACTGAGCTACTCAAGCTGACTGAGTAGCTCAGTGGTCTATCCTTTATTTCGAATAAGTACATATTGATTGTGCTCAGAAACACGACGGAGACGTTACATCTAATATTAGGGAGTTCCATATATTGATATAGGATTATAGGAGAGGGATATTTAGTCAGATATTCGGAGGGATAAACGGGACCTCCCCGGCTGGATGGCGTTGCTGCAGACCAACCATTGTCCCCAAAACTGAACTGACAATCGTGGGATACGAATGACTGACTGTTTGAGTGGAAGCAATAAAAAAAAAATGGTGCCCATCGGGCAATGGGCACCAAGGGTTTGCAATGAACGAAGCCGAAGTCGAAAGGGGTAATGCGCAGTGTAAGTACCTGAGGAGAGGGCGCGCACACCCACAGCACGCAATCCTTGGACCTTGTCCGTTAGACCTTGGTCGACAGGTCGTTGTGGAAGCTCAGATGTATCCCAGCTCGATTGCAGTGATGCAACCCAAGACAACTGCTTTCTCAATGACGAAATGGGAGAGAAATGGAAGTGATACGTTGGACAGCTGAGTGAGCCGGGAATGGTCGTCTTCGCTTTACACACCAGGAGGTGGTGTTCTTTGAGGAGCTGTGGTCTGTCTGGAGCGCTTCCAGGCAAGTGAAACAAGTCCACCTGGCCAGGTTGGGACTACGAGTACAAGTTTGTGTTGAGGTTTAGACCTTACCAATCTTGGGCTCCATTTTTGTTTTGGGCCTCACGCAGGTTCACTTAGACTTTGTTGCATACCAGGTACCAGGTACCTGGTATCCTCTTCATGAGTTACAGAAGGCTGTTGTACACACAGGCAGAGTAGAGGCTGCAGTACTTCTACTTGCTACAGTAGGGTGTACTAGACCAAGGGCAGCAAACGCGCCTGGGGCTAGTCGTGGACTACTGCTGCCCCTGCTGTGCTCGACTTGTAATGCGGAGCGCTTGAATGTGATGTTCCTCGAGCTCTCTATGCTAAATTTCTTACTGCGACATACTACGAAACAACTTTAACTTTGTACTTTTGGTCCGCACTTGGGAAATATGCTCAAGAAATCGAAGCTCAGTGCTTCACGAAAAAATAAGAAACTCGGTGTTAGAAATTAAGCTCAACCTGACCAACAAGTTAGGGAAGTAGACATATATGAAGCACCAGCGATCGATATCCACCCGGGATAAGGAGGGCATGGAAAAAATAGCCGAGGGAACAGATTTTGAGAGCGCAGCGAGACGAGAAACTGTCCTATAGAACATGCAGCGGTTGATGAGAGCCCAGAATATAAGAAACTGCCGTGTAAGAAATGCACCGGTTGCACAGAACCTGGTAAGAAAGAAACCTTACATTTCAAGACATACCAGGTGTCGATGGTGTGTGCGTCGTATACTCTAAGGCATTGAGCCTCGACGCCAGAGGTCTGACATATGTGACGACGATGTTGTTCTGTGAGGTGGTGGAAGTTTCCCAACGCGCCACCGGAGGCGGTTCTCCGATCGCGTGCAATCGTCGTGTCCGTGCGTCCCGTAAGCGTTGTTGCTGGCTGCATGGAGAAACCACTACGCAACACGCCATACGATTTTGTTGTATCTATTTACGCAGGTATGTAAAGTCACACGCGGGTGCGTAAAGTCGCGAGGTGGTCTGTGGCAAGCTTCCCTTCCGCGTCTTCAAGCAGAACGATGCATCGGAGGGGCTCATGGACCGAGAGAGGGAAACGGAAGGTGACACTCAGGTGGAATTCTACACAACGTGTTCGCCCCATTTTTAATGTGGTGCTTGCGTAGTGTTCCCTTGGTCGAATTTGGGTTAGAGTCTTTTATTTCATATTCCAACTCCGGTTTGTCTTTGTGTAGGTGAACAAAAGAGGAGCTACTATTTTTCTCCTTCTCCTGTCGTCCCCTTTCGCACCCCTTCCACCCCCCCTTCCGACAACTGCGCTTTCTTACCAAATAAACACACCCTGTTATTGCAACGTCGCGTTAAGCAGGTCAAGAGCCCAGGGACTTGACAAGGTAAATTCTGTTCGTAGAGGGTCAGCGGACTGTTGAACGCAACAGCCGAGTTGGCGGCAAGTACTACGTAGCCAGCGTGGAAGTTCAGCCGTGGGGCTCTGATCTCTACACCTTCCATGGCGCCGTGATAAATACCCACTTCAAGACCGGGGACCAAAAGGTGAGAAGTACGCAGGGTGCCTGTTGAACAGCAACGCTGCGAAAGCTTTCTTACATCGTTTTCATTGCATGACGGGTGTTTTGCTATGTTCTACTCTTGTTGCGACTGTTGGGGTAATGTTTCTGAACTTTCAGCTGGTCTCCGCAGTAGATCGTTGACGCCGGCAATTTGAATAAACGCGTCATGCGGACTTGTTTGTAGTTATTGTGATTGCGTTCGCCATCCGACAATGTGCGGCATGAGCTTCAACGTTGAACACTGAGAAACAAAACATTCCCCGAAAAAGAAAACCAAGGGAAACCGCAACAAAATGGGAATCTATGCACGTGGTCTTACTCCCTTCTGTGCTAATTCTGCTTTTCCTCTATCTAATTCTTTAACTGTCCTTGCTCCTTCCTTCTCATTACATTTTCGTTTGCGATCGTTAAAGAGGACAAGGACTTCATGCTCCTGGGATTCATGCCGCATGCCGGATTTTTGTTCTTGTCATGGACGGAACGCTCCGCATTGCTGCAACGGCTAGGGACAAGCGGCGGCATGCACGGATGTTATGACTGAGATTAGGACGGGGGTGGGAGCGGGGGCAGGATCGGGTACGGGGGCGGGAGCAGGCGTGGCGCTGAGAGTGGCGTTTCCAGTCAGTCGAGACCTCTGCAGAGGGGGTGGTGTGGGGAGAAGCGCGGCGGGGGCAGGGGTGGGGGTGGTGGCGGGAGCTGAGGTTTTGCAATCCAGCCACGGAACGGATAGTCTTGGACGTAGCATGGGGGAAGCTCCGGGTAGTGTAGAGGGTTTGCATCCATCTGAACTTTGCAGGCGATGTCGGTTGGGTATTGGCTGCTTAAATGCTGTGCATAGAAAATTAAAGGTATGCCAGTACTATGTGTATGCCCAATGAGCTTGTTGTGATGCGTTCTATATCGCTTATTTGTGGGTATGTGATGTATAGGAAGGGACGCGGAATGATGTTCCTGTTTTGATTCGTTCTAGCGAGTAGTTCTTGCGGGTATTGTTACTGGTTGGATTATATCTGGTATGTGCTTTTGTCGATGAGGCGTGTTTTATATTTTCGTTGTTCGGGGTGTTTGGCGTTCACTCTTATGCCGTGCTGCTTCGTTGTGATGATTAATGTACGGTATTGTATACGTAGCTCTTACCCTGCTACGACTATATGTACTACTGTTGTGCAGAATGTGTTCATGTGTGTGTACGCGCGTATCTGTTGCAGGGAGTACAATGCTGTTTGAGAATAGAGGCACTGTTTGTTCCATTGAAGTCAGTTCTGCGTTTTGTCGTACGGCGAACGAACCACCTGATCACACTAATAAACTGCTGTGACGAGTTAACGCCGAGGGAGAGCAGCGATCAAGGCCGTTTTATGCCTTTGGCTTGAACGCCTCTTCATAGCGGCGTGCGTGAGGCTTCCTCCATTTAGTGTTTGACTGCTGTTATGTGTCTGTCAGTGTGCTCGTTTGTCCGTGCCGGAAGATAGACTGCGTCCATGCCTTATTTTTATCAGTGCGACACCTGCAGAGCACCGGTTCCAACGAGCTCCGGTTGCACAGAAGCAGGCATGCACACGGTAGCCCGTGGGCCTGGTCTCCTTTCAAACTCTCCGGCGGTTGGACACCGTCGTGTTCAGTTTATATCACACTTTAATTGATTATGTCATGTGGCTACAATGCATAGCAGCGCAGCAGCTTTTCTGCGAGGGGGGGGGGGGGGGCATCATTATCATATTGATTGTACTCCTCCTCCTGTGTCTTTTAGTGCTATGAGAAAACTACGACCTACTGCTAATCATACTCAACGCATACTGTACATATGAAAGGTGCTCCTGTGTCATACTCGCGGAGGAAAGTACTATCTGTTAGAAATGCTACCACTACTCTTGTTACTACTACTATAGGCGTACCTACCGTCGTATTTTTCACTACGGCGGTTGTACCAATAGGCATTACCACAGCATTTCGTATTAATGGTGCACCACCGCTACTACCACTTATTCCATTTCTAGTACAGCTGTACCTACGCCTACTGACCAAAAGAGGGCGATGATGGACCCTCTTTGACAATATTTCCCCTGGTACAACACGCAGACAAACCTACAGCAGAAGAGTGGAGTGTTGCAGGAGTACTGCTACTGCTGTACGACGTTGTAACCAGTCCTGAAGCGCATATTTATACAGCAAATCCATGCCACGGCCGTGTTTCGAGAGTTAGTCGTGTTTTGCTTTGTGCAAAAGCGTATTGCACAGCAACACACAACATAGTACACGCAGACAGAAGTCTGAACACAGGTCTGCACACAACTGGGCCACTTTGGCCCAGCGAAGGGCACGAGGTCAGGCCTGGCAAGAACCCACGAAGTGTGGCAGTTGAGAGTTTTTTTGGGCCCTATATCATACGACGATATCCAGTGTGATAAGCATGTCGTAATGTTTCTAACATTTCAGCGAATATAAAAAACAATCGCTGGAGAAATTGTAAGTATCATATTAAACCGAATGGGCAAAATGGGCAACATGCCCATCGGTGCCCATCGAGTGCCCATTGCCCATTTTTTACTTGAAAACTCGAATTTTTCATTTTTTCAGTAACCCAAATACCCCCCCCCCCTCCCCCGGCTGGATGGCGTTACTGCAGACCAACCATCGTACCGAAACCTGAACTGACAATCCTGGGATACGAATGACTGACTGTTTGAGTGGAAGGAAGAAAAAAAAAATGATGCCCATCAGGCCATGGGCACGAAGGGTTTGCAATGAACGAAGCCGAAGTCGAAAGGGGTCATGCAGTGCGGGGTGATCGATGGTGGCCCGATGACAATACGCGAGCACAGCACTGCCGGCTTGAGGCTTGATAGAGTCATGTCGGGCAGACTGCCTGATAGATCTGTGCCGGGTGCATCCATGGCACCCGCCAATCGGATGTTCAATTGCCATGGGTGCAAGCGGTGGATTAACCAGGGCAGGCACCGTACAGGCATTCCCAACGACGCAAATCCATCTGGATGGGACCATTTCTGTTACCAGTGCACAGCAACAATGGCAATGCAGCTTCCGGCTGGAGGCTTTGGGGGTGCCGCCTCGTCCAGGCGTCTTCCCCGGCCGGTGGGGGGCGGTGCAAGTGCAGAGGGTGAAGTGGCAACGCGGAGTGGTGGTACTTCATCGTCGAGCCACCCTCCAAGGTCACAATCGTCCCCTCCCGAGGGTGGAGGTGGTACATTGCCGAGTGATTGCTGTGCGGGCGCGGATGAGGACATAGACGTAGGGGAAGAGGGCAAAGAGGAAGCGCCTGCGGAGGAAGAGCCTGTGGAGGTAGAGGTTGGCGGGGGGGGACCTGAGGAGGAAGAACCTTGGGAGGAAGAACCTGGGGAGGAAGAGCCTGAGGAGGGAGAGGCCAAGGAAGACGACCCACGTCGTTGGAGCAACAGAGCGCTACAAGTGGCGATGTCGCGCTTAGGCCGGGCGGTAGTGGATTTTCTTCCAACTATAGCAGCAAACGGCAGCTTATTGCCGCCGAAGAAGGCAGCGGGGGGCAAGGGCAAGAGGAAGGATATCGCTGAGTCGTCGCCCCGTGATGTAGCTGCAGCATTTCGGAAGCGATTTCCTCAAGCACCCATATGCCATCCCGTGGAAAGCGTCGAGACTCGGGCGATTGAAGCGATGCAACCCGACGCAGCTACTCTCGACATGAAGAAGCGGGAGGGGCAAGGAGCCGATATGGGACGCCTGTTAAGATTGTCGGCGATGTCCGTGTTCGCCACAATTCACGTGGTGGTTGCTCTTTACGTGCATGAGGTGGTGTTCTTCGAGGAGCTGGTCGGCCTGAAGCCCTTCCAGGCAAGTAAATCAAGCCCACCTGGCCGGTGTTGCACTACAAGTTGTTCGTGAGCTTGACACATGGAGTCGCGGACTTCAACTTGTGGTGAGCTGTATTGCTCTTGTGTTGTTTGAGGTATACAGCAGTAGACAAGACTTTCAATGATTTGGCTACGCTCGATACGGCATGAAATGGCTTAATAATATACCCTGGTCTGTGTCATACCTCAGGTGCAGACCAGCAACGGCATGGGAGTAAGGATGATATGTCCGGGTTGTCGATCGAACAAGTTTGTGAAAACTCCAGGGACATCGAGGCACGGCTTCCCTCCCCTGTCCTGGCAAAGAGTGAGTGCGCAATTTAAGGCGTCCCCTGGTGATTTCAGCCTGTTTGCCACAGATCTGTGTCTTGATACCGATGTCATGATGGCGTTCTTGCAAGTATTTTGGAAAAGAACTAAGTTGTGTATCTCCCGGTGTGCTCATGTGGTGTCCTATGGCAGGTGCGAGTGGCGCACGACGTAGACAGGGTGGTGATGCCAGTTTCGGGCAAGTATTCCTGCAAGAATCCTAAATGCCCGATGGTAATCGCGAGTGCTCAGAAGGCAGCGGAGGCGGATCTGAAGGCACCGATTGGTATCGACTGGGGAGAACGAAGATACTGTCAAACACTACTGCAAAGACGGGGTATCCTTCAACACAATGGATGAAAGGTATTGGTATGTCGGGCGGCGTTGCATAGTCTAGGGGTACAACACTAACAATAGACTCGCGGCGAGACGTTGATTATGAAGGATATGCGACATACGCGGCGGTAATGTCGTGTATCGGGGAGTACAATAGTGAAGCTTCACCACACCCTGTTTGTAGGGATGGAGGTGACCAGATCAAGTGCAACGACCGTGGTAACCATGCCTTGTTCACAGTTTGTGGGAGCCACTATGAACAACACGTTGCACAATATTTCCATGCAATTACCCAGGTACATGAAGTTGCTTCCTGAGGCGATTGTTGCCAAACTCCCCTTCCGCTTCTTCAAGCAAAATGGCGCATCGGAGGGGCTCATTGACAGAGTTAGGGCTACGGAGGGTAACACGCAGGTGCTACTGTAAGGCGACGTAGTTCGCTCCTTTTTATTTTTTCAGTGCTTTCAAGCTTTCCTTGTGTCGTATTTGCTTCAGGCTGACAGTGGGTTGGGAGCTGTTTTGAAGCTACGACGAACTAAGGAGTTTCTCTCGTTTTTCTTCCCCCCTCGGCCCCCCTGTACTTTCCCCTTCTCAGAACTGTTTTTTTCTACAATACGCTATGTTGTTGCGACGGCCGTCAGAATTTCCACAGGGTTATGTCTGCGGGAAAGCAGGGTCAAGAGGTCAGGGACATGAGGAGGTATATTCGGTTTGTGGACGGCCAGCAGACTGCCGAGCGCAAGAGGCGATTCGACGGCAAGTGTACTCTTTGGCCAGGGTGGAAGTTCAACCGTGGGACCCTGATATCTACACCTTCTGTCCCCGTGTTAAATACCATGTTCAAGGCAGGGCACGAAGAGGTGACAGCTACTGTACTGTTTTAGGGTGTCCGTCGACCAGCAGCGCAGATAAAAGCCGGCTTCCATTGTACATGGCCAACTGTTGGCCGTTTTTTCTCGCCGCTATTCGATTCTGGGTTGACCTTTCTGTTAATCTCCGCAGTAGCTCGTTTTCGTCTATCTCATCGGTTGGTCTTTGACGACGGAAACATTAACAACCGCGTCATGCGCACTTAATTTGGTTTTTCGTCATCGCTACACAGGACAAGGACCATATGCGGGCGGAGTTGGAGTCGGAGTCTTCTGGAAGTTTTCTCAACTGGGACGGTACGTTCCGTATTGCTGGAAGGACTGCGGATGAGGCCAGGTGTCTGTTCTTCGCAATGGGAGAGGACGCCAAGGTTCACACGTTTGGAGCTTTGCGGTCAGAGAGCCAGGCTGAGATCGTTCCCCTCTTGACGAGGTGTGTTTCGTCCCGCCATGTAATGGACGCTAGCTGGTAATTACTTCATCGAGCCTTGCTGCCTTCTGGCTTGGAGTACATCTTCCTTTCTGCTTGTTGAGTTTGTACGAAGTTGCAGATAAGTGTGTATTTCTTCTAGCATTATCTATGGCAAGTATGGCCTGACGTTGCCTTGTGTCCGCTGTCCATAACGTTGAAATTCGAAATACCGCCCGCAGGTACAGGGATAGACGGGAGAGGAGCGGTACACTGTACGATCTGAAGTACGTGTACGACGACCGCTGTTGCCAACAGCTTCGCAATACTGCACGGCACTTCGTGACCGGAGTGTTCCCAAGTGTGATGCGTGCGCCCTTCGGGGATGCGTTCCACATGATACAGGTGTAGTGGGTATGTCCGCGTTGGCTCGGCTTGCTGGTGAGACTAAGCATTAAAGGCATGCAGAATGTATTCTCCAGTTATTAGTACATGCAAACGCAGTTTGATATTGTGTGCACGTATGAGTACCCATTGCCCAAAGCGTGTTTGGGCAGCACACCTATTTTCGTTGTAATCGCTCGCTCTTCGCACACCCTTTGCACGCCAACATTTTCCTCGCGACGGACTTGCTTGAAGAACGTTTCGGGTTCGACCACTTCAAAGGACCACTCACGACGAGTTCAATTTGCGAAGGAGATCGGGCAGGCTGTCCGCTCCAAGCACGAGCCTGATGTGGAGGCCGTGACGCAGTATCTTCAAGGTCGTGGACTGGACAAGACAACGGCGGAGGCAAAGGCTAAATCCAAGAGTATGGCGATGTACGTACGGACGAAGTCTCGCCCGGTGCCCGATATGGTAGGTGAAGTGAGGAGGGTGGTGAATTTGCACCAGGAGCTGGACGCGAAATGTCTGGAGCAGGGTGAGCTCCCGCTGCTGAGCCCACCGAAACGAAAGGGTAAGTCAGGGCCCGCGGGCACTGCTGCAGTGGCGAACAATCTCATCAAGTGCCTCGAGAATGGATGTGGGTCTGACCCACTGCCGGTGGAGGAAATGTAAGTGTGCCGTGGGCTGGGTACATATCCCAGCCAATGTTGTATGGTTAAGGACTTCTCGCACATGTCCGACGTTCTCTCTTGCCATGTATTAATCCCACTTACTCGTACATTGTACGCCCTTGTCGCTTGTCACTTATTTATAATTTCCGCCACGTGCTTCTGCCTAGGTACATGGAGGTTGGTCGGGGGCCGAAGACGAACCTTATGTCATACTCGAAGAAAGGAGGCACGGGCAAGAACGAAGCGTTCCACAGCAGCATTAACCGTTCGGTTGATGGCACGTCTCACATCAGCGCTGAAGCAATTGACATGAAGCTGCTAGCTCGGGTTCACCGTCACAACTACGAGATGGACCGCAAACATGGCCGCACGAGCAAGGAATCGACTGGGCGCGTTTGGATTGAGCGGGACGCCAACGACGCAGCGAAGCTCTGCCTTACTACGGAACCTTTCCCCAAAGCGGGTCCCCGCCCTCAGGTGAGACCCGAGAGTTGGCCATTTTCGTACAGATGTGCAGAATTACTATTTACGGTAAACACAGCTGATATGGCGGCAAGGGGGCACCAGTAAGTGTTTATGTTCTTTTTTATGTTGTTTGTTTGTGTCTACTGTTTATATCAGTTTGTTATGAGGTGCGAGCTACGTCTATCGACGACGCACAGCTTTTGGTGTTCCTGTACGATGTAACGTTTTTCTTGTTCGGTGTGTCTTACTTCGGATCATCCTTGTCGTCGTTTTCCTCACAAAAAAAATTCAAATCACTGTCCATCTTCCATATTGCTGTAGTTTCTTCTGTTCGCTTGATCATCCGCAGCTTTCGCGCACGCTTAGCTTCGATAAGTGAGCGCACGCTATTAACAGCATCGTCATCCATTCAGAACCACTCACCTCCACTGTTACACCCACCACTGTCACACCCACCTCCCGTTTGTTTTGTAACAACTTCCTACCAGTATGTGCCATTCGTCTCTTTTTATTCTGCGTTTGCGATTGTGCTCTTATGTGTATTCTGCTCCGCTGTTCCCGGCAATTCTCCAAATTCGTATAGGTGTCCAAGGATGGCTTCGAGCCGATGGGGTTCGAGTATGCCCAACGCATGAGGCGGGACGAGCTGGCAAAATGTCGGAACGAAGGACTAAGGAGTGCCCGTGCAAGTAGGGTGGCGCAACGGAGTACGGTCGAGAGTTCACGGGGCGACTCTGGAATCGACCGTCATCCTCCTCAACCCTTGGCGAGGGTCAGAGGCGCAGCTGGGGCTGCGGGGGTGAAAGAAAAAGCAGGTGGTCTCCCACAACCCCTTCAGCAAGACCGCCTAACGGTTGCCGAGACGAGCAGGACAAGCGACAGTGCGGTTGGAGGGGCCGACAGAGCAGTTGGGGGGGGCGACTGTGCGGTTGGAGGGGCAGACAGTGCGGTTGGGGGGGGGGGCGACTGTGCGGTTGGAGGGGCCGACAGTGCGGTTGGGGGGGGCGACTGTGCTGTTGGAGGGGCCGACGTCGGAGAAGCCCCTCGTACGGTCAACTTGGGTGGGTCACGGGTTAAGCATGTGAGACGGCCCACCGTCGAATCCCAGCGCCCCCTCACCCCACGAAGCCCGGAAGAGGTCGTCTTGCTGAGCCAATCGTTAGCGAAAGCGCAGAGGCAGAACGAAAAGGACGTGCCCGCAGCGGCGGTAGAGCTGTACAACACGGAGTTCTTTAAGGAGCAGTTCTCGGAGGTGTCCACGCCGACGATCCGTGCGCCCACTTCAACGGGAAAGGTGAAAAAGAGATCGATCGAAGTGGCCGCGCAGAAAGCCTCCAAGAATGTCGAAAAGCTCGCCACAGCCTTGAGCAAGGGTCACTCCACTGCGAGGGAGCCCACTGCGAGTGAGCCCACCGCGAGTGAGCCGCCCGTTGAGCCCAAGAGAAAGCGCAAACGCTGGGATGTACATGCTGCAAGACTCACTGTTGCGAACGGCACTCCTCTGGGGATTGGACAGATCAACACGCTCTCAGACACGTTGGCCAACATGTACTTGCGATCTCTGCACCTGTCAGCCAGTGGCAACAGGGACGCCAAGCGCCAGCGCCTGCAGGACTACTTTAGAGCTAAAAACCTGACGTCATACTCCCCTCCGGTCGATCCGGGTAGGGGCAAAGCGGCATCGGGGGCGGAAGCGGAAGCTGAGACTATGACGGGGGTGGACGCGGGGGCAGGAGCAGGGACTGGGACGGGGCCGGGAGCGGGGTTTGGGACGGGAGCGGGAGGGGGGGCGGGGGCGGGGGCGGTGGCGGAAGTATCTGTTTTCCAGCCGATCCAAACCGCGGCATATGATATCGGGGGAAGCGCGGCGGGGGCGGGGGCGAGAGCGGGGGCGGCTGTTTTCCTGCCGATCCAAAACGCTGCACATGATATGGAGGGAAGCGCGGCGGGGGCGGGGGTAGGAGCGGTGGCGGTAGCGGGGGTGGCTGGTGTTGCAGCTATGGATAGTAAAGGAGAACTTAATTTAGAGGGTTTGAGGCCCATGTGAACCGTGCAGGCGATGTCGGTTTGTTGTTGATCGTCTGTATGCCGTGCAGATAGATGTACATACTGTAGGTATATACCGGTCATACATACTATAGATACATACCGGCACCATTTGTCCAATGAGCTTGCTGGATGGTCCTTTTCTGAAGTGTTTTGATTGGTTTGTGACGTATCGGAAGGGACACGGCATGTTTCCACTGAACTCGTGCTGGCGTTTATTTTTAGGACGTTAATTTGCATCGTTTCGTCTGTGCGTCGTCGTTACGTTTTTTTGTTGTTTTAGAGTGTTGAGTTCCATTCGTTGTACTGGATGTTTGGCGTATTGCGACGCTTTTATTTTTTCGTCTATTATACCGTGCTGCTTCGGGCTTCGTTGTGGGGGGGCATTCTTTGCAGCATTTCTCCTGTAACGTTACGATACATTCTCGTACGGCTAAATCAACATTATCGATGCTATTGTGCTAGAATTTTGCTTGTTTTATGGCTGAAGCATGATCTGCATGTGCTCGGACGGCAATACATAAAAAAAAACTACTCATATACTGTTATTGCGATGTATGACGAAGCAAGAGAGCGCATTGACAGGGGCTGTTTTCAACCCTGAGTGTCTTTTATATTTTAGAATGGGTATGCTCATCTTGAAGAGCGTCATATTATACTACTTCTGCTGTTGACGTACTCCCACTCTGTACCCAAATGTAACGGCCAATACCGAAATATAGTGGGTACTTGGATTAACTATTTATACATACATGTTACTTATATTTAGGGACAGTGTGGAACTTCTCCTTCTCTGTACGAGTACTTATGATGCCGCCTTACATACCAGGTCTAATCATATCCAATACTGGTATCAGTCCATCCAGCCGGTAGCCGGTATACAGCAGCACAGGACACAGGTATATGGCTATATATATATTACCTCGTGCCTTGTGCCAGGTAATTGGTATATGTACACCGTATATATGAAGAAAACGAGCCCAGATTCACACGGAAATAAGAAGTTCGGGAGTCGTTTGCCACTATAGCCAGTATACTCGTACACGACGTACTGAATTTAGGGTAGGAATCCTGTTTCTGGTATATACTACTTCCAGCGGGCGCTGCTACAAAGCCAGAGGCAGCCGGCCTGACTCCGTGTCAGTCGCAGGCCTGCCTGCCTAGGGGCTGGATGTTAGGACACCCAGGTTTGAATACGGCAACTACTGGGCACACGGGACACGACCAAAGGGCCGTATCCAGCCCACGAAGTTTGGCAGTTAAGTTATTTCTTGGGCCCTGTATCGTATGACGATATCCCTGCTGTGATAGGTATTTAGTAATTTTCATAACATTCAGCGATTATAAAAAACAATCGCTGGAGAAATTGCAAGTATCATATTAAACGGAATGGGCAAAATGGGCAACATGCCCATCGGTGCCCATCGGTGCCCATCGAGTGCCCATTGCCCATTTTTTACTTGAAAACTCGAATTTTTTATTTTTTCAGTAACCAAAATACCCCTACCTATGGTCGCTGAGCCAAACGGGAGGTTTATTCCCGCGTCATGTTGGATAATAACCTGCATACGATGCATGAGCTGTCACTCGACAGCTCGGATATAATATAAGAGGAGTTCCGTTTTACTGTCTGGAGTCAACCACGCGTTCCCGTGCCAGCTGCGCCTATACCTTTAGAGATCAATCAACACACTAGTGAGAGTCCGGCGATCTTCTAATATTGGCAAGCGTAGCCAAGGCCAACCTAGAGAGGTGGGAACCTGCTTCGGCATGCCTAGTTTCGAGGACATGCCCAGTCAAGAAGCCAGCGTGGAGAGTGAAAAGATCATAGAGGAGATGAGGAAGAAAATAGAGGTCCTGGAAAGGACGATGGAGGAGCAGAGACTGCGCGCCGAGAGGGACGCGCAGGGAGCAGTAAAGGAAGGGGGGGGCGGTGGGGGGACGAGAGGAGAAAGAACTGCTGGAAGACAACAAGCAGCGTCGACGGTGCCGACACCTGGGCTGGAGGCCCGATCAGGCATGTCATTACCTTCTTTGTACCGCCCAAGTTTGTCCCAGTCGAGACCCCCGAAGTTTGACAATGTAGAGGCCCACTTTAGCATGTGGGGTAGTAAGTTTTTGGCGTACCTATCATCGCTTGGGTGCTTGCATGTACTCAGTAGCACAGCAAACCCAGTTATGGTGGGTGACATGAGGGTTTCGCCGGAGGAATTAGCCTCCAGACATTCCCCCCAGGAGATTAGGGACGCGACATTGGTGTATGGATTGATGATGGAGGCCATGACAGGATACGACATGGCTGAGTTTAGAATGCAAAAGGCAATGTCTCCGAGTGGTGCTTGGAAGGAGTTGGAAGACTATTACATGCCGAAGACGATAGCCGCAACTCATAGATTGAGGAGGGAATTTGGTACAATCCGAATGGCCGAGGACGAAAACCCCTTGCTGTTCCTAGGAAGGGTGGACAAGGCAGCAGATGAGCTGGCGATGCTAGGATGTGGTAAGAGTACAGAGGAAGTAAACCGCCACATTGTTACCAACCTCTCATATTTGTATACTATTCAAAGCAAGTCCATTCTTTCCCGCCCTTCCATCCCCCGTTCCGAGATCGATGAGATAATCCGTGACGCGTATGCTAACGACAAGGTAGAGAAGGAGATGGTTTCTAGGGCGTTGGGCGTGCAGGGAGTGGTAGATCAGCATGCCTTGTACGCCGGAGGTGCGCAGCCTGCCGGTGGCGGAGGTGCGGGTCTAGGAGGGGGAAGGAAGAACAGGAGAGGCGGGAGGCTCAAGGATGGGCAAAGCAGCAGCAGCAGCAGCAGCAGCAGCAGCAGCAGTATCAGCAGCAGCAGCAGCAGCCCCAGCAGCAGCAGCAGCAGCAGCAGCAGCGACAGTATCAGCAGCAGCAGCAGCAGCAGTATCAGCAGCAGCAGCCCCAGCAGCAGCAGCAGCACCAACGGCAGCAGCAGCAGCCCCAGCAACAGCAGCAGCAGCACCGTCCCCATCGGCAACGTGGCAACCGGGGAGGAGCTTCGTCGGGGGGGATAACCGTCCCCAAATGGCGTTGGGATGCCGTCGCCTGCAGGTACCGTTGGGATAACTCAGCCCCAGACCCCTTCGGTACGGGTAGAGTAGTCCCCCCCATGGGTTGGGTACCTACCGACCCACCACCAGGGACGTTGCCGCCGATGCCCCCGCCGCCCGCAGCGACTCCGGCAGGCTGGGGTCCCCCACCGAATAACACATGGAGGCGCAAGGGGCCCTGCTTCCGGTGCGGCAGACCGGGCCACCACGCCGCAGAATGCCAGGCAGCTCCCGCGCAAATGAATGTCGCTTTCCCGGGTGCCGCTTCTCCTCAACCCGCCCAACAACCATACTACGGAGGTGACTGGCTGCAGGAGACGCCCTACGGCAGTGGTGGGTATACCTCGGCCGGAGCTTCCCCGCCACAACAACCCTCCTTCAGCACTTCCCCCTCCCCTGGCCCAGCGAACAACGGCAACCCTACGCCTACGTTCGATCTGCACTTCCTCACCTCGCAGTTTGCGCACCAAGGCAAGGCGAATGATGATTTGTTTTGGGGTAATGGGAGAGAAGAGTGGGTAGCGGATTCGGGAGCAACTTTTCATGTGACTGGTAACCCTTTTGGTATGGTAAACTGTACTCCCCCTCCCCCTGGTAAGAGCCGTTTGGTGGTCGGTAACATGAGGTCACTGAGGATAGAGTACTTCGGCCAGATTCCAATTGTGATGCACAGCTCTCAGGGTGACGTTCAAGTTAGGCTGATGGACGTAGCATACGTACCCGGTGTTCGCTTCAACTTATTTTCGCTTCATGCGGTAATGTTGAAATGCCCGGTGACACTTGATGCTCAGGGAGCTCACACGTTGAATGGACAGCTGTCTTTCGTGCGTAGGGACGCGGGTTCATACGTAGACGCCACGCGGATTGTAGAGACCCCGATTGCTGCCGCTGTTTTGGCTCCTGGAAAAATGAGGAGGATCGATATTAACCACCTTCACGCTGCCCTTGCCCACTCCCATGCTGACACTCTCCGTGAGACGGCACGCCAGATGGGCATTAAGGTTTTTGGGGAGTTGGTTCCGTGTGCTGGGTGTTCTGAGGCGAAAGGGAGGAGGATGGCGGTGCAGTGGACGACCGAGTGCCGTTCTACCAGGCCTCTGGAGCGTCTGTTCGTGGATCTGTCGGGACAACAGCCTGCGTCTGCTGGCGGTGCGCAGTACTTGATGATGATCGTCGGCGACTACTCGCGACTGGGGTGGCCGTATTTCTTGAAGCGGAAGTCCGACGTCCCGAAGGTCTTCGCTGGTTTCCTGGCCGACATCAGCGCGAAGGGTGTGCCGTCCATCGTGGAGTGCCTTCGCTCGGACAACGGCACCGAGTTCACCAAGGCGGAGTTCGTGGAGTTGCTCAACCATCATGGCATCCGCCGCGAGTACATGCCCGTCGATTCTCCGAAGCATGACGGGGTGGTCGAGCGACGGATCGCCATGACGCTGGAGCGTGCATTGGCGTCCCGCCTGGAGGCCACCCGCCTGTTCGGCGATGCAAGGATGCCGGCAACGCAGCCCCTCTGGGCTGAGTCATGCGTGTACGCGAGCGATGTGATCAACATGACGGCGAGGGTAAGGGACAAGCCGGAAATGCACTCGCCGTACCGCAAATTCTACGGGAGACCACCGTTTGCGCGGCTGCTCCCGTTTCTGAAGCCGGGCTTCACCACGTCAGGAGGGCCCTGAAGACCGAGCCGAAGGCGGAGGCTTGCTTCCAGCAAAATCCTGCTGATGTCTGGCCGAAGGTCGTTCTCCCGTGACGTCACTTGGGAACACCCGAGGAAACCGTTTGTGGGGTTACTGCCTTCGGAGGAGGAGAGCTCCCCGCCGCCGCCGTCGTCGTCGCCACCGCCGCCGGGTGCGCCGGAGCCTCTGAGGGGCCCCGACGTATGGCCCGAGCCACCGTCCCCATCTCCACTGCTGCCGCCGCAACCGCCGTCATCACCGCCGCTACCGCCGCCGCCGCCGCCGCCGCCGCCGCCATCGCCGTCACCGTCGCCGTCGCTGCCGCCGTCATCGTCACCGCCGCCGCCGTCGCCACCGCCGCCGTTATCATCGCCGTCGCCGCCGCAGCAGTCATCGCAGCCACAGCTTTCGCAGCGTGCTGCCCGGGCACTGGGTTATTATATCCCGGACCCGGGGGATGGCGATGTGCTGAGGGGGCGGACAAGGGGGGAGGCTGCACGACACCAGGAGAGCGGTGGCGCTGTGCAGAGAGGGCGGACTAGGGGGGAGATCGCGCGACACCAGGAGGGTGGTGACGGTGTGCAGGGTGATCGGGCCAGGGGGGAAGCTGGGGGACACCCGGAAGGTGGAGATGTGCTGAGGGGGCGGACAAGAGGGGAGACTGCGCGGAACCGCGAGGCTATGGGGCATGGGCTGCTGTCGTTGATGGCAGCGCGGGAAGGTACAGGCCATGTACTTTTCCACCAAGCCCCACCGCGCGAGAACCCTCCCCTTCCCACACGCCCGGCGAGCGAGCTTTCGACGCCGAACTCGTATGCTGAAGCGTGTGCGGACGAGTATTCGGCCATCTGGAGACAGGCGATGGACAAGGAGTACCATGGGCTGGCGGACGCGGGGACGTTTGGAGCGACGTAGCAACCAGAGGGGCTCAACGTCATCTCGGCGAAGTGGGTGTTCGCCTGGAAGTCCAACGAGCATAGTGACGTGGTACGGGCGAAAGCAAGGCTGGTAACACGAGGTTTCAAGCAGCGTGAGGGTATTGATTTCTTTGAGACTTTTGCTCCGACGCCTGCAGCGTCTTGTTTCCGTTTGTTGGGTGCTATTGCGTGCGAGTTGGGTTTGGATTTGTGTCATTTTGATGCTGAGCAGGCGTTCGTGCAGTCGAGTTTGGATGAGGATGTATTCATGCGACTACCCCCCGGCTGCGGCGAAATGTCTGGTAAGGTAGTCAGGTTGAATCACAGTCTCTACGGCTTGAAGCAAGCGTCGAGGTCGTGGCACAACCACCTTCTCACTCACATGAAGAGTCTAGGATTTGAGCAGAGCCCCGCTGATGCATGTGCCATGAGGTTGGTAGAGTCGGGATCTGTCTCCATTGTAACGGTAGTTCATGTGGATGATATTTTTTGCTGTAGGACTCAAGGCTAGATGCGACCAGTTCTGTGAAGACCTGAACAACCTTGTTCCGATCAACAATCTGGGCGAGTTGCGGTGGTATGCTGGTTGTTGTTTTTCGAGGGATTGGGATGCTGGTACTTTGACGATTTCGCAGCAGGCGTTCGCTGAAAATACCGCGGCGAGGTTTGGTGTTAGTTCTGGGAGGAATAACCCGCTTTCGACTGGTGTGAAGCTCGAGGAGTTTGACGAGAATGAACCCGTGGGTGATTGGCCTTTCCGTGAGTTGGTGGGGTGCTTGATGTGGCTAGCGAACCAAACACGACCGGATATCGCGAACGCGGTGAGGGCGATAGCGGGGTACACGAATAGACCGAGGGAAGTACACTGGAAGACAGCAGTCGGTATTTTAGAGTACGTATTTTCTACGAGTGATTTCGGCATTACGTTCCAGAAGGGTAGCGGGCTTGAGCTGGTAGCGTTTGCAGATGCAGACTATGCCAACAAAGCCACTGACAGGAGGTCAGTTTCCGGTGGGGCTATCATGTGTGCTGGGGCGTGTGTGTGCTGGTTTTCTAGGACGCAGAAATGCGTCACACTCTCAACCACTGAGGCCGAATATGTAGCACTGGCAGACACTATCAAGGAGGCAATGTTCATGCGCTATGTATGGAGTTTTATTTTTCCGCGGTTTGGGGAGAGATGCATTACGGTTTTCGAGGATAACGAGGGGGCAAGGCACCTGGCACAAAATCCAGTGTGCACGTCGAATTCGAAGCACATCGACGTACGACACCACTTTTTGCGCGAGCTTATTTTTAAGGGGGAGTTTGTTATTACCCATGTAGAGTCGGAGAAACAGCATGCAGACGTTTTGACAAAGCCGCTCAACAACACGGTGTTTCGTCACCACCGGGATTTTCTGATGAATATTTGACGCGGTGTTTCCGAGGTGGAAGGTTTTATGTTATTTTTTGAGTGAAGGATTTGTCTGAACTACGTATAAATCCGAAGATGCTGCCGTTTTTCCCTGGCTAATTCCGAGGATGATACCATTTCGTTCCTGGTGATGGATTTCGACGGTTTTTGGTGTTTTTGAGTAGACCCAACGTCAAATAAAATTCAAGTGAAGGAATGTATGCTATCTCGCATTACCGTCGCGATCTGTGTATCTATGGCGGGAGTAGGGGACAAGGGGAGGCTCTTGTCCGGGGGAACCGGATTCCTTACGATCTCTGGCATTTATTTTCTTGGCTTAATTTTTATTTTGATGAGTATGACTACTGTGATATTTTATATGATTTGCATTAATTTCTCATGAAATAGAGGGAGATTTTTTTGATAAGGTTGAAGAGAGACTATGAAGCGCCTGGGGGCGTGTGCGGTCCATAGAAAATGTTTTCTGAGTTGGAGGGTCTGGATAGTATTTTGGAAATTGAGAGTTTAATTTTTGGTTCTGAGGGAAATTATGTTTCTGAATTTCGTACGAGTTGGTCATAATATTGAGATGTTTCCACCCAGCGGAGTCGTACATTGTAGTGTACAGAGCTGGGGGGATATTAAAGTATTGTCGTGTATAATGAGCAGGGGGGATATTGATTGTGCTCAGAAACACGACGGAGACGTTACATCTAATATTAGGGAGTTCCATATATTGATATAGGATAATAGGAGAGGGATATTTAGTCGGATATTCGGGGGGATAAACGGGAGGTTTATTCCCGCGTCATGTTGGATAATAACCTGCATACGATGCATGAGCTGTCACTCGACAGCTCGGATATAATATAAGAGGAGTTCCGTGTTACTGTCTGGAGTCAACCACGCGTTCCCGTGCCAGCTGCGCCTATACCTTTAGAGATCAATCAACAATACAGCATCTGTCAGCATATCTGCCCCCTATGTAGTTACTCACAGTACAGAAACTTCCGAGAATACAATCGACCTACATACGGCGTCCATCGACCTATTGTGAGAGTTGTACACACCACATCATCGACACCTCCTCGGAGCCCCCCCTCCTTCCCGCCCTCGGTTACCTTCCCTCGGCTCTGCTCTCGCCGACTTCCCTCTTCCTCGCTACATCGCATGGCCTCGCTACCGGTCGCCGCGGACCGTCCTGCTCCCATGAAAGAAGGGAATCTTCCTGGGATCAGCGCTAGAGCGCTCGACCTTGGAGATCAGAAGTGTTAATTAAACTTTCTCCTTGTCTATTGGTTTGCTTTTTTTCGTTTTTTGTTTTGTTTAGGTGAGTAGGTGGGTGGGTGTGGACGACGGGATGTCGCTGATGGGTGGCTGGCCGTATTACGTTACCTAACAGGTTTTTCTCCCCTACTTGTGTTGCAGCATACCACCACAGTAGTGAAATAATAACGACCCGGCAAACAGTCAGTTCAAGCGCACCCATGTGCTAGATCCTGCAAATCGTACAGATCCCACGTGGCGAAATATGTGCAAGAAGCTACTGTAGATCATATAGATCCCAACCAGGCAAGCGTACGCATAAGAGCTACTGTGCTGTAGATCGTACACATCACACCCAGCGAACATAATCTAAATCCTGCAGCTCATATAGATCAGGGAGCTACTGTATCTATCCAATAAATGTTACGAAATGAAGTAGGGATCTGATACATCCAAGATGTGAACTGTTTTCGTTCTTACACTTGCCAATGAAACCTGTTACAAGAAAAATCCCCGGGTTTAGAGTCAACACAACTCCTGGAGCGAGGACGGGGCGAGCGGAAACACTTGCACGCAAAAAAATCCAGCCACCCACACCATGGGTAATTTTACTGTAGTTTTACACTATACAGAGGGTGGCCGTTTGCGCTGATGTTGCTCGCGCATACTCCAACCAAGCCGTTGCGACCAAGGCGGTTAGGTCGAAGGCCAACTGCGGAACGTATGTGCATACTATCTTGCGTCAAAATGACGTCCGATGCTCTTCACTCTGAGAAAAAACCACGGGGGTTGCCATAACATTGTACGCTCAACTGGGTACCAGTCACAATCATAACCTTGACCTCCCTTTGATGCTGACAAAGTCGGCATGGGCAGTAGCCGGGGTCTGTCGAACGTTGCACGATATTCGACAACTCGACGCCCACTGTTCTGGTTTCCACATATACACGCAACGTACTGTAGACTGAGTTCAACTTACCTGGTCTCCCTGGGCCAGAGCGCCCTGCCTGTATTTTCGATAGGCTCGACGGAAGCCATGAGCGCGATTCCGCGAGGGCTGGACAACAGCGCACTCAGCCATCAAAGCTAGAGTCCCCGGTCGGAGAAAAACTCTTCATCTGGTGTTTCGCAGCGTTTCACTGGGGGGGGGGGTGGTACACTTCTGCTGTGCAACCGGGAATATGCATGTTTCGAACAAGATAGAAGCAAAATTCGCCATCAAAGCCCCACGAGACTCGAAACTGTGATGGCGTAGCATATCTACCGTATAGGAACGTACATACCCGTTTGCGAATCTTATACGGTTAAGCGTAGCGTTTTGGGAACATACCCGTATGAAAATTTCGTATGGCTACACGTACGTAGCGCTCTGAGAATATTATTATTACTCGTATCTGCATACCAGGTTCGTTTTGGTCGACGTATGGGCTGAGTTGTGTCCCGACGAAGCCCACCCTCGCTCACTCGAGTTCTCTGTCCCTCAACTCACTTGTGGGGCAATAATAAGACGTTCGTGAACTACAAGCAGCGTGCCCTACCCAGCATCGACATCACTGTGCCTCTTACCAGTTTATATCTCTGCACCCGCTTCACATTGCGAACTTGAGCAAATTCGGCCAAAACCCGGCTTTGCTCAGATCTCTCCTGGGGACGGACAACAAAGTTCTGGCCGAAACCAGCCCTGATGACCTCATTTGGGGCATAGGTTTCAGGGCCAAAGACCCACGGACTTACCAACCTTCGCCCTGGAAGCGCTCTAACCTTCTAGGGCGAGTGCTAATGACCGTCCGGCAGGATCTTTCCCCCCGCACTCCCCCTCCCCCTTTTCCTTCCAGGTCTCACGAGCCGACGATCACCGCCCCACCCTCTACCCGAGTTAATCTCACCGACAACGGTATCTACAAGACAGTTGATACTTCCCTGCCGCATCCACCGAGCTACCTGCTGACCCATCTCCTGCCTCCTTCCACCCCGGACGCATTCCCAGAGAGCCTCTTTACCCGTCCATCTGCTCCTTCAGCAAGAACCTCCGCCATCGCTGCCGCGCCCACGATACTAGAACATGGTCCCTGCCTCTCCAGCGGCGTCCTAACGGAAACCTCGACTTCAACACTTACAATGCCATGCCTCGGTTTCTCCTTACACTGGGGCCGGTGGAGATGGTTGTAGCGGCGGGAATTCTAGTCCCTTTGCTCACGAGACTAGGGATATCAACATTTCCGCGGGACTTGTTTGTGCAGGTATATACGGGAAATAGGAACGTGCACCGGACACGTTTGTGCAGGAACGGGATACAAGAATATATGCAGGGCTCGTTTTTTGCGGGGGTGGGATCTCACATCTATCACGGAACCACGACAAGATCTCGAATCCCACACAAGCACGAGGGATAAATCCCACGGGGTTCCGAAGGGCTGCATGCCCATTCTGGCGAGCTATTACTGCTGTGATTCCCTGGCAACGTAAGGGGGAACGGTACGCGGGTAAAACGAGAAATCACATCGTCAAACCGCATCCTGCGAACAATACCTGATGTACTCTATGACATCACATCGCATGAAGGAGGGGAGTATTAAGGTAAACGTTTCTGCGCCGAACATCCTGCCCTGGGATTGCCCGGAACATCGACATTCACGATCGCCGGAGCACCATCGCCTGATGTCATCGAAGCCTCAGCATCCGGGGTCGACGGGTCTACACTCCCTCCTTCGCCAGGGGCTGCACGTGTAAGTCGTGCCTCTACATGAGCCAGGCCCGACAACGAGTCCAACCGCCCGCTGAAGAGGGTTCACACGAACATGATAGCGGAAGGACAACGGCGAGCGAAACCCACGACAGGACCTGCGGATTCAACACAGAACAAAAGAGAGCCCTTTGGGGCATCCACGGCTACTACAATTTGTGATGATCGGGGAATGAGGGTTCTCGGGTGGGTAGCTGGTAGCTGGTAGCTGATCGCGCAGCGCGCGCGAGGAGCTGATAGTTGGCGCAGGCCGCTTGTTTTGTGGATCTTAGCTATCGAATTCCGTAGCGGGATGGGCGCCATCGTTGGAGATATTTTTATCGAGCAAATGCGAGAGTCATGCCGGGGTGAGATCTGGCGGTCAGAAAGTCAGGCCAAAAACGACTGTCCGCGTCCGAGACTCGCTCTTGACGCCTTGCACGTAACCATGAACTACCCACTGTTAACAGCGGTTGTCGCTTACGGTTCCAGCGCATTCGTCTTGAAGGAACAGCGGTGGTGACCCGCCTTGCCTGCATCTTGACCAGGTATAAATCGGAGCGCATCGTACTCGTAGCCCAACGACTCAGTGCAAGTTGTAGCGTCAAGTCTGTCTAAAGAAAGACGACCAGCCAGCTCCACGATGACACTGTGTTCGCTGTAGTACTCAGCGTGTAGAACAGACCTGGTTCCAGGATACATATGAAACCATCTCCACCATCACACAACAAGTGCACACATTGTACGACACGAACTCCGAGGGGGTTGTCTCCGAGAACGTTGGTGCGGTTCTAAACAGATTCAAGGCAGCAGCAGCGGTGGGCGTCGTTGGGCCTCGAAGATATGGCTCGGTTGTTTCGTGCAGGAGTCGTGTGAACACGGCTTGTTTTCGACGCCCATCATGTCTTTCTCAGCGTGTTGGTTGCAGTACGCCGCCGGCTTATTTCCCTCGAAGTCAAAGCCCAGCCCTTTCGCGCTGATGTTGAGTGAACAACGCTTGTTTAGGACGTCCACCATGCCGTCCGCAGCATGTTTCTTGAAGTACGTTCCCTTCCTCTCCTCAAAGTTATAGCTCGGTCCGTTCGTTGTACACGAGTCGTGTAAACACCGCTGGCTGCATACGTCTTTTATGCCCTCCTCAGTATGTTCCTTGCAGTACGCTGGTTTCTTGCTTCCCATGAAATTGTGACTCGGTGTCTTCACGCACTGGTCATGTAGACACCGTTCGCTGCGGACGTCCAACATGCTGTCGTCACCATGTTGCTTGCAGTATGCCGCAGGCTTATTTCCCGCGAAGTTAAAGCTCTATACCTTCGTGCAGGAGTCGCGCAAACATCGCGGGCTGCGCATTTTTACCATGCCGTCCTCAGCGTGCTGCGTGCAGTGTACCGCCCGCTTGCTTCCCTCGAAGTTATGGCTCGGTCCGTTCGTGCAGGAGTCCCGTAGACACCGCCTGCTGCGGACGTGTACCACCCCGTCCTCAGCATGTCGCTTGCAATACGCTGCGGACTTTTTTCCCTCGAAACTAAAGCTCGGTATCTGCGTGCAGGAGTCGTGTAAACATCGCTTCTGCCGGACGTTCACCATGTCGTCCTCAGCATGCTTTTTGCAGTACGCTGCAAGCTTGCTTCCCTCGAAGTTAAAGTTTGCCTGGGTTTTGCACTCCTCCTCGCAGAACTGCCCCATTTTCGCTACAGACTACTGTAGTGCGACGAAACGTCACTAGCGAAAAGTTTTCGACAGCCCGGGAGAGGGAGGCGAACACAGCTGCGAACGTTTAGGCCGGCGCAGGCACACATGTTCTTCGTGGAACAGGCGTTGACAGAACATGCAAGGGTCTCGTAGGCACGATTATTCGCTGGTGCACACCGGAAGTCCGAAAGTTTGTACGCGACGCCACTTGAGGAAAAACTTTTGCTCCGGTCCAGGCTCAAATATACGTATCATACTTGAAGCAGAAATGTTGTTGATGTTTTCTCTCTTGGGATTTCCTCAGACAACCGCCAGAAGCGTCCTATAGTGTAGTGGTGGCAAGAAGTTCACGCTATTATTGGCGCTGCGCAGGGAACAAATATTGATGGTGAAAAAAAGACGATTACAGCACCCGCTTCTAAAAAGACGATTACAACACCCGCTTCTACTTGGCCACGGGGTGACAAACGTCGTGCCCGAATTATAAACGGTACTGCTGTTGCGCGCTTACACTGCCGCGTGGCTCATAGACCAAACTTAACGTTTGTTTATTCGCTATAGCTGGTCTCAAAAGCGTTCACGGAAAACATGTCAGGGTTATCTTCGGAATAATTTTACCGCGGTATTACTACAAAAACACAACCTCAAATTGCGACATGTACACCGTTTCCCAACGCCGCACCGCGACAAGTACCCGCGCACTACATACATACCCAGTCATACACAAACGCGTGCCGCGTTTTCCCGATGCAGTACCAAACGTTATCCCTTTTTCAGGACAATGTTAGGGTCGAGATATATAATAACCGCCAGTAAAGGAGGTATCATCATACGAGTAGTGTGAGTGACCAGCGTACGATGGTTGATGCTACGAGAACCCGCGTGCCGTACATACAACTGTGCCTTGAACTCGAAAATCGCGGCATGAATATTTCGAATCCGCTTTCGAACACCCACTGAATGCGGAACGACCATGGCGGGCGGGCGGGTTTCTAAATAAACCAGCACTGAGGTTTAGCTTGTGCATGTTCTCTTGGCCATGGAGACCGAACGATAGTCGAGTTCTATGCTGTGTCCGTACACGAAACATGAAACCGATACGTCCAAGTGTTTCCTCCAGTATGCTCATAGCACAAAATGCACGGAGATGCCAAGGGGGCGAGCGACAACACGCGTCCAATACGATACAACGAAAGGTGATGCTTCCATGCTCGTCTATTTTCGTATTTTTACCTTTTAGTTTTCCCTCGGACAATGTATCACACATGTTCCAGTCCGACATGAATGGAAATATCCTCTCATACCGCAACACCATCTCTGTCATCACTGAAACAATACATATATATCGCACTTCACCTTTTTGAACTCTCCTGATGCTTACAACTCCCCTCCTTGGCAAGCCCTCATTTACCTACTCCTCGTCACTGTTCCATCCCCATGTCATTGGCGGCGATACTCCGGTTGCTTCCCCCCTTCATATCGAGAGTTTCAAAACGACGTTCAAAGCTAGTCGTGACTTCTCGATATTTTTACGTTCTGTGGCGGTGATGACGTCGATTCGGGTCTACAAAACTAGGTCAATTTTAGTATGTTCCAAGGGAAACCGGCTCTCTCGAGCGCCATCAGACCGGTCGCCGACGCACGGCGATGCCACGCCTCCCCCCACAGTATCTCTCGGTGTCTCCTACAAAAAAAGGGGCGTCGCCGTCCAACTCGGCAAACGGTGTGGGCGTCGCAAGGCGCCTTCCCGAGGACAGACTGCTCGCTCCCCGGGATCGGGGCGAATCTCCTGTTTCAAACATTTTCGGAGACGTTTGGCTTCCGGATATTTTGTTGTGTTCCCTATTTGGGGTTTCTATCAATATGGAGGCACATTTTGGGGGGATGAATATACTATCCTCCTGCCCCCTCGGGGAATTTCCCTTTGTATCCCAGGGGATTTTTTCAGTGAGTGCGTAGGAAACCTACAGCAGTACGTAGGTACGCAGTAGGTACGTATGGTACGGGGTGGGGGGGATTCCCGAGAAGGAGGGGTTTCCAATAATTTGAGGGGCGCTTCCCTTCCGGTGATGATTTCTGTGTCCCCATCATTCAGGTTAATGGCAACACGATGGTGAGGTAGCCCCCCCCCGGGATGCGAGGGTCTATGGTCTGAAATGATAATGCACGTGTCGAGGCTCTGTCTCTGTGAATCATACGATTACGGCCATGCATGATATCGAGTGATGATGGTGATGTGCCCACATCACGAAGCTCATTTCCCTGAAATCCTGCCTGTGGTCACAAAACAGGCTGCAACAAAAAGCATCTCGATGAGAGAAAACAAACAAGTACCAGCACGAAATAGTGCGCACGGCAGGCAGTAGTATCATACCAGTCCGTCTAGGGAAAGGTACTAACGAGCTGTGGTATACCATCCCGTGTCACCTGCAACCAAATAACACCAGTAATCTGAAACAGACGAGGGGACGCCCGCAGAGTGGAAGGAAAAAATGAAATGGGGGGGGGCGGGGACCAAGCGAAACGTAGAGAACATGCCGGCTGTGGCAGACGTCATGCGGGATTCGTTAGCCGAAAGCGTATGGCAACTACGGTGGGTGGCGGGCTGCGGTAATATCTGGGAAAAGGTAATGTTGGGAGACCAACCACATCCAAGCTCCGCCTTTGTCGCCCCTCAAGCACGACATATGCGTATATCTGTTAGTTCCAGAAGAACCGCACGGAGACACGCCACAACACTGCGTGCCGACCATCAGGTAAACGCGGTCCGGGTGCCTCACACCGCAATCGCATATCTCAGCGCCGTATCACCGTCGGGGGGTACGGAAAAACTGTACACGACGTTCGCACGGGACAACCAACGGTAGCAGAACCCCTAATCAACTATAGGCTACAACTTTGGGGACAATAAGGAAGGGAAGGAACCCACAGAAAATATACGGACCAAACGAGCGATGACATTGAGAGAAGAGAGGGTGAGCAAGTATGAGTGTCAACAAGTATTGAGTGTTATTTCATGCCGCCGTAGAGAGGCCTCATTGGTCCCAAACTATACACGAATTATCCTACGACATAATGTTACAACAGTAGTGTGAAACAGAAAAGAGGGGACGCCCGCAGGGTGAATCCCTTTTCGAGGACGTCTCATTGTTGTGCTGGGAGACAGTGATTTGGGTATCACTCCATGAGCGAATTCGCAGCTCTACAACAGCACGACAAAGTAAGACGAGGTTAGGAAAAAACAGACGATCCCGCCCGCCTATCGTTGGCAGCGAGGTGTACCGTCGACAACGGCATTAATTTTGTTAGTGCTTATTTTACCGGGGTACCTACCCTCTGCGACGAGGTGCCGCGTTGATTGCCAGACAATTAACCCGGGAGTAGTAACCCTGGGCGAGAGTCTCCGGCTGGTCGCAGCAGAAGGCTTCATTGACCCCAAACTATACTTGAGTTAACCTACGACGCAATGTTACAGCAGGAACATATCCATGGTGTTATAGTACACACTCGGGAAACAAAAACAATAAAGGAAAACGTAGAAGAAAAACGCGAAAAGGGAACAGAAATAAGAAAAACAAGAAAAAACATTCGAGGAAACAATAAAAAAAAGGAAAACGATGCAAACATGCGGTCATCAGAGGGCGCAGGCCGAGTCCCGAGCACAAGGTTATCGTTTGCTGGCGCGATCAGTCCTATGACATGTCCAGCTTTTGGTCAAACACAAGGACGTCACAACAAGACCAGACGGAAGGCAAGAAGACAAGAAAAGGGTAAGAGACAACGAGCTATTACGGGGGACCATACTGCAGTAAATAGGACCAAATATTGTTAATAAAAATGCGTACATGTATAGTTTTTTGTGTATACCATACGTCCTATTAACTATGGACCCCCGGAATAATAACGAACAAAAACGAGCAGTCCTACGATGTCCAGCTGGTGGGTCAAGGACGACACAACCGACACAACGAGGACAGAGAGAACAGAGGCAGACGGACCAAAAGGGGGTTAAACGAGAATCGGGAAAAAAAGGCAGAATAGCAAAGTGTCCCACAAACACAACAATAAGGTGACGCAGCCGACGCAGAATGGCAGGGTGCCGGGGGGGGGGGGGGGGGGGGGGGGGTACCATCGACTTGGCAGGGAATAGCGCATCACAACAAACAAAAAACTAAACTAAACCGATAAAACAGGCATTGTGACATAGCATCAGGCAGTAATCACTGGGCATCTCAACTAGTAAGACGGCCAGTGCCAAGTTTCGGCGGGTGCCTTCACTTCCTGAACCGACGTACAAGAGCTGTTGTTGCTACGCCTCCTTCAACGCGGCTCCTCTCCCCCCCCCCCTTGGGCCTTGGGCCCAACGGTGTCTTGATGAAGTTGCTGCGCGTTTGGTACCTCAAGCGCTCGCCGTTCAGGACAACGGTACTAACCAGCTGTGATAATACCATGCCGTATCACTGGCAGCCAAAAAACACCAGAAACATGTCCACGGTGTTATATATGTACACGCGGAAAAACAAGAACAAAAAGAGGGAAAAATAAAAACGGGAAAAGGGAACAGAAAGAAGAAAAAAAACAAATGAAGGAAACAATAAAAAACCGAAGCAAACATGCGGTCATCAGAGGGCGCAGGCCGAGTCCCGAGAACAAGATAGCTGTTTGCTGGAACGATTAGTCCTATGATATATCCAGCTTATGGACCAACATAGGGATGTCACAGGACGTCACAAGAAGACCAGACGGAGGGCAAGTAGACAAGAAGAGGGTAGAGACAGAGCTATTACGGGGGACCAAATATTTATAGTAAAAACAGGTAAACAGATAGGTTTTTATGTATAACATAGGTCCTATTAACTATTGACCCCCGTAATAATAACAAACAAAAACAAGCAGTCCTACGATGTCCAGCCGGTGGGTCAAGGACGACACAACCGACACAAAGAGGACAGAGGCAGACGGACCAAGAGGGGGCTAAACAAATGGAAGAATAGCAAAGGGTGCCACAAATACATAAATGACGCAGCCGACGCAGAAAGGCAGGGTACGAAGGGGGAGGGTACCATCGACTTGGCAGGGAATAGCGCAAAAAAAACAAGCAAACACAAAAAATAAACAAATAAAACAGGGATTGGAAAACACCGCTAGGCAGTAGTCACCGGGCGTCTCAACTGGAAAGACGGCCATGGTGAGACCACCCCGCCCCCACCCCCCCCTCACGCCCACCCTTCGCACAAAGTAGGAAACCTTCTCGCTCACAATCCTCCGAATAGGGCAGGCAGAATATTGGACCCACCCACCCACCCACCCATGTGCTGCCATTTGTTTCACACATTACGTACTCAAGCATAAACATTTTTGCTAAACAGGCGCCGAGGGGGTGACTACGCTATGTACTAGCCACCGCAAAGACAGTAAGCGCGTTGAGTTCGCCCAGCAGCTCTAGGGGTGCGAGAGTAGTTTTCCGGCGGTCGTTATCTCTTTGCAACGGCAAGGAGGCTTAGCTATTCATATTCATAAAAAAAGTCCAACATTCTATTTTCGGAAGGCTCTCTCTCGACCACATCATCCCCCGAAACCCACCTTGTTGGGTACAGTGGCAACCTTCCCGCTCCCCAGGATTGAAAAACAAAAAACATGGGATGAGAAACGATCGCGGCCCTCTGCCGAGCGAAGTCAACGCTCTTTGCAGAGTCCAACCGCTGACAGCAGCACCAGCGCCGTTTGCCAGGTACAAGCGCCCGCAGCAAATCGGTGAAAGTGTTTGCACTCTCACCCTCTGCACTCCCGCCCACACAACCCGAGCGACGCGTTATACGCCGCCAGGTGACCCGGGTCATGGGGGACGCACGCATGGATTGCTGGTCGTTCTGCAAGTGTACTAGGGTAGACCAGGCTGCGGCACAGCTGAGCCCGAAACAAACACCCTCCCCACCCTGAGTGGGAGCAGAAGCGGCGGTCTGGTCAAGGATGGCAAGGGAAGGGCAGGGCGGGGGGGTGGAGAAGTGCAGGCGAGGGGGGCGGAGGACCATGTAGGGATGGGCAGACAAGGGGTAGGCTCAGCTGCCTCAAGTTCGGTGGGTTTAGGTTTTGGTCCTTATTCCGGTTCTGTGATTCTGGTTTTGGTCGATGTCTAGAGTACGGGGAGGTGCGGGGGGGAGAGATGCGATCGGTTCGGGCGGGTGAGGTGGGGTGAGGTGAGGTGAGGTGTACCATGCCATGCATAACCGTAGTCATATGACATAGGCCCTCCCTCGCATTCCTACAATGCCGGGATGGAGCACGTCGGGTTTCCACCGACCAGGCAGACATTGCTTGCTTGCACCAAGCTCGAAGCGCCGTCATGTGTTGGGAGAGTTGCATGAAGGGTGAGCTGTATCCTACTAAGAACCGCTTGTGAGGCGGACTTGCATATGGGTGACAGCTTCAATGAGTAAATTTTGTTTTCCGGTACGACCACTTCCAGAGACAGCAATGGGGGTACTATGTAACTGCCTCGTGGACGTCTTACCATAAACTCATCGTTATGCGATCATTCCCGGGGGGAGGGGGTGAGGTAGGGTTGGAGCGAGTCGGAGGACGATGCAGGTATGCGGCAGGGAAGAGGTAAGGCTCGGCCGATTCGGGTTCAGTGGGTTTCCGCTTTACAGGTTATCATTGCGTTCTTGTTCTTGTTCTTGTGGGTGGGTCCACTAGAGATGCCATGAAAGGAGGGAGCTGCCCTCCGTTGGGGTTGGATTGTATCGGGTCTATACATATACCTACATACACCTGATATACATACACCATACCGGTGAAGGGCTTGGCTCCGCTAGCTACACGTCGTCGTCGTCCCCCTTCGACGATGAGGTGGGCTCAGACTCATTGCAGATAAAACGCCTCCGCCGAAGACGGAGGGGCCGATGAAACGGACAGGTCTTCCGACGAATCTTCTCCTGGAACCGCAAGGTCGAAGTTGTAGTAGTAACTCTCGTCCTGGGGAGGCGCGGGGGGGACGTAAGGAAAGAGGGTTAGCGGAGACGAGGGACTGGGCTGGGTGCGAATGGGGGAAGGGATAGGGATAGGGTGGGGATAGGGGGGGGGGGGGGGTGGAGGTGACGGGGGGGGGTGAGGTTTTAGGGGATGGGTGGAGCGCAGGAATCGGGCGTTAGAAGGGAGGAGTTGAGGGAGGAGGGGGAAGAGGGGAACAGAGAGAGGTGTCAGTAGCCAATCGCTTCGCTCGTGATCCAAAAGGTAATACACGTCCCCGGAATACAGCACAGTTACTCACATCGACAGCAGTAGTAGCCGCGAACAGGAAGCAGCCTAACGCCGCTACCGAAGCGCCTATGTGAGAACTACGAGCAGTGTATCGCTCGACACTGCAATCTGTACTTATGGGGCAACAAAAAAAAATGCTACCACAAGTTTTGAAAGTTCAGCTGCTGTCCAAGATGTTGACCGGTAACTCCTGCGTACAGGCAATCGGTACCAGTCTGACCGTCACTACAAACCACGTACACCTTCGGACGTTTTGCGGCCATCGACGATACACGACAGCAGTTAAGAATCTCCTACTTTGGCCAACTAAGGCTCACGGCTTGCTGTTGATGTGAGCGTTGAGCATAGGCTCTTGAAGGCTTTTCTCCAGGACTAACGTGGGGTGCCTAGCCGACCACAAAGGCCTATACTATTACGGGGGGTCCATAGTTAGCAGGACCTATGGTGCACATAAAAACCTATATATTTGCCTATTTTTACTAACACAATTTGGTCCCGTGAACTATCGACCCCCGTAATAGCTGGAAATTCTTGCATCTTAACACAGCTCAGCCTGCATTTCTCGACGTTTTTCAAGTTCTTAACACGTGCCGGGTATCGCGGTCCGTAAATGAGGCGTTCTACGATGGAGGTTCACCCCATATTTTCTGAGGCTCCTCACTTGACCTTAAGGAGCTCTTTCCACACCTCACTCGAAAACTGACTTTAGCAAAAAACAAAATGCATCCCGATGAATAATGAATAATCCCATGGCCCAAGTATGCAACCACGTCATTTTTTTAAACAAGATTGGCATTCCGATGATGTTGGGTTAAGGAAGGACCCCCGTCATTCAGAAAACAATTTTAGTGGAAATGTGCTACACCTATCGTAGAACGCGTCAAAAGCCGCTCATATTCACACCAAGACTGATTCCTAACTCACATAGACACTAGCCCCGACCAGATAGGATATGAACCCGTTGCCGAGGCATAGATGGACATCTTTGATCTCCACGTCGTTCGCACCGCTCACGAAAGACTTTACATTGACCTAGAAGCCGTTGATTTGAACCGAAACAAAATGCACGTAGGCGGTGCGGAAGAGGAAAAAGGAGAAAAGGAAGGGAAAGGGGAAATGAGATGGAAGGTCGGGGTGTAGTCTAGCCGTTGATTCGAACGGAAAAAAAAAAAAAAACTGTAGGCGGTGCGGGGGAAGGTGATTTGGACTTGAAAAAATGCACGAAGGCGGCGCGGGAGAAGGAAAAGGGGGGGGAAGGAGAAAGGAAAAGGGACTGGTAGGAACAGAAGGTGGGGTATATTCTAGCCGTTGATCTAAACAGGAAACAGCGTGTATGTAGGCAGTGCGAAAGAAGGAGACGGGGACGGGGAATGGAAGAGGAAAGGGAACAAGAAGGTGAGAGGCAGGGGGAGAGGAGAAAAAAAGGGCATGGAACAAAAAAGAAAAGGGGATTTAGAAGGGGAAATGGAAAGGGCGGGGTATAGCCGTTGATTCGAACCGAAAAAAGTGTCGGTAGGCGGGCACGAGAGAGGGGAAAGGGAAATATCGGGGTTTAGCCGTTGATTCGAATGAACAAAAGTGAACGGAGGCGGCGCGGGAGAGGGGAAAGGGAAGGGTCTGGGTGTAGCCGTTGTCTGCAAACAAAAAAAACAACACCTGAAGGCACCAGGTGTCCAACTCTGTAGCGGCCCTGTCCGGTTGTCGTTTATCCAACATCCGAACTGATTGAGATGCTGTGAGCGGACATCGGCACACGATGTTAACCCTGCTCGCAGCATCCCGTGGATCACGGCGTACAATATCTCGACTCCACAGCGAGGTGTTTTGTCTGCTGCAGGCATACGCGCTATTTATTTCTCTTCTTGCGTGTGGGTACAAAAGCTTGGCCCGGAAGGTATCGAACAGAAGTAGACATGCAAAAAGCCTACCAGGTACTAATGCACATTAGCAAATGTCATCAACTTGTGTGCGTCCGTGGAACAGCCTTCATTCACCTTGTAAACGACGCTGTCATTTTTAAACGAGCAGAGACAGGTAGTGAGTTCCATCTCCACTCCACCGTCTAAGATCTTTGAGGTGGACCCCCTTCAGGCAATCAGTCAAAAGCCAGCAGGCGCAGGAACGACACCGATACAAGGGAGGGAAGGAGGGAGGGAGGGAGAAAGGGAGCGAGGGGGGGAGCGAGGGAGGAAGGGGGAGCGAGGGGGAGAGCAAGGGAGCGACGGACGGAGGGAGGGAGGGAGGGAGGGAGGGAGAAAGACCGCGTTAGCATCCGGGACGCACAAGTTGTACCTGGTATGATCGTACCATCCCCTGCGATCACCGTCGTATTACCGCGATAACCGTCATGCTACCGCAAAAACCATTAAACTATCACGATAACCGCCATATTGCCGCGGTTACCATCTCTATACCGTGATTACCGTCAAAATTATCAAGGCCTTCCCTGGGACCGGTTTTTGTCCTCGGGACCACATCCCTCGGGATTAAGTCACTGCGGGACTCCACGGTACTTTCTGTGTACGGGATCCGGCAACCACGGTACTGAACGATGTTGTTTTGTGTGGGATCCGGCCACCGCGGTACTTCCCGCCACGACGGGACTCGACGGTATTTTTGTACGGGATCCGGCCGCCACGGCCACGACGGGACTCGACGGTATTTTTTGTACGGGGTCCGGCCGCCGTGCGACTCCCCGGGCGGAATACAGCCACGACCGGATTGGACGGGATTGCTTGTGCGGGATCCGGTTTCCGCGGGACTCCCCGGGCGGGATGAAGCCACGACGGGACTCAACGGGACACCCACGGACTCTTCGCCCGCAGCAGGCGCGGCTGCCTCGCTGGCAACAGCCTCGTTAGTGTTCATTCATTATACGTCGGTCACGACCGTGTGTGTGTGTGTCGTCTGCTCCGCGCTCGGGCCTTTCGCCGTCTATCTCGCTCTTTGACACAGAATGAAGAGGTTTCTTTGGTGTTGCGTGGCGTTGTACTAGGGGGCGAGGGGGCTTTACACTACACGACACTACACTACGCAGGATTGGGTATAAACGTTGTTCGTTTATTTTTTTAATAAGATAGTATGGCCGGAGGTAATTGAACCCGTGACTTGGCACTTCCATGTGCATCGTATCAGTCTATCCTTGTGCGCCGGAGGATGGCACTTGATGTACGTCGGAATTACTCGTTCCTGCATTGACGGAATTCGGGTATCAACATATTCGCGGGATTCTTGTGCGGGAACGGGCTTGTGAGTATGAGTATTTCCGCGGGACGCGTTTGTGCGGGAACGGGATTTCGTTTTCTTCGCGGGACTCGTTTGTGCGGCAACGGGGTTTCGCATTTTTCACGGGATCACGGGATAATCCCGAATACCGTAAAATCCCGCGAAAGGCCCAGAAAAAATACCGCGAAAACCGTTACATTACCGTAATAAACCGTCAATGATCGTGATTACCTTCAAGCAACCGCGACAAACCGGTATAAAAACCGCCACAACAAAAATCCCATTACCATGGCTACCGCCGTACAACCGTGATAAGCCTCATTAACCGTTACATAACGTCGTGTCAACCTTTGCCACAACCGCCGCAGAAGCGTGCCTCGTACGATATCATAGGGGTTACACCATTGTAGTTTGGGACTCCTCAGGAATAAATCTATACCCCACCCAACAACCGATATTCAACAAACGATTGCCAGACACATCGTGAGGTAAGCCTGATACATAGTCCCACCGGCTAAACACTTACCTGCCAATCTGTCTCGGAATTTCAGGATCTTCTTAAGGTGCCGACTGTCCGACTTCTGCGTTTTTTTTCCATGCTTGCAATTTTCCATTCTTATAGGGAGGATTGTTTAATGCGGGATATTTTTTTTTTATAAGAAACTAAGAAAGCACGTCAGCTGTGAGTTCAACCGATCGGCAGATCGGTCGATACTCAACTTTGCAAGCTGCGTGAACCGCGCGCTTTTTCCATTAATTATTTTATATTCTATAGTAATCCGAATATCGTCTATATTTCGGAGCAAGACTGTACCGAAGAATATCGTGAGACATACATCGGATCCAATGCGACTGGTTGCTATTAATAACTCGCGCACACACATGTTAAAGTTGGTAGTCGTATTATAAGAAGAGAGTGTGGGTGGGTGAGATGAAGGAAGTAAAAGACTTGAGTTACTGTAGTCCGAACTAAAGCAGTGGTCCCTCTATACATAGTGTCTGTTGAGTAGTGCCGGTAGCCCGCGATGAAATAGTGATATTGTGCCTGTGAAATCGCTTGGCACATAAGGGATTAACCATCAATAGTGTCACAGTGTGCGGAGGGATTAGTGCCGGTTGGTTGCCGCTATAAATAGCAGCATTATTCACACTTAGAACCATACTACTAAAACAACAGAAGTAACAAAAACAGCAGTAGCAAGAACAGCAGCAGCTCATCTCCGGAAGAATTATTCACACTTAGAACCAAATCAACAACACTATATCAATCTATAAATATTTGTGAAATGCAAAGGTTTCAACATGTTGCAACATCATATCAATATCCCTTGTTCGGGTTATATAGTATCAGTGCGTAGAATGATTATTTAAAATTGTCCTGTTGACCCGGGCAGCATCCAGGGGAACCGCTGGCCTACATCTTTGACAAGGAATCACATATAGAATACGCGCGCTCGGTTTATCACAATAATTGTAAAATTAGGTAAAAATGGAATATAGACGAGGCGTATTACGCAGCTTGCAAAGTTGAGTATCAACTATTTAATCGGTCGAACTCACAGCTGACGTATTTCAAAATTTATAAAATATAGTGCCGGTATTGTTGGCTAGCGCACAGTATATCATACCGGCCCTATATATATAGAAGGATCGGCACTATACTGCTGTACCTACTGCTGTAGTAAACACCTCCTAGGCACACCATAATAATATATTGGATAGCCCCTTTGTAGAGGAGCTATCAATAGGTCAGTAACATGTCTTCCTTTCGCTCAACCCCTAGCGTAGCACGGCGCGTCATATCACCGCGATTACCCTTGTACCACCGCACGGTGCGTCATATTACCGCGATTACCGCTAAATCACCGCACGGCGCTTTGTATTACATTGTACGATTATACCACTGCGCGGCGCGTTATATTACCGCGGCTACCGTTACACCACCGCACGGCGGGTCATATCACCGCGAATGCCGTTCTAACAGGAGTAGTTCCACTAGCAGCCCGCGGGGCGATTCTGTACTCGTTGTTTTGTTTCAGTTACAGGTTGTCCCATACGTTCCCGCCATATGTTGGCATTCGCGGTAATTTAACCTTCTCATGATTTTCCCGAGAACCGTCGTATTGCCGCCAGTACCGCTACGTGAGACGTAAACGTAGAGGGACAACGTATAACGAACTCAAAACTACTACAATATTCAGCTTCCGAGAGCCGTGACATTACCACGAGTGCCGCTACATGACGCCAACACAGAGGGACCACAAATATCGAAAACAAAACCACTGTAACTTGTGCAGAATCGCCCCCCGGGTTGCTGCTGATGAGTCACAGGGGATGATATGATACCGTTGGTGTTTCTACTAAACAAAGCGAGGGAGTTCCGCAGAACGCGCGAGGCATGAATCTGCTGGTGGCGCGTGCTACGGCAGGAGTAGCACTTTTTGGGCGGAATAATTCTGACTGACGGAGCGGAGCTCCCCAGCTGAGGAACTGCCCGGTAATTACCCGGTAATATGTCCCATTCATATTGCATAAGTTTTCGTTGTCCAGCCAGGGGCAAATTTTAAACATCACCGGACAGCTTTCGCGGATTTTAATTGCGCGCCGCGCAATGTATATAAAACCCCTATTCTGGGCAGGTACTGGAGCAATGTATAGTCATTCCCATTGACTAAAGCCAACTTTAATGAGAATCTTCGGCAGACATTGATCGACAAAACCAACGACACCGTCATAGAATCTGAACGGAATGCGCTCGTTAAGGTTTCCGATCCATCCTAGTGTCACAGTGATCACACCTCGGTCGGTGATATGTGGCGTGGGCTGGCCAGGGGTCTGATAAAAAAACATTTTGGCGCTAGTCTGTAGAAGACTGACGATAAAAACTCTCGACCCCTCTCCGATGGCCAAAAATAGATCATTTTTCAGGTTTGACATCGATCGACAAACCCAACGATTACGTCACGAACTCTGAATGAGGCGCGCTGGTCAGAGGCTCCGACTCACACTAGTATCACAGTTCTCCCACCTCGGTCGGTAATATGTGGCGTGGGTGGGCCAGGCGTCTACTAAAAACATATTTGGCGGCTGGTGTGCAGAAAACAGACGACAGCAACTCTCGATTCCTCTCCGTTGGCACCAAACATAACTTTTTGAAAGGTTTGACGAATAGCATAGGACGCCGCGGCCAACCTCTCACCCCCTAGACCACGGATTCCAATGATACCTCTGAGGCCATAACTTTCACTCATTGGCCTTGCCCGGTACCAAGCTCGTTGACCGTGGGTGGATTATATGTCGAGATCGAAGGTCAATCGTTGCGTGACTGCGGGTGTGCGAGCTGCGAGCTGTGTCTTTCTTCTTCTAGTTTGTGTGCGGCGTGATTTCGCGTGGTTCCCGTGATCCCCGTGAATACAGTGATTTTATTGGAAGATAGCTCCCGGCGTTCGCGTTATTTCAGCCATTTGATTGGAAGATAGCTGGCGTCAACTGCCCCGTACTATTTTACACTTGCCCAGCCGGGCCATGGGCCACGGGGATTTCTCGTCAGGCTAAGCCTACATATTGTCTCACGATCTACAGTAAACCCTCGAAGTTCCCAGCTGCAGTTACGAGATGGTGTGCAGGATACGTAAGAGTACATATCCAAGGTGTGCAGGATATGTAGAGCACATATCCAACCCCGGAAAAAAACGTGTGCTACGTAGATCATGCAGAATGCACGGTGCCCACTCCGCCTACACAAGCTACTGTAGAGCATACCTCGTACAGATCATGATCGTGGAGTGGAGTGGAGATCTGACCTCTCTGACCTGTCCGGTGTATACATATTCTGACAGCGGTCCCGTCCCTCTTACAGACAGTAGGTTAACCATCACGAAAATCTACCCAAAAAACTATCAAGCAATGGTTGCTCGCAGAACGGTACTCACGCATAGCAGTCCGCTGATTCAGGCGTGCCCCTGATGGTACAGTCGCCCGATGACATATCCATCACCTCGAGCTCCCTTGTTCTCAAGTCCAGCCCGCTCAGATCATACAGAATGTCACCCACGGCAATTAGCGACATACCGCAAGCAGTCTCCCGGATCCCGAGAGGTTTTCCGCCTACATCCGCAACCTACAAAAACAAGAAAACCACGTGGGGTAGGTAGGGGCAGGGGGCGGTGTATGGGTGAGGTGGGATGGGTCGGGGGTAGGTGTGGGGTGGGTGTGGGCGAGGCGGTGGTGTGGGGGTGACGTAGATGTGGTGTGCAGGTTAGGGTGGACGTGGGAGAGAGTGAGGATGTGGGGTTGAGGGTGTGGGGTGGGGTTGGGGTAGGGGTTGGTGGTAGTAGGGGATCGGGTGGGTGGTGGTGTGGGCGTGGCGGTGGGGCTGGTTGGGGTATAGGTGTGGGGCTGGGTGGGGTATAGGTGTGGGGTTGGGTGTGGGTACGTGTGGGGATATGGGGTGGGGTGTGGTAAGGGCGGAGCGGGCGGAGGTATTCCATGCGAGTCTACTATTAATAGGGAAGAAAATGCCGAACACTTTTCCGCGAAAAATCTCAAGAAGGCGCGCACCGTACCATGTAAGGGGGGGCGAAAAGTGCCTGTTATGTGACCCCGAATCTGAACTATGAAAGGGGGGGAGCTAGAGAAGTAGAGCGAAGACAATACGTTTGGGATGCAAGAAAAAAAAGACAGCAGCTTCGACAAGAAGAAGCGCGATAGCATCATGGCAGTCACAATGATTCAAGCGAGACGGCCTCCTCGTCCCATACCACGATTTTGGCGAGGCCATACCGCACAACACGCAGTGTAAAGAACACCCTTGGACACTTTTTTCCAAGCTGATTTTATATAGCTGTGAGTCACCACGATTCACGTCACCAACTATTAATGGTTATTACTGTAGTCGGACTACTGTAGTGGTTAGTCGCTCCCTGGAGGTGCCGACTCTGTGACGTGTTGGGTTTACACACTTTTTGATGTTGGAAGTATTCTTGAACGCGGGATGGAACGTTTTTAGCTCTCCGGCGGGGCTCGCTCGGCCAGGGAGGCTTGATTAGGCTCACTTCGCTGGCTGGCTGCCTTAAAATCGGCAAGTCGACTGGCCATCAGCTGGTTTCGCCAGCCGACTTACTCACTAAAAAGTCAGCTAGTTGGTTAAGGGCACCTACCGATTACCGGCAGTCATTGTTACGGGGGACCATAGTAAATAGGACCATATATTGTTAGCAAAAATAGGGAAATATATGTTTTTTGTGTGTACCGTAGGTCCTATTTACTGCGGTCCCCCGTAATAGTGGTGAACTCTTGTCGACTCACAGGTGCATGATTTTCTCTGACAGTAACACAATGTGGGGAGCGTGAAAGCGCCGAGCGACGCGTCTACGGAAACATGTCGGCGATATTTTTCCAACGCCGCCATTTTCATTGTGTGTGCCCCTCAAGACATGTTTTCGAGAAAATCGGCTCACAAATTCGTCCACTGGGTGTAAACGCCACCCTTTCCGTTGTGTACACCTTCCTCCTTCGGGCATGTTTTCGAGAAAAATGCCTCATAATAAATACCCTGTCCCACGGGGTGTGATACCCTGCTTGTTACACGGTATACAGCGCCGAGTGGCTCGGCGCCCCTACCCAAAGTCCGGGGAATGTATCCGGGTGTCTGCTGGCAATACCCTCCCGGTCTCCCTTGAAGGAATCCAAATTTCTATCGGCTGGAGCGGCCCAGCTTCGAAAAAAAAAAAACTGGTTGGAATGTACTTTGACTCTTCGAAGCTCTAAGCCTCCGCCCTGAACGGTGGATCCCAACCACCACCAGAGACAACGCAGGAAGTTTCCTGCTGTAGAATAAAGCACGAAACTGCAATGAGAAATGAGGACTGTGTGTGCTTGTTGTCAATCAAGACAGTTAACGGTGTGGAACAAAAGAAGCTTTGCGAGCAAGAAGCGCGACGACGCAATTGTCAGTGACCACAATTTCCCATAGAGGAGTAGGTGGCAGTCGGCGCAAGCGCCACCCACGCCCTCCTCTTCCCACACGACGAGGCTGACAGGGTATATACCGTGTCTAGCGGGTCGACACTCCAACCCAAAACCCGGGGATTTCGTACGGGTATGTCCTGGCCTTACCCCACTCCCCCCCGCTCCCGATTGCCTCTATAGGTATCCCTCGATGTACTCCCGTGCCTCTTCGTATACCGTTATATCAGGATATATATATATATGTATGTACTGGTAGGTATCTATTATGTGTTGTATTGCTCGATTGTGCCAAATTTCGATGGGGTGGTGTGCCAAACTTCGATTAATCCGGATGGTAGCGTCAGAGTTTCTGTGCGATTGTTCCAACTTGAGAAAATCCAAACACGGCATTGCCAGCGGTGCCGAAACTACAGATCAGATCAGGCGGCCATTTTGATTGATTAATTTGTCGCTAGCCCAGAGGAAATGGAGCCATACTAGCCATCATGAGGTCGGATTTTGAAAACAAACTATTATATTAATAGCGGGTTGGGATTTTTGTCAGATATGAGACAAAAACATGTTTTTTTTCTTCAGTTTTGTTTTACTTGATTTTAGTACACCCCCCTCCCTGCCTGGGACTCGAAAAAAAGTTGGGTGTCGATTTCTTTATATTTCCCGTGTACCCTTGGATCTGGGTTAACCCTCCGACATTTTCGAGAACATATGAAGTGGTTGCCGCACACTGCTGTACCGCTGCTGAGCACTATAGTACTATCAATAGACCAAGAGGAACATCCTTGAACGCTGGTTGATTCGTCAGCCGTTGGAGTTAGGCCTCACAATTCAAGTGTCCCGGCTCAGAAGAAGTGGTTGAGCTATTCTTGACTCACTCACTTCGTTTTTTACCCCTTTAACCCTTTAAGGACTGAAGTCCCGTTTTGGGGACGAAACACTTGGAATTAGAGTATTTTGATCCCTAGACGGAACGGCAGTTAAGACTCCCTCCCGTCATGGGGGACATACATGTTAATTGGAATTACTGTAGAGTGAAATACTACATGTTTAAGTACGGTAGTGGAGTACTATAAACAAAAGGATTGAAGCCCTTGACCCAATCCGGGCCCGATCACCTGGAAAAGTTATTGGCTTATTATTAGACTGCCTACCAAGCTCTAACGAGCATTCTATTCCATGACGGAGTGGTGCGGTAAAACCGTACATTACTACTGTAGTACAGTACAGATTGTTATCAGTTTCTCTTGGCATTCTCCTTTCTGGGATTGCTGATGGTATATATGATACGAGTGGTCAACGTTGAAGCTTATGCTGTACATTGTCGGACGGTCAACATACCGGTACACAATCTAAAATATATCGACACCTTGTGCGTAAAATAGTATTGCCAACATATCGATAAATCAGTACCTTGTACGCAAAGGAGTACTATCAATACAATATATCGATAAATCAGCAGACGATATCGGCAAGTCAGTATTCTGACATTGCCATATTTACATGCGCGAGGGGTCCAAGTTCTGCCAAGCGCTCGATACATTGACATTCCGACGGAAAAACTTATCGATACATCAAAAGACTATACCAACATATCGACATGTCGACTGCGATATATCAACACATCGACTTTGACATACCAATATACCTCGTATCGAATATCGACGTCAATATATCAACATTTCGAAATCGATGTATCAATATATCGAAGAAGTATCTCGACCTCACATTCTAAAAACGGTTACGCAAGTAGCAGGTGCGAGTATCGACTTAATTATTCCATCAGTATATAGACATCGCCAGTGGCACACGCTCCCGCAACCTCTGACGGGTTCAGCAGGCACAGACTCCCCTCCGCCCCTCCGACCATCGTCAAAGTACCGTTCGGAGCAATCAGCCCAGCGCAGGCAAAATCTATTTCTTCGATGAGAGCGGACGGTGGAGGGAGCGCCGTGCTTAAAATGACGCCACGAAAAAAAAATCAATCAGCGGGGGCTCGAAGGAGCGAGGGCGTGGGGTGGAGGGTCGCCCGAAAAGGCGTACGCCGCACCACCTCGAGGGCATGAAACTCGAAACTACAACAGCATGGCGAAACTGACGACGAGAACATCTCACGAAGCTCGAAACTACAACAGCATGGCGAAACTGACGACGATAACATCTCACGAAGCTCGAAACTACAACAGCATGGCGAAACTGACGACGGTAATATGTCGACAATGAGACCCTTTTAGCTTAGGGGGGAGAACGTCGGTCGCACTGAAAAAAAAAAAAGAAGTAGTCTTGAGTCCAGCTAAGGTTCAGCCTGAATTCAAATACTTGACATACGATCTAACATACTGATACGATTGAATCTCGGTTCAGATCGAAGACAAGGAAGGCTATGGCTTCATTCCACAAGCAAACATCGGTAATATTTACACACTCAAAACACGCCCCTTAGCAAAAGGGGGATGCACCAAGCAGCAAAACTGACATAATTACGGAATGAGGCCGGCGTGGTGGCGGTGCCTGTGGGCAGCGAGAGCAGCGGGGCGGCGCCCACTGATTCTGCATACCTACATCATACGATGAAAAATGCAAGAATATCAGACGGTCTCCCGCTTCCGCTTCGTGCTCCAGCTTAGGGATCGCCAGGAAGCAAGAAGGAGCCGGGGGGGGGGGGGGGGGGGGGGGGGGGGGGGGGGGGGGGGGGGGTGGGAGGGGACAGACCCACATCCATGCCGTGGAGATGGAGTCTGAAGGCGGCTTGGGGGTTTAGAGTATATAGAAGGTAGAAGAGTATGCAACGAGAAATAAGCGTGGAGCAAGGCCACAAAGTGGAGTGTATCGATAGTCAGCCGGAAGTGCCGGTGGGTACAGAAGAGAGCTACAACTGTCAGTAGACTCCGTGTGTGCTGTAGGTTTCCTTTGTTGTCTTCTCTCGATTTTGTTATTTTTTTTCTGGGGATGCTTTTGGGTATGCACGACCTTTAAGTCCAGGTCCTGCAAATTGTCGGGTGACAAACATCACAGTCATCATAATAATACAGTAGTAACGATGTTAATATTTCACTTGCCTTCCGCTGTGCAGGGCAATATTAATATTAATAGTACAGTGTAATATTGTTGGCTTTTTTCTTCCGGGGAACGTTTGGTTTAAATATTTAAAGGTGATCAAATCAGCGTTGAAGCTCATGCTGCACATGGTCGGATGGCAAACGCTAGCACCAAAATAATAACATGGGGCTCTTCTTCTTTCCGTGGTTTTGTCCTTTCGGGGTGCTTATGAGTGACCAACGTTGAAGCTCATGCTACGCATTGTTGAGGATGGAAACAGCAATAACAACAGCAGTAAAATAACAAAATAAATTAATCATAGCAACCGCCCCATGAGACATCTTCACGTCACGAGACCATTGCTGGGGGAACATATCACTGGAAACAGGTTTGTCAGCATGCAGCAAAGAACAGCAGCAAGAAGCGTATTCCGATTCCCGATGCAGTGCACGTACCAACAGGCATACTATACTTTATACCAGTATATCCCAGGCATGTTTGAGTTCACCTGGTACTGCAGTATTATATGTACTATTAATAGACCGAGCACGATACATGGCCGACCCCACGAGCCACCTCATATATTTACAGCAGTAGTCACAGTAGTAGCATGCGGCGTTTTTGCCACAAAAGCAATCAGGCCGGTTCTGCACACCGCCAAGACGCCACTATTAACACCAGGGCTCCGTACAAGCCGCTCCCCGCGCAACACAGCACCCTCCAGGGGGCGTCGGAGGCCGCTCCCCGCGCAGGGGACGACCGGAGGCCAGGAATTGCGATCTATTCGCTGAGAAACGCCGGAAAAATCCTTTCAAACGCGCATTTAGCCGGGTCGGTTTGATTGTTTTAGAGAGCCAAAACGCATGTGGGTATACGTATACACAATTTCCAAGTTCTTTGCCCCAATATGACTGGTACAGTTGTAAAAATTCGTGTGAAAAACTACTACACAATATTGCGACGAAAACAGCCGTAAACGGTTCGAGCCTGCGGCGAAGAAAACACCCCATTTGTTTTTTCGTCTGCGGCGCAAAGATCCCGCAACACTTTTTTTGCCTGTGGCGAAACGTGTTGGTGCAGTTCTAATTGCATGTTGCGCAAAGGGGGATTTCGTGGGAAACGTTGAGCTGGCGCAACGAACAGCGCAACAGAGCAACACCCACAGTGAAAGGAGCCCTGGCCACTTCTACTACTGCACCTGGCACCTGGTATGTACCAACACCACCTATGCTCTACTCTTTGATTCGCACTGATGTTCTTACTTACTTACTGGAAGCAGCAGGTACAAACTACAGTACAGCTGTAAAGGTAAATCTTATTTGGCTGGTGGGCTATACCATTCGACGCCAACTAGCCGACTACTATACCAGGTGGGCCTTACTTGGGTAGGGTTGCGGGGAAGCCGACTGCGGAAGTCTCGTTGCTGGAACCATGGGGTGGGGTTCTACACGTACACAGCACTTGCAGCGGTAACAACAGCCCGAGATAGCCCTAATTTCATCACCGTCCTTCAACCAATCTCGTGCAGGACCATTCAGATCCATTTACATATTGCACGCCGGCGCAGACATAACCCGGCCCCAACCTCAACCCTATCCCCGACTTCTCGTGGAGATCGAGGTCGGCAGGGGTGGTCGCGCCGCTCAATCGCCTTTTTCCGGTGGCGTTCAAATTAAAACACGGTCGGCCTCGACCAATCAAACCGTGGTGTTGCACGATGAGCTGTTTTGCAGGGTGGCGCTTCGTTTAGGGCCTCTCAACAACACAACGTCAAGTACCTGGTGTTTCCTTGTTCGCAGGAAGGTCCTCTTTTTTCGTCCTACCTTTTGTGTGAAACATGAAGCCCAATATTGCGAATTCCCACTCCAGCGGCGTCTTCAGCGAGGTCCTCAGGAGGCGCCCCCGGCGGGCTCTCCGGGGGCGCCTCCCGCGGGCCCCCCTCGGCAGAGGGGGAGGGGGGGGGGGGGGGTGCCTCGCTTCGCCGGCCGGACTTTGGCCGACTAATGTCCCTAAGTTGGCTGGCGTCGCCACCCAACTAGTAAAAATAACTACCTGGTAGACTGGAAGTCCGGTCAACCCACAGCTCTGCTTGCTGTCGTATTTGGGCCAAGATAATATTCAATACTCTACCGCAAGGGACCACCCCCGGTGATAAAAACACAGAACTTGATTCGAAAAATGTCAAGTTTGTCACCGGAGTTCGTTTTATACCACCCCCCCTGGTCGGTGAAAATCCGACGTGCTCCGTCCCGGCACTGTAGGGATGCGAGGGTATATGGTCGTATGACTACGGCCATGCCTGATAGATAATGATGGCTTCACCCCCCCCCCCCCCCCCCGCCCCTCCTCTGGTAGTAAGCCTTTGCCTGGATGTGTCAAATGTACCAAGTGTCTCAATTAGCTACATCACCACGTATTGGTAGGTCACCTGGCCTGCTGCCTGCGTGGGTGCTAATTGTACCAAATTTTTATCACCCCTCATCGATATCAACCCCACACGACAAATCACCCCGTTAACTCCTTTGAAACCCCGAGAGAGAGATAGCGGCCAAAACAACCATAACATAGAATTTCGAGGTTATTAATACCAAAACGATTGTGGCATTTTCGCTTTTTTCCCACTGTTTTTTTCGCTTTTTTCGGTGTCGGTTTGCTTAAAAAAAACGGACCGAAACCTACCGAATTTTCGGCTAAAAATCGAAAAACCGACCGGGCTTTTTTTCGTTTTCGGTTCACAACCCTGAGTGATATGTACTGCTGCAACTGGTACCAGGTACACAACTGCATGTCCGCTTATATAACTCGCTCATGATTTTTGCCTGTACAAATGACGGCGTCCCCAGTGGCTGGGTAGGTGGTCGGCGTGCCTATCAAGATCAATTTCGTGGGATCGAGTCTCACCGAGTGCATGCTCGTAGGGACCTTTTCTTGCATAAAAAAATTGACTAGGGGGAAGCGCTAGAGCGTGAGTTAGCTACATTCGATGAAAATCGAAGAGCAGTGGGAATGCTGAACCCTGTGCGCGACAAAAACATAAAGGCACGTACCGGGGGGGAGAAGGGACGACACCTGTGACCACGACTTATCCAGAAGATCGCTGAGGGTGACACCTCCTACGAGTTAGGCTGGAAAGTAAAAGTGATGATGAAAAAATATATATATATATACATGGTCAAGTCCTACAGCAGAAAGTCAGGACTGCTGTGTCTGGCATGAATAGAAAAAGGATGGTTCGCCTATTTTATTCTCTGGTTCAAGCAGCTCCCGAATACTCGAAACTTACGCAGTGCACAAACGGCGGCTCTGCTTTGCGGGGGGGGTGGCACGGCAAAGCAAGGAGCGAATACCCCGTCGGGTAATGTTCGGGACGATGGCTGGTGGGGACAACCCGAGACCTGGCGGGCGGTTTAAGACTTGGCATAGATGCATAGTCGAAGACCTTAGGGAGTTCCGAGCCACCGAAGGGTCAACGGAACTTGACCCCTTGGTGTTTGGAGTTGAAACCGCGCTGTGGTCCACTGCTGCAAAAAAGGCGGGGAATTGGTACCGGGGGATCCCCGAATCAGCCGAACGGTTCATGGTGAGCTGGCACGAGGCTGAGGCTGAGCTGAGTTGGGAGCGCCGCGCATCCGCCGTAGGTGGTGTCCAAGGGATGGGGGGAGGGGGGGGGGCAACAGGAGGAAACCCGACCAAGGGAATGCGGAGAGGGGGGGGGAACAGGAGTAGAAGGGAAACTGCAGTGGACGAAAGTAGGAAGGAGATGGCAGACAGGGTAGCAAGGCACCGGGCAGACTAAGAAGTAGAACATGCCTATACTACTCGCCCCACCAACTAGTGCAGCTGGTTCGAACATGGTCTTCCTTTGTTTTCCTTTAGTTTATTTATTTATTTATTTATTTTCTTGCTCTAATCCTCTGTGATTTTCATTTTTTTTTTCCTTTCTCTTCCTTTCTTCGACTGATAAGCCTTATTGAAGGAGTCGTGTGGCGTGGGTGGATGACGATGTCTGCTTTGCTTGTTTCGTATTGTATGACGCCGAAGGGCCGGGCATGGTTGACGAACGCAGGACGGAGGCGGCAGACAGGGTAGCAAGGTAACAGGGGGACTAGCAGAGAGAACCTGGCTATGCTACTTGTACCACAAACTGCTGCCGCTACCTGGAGGATGCTTAGTGCTTTGGTTTGCCTGTTTTATTTTCCCTTGGTTCTTATTGATAGTCTTACTCTGTTTATGACGAGTAGTTGTGTTTTTTCTTCTTTTCCCTTGTTTTGTCCAGCTCGTTATTTTCAAGTGTCTGCCACATCCCCTGCGGGGGGGGCACGACAGTTCGTTTCTCATATTTTTTTCTTGTTTTTTATTTTCCTCTTTCCATTTATTTGTCTTCCTCGTTTTTGTTTTTCTGTCTTTGTTTCGTTTCGTTTCTCTATTTCATGGAATGTGTATGTCGTACCTGTCGTATCCAGTATGATGACCTGACATTACATTGCCCACTCACTACTGATGTGCTTAGTGCATAATACGTGGCAACGTAGTATCTCTGTGGCGTAGCTTTGTGACCACAGAACTTGTACCTCTTCTAGGATTGAAGAATCTCGGCACGGACACTGGTTGTTATGCTGGATGTCGACGGGTAGAAATAACGGTTTAATCATGCGAAGAACACACGCACAGCAGTATGAGGAACAGACGTGCTACTGCTGCTGTTGTACGAGTTATAGTAAATATAAGTTACTGCTGTTGTACGAGCTAGAGTAAATAGTAGATAGCTCTGTACCACATTGAAGCTTTTCTGCTACTGCTGGTGTCGCTTACTGCTGCTGTTTCACGTACAGATCTGCCGTGCGAGTAAGAGTACGAGGTATGGACGCCGAAATCACGTAAGATCCGAGTACTCGTACGTACAGCAGCAGTATAACATAAGTTCCACAATGAATACCAGCGCAATCAGATCCCCTTCTTCGCCGACGATGTCTTACTGACGGAGAAGACGGGAAAATACGTGGCTTTTGTTTTTTGCTTTGGCAACGTACATATCATATCCTATCATAATACTTCTTGTGATGATGTAGACAGGGTCTGTTGGAGTAATGCGTGATCATGATAATCATACGAAGTATACGTATATATGGCTGCGCGCAAACTTTCGCTCCCACGGGCAACGGTCGGATCCAATGCCGGGTTTACTTGCTTGATACAACTGCTGCTGTCCTGCTTGCTTGCTGTGCTGTGGACGTTTCGCCTGCTCTGCTGTGCTGTTGTTGTGGAGAGCAATAAGATTATATCTATACTCACTTGCTGTGCTTGTCCACGGGACAAAAAAATGTGTGTGTCGTAATAACAGTTACTGGTTAATAGTTCTCGTGCGAGTATATATACTGAAAATATGATAATGATAATGTGGATGGTGCGATTGGGACAATTGGTTTGGAATCGGGTAGACGAAAAGGAGCGAAACCATTGCCTGCTCATTATCGCATGCCAGGTAACATGTATTATAATACACGTATGATACGACGTTAGGTACACGATATAACACTGATATACGTATAGCCTCGCGCAAAGCCGTGGCTGCACTCTCTGTGGGCGGTAAAGTCATCGGCGCAAGAACTGTTCATAGCTGACAGCAGTAGTATATATACAATACGTACGACGTTTCGACTGCTAGGATACTTGCACCATCATGGTTAGTTGCGGCTATAATAATATTATACAGCTTCACGAGTAGGGGCTACACTTGGCTGGTGGGCGAGCGAGGTGTTTGCTGCTTGGCAGATACCTGGGCTAGGGTTACTAATACAACTGCTATTAATACGAAACAGAGAAACATGCGGAAATAAATGTTGGCTGTGATACCAAGATGTCCATGACATTGTGGACAGACAGACCCCTTTACCTCCAAAGAACAATATTATTAATATTACAGAGGCATGGAGAAGACTCAGCAAGACACTAAAAAAATGCAAAGCAAGCACATACATCGTATACATGCTGAACAATGTCGTGCACTCCTCGCTCTTACCCTCTCGCCACTGAAAGGGTTGTCGAAGACCGTGATGTAGCCATCGTCAAAAGACCCGGTACACTCGCAGGCGTCGCAGCTCATCGACACTTCTCCCCCGTCGACATACTCCGCCCCCAGCACTTCTCCCGTGCCGTTCAGAAGCCCCACTATCACGAGAGCAAAGGAAGCAACGTTCTTCCGACTTTGCCGCCGTAGCCGCCGGCAATCACGCGCAGCCCATTGTTTCACCGACGGCGTGAGCGATCTCTTTAGTTCTCCTCCTCCTCCTCCGTCTCCCACTCCTCCTGCCCTCCCTCCCATTCCTCCCGCGCCGATAGCTTCGTCCGGCTCGCCTCGCTTCGGCTTCGCCAGCGACATTTCGGCAACAACAGCAGTAGTGCCTCTCCGACGATGAGACGTCGATTGCTGACACCCCTGATTCATCAACAACAACATTTGACCGTTCGGAAAAATTCAAGCAAGGGGACGGGGGAGGAGAGACTCCGTCAACCATAATCTCAACAGCGCAGCGATGAAAATACATTTTTTTTTTTTTCCGCGCTGCTGTAGAGGCGGAGCTCTCAGCTCTCTGCGACTGAAAATTGAAAAAAAATGATTGGGCGGCACGCCCATGGTTGTACCTGGTGGAGTGGAGCCCCATAATACAGACCAATCAGCGTTCTTTTTTTTTTTTTTTTGACCAATGAATGACATAGTACACCCCACCATGTACATAGTACCGGAGGGATGTGAGCAATCGAGGGCAATACGGGGAGTATGTGCGTGGAACCCATCATCCCGTCCGTCGTCCACGCTCTGTTTGCACCGCAATTATACCAAAGTGGTCAACTATAGAGGACGACCGTCTCAGCTGTAGTAGTGCTGTAGCGCGGCCAGAGGGATGTAGGAACCGAATTGCAGACTTACAGTAGGCAAAGCGGGGCTGAGTAAGCTACTGGTGATCGAGTTGTTTTATCTTCCCAGGGTGGGTAATCAGCTGAGATGACGATGGAGATGGGTCCTTGGCGGTCGCAGTATGAGAGCCTGCTACGGCAGGCGGAACTTGGTCGCCGGGTGGGAGACTGCTCTAATGGAGCGCCATCAGCTTGCCTCCCGGACCGATACAACGGAGGAGGCGTCTATAAACCAGGTGCCTGATACTACAATAGCGTCGTCTTGTTGTATAAGAGTGGCAATGAATACAGAGTACCTGGTATGTACGTCGAGCACTGCTGCTGTAGACTTTTCCTCCGACCTACCAGGTACCAGGTACAGCCGTACGTACCTGGTCCAAGGTGCGTGCACTGCTGTACGGACTTTACCTCTTCTTCTTGGTGCGCTACTACTTGGGCAGGATTGACCCCTATTGCCTGCACCCTACAAGCTTCGCCTAGCTCTCTGTACTCGCACCTTCCCCCACAGTAGCAGCAGCAGCAGCAGCAGCTGTGTGTGGTTGTAGCTATGCCTGGTACTGATGTACAGCTCGAATATGTCACCCGGCACCGTTGTGAACGGAATATGGTATTAATAGCGTGTACACTTTAATATAATACGGATTCGAAAAATCCTTATATTTCCGTTCAGAGTGGTATGTAGAGCCACAGCCCTGTAAAACTACGGTAGTTAAGAAGAACTGCCTGCGAGCGGGGCACCTCTTGGCCTCATCGCTACACGCACCCGGCTGTGCACCGTTTAGACTTGCGCAGCAGTCTATCCGACCATATCGTAGTTGTTGGGCACCACACTGGTTATATATGTACCTACAGCAGCAGCACCGACAGGAGCAGTGATCGGTACCATTTTCGCGCTGCACGTTTTTTGGTATGATTAGTCGAACGATGAGTGGCGTTTGAAATCATGTTGAGAGCAATGCGGAGGGATGTTGGTACTGGAAGTACTGCTGGCACTGACGGTCTAACACCTTTTGTTCGTGTTTCTCGTGGCATTCGCGCCCCTCATTCACTCTAGAAATAGTGCAACACCAGGCGGTATGCTGACACCAGAGAAAACAACTACAGTACGCGACAGGAGTTTATAGCTTCAGGCTCGAGATTTGGACAAAGATAAGGGTATGGCATTATTTGTACTGGAAGTTGAGTAGGACACAACTCCGTCTCACATGAAAAGAAATAGAACCTGACCCGAAATAAGAAAATAAGATATGCTAAAGTGGTGTCGCATACTTGCAACAACACGTGGTGTTTGTCGTGCGATTGTCTTGCACGCAGCCGAAAGCGATGCCACTGCAACGGCGACGACAGCGGAGAGGGTGCAGCGGCGGCGACGGCGGAGAGGGAGCAGGAGGACCAACACAGGCGTTGCTTGCTGAGGGAGTCAATTCGCTGACGGAAGACCGTAAACCAACCAGTAGTTAGCAATAGTCGTGCATGAGAGTCGGCGCAAGGAACAGGCCCGGCGGGTGAGGATGGTGAGGTTGTACGCTCAACCCCGTGGCAAGACCCAAGTCCGGAACCGCACGCCGTGGTGAAAACGCCAACGACAAAGATGCTCGTCTTGGCGGACAAGAAAGGACACCACACCTGCCCGGCGCGGCGAGTGAGCTACGTGCGACGGAGATGGGGCAGAGGGAACTCGCGTCGCCGCCGGATTCACTTCCTGGGTGAAACACTCCACGGTGCCGTAGCTCTCAGCGCTGAACCCACACCAGTCGTCGCAGGTGTGGAGGTGGGGCGAGGAGGGGGGAGCAGGCGTGCACGATGGGTGAATCCCGAACGGCGACGGAGAGCAAGGGCCCAGTGGTGTTGCCGCGAACGCCGGCGTTTTCCATGAAGAGGGTAGGGAGGAAATCTCGATTCAGGAGAGCAACACTGGGACTAAGTAGTCACCGGCACTTCTTTTCGTCGCCGTTTTTTCGCACTTTGTGTCAAGCTTAAGCTTTGAAGGTAAATTATCCGTTTGATTTTACCCCAACCTCTACCTACTTGTTCGTGGTGACTGACGCTGCACACCATCTCTGTGAGCTATAAGCCTACCGTTGTGCCCTCTGGTGCAGTGCCAAAGTAGTAGGTAGGGTACAACAGGTCGTGCCGTTTATGCTTCAGCAGTACCGCGTGCCGTGTTGTACGTACTGGGTGCCGTGTTGAATGTACCATGACTCTTGTTTCCCCTGCCACCGCCGTCGGCCGGAGTGTACATGCGCCTATTAATAGAGGTTTCCATGCGATTCAGTATCCTACCTTGCCACGGCGCCTGCAGTAGTTTGCATGTTTTAGGATTATTATTACGGGGGTCCATAGTTAATAGGACCTATGGATACATAAAAACATATACATTTTTCCTATTTTTACTAACAACATTTGGTCCTATTAACTATGGTCCCCCGTAATAGCGAATAACTATTTTTCAAATTCCGTGCAGAAGACTTCGCGGAGGCGACCCTTTGCCATAAACCTTCGCGGTAGTGGAACAGCCCCTCCGCCAGTAGGGCGGGCGCCAAGACGATGTAGACATAACACTGGAACGGGACGGGTGTCGCTATGTTCACACGTGGCGGAGGATAGCCGCACTGGTGCGAAACTGAAGCAGAACGATGTCGCCAAGGATATGGAAGCGGTAAAGAACGTCGTTGTCCCCAGTTTGAGCAACAAGGTCGGCCACCTCGAGGCGTACTGTTAAAACAGCAAGTGAAACCCAGCCCGTTTTCGTGTTTTAAAGTTTCGGATGCTCGAGTGAGGGCCTGTACAATTCCGGTATTTTTCCTGCGGCATTTGGGCTAAATGACACGTCGTCTTCCCACGTTCGACGTCTCACGGGTGGTGACGCAGGCATCACGGCCACATCAACACCAAGGAACCGCTAAGGGTTGTTCACGCAAAAGTGCACCCATCAAGACCAACTGCCGCGCTTTCGTCGGTAGTGGAGACCTCGCAAGTACCACTCGTGGCAAAGGCTTCGCTTGAATCGCTGATGACCTTCAGTGAGCAGATAGTATGCAGAACATCAAGCTGCCCGAGATCAGGGGAGGGCAGAGGGTAGCTGTGCTCTCGTCAATGCCATCGAGATATTCGCGCGTTTGCCAGGGGGTATGAGAAGGCAGTGGGGGCATAGAAAGACCATCATACTCACTTTTGGCAGCAGCACCAAGGTGGAAGGTGTTTTAAGTGCTGTGCACTCGACGAGCTTTCCCGAGGCCTTTAAGCATCCTAAGACGAACGAAAATTGGAAATTCAGTGGGGAGGGCGAGTTGTATGCGCCCGAGACGAAATGTGTCAGGCGGGCAATTTTTCTGCCCACGATGATGGCGCACGTGGAGTGCGGGCGGCCATAATAACACTGTTCAGATTAAGCCTTGTGGCGTACGATGCGTGCAGCGTGTGCACTGTCTCAATATGCTTCAGGGATAGATTCTGCCACCGCTTGTAGGCGACGTTTTTACTCCGTTGATATTACGAGGATGGTTGTATTCTTGTGTTGGGCATTCTTTTAATTACGTATGCTTCACGTGTCTTGATTATTCCGCAAGAAATGTAGCATGCTGTCCTTGCAAACTACATCCGACACATACGTGCGGAGCACAGCTTCTGAGAGCGGAATGCGTTTGAGATATACGCGAAGAAGTTATTGGATTCATATGTTTCGGGAGGCTGTAGGAGTAGTGAGCGACGAAGAATGTATCTGCGTGTTGCCCCCAAACGAGGACTCACGAGCGTAATGGAAATACGTTTTGTTTGATATAGTACTCGATTTAGGTGCAAGGGAAGATACGATGCGCACACCTGTAAACCCGGTGATGACTTCCCATGGGCACGTTCTTCCACCTGCACGTAGTTAATAATTATTGACGTCACCCAGCCGGGCTAGCTGCTTACTCACGGTAAGTAAGTGCTCGTGGAAATTGGAATTTCATAGGCAAACTGGACCGGTCGCTGCAGAAAAACATCGTCTGACCTATAGACAATATCCAGAGGAAAGGCGAGAAGAAAGACAAGTGTAAACAGACCCAAAAGCTGTAGTACTCGTATTATCGGTCAGTACCTGTAGATAGATAGAGAAAGCAAGTTGTCTGTTACATGCCGTAGGCCGTGTGCGTTCACAGAAAACGAAGTCGTACTACAAACGAAATAGTCCCGCTCCCAAAACATCACCAAGACCATGGCAGCACTCCGACAGTGACCAACTCGAGACAACCTGTGCAGCGAAACAAGTTCCACGCGTTAGCCCACGATCGTCCGCTTCTGTAGATGATGTCGAGTGTGTGGAAATCGGTCAGGTACAGCTCTCGCAATCAGTATTATAAAAACACAACTTTAGTTACAGACGGAGCCTGTACCCACCGCTATACGCAATACTTTTTTTTGCCTATCGGCGAAAAAAATCTTTGATCGCTTTGCCCCTCGTTTTTGGTGCTTCGCGCCAATTTAATTTAATTGCCGGCTCCAGGTAAGAACCATGGCGTGCCGCCGAAAATTGACGAGCTGCTTGTTGTCTACAGACCCCTTATGATCAGGTCTACTGCTGGCTGTAGAGCGTCTGGAGCTCTGCATACAAGTACAGCAAGCGGTCTGTCACCGCTTCTATCGAAACTGCGGCCACTGCATGGCTCTCCGAACGGTTGGCGAAAGCGCAGAGAGCGTATGTATGGTACGTGTATTAGTTGTATACATACGAACGGGGCGCCTAAAATGTCCGGAACCAGATAATGAAAATAAAAACAGCTCGAGATGATACATCAGATCATCAAATCAACAATGACACGAACGATGTCAATGTGAATGATGTACCTCAATCAGCAAGCAGTTTTTTTTCCCCCGTGTCGGCCTTTTCATTTTGTTGTCATGTTTTTCTCCTCGTCGTTCGCTGATCGCTGATGAGACGGTATACAGCAGTAAGTACAGTAGTAAATAAGATATGCATGATGTGCCAGGTCCCAGGTACCAGCATTATATATAAATGGTTGTACTACTGCTCCTCCTCCTCGTGTACTATTAATACTACAGTAACTCACTGCTGCTGCTGCTGCTGCTGCTGGCAGATGTACCGCACCAGCAGCGGTCTGTAATGCACTGTGCGGTATAGAGTACAGGACACCCTACAGTATAACTACTGTACAGTATCACTACACACACTATTACGAACACTATTAATAATGTATTACTGTTTAGCAGTACGCATAAGCCATTCGCACAGAAACGGCTGATATTTGTAGGAAACTGAGAAATTTCGTAGCCGTTGAGCTGGATGAATTTGCAGTAGTTCGTAACTGGTCTGACCTGATCGCCTTAAAACTAAATAACTCACTCCCAATTAGAATCCAGCCTGGGGCAGGCAGCATTTTGGTTGCATACTGGCGTCGGTCGGTCGTGCAGATCCCTTCCGGTCAATATGTATGCTGTTGGCGCATCATCATCAGCCACATTCCATCCTGTGTGGCGTATCATGCCGATCATACACATCCCACCCGGAAAACATGTGCGGATCATGCAGATCTTACAGCTATGTGCGATAAAGTGAGATCACCAAGAACGCAATTATCGCGCGGCGCGGCGGCAGAGTGCAGTAAGAGCGCTCGCTGAACCGCATCCAGCTGTCGCGGCCGAGGAGGACCGCGTGCTGCATGGCCTCGGAAGGGACGATGTACGCCTAGACCGCTAATGGCGCGGTCGATTGGTCTCTATGCAGTAACTGTATGCTCGAACGGATGGGTAGTGGTGGAAGTCTGTATGGGAGGATACTTTCCAAAGTCGCCACAAGACCGGTGGGGTTTGTGTTTCGTTGATGCTCTTGGCCGCACCAGGTCGCACCATGTGCTCATAGGCGTTGCGGGTGATGGACGACTGGAGACAACCGGTGTCCAAGGGGGCGACGCACCCGAAATACGCGGGAGCAGGGCCACTGTAGATCTTAGTCTTGGTTGTAAACGAAGCTTTGTCCGTATTGATGATATCAGGGACAAGGCACGGCCTCTGTCCAGCGAGGAGTTGGGCGTTCGGTACAGTGTGCCCTGCTATGGTCATCATCGGCAAGACATCGCCCCACCGTGATCCGGTTGCACACTCGGAAACAAGGTCGAACAGCCCGAGGGGGCGGTGGCCGTGTCACAGGTTGAGCGACGCTGGCGAGAGAAGGGGTCCGTCTCAAAAGTGCGATCTCGACCGCGCGCGGGCAAATCGCCTCGCGGAGGAGACGTATGGTGGTGGTGCACCAGCGGCGGTGCGCAGTCGCGGAGAGGGTGGCGCATATTGTACGGAGGTTTTCCCAACAGGTTGAGGCCGCGCCACGCGAGGTGGCAACGGGCGTTTTCATGGTCCGCCCCGTAGCCCATCCTCCTGATGGTGTCATAAAAGCTATTTTAACTTCGGCATGCAGTTGATCGCCGGCACCCAGCAGATGCTGTTGCACGGCTAGGATTTGGGCGAACCTGGCGAAGGCTCCGACGAGCACGGTGTTTTCACGCTGGTGTTCCCACACGACGGCATCAAAGTTGCGTTCAGCGCGTCCGTATTGAATGTGAAGCTTGGCGTTAGACATACGCGTTGTATTTTGAATCGCATGGTAGTCACCGAAGAGGCGACGTTTCTCTGCTGCAAAACATGTTCCGCCCACAACAAAGAAGCACCGTCTACCGTCAACCGACGGGGAAGGTGTCCATTGCGAAAAGCAACAGGGAGGTTGCCACAAAACACTACATTCGAAGTGCAACATTCCCGTGGCAGCATCAAGCTCGGCGCCTGTAGTCGTGGCATGAGCATGTGGGGAGGGCGATGTTGCACCTCCCAGATAGCTGGAGGGGCCGTCTTTCGCATACGACACCTATCTAACTACTTTTCCTGCAGGGCCTCCAGCTTTAGGGCCGGAGATGGGGACGCATTCACCTGGGATGGCCATTGCTGCAGCTGCCGGGTTGTCACGGAGGGAGGCAGGGGGCTCCGACCGACCCTCCTGGACAATGTCGGAGAGTTTTCCTCCGCCTGTGCGGAGGGTGATTTAAGTGCGTGGGATCTGTTCTCTCAGACTGCCTGACCTCGCTCCTTCTGGTACACGGGTGTCGCGGTTTAGCGCGGGGTGTAGCGGTGGTTGAACCCCGTGGAGAGAATACGTCCCCTACCGGTTCACCCATAACCGAATAGACATCGGGGGCCGAGAGATCTCATTTGCCTTGCGCTGGTTGAAAGGAGCATCGGGATGAGGAAAATCCATGCGTTCTTCGTCACTAGCGCCGAGCAGGGGTTTTAGGTCGGTCTTACATGTAGACTTAGAGCGGAGCGTCAACACAGAGCTCTTACGTGGAGGACCCCCGTAACTGCACCTCGAGGCGACCTTCACTTCCGGAGAGCAACGCCCGCATGTAGCAGAAACTTGTGGTTATGGAGTAGTGGGAACCACATGCGAACGACCAACATTAACGTCATCTTCGCGGGAGAAAAAGCGCTGCGCGCACCAGGACCCGGCGGCAAAATATCGACATCAGGGGGAGCTAGGGGGGTGAGACGGCAAATGTTGTTTTCGCGAGGGGGGAAGCAATACACGCGCCCGAACCCTGCGATATAATCCCTACAACGGGGGAGGGGGGCGCTAGCGAGTCGTTACGACCCTTGTCGTCTGCACGAGGGAGGGAAGCGTTGCACGCGCCCGGATCCTGCGGCATCCCTAAACATGTGGGGGCTATCGGAGCGTTACGACTCGTGTCGTCTACATTGGGGGAGACGCGATACCCGCACCCGGACGGGGTGATAGAACACGCACAGATGGGAGGGACGCAGCTATTTCAAATATGCCGTGTTGTGCCTCCCAAAAGTGCTACAGATGGAGCTGGGAGGAAAGAAGAACCGCCATTGAACGGTCAGCTGCTACCGGAATGGAAGGCCCCCAGCTGGCGTGCATTGGGTTGCTATTGTTTACATTGTGCGAGGCCTCATAGCGTATGCCAGAGGTTCCAGCGGGCGAAGAGGGGGCCGGGGGTTTGGCGTTTTTCGGTTGGTACACAGTGAAAGACTGGGGCGCGTTTCCTTCTTTTCGGGCATCTTGTCCGAGCGAGGGGGGTGCGAGTTGACCGCCGTGTTAGCTACAAGAGTGGTCTTGGGTAAACGAGTCATAGTTGTGGTTACGTTGCCCATTGTTAAGCGACTTGTTTCGCGAAGGAAACGTTCTACGATAGAGGTATCACATTTGAGGAAAACAGTTTCTGAGCCACCACGACGTCCTTACCGTGCGCCAGTTGAAGGAAGGAGGTACAGTTCCCCAGTTCGTGGGGATATCTGCCGTTATTAAATGTGCTCACCCCACACATCCCAAGCATCAGTCAGTCATATTCAGATGTTTGTCCCCGTTGAATTCCGCGTTGTACGTTAGGAGGACATAGACGCCTCAGAAGAGTCAGGGTAAACCTCTATCGTAGAAGGCCTCGGAGATTCGCGCGTGTTGCCTCCGTGATTATTGCGACTTCGGTTGTTGTTGTTGGTGTTGTTGTTGTCATTGCGTTGGGAGAAATTTCTAAAGCGGTCTGAGGAAGGCGACAAGCGTGTGTTTCCGCCGTCAACAGTGTTGTCTCGAAGATGGTGGGGGCGCTTGCGTTGCTCCCGCGACAGTAGGCCTCATCATTCTCACCTAGTTGGCCTAGCTCGGGGTTAAAGCAGCCGTTACAATTGCTACATACTGAGGACATTGTTTAGAAGAGTAGTCGGCACCGTGACAGTTCAAACAGCGACTTTTGCTGTGGCGGAAAGCTTGCGTACACACATCAGATGCAACAAGCAGTGTCCATAATAGGGTTCAATGGTATTACAAGAGTCAGAAGCAACACACTATGTCCCAGTGGGATAGGTCAGAAGGCCAATGCTGACATGAGTGCGAGTGAACGAAAATGATCGCAGTCGTTATGGTCGGCATGAACAACACTCATCGCCACAGGGTTGCAAGAGGAGCCCACTTATCCTGTGTGGAACGACAGGACTGCAGACCTGCTCTGAGAGCGATTACCCGCACGCGTCTTCAAAGGGAGGCCCGTTAGAGGGGGCAAGGGAACACATTTTTTCCCCGCTAATAATGAGAGTCTTCTTAGTTGACATGGTTTCAAAATCTATCCGTACGGCATCAATCGTAACAATCGGGTTGGGCACGGTGACCAATTTACTCAAATGAAGCGTGAGTATGAGCATGAGCCCAGGGTGTTAATTCATCACACTGCGACTAAGAACGTCCTGTACGATCGACACATTGGGAGAAAGTGCATTCTTGGAGCCTGTAAGGCTAGGGACCACCACGCAAAAAGGCCGAAACAAATAAGATAATGGAATGCCGTTCGACACCTCAAACGTCTGAAACCTGTTGAATGGGGCATTGCAGTTGTCGCGATCGAAATGGCTACTGATGAGTCGAACCAGCAGGTCGGACGCCCCTGGTCCGATGGTATAAGTGTCCACGCTCCGATATACCTGGGGAAAAAAGTGTCAACAATGCAAATGATATCGGCTGAAGATACTCTGCCAACGATGATGGCTGTCATGAATACCTATTAAAGGGGTCACTCCCAACCGCAGATCTACGAATCAGCCGCAAGACATTTGATACATAAATCCTTGAAAAGACTCAAAATGTCAGCTAGGGCAATTTTTACACTCCTAATAAGTTGCTGTGCTGAAAGACAGGGGGGGTAACATGCTCGACCTCGCGAAATTCGATGGTGATGCACGCACGTTTGACAAAAGAAATATATCTTGTAGGCGCTGCCGATGTTAACGTCGTCCGAGTCCGTTTGCTCTTGCAGCGCGTGAGCTGTCGTAGGGGACAAGGGAGGGGGCGGCGTAGTTCGTGTTCGGAAAGAGGCTCGGGGAGCCCCGGGCTGCGTGGAGTTGCGACTAAATGGGACGTCGGCTGGTGTCGGGGGCCCTCGTGACCTGCTTGGCGGCGGCGACCTCTCGGTCATGCATATCGGAGGCGGCGCTCAAAACGCCTCGGTCTGCTGAAGCTAGCTACTATAGAAGTTCTGTCTAAGTGACCTCGAGGGACGAAAGCCGGCTCCGGCTCGTCATCTGCCGGGTGGTGGCGGCCCGGAGGATCTCGTGGTTCTCGAAGTTCTCCAGCGCGTCTAGAGCACGGACATTATTTGCCGTATTGGGAGCTTCAGTGACAAGGATGTCAACGAATAGAGTCGAGTCAGCGTCTTTCTTTTATTTTATTCGAAAAATACATATTTCCAGTTGCACAGCAGAACCCCCCCCCCCCCCCCCCCCCCCCCCCCCCCCCCCTCCCGCCCCCCAGTGGAACGCTGCGAACCACCAGAAAACACGTTTTTCTCCGGCCGGACGTTTTCTTTGATGGCTGATTGCGCTATTGTCCACCCCTCGCGGAATCGCGCTCATGGCTTCCGTCGAGCCCATCGAAAATACAGGCAGGACGCTCTAGCCCAGGGAGCCCAGGTAAGTTGAACTCAGTCTACAGTACATCGCGTGTACGTGTGGAAACCAGAACAGTAAGCGTCGAGTTATCGAATATCGAGCAACGTTCGACAGACCCCGGCTACTGCCCATGCTGCATTTGTCAGCATCAATAGGGAGCTCAAGGTTATGATTGTGACTGGTACCCAGTTGAGCGCACAATGATACAGCAACCCCCATGGTTGTTCTCAGAGTGAAGAGCTCCGGACATCATTTTGACGCAAGATAGTATGCACATACGTTCCGCAGTTGGCCTTCCACCTAACCGCCTTGGTCGCAACGGCTTGGTTGGAGTATGCGCGAGCAACATCAGCGCAAACGGCCATCCCCTGTATAGCGTCAAACTACAGTAAAATTACCCATGGTGTGAGTGGCTGCATTTTTTTTGCATGCAAGTGTTTCCGCTGGTCCCGTCCTCGCTCCAGGAGTTGTGTTGACTGTAAAGCTGCGGATATTACTGCAACGGGTTTCATAGCCGAGTGTACGAATGAACAGTGAAACTGTTCACATCTCGGAGAGATCAGATCCCTATTCCATTTCCTCATATTTTCTTATTCGATACAGTAGATCCCTGATCTATATGAGCTGCAGGATTTAGATTATGTTCGCTGGGTGTGATATGTACGATCTACAGCACAGTAGCTCTTATGCGTACGCTTGCCTGGTTAGGATTTATGTTATCTACAGTAGCTTCTTGCACATATTTCGCCACGTGGGATCTGTACGATTTGCAGGATCTAGCACATGGATGTGCTTGTACTGACTGTTTGCCCACGGGTCGTTGTTGTATCACTACTGAGTGTTAAGAATGTATTGAATACACACTCAGATGGCTGACCGACGATAGTCTTCAGAGGCTAGCGCAGAGCCGTTGTTAGACAAGCTCGGGCATCACTGATTGTCTAGAAGATGCATGTTTAGTAGAGAGTGGCGCTCGATGGGCCAACAAAAGCTTAAGGAACGATGAACCAAAAGACGTTCAGATGCGGTTGAGACGAGTGAAGGCGGGGGTGTGTGCAAGCCCTCCAGTTCTTCAATCTCGATGTCCTCTTACAGCAACGTTTATCGACGGCTTGTCGCTGCAACTCGTGGACCACAAGAACTGCTGAAAGATCTTCGAAATATCCCGTTACTCATAATGCGGTGTCATCTATTTGAACCGCAACGTATGAACCGCAACTTACGGGGCATTGGCTCAATAGGCTATGCGTTTGCTGCTTATTTCTTAACACTGCTGTGGTGGTACGCTGCAACACCAGCAGCATACAAAAATTTGTTAGGTAACGTAATACGGCCATCCACCCATCAGCCACATTCCATCGCCGACACCCACCCACCTACTCACCCGAACGAAAAAAAAAACGCAAATGGCAAACCAGAAAAAAGGAGAGAAGTAAAACCGACACTTTTGATCTCCAGAGTCGAGCGCTCTAACGCTGACTTGACCTAGAAGGAGGATATTGTTTTGTATTCTACACCCGGGCGTGCACCTTACGCCCCCCCCTGCTCGCCAAACCTGTTACGTAACGTAATACGGTCATTCACCCACCCACACCCACCCACCCATCTACTCACCCGCCAACCCCACTCAAACAAAACTAAAAACGCAAAGAAAAAAAAAAAAAAAAACAGAAGAGAAAGAGGAAGTTGAAACCACACTTCTGATCTCCAGAGTCGAACGCTCTAACGCTGACCCAGAACGAGGATAATTTTTGTTTACTACACCCGGGAGTGCACCTTGCGACCCCCCCTGCTCGCCAAATTTGTCCACGGCGCCCCTTATTTCGCCGGGGACACCGACGACTGTGGGACGGGCGACCGCGGGAAGTCGAGTGGCGCTCGGGAGCAGCCGGTGTTAATAGACTTACCTACGAAAATCCTTTTTTTGGACATCATCACTACACAAGTGTACTCAATAATAACGATATATCATTGACACATATAGCCTGGTATAAAATATACGTACGAATGTACCATACATCGGAACTGTTCTGTACGAGATAGGAACTAAGTTGTTTCCGACATCACAGCTCAAGGTGGTCGCAGCTCGAAGCTCAAGCTTCCCGCTCCACTCACACAGCTACAGCTTCACAAGCACGCGATCGCCTACAGCCTACGTACGGCACTGCAAGTGCCGGAGGCGGCAGCTCTAATGGCACTACGCCCGCACATGATCTCGGCAGCGAGCATCAAGCGCATTCGTCTGCGGATCCCGATGGCGAGACGATCGAGTTCCTGAAGGATGCAGATTATGTGCGGTATGATCTCGCTTTTGCGTTGCCCGGGTGGAACACGCGTGATCAGCCTCTTGCACGCACGTTCATCAAAGTGGGATCTGTATTATCTAGTTGCATACATGTTCAAGCAATCATTGGCGGGATTTGAATGTTTGCACACATGTTCATCCGAGTGAAATATGTATCATCTAGTAGATCTTACACACACGTTTGCCCGGGTGGGATCTGTATCATCTAGATATTTCATGCATGTGAGATCTGTACGATCTGCGTGGTCTGCAAATGTTTGCCGAGTGCGATCTTGTATGATCTGCGCGATCTAGATCGTATTTACCTGATGTAATCTATATAACCTGGACTTTTCACACACGTTTGCCCCGGTGGGATTGTATTACCTGCATGATCTGCACATATTCACCAGTGGTTGTGTACGATTTTCATGATATGTACTGGCTGCGATGGTTGCGATAGCGGTAACGTAGAAGAATGTCCGAACAGTCTGGGGTTTGGCGAATCGGAGAGAAAATATAAAAATCAGGGGGGGGGGGGGGGGGTGTAGTTCCAGTAGAGGAATACCTGGTTATGGGCGGTTCACGGCAGGACCACAGCTGCACGTATATTCAGGGCAAGCATACGCAGAGGCATCGGTACAGCAGTGGCAGCAGCAGCAGTACAGCAACAGCAGCAGCAGCAGCAGCAGTTGGGAGGATCGACGGGCCGGGAGTAGAGATATAGTACGTGGGTTTTCGATCGCAATCATGCCCAAGAGCACCACCGACGAATATGAAGACGCGTCACCGTCGCAAGAGAGGGAAATGCGAAGTGACAGAAAGATAGCAAAATTGAGAGCGGAGCTGGAGGAAGCGGTGCAAGCGAGAGACGAAGAGCTGGCCAAGGAGGCCGAAGCCAGGAAGGCGAAAGGCAGAGGAGCGGGAGGAGCGACAGGCGTGGCCGAAGAAGAGAGAGGTCGTCGAGAAAATTCGGCGGAGGACAGCAGCGGGGGCTATCGGGGAGAGGAGAGTCAGGAAAAAAATACAGGTGAAAGTGACGAACGGGGGACGACGGAGAGAAGTAAGATGGCGGCAGAGAAGCGCTTGTTTGAACAGGAGGTGGAAAGAGAAGTAGGCAGGAGGATGCATGCTTTAGGTGTACGCGGACGAACCAACGTGGCGTGCAGTGAACTCGCAGGCGCGCCTTCAGAGCGCGCGGGGCACAGAGACCGCGACATGGACAACCAGCGGGAGCCCCCGAGCAACATGGGAGAACCCTCGAAGCGCTGGGGGGTTTCATATGAGACGGAAGCCGGGGGAATCGGAGACAATTTGGCCCAAGATGGAAATGAGCAGAGGGGGCGCCAAGACAACCAGATTACGGAGTTAGGAAGGTGGGAAGCAGGGGATAGAGGTCCCCAGGAGGGAGCGACAGAGAGGGATGGTTATTGGACTACAAGACGAGGTGGGAACCAGGGAGAGTGGAGCTGGGAAGGGAAAAAGTGGGAGCTGGAAAAGAGGGGTGGACCATGGTCAGCGGGGTGGGGGGACGTGGGCCGGGAGCCGGAAGGGAGAAAAGGGGGATGGGTCGATGAGCCAAGGAGTGGGAGGGGAAACGACGGGGGGTATTGGGGGGGGGGGGGATTCAGGCGGGGGGGGGGGGGGGGGGGGGGGTAGATGGCGATACGGAACATAGCAGTTTTTTCAAGGAGCCTGAGCCAGCATCATGGACGCACGTGACAGGCATGGGTATGATCACGTGGGGGGTGATTCGGGCAGATGGCGGGTTACCGCCGTGGGGTTCCATGAAGGAACGAGCAATGTCATCGCTGTGCCCGGGACTGTTTTTCATGACCAGAAAAGGCGAGAGGGGCCTGATGAGCTTCGCCGACCTCAATCTGACTTTGTACGCGAGGACGGAGCTGTCGGGGAGGCGCAGAAGCGAGGGTGGGACATCGCTGCCAGACAGAGTGGAGGCTACGATGGGCGTAATCATGTATATGGCAACGCTGGCGACGGACGACAACACGCGGATGGGAAGGGAAGCGTTGCGTCGGGTGGAGATGCAGTAGGGGCGACAATTTCAACAGGTGAAGGAAAAGATCAACCATTTTTACGTGACGAATAGGAGGGTGGTGGAGACAGAAGCCTTCGGGGAGGAGTTCACGAGGCGCTTCAACGCGGACCTGTTGAAGTTGGGAGAGGCGGTGCGGATGATGGCCATAAAAATCAAACAGAGGGGATCTACGTGGCCCACAGCCAAGGAGGCAGGGAGGTTGCCGGAACAGACCTTTCGGGAGACGGCGACGTGGTTGCAGTTGGCACCGCTAGACATCAGGGCCGAGTACGGGTGGAAGGGGGGGGGGGGGGGGGGGGGGGGGGGGGGGTGTACTCGATAGGAGAGATGTACTCGATCAAATGCATGGCCGTAGTCGTATGACCATAGACCCTCGCATCCCTACAATGCCGGGACGGAGCATGTCGGGTTTTCACCGACCAGGCAGACATTGCTTGCACCAAGCGCGAAGCGCCGTGAGGTGTCCGGCGAGTCGCATGAAGGGTGAGCTGCATCCTACTAAGAACCGCTTGTGAGGCGGACTTGCATATGGATAACAGCTTCAATGAGTTAGTTTAATTTCCGGTGTGGCCACTTCCAGAGACAGCAATGGGAGTACTATGTAACTGCCTCTTGGGTGCCGTACCTTGAACACTACGTGATACGATCAATTCCCTTGTGCAGAGTAAAAATTCTTTACTTCGCACCAATAATCTAACTAGACGACCAGCTGTGGGCGACCGCCAAAAAAAAACAAAAAAAAAACGGTACCCTGGATGTCTAGCTCACGTAGTGAGCGGCATGTTTTACAGTGTCGTTACCAACCGATGCCAACCCAACCCATATATAATATATACATATGGGGGGGGGCTTTGTTGAGAGCAACCGCCGAGGAGGTGAAGGGCGAGGGTACGCGGAGAGCAATTGCCGGGGAGGAGACTGGCCGGGGGGGAACGATAGAGCAGAAGAAAGTGGGGGGGGGGAGCGACAAGACACGGGGGCCAGCAGGGAGTGTTTTTTCTTCAAGAAGGACGGGCATTGCCCGTTCATGGAGAAAGAAATGGGGGGGACTCTAAATTCGAGCACGTGGGGGAGAAGAGGGAACGCGACTAGAAGGGGGGGGGGAACGGAAGGAGAAGCGGTCATCGGGGGGTGGGGAAAAGGGGGGGGATGGGAACAGAAGGAGACGCGAATGAGGATACAGGCTCTGCGGATGCGCGGAGCCAGCCGGGGAGACGCGGAGGAGGGGGGAGGGAGGCGCAGGTGCAAGGTGGAGATAATCGCGGGGACCAGCACAGCTGGGAGACGACCATCGCAGGGGGGCCGGTGCCCGGGTCCATCAGGTTTGCCAATTCAGGTGCGGTGAAGCAGCAGGGGGAAAAGGGGGGTGAGGACCGGGGGGGGGGGGAGAAGTGGGGCGCAGTGAAGGGGTAGGGCAAGGCGAAGGGGGGGTAGCGTGTGGTAACGGGAACGCGCAGGAAAAAGGGGGGGGTAAGCGAGATAGGGGGGCGCGTACGGGAGCGAAAGGGAGGTGGGGGGCAACGGGGATGTAATGGGAACGGGACGGCACGTAAGCGACGGGGCCACGCACGGGAAGGAGGGACAGGTCTGCGGCGGGGCCGCGCACGAAACAAAGAAAGGGTTACGCGACGGGGTCGCACGAGGAGCGGACCGGGGAGCGCGCGGTGGGGCCGTGTACGAGACAAGGGGGAGAGTGTACGGCGGGGCCGTGCACGGAACGAGAGGGGAGGCGCGCGGCGGGGCCGCACACGGGACAGGAGGGGAGGTGCGCAGCGGGGCCGTGCACGGAGCGAGGGGGGAAATGCGCGGTGGGGCCGCGCACGGATGGAGAGGGAAGACGCGCGAAGGGCGCGAACAAGGAACGACAGAGGAAGTCCGCGGGGGGGGCGAACGAGGAGCGGACCGGGCAGCGCGCGGCGGGGCCGTGTACGAGACAAAGGGGGAGAGTGTACGGCGGGGCCGTGCACGGAACGAGAGGGGAGGCGCGCGGCGGGGCCGCACACAGGACAGCAGGGGAGGTGCGCGGCGGGGCCGTGTACGGAACGAGGGGAGAGATGCGCGGCGGGGGGGGGCGTGCAGGAATCGAGAGGGGAAACCCGCGAACGGCGCGCACAAGGAACGAGACGGGAAGTCCGCGGCGGGGCCGTGCAGGGATCGAGCGGAGAGACGCGCGAGGGGCGCGCACAAGGAACGAGAGGGGAAGTCCGCGGCGGGGCCGTGGACAGATCGAGATGGGAGTTGCGCGGCGGGGCCGCACACGGAACAAGAGGGGAGAGGCGCGGCGGGGCCGTGTACGGAACGAGGGGGGAGATGCGCGGTGGGGCCGGGTATGGAACGAGAGGGGATACGCGGAGAGGGGGCACACAACGAACGGGAGGGGAAGCCCGCGGCGGGGCCGTGGGCAGATCGAAAGGGGGAGCGCGCGGCGGGGCCGCACACGGAACAAGAGATAAAGGGCGCGGCGGGGCCGTGCACAGAACGCATGAGGAGATGCTCGGTGGGGCCGTGCACGGAACGAGGGGGGAGTTGCGCGGCGGGGCCGTGGAAGGAACGAGAGGGGAGACGCACGAGGGGGGCGCACAGGGAACGAGCGGGGGAGATAGCAGCGGGGTCGTGTTCAGATCGAGGGGGGGGACGCGCGTGGCGGGGCCGCACGCGGGACAAGAGAGAAAGGGCGCGGGGGGGGCGTGCACGGAGCAGAGGGGGAGAGGCGCGGCAAGGCCGGAGAAGCGACGGGGGTGCAGCAAGCGAGGGCAGTAGAGTGGGAAGAGTCAAGACAGTGGAAGGGGGCGTTAGGGTTTTTTGAGGAGGACAGGGCGGGAGACGGGAGAGTGGGATCGGCTGGTACGGGTGGTGGCGAAGGCAGGGGGGAAGCTGTTACAACGGGAGGGAGGTGATCTGGTGAAGGTGGTGTAGGAGTTGGGGGGGGAATTGCTGGCACCCCATATTGATGCGGAGCGGGTGACGAGATTTTTCGGGGAACAGCACAACATAGACCAATTCGAACGGCTCGAGCAGATTGCGAGGACGGGCGTGCCGGTGGATGTAAGTCCAGGGGGTGATCTCGAGCGTGAGCTGGCGTACGGGAACCATAGCAGCGCCGACAGACACGCGAACGAGGTCTGGGAGAAGGCGGTGGGCGACGTCAAGTTAGGGAGAGCGTTTGTGGTTCCAGCGAGATAGTCGAGGATGGTGCGAGGCCTGCGGGTAAACCCAGTGGGAGTGTGGAAGAGAAAGGGAAGAAGAAGATCATCCACGATGCGACTTTCAGCGGCGAGCCGAAAGGGGGACGAGAGGGGGGGCGGCCAGTGAACGAAACGACGTATTGGGACCAGATCCCGGAGTGCCACTTGACGGACGTGATGCTCCAGATCGTGCAGAGGATCCTGGGGCTGAGGGACAAGTTCAGGACGGGAAGGAGGGTGCTGATACGGAAAATGGACGTGAAGAGTGCCTTTCGTCAAGTGGGGGTAGACCCCGCAGGGGCCGTGAAGTTCGGGTACGTCCTGGGGGATTACCTGTTCGTAGACCTGCGGTTGCAGTTCGGGTGGAGGGGCAGCCCCGGGTGGTGGGGAGTATTGGCCAGTGCAATTCAACAAGCGCAGCGACAGACGACCCGGGAAACAGCGACGATCCTGGCGGCAGGAGTGGCGGCTACAGCGCATGTCCAGGTCACCGCGGACACGGGAGCGGAGGTGGAACCGTTGCCAGAGAATTCCACAGTTAAGGCGGTAGAGGGGAGGGGGGCGGAGGACACCGCGTGGGTGGTTTTCTTCATGGATGACGCGGTGTCGGTGGAGGTACAGTGGGAACCGGACGGGGGGAGATGCATAGCACTAGCGCAATCGCTAGCGTCGATTCATTTCCAGGCCATGGAGGAGAGGGGGGGAGGGGGAGGAGCCCCTGCTATCGCACAAGAAGGTCACGGACTGGGCGCCACAGCAGGAAGTGCTGGGGTTCAACTTGGACACCGAGAAAATGACGATATCATTGCCACCCAGAAAGATCAGGGAGTTGCAGGAGCTACTGGAGGAGTGGCCCAAGGGGAGGCGCACGGCGACGGTACGGGAGGTTCTCGTGTTGGCCGGAAAACTGCACCACGTGGCATACGTGATCAGGCCAAGGAGGTATTTCGTGCGGCGGCTTCTCTAGCTGAGCACGCTGCATCTGAATGGGCAGGAGAAAAGGGAGGGAGGGGGGGGCGTGGGGGAGGAGTGGGAAGAAGGCGGAAGCCATTGGGTGTTGAGATTGACGGAGGAGTTCATGGAAGACGTGGGGTGGTGGAGATGGTGCCTGAAGGAGGGCATGGCTGGGGAGGGAGAAAGGTGGGCTGCGCCGTTCTTCAGATTCGTGAAGCAGTCCCACAAAAGGACATGGTTTTCGGACGCGTCGTTCGAGGCCGTTGGGGGGCTGTGCCTGGAAACGGGGGTGTACTGGAGATACAGTCTAACGGAGGAGGAGAGGAAGAGGACGATTAGGAGTACGAAGGGCGGAGACGGGAATCGGTTGTCTATCAACGTTCTGGAGTTGATGGGAATGGTGATGACGGCTTACGTGATGATAGTGATCTGAAGGGCTAGACCAACGAAGGAAGGAGAGTCGGTGCTGATGAGGGGGGACAGTTCATCGGCGGTGCAGTGGGTAATTAACTGCCGGGGGGGGGGAAGGGGGAGGAGAGGTCGGGGGGAATGATGACGATTATGGGGGTGTTGGAGAGGATAGGAGGGTGGAGCTCCCAGGCAAAGCACGTACGGGGCGTGGAGAATGTTCTGGCGGACGGGATAACGAGATGGAAGGAGCGTGAAATCCAAACCAGGCTGACCGCAGAACACCCCACCGCCCTATGGCAGGCCCAGGAGCTCGGAGAGGAGGGGAGGAGATGTGTTCGGAGATTTTGCGCGCGGCTACGCACTCGGATGAGTTGCGAGGTCGACTAGGAAGGCTTATGCGCAAGGTTGGAGGATGTGGGTGAGGTGGAGGATCATGCGGGGAAAGGGGAATTGGCTGGGGGGGGGAGATGAACGAGTGGGAGATGGTAGAAGAGTTGACGGAGTTCATGGCCTACTGCTGTGCGGAGAGGAAGAACAAGGAGTCGACCGTGGCGGGGAAGCTGGTGGCGGTGAACTTTTACCACGAGCAGTGGGTGGGATTGTCATTGCCGCTGCAGCACTTCAGGATCAAGGCGGTGAAAAGGGGGATCGAGAGGGCGCACGTGGAGGCAGGGAACCAAACGCGGGTGAGGAGACCGCTAACATGGGAGATGATCAAGGTGATGAAGGAGAGCACAGGGGAGTGGGGTGTGGGGGGGAGGATAGTGTGGATCGGCTTGGCATTGTCGTACCAGCTGTTGCTGAGGGCATCGGAATTGTTTGCAAAGGGAGGGGGGGGGGGGGGTGCAACAGATCTACTGCCTGAGGAGGGGGGACATTGCCTTTTTCGAGAGAGGCGTCCAGCTCGGGCCGGAGGAGCGGGGGGCGGCGGACACGGTGGAGGTGCATTTCAAAGAAGGAAAAGGGGACCAGGGGAGGAAAGGGGCGGTCGTGGTGAGAACAAAGGGGAAAAGGGGGGGGGGACTGGGGGGAAATGTGGTGGACTTGTTGCTGGAGCTGTTCGAGTACTACCGGACAATAATCCCTGGGGGAGAGAGCGCGCCGCTGATGGCTTACAGGAGCGGCGGGAGTTGGGAGGTGTGGACGAGAGAGCAGGCGACGTACTGTCTAAGGAGCGGGCTGGAGAGGGTGGGTCAGAAATGGCGATCGCAAGGGAGGGGGGCAGCGGCGGAGCTGATTCCGGAGGAATTCGCGCTGCACTCGGGGAGGATAGGAGGAGCGACGAAGTTGGCGGAGATGGGAGCCCCGCCGTGGGTGATTCAGAGGGAGGGAAGGTGGGCGTCGCAGGCATTTATGGGAAACGTGAGGCCGAATTTGGAGGATCCCCTGTGGGTCTCCAGAGTGCTAGTGGGTAGGACGGGATAGCCAAGCAGGCAGCCGGGGCAGGGGACCAGATGGGGTGTGTGTGGGGGGGGGGGGGGGGGGGGGGGGGGGGGGGGGGGGAAGAGTAGGCGGAGAACGCGGCTTCTGAATGGGAATTTGACTGTTGAGGTTGTCGGTCAGAGTGGTGGGCAGGTCAGCCGCGTACAAGAGCTGGAGTAGGAGACGGGGGAGGGGCGGCAGGGGCGGCAGGGGGGGCAGGGGGAATTGGACGAGAGGGATCCGTCACAGTCCACCCACCTCCCCCGTGGGCGACACGGGCTACTAATGGACATGCATTTTTCGTGAAGAGTAGACCAAAGTAGAAGACTGTCTGAACAGTCTGGGGTTTGGCGAATCGGAGATAAATATAAAAGAAGGGGGGGGGGGGGGGGGGGGGGGGGGGGGGGGGGGGGGGGGGGGGGGGGGGGGGGGGGGGGGGGGGGGGGGGGGGGGGGTGTAGTTCTAGTGGAGGAATACCTGGTTATGGGTGGTTCACGGCAGGATCGCAGCTGCACGTATATTCAGGGCAAGCATTCGCAGAGGCATCGGTACGGCAGTGACAGCAACAGCAGTACAGCAGCAGCAGCAGCAGTTGGGAGGATCGACGGGCCGGGAGTAGAGATATAGTACGTGGGTTTTCGATCGCAATCTCCCACCCACTCACCCGATTGCGTCACGAGCAGGGAGGTTAAAGGGGAGGGGGAGGAGGGGGCGAGAGAAGGGGGGGGGGGGGAATTTGGCTGTTGAGGTTGTCTGTCAGAGTGGTGGGCAGGTCAGCCGCATACAAGAGCTGGAGTAGGAGACGGGGGAGGGGGGGCAGGGGGAATTGGACGAGGGGTATCCGTCACAGTTCCACCCACCTCCCCCGTGGGCGACACGGGCTACTAATGGACATGCATTTTTCGTGAAGAGTAGACCAAACCTTCACCTGCTGAAGATTCCCAGCTCCCATCCCCGATCGAATATTCGGCTTTGACCTAAAATTGGGCCAAATTTCAGCCATTTCGAGACTCCCTGCAATTTTCACAATGAATGCTGGTACCCGTAGTTCGGATCTTCACCGAGAGTCGCACGCAGCTTGACTACACCCCGACCGTCTCTCGCGTGAGTGCACCGCAGCTCACTCGTTCGATGCCGCCCTGACACCTCTCCCAACTCACACGCCACTGCAAGATCCGCTGATAATATCAACCCACAGGCTCTGCTTTCGATTGAAATTTGGCCCAAATTTCGGTCATCTCGAGATCACTGGCTCGCGTTCGGCCGCTCTTGGTTTCGAGCTCGGTCCACCCCACCCAGGCATTTCCCTCGTGTGAGCGCACCACTGATTTCTCTTTCGATATCAACCTAATCCATCGCCACCTGCATGCCGCTGAAAGTTTGACTGATGTGGTCAACCCCGACTCATCTATCATGGAGTATGTCAGGGTAGGAGACGCTTCAATACAGACTGGGCCATCCCCTAATTTCCAATTTGACGATGCGGTATCAGCTATCCAGAAGCGAACCAAACCCCCTTTTCTCCCCACTCTCTCCTCTAATCGACGATTTGACGATGCTGCTGGGAGTGACGACAGCTCTCTCCTCCCTCTGGCGCAGCGCAGTGACATTAAAGTTTTCTCCGGATCGCCTGTTTCAGCTTGCGATCCTGAAGCCACAAATGATTCTGCCGCCGCTGCTTCCGATCTGGTTATACTAACTATGCCGGTCACAGTATTTTTTACTGTGCCCGGCAACGCTCCTTGCGACCCCGTGGCGATTTTAATTTTTCGCGGATGGTTCGCAACCAGCTGCTCACGCACTCAACAGCTGAGTCTTATGTCCGCCCTTCGCGAGCCATGACTCCGGGGTAGATGTCCAGCACACCTGCCCGTGGGCCGTGCCTACCAGGCCCACACACTAGCCATAACCACACAACAGTACCTTTCGCGCCTGCTTGCGACCGTGAGACTGATGGCGTATCTCGCGCATACATATCATCGCCAGGCATGTCGCCGACCATGCGAGTAGAGAAAAATTGTGCAGGCCAAAGTATCTCCTTGTCAAGTAACGACCCACCTTAGGCCCACGATTTCTCCCTCTCGCGGTGCGCAGCCTGCGTAACACTAGATACGCCGCTCGCTCCCGAGCGCCTCGCCACTCTCAGCCACCCTCGCGCGTTTCTGAACACACCTCTGGCACCAGTTACAACTCGGATATCACTTGTTTGTACAGTAGTACAACATATGTCAGCACATCTGCCCCCGATGTACTTACTCACAGATTACAGAAACTTCCGAGAGTACATTCGACCTACGTACGGCGTCCATCGACCTATCATGAGATGTGTTCACACCATATCACCGACACCTCCTCGGACCCCCCCCCCCCCCCCCTTTCCGCTCACGGTTACCTTCCCCCGGCTCCGTTCTCGCCGAAGAGGTGCACTTCCCTCTTCCTCCCTACCGGTCGCCGCGGACCATCCTGCTCCCATGGAGGAAGGGCGCCCAGGGACAACGGGCCAGCCGAGACCCCTGACTACCGGAAGGAGCCCAATCGGTCGCCCCCCAACGCCGGCCAGCCACCTTCTAGATCCCCTGCGCCCTCTGCACCCCTCCGTCCGGCCATCCCAGACGTCTACACAGCGACTACAGCACGGCCGCAAACTGGACGAAGATGACGCCCGTACTGCGCGACATCCTTGTTTCCTAAAGCTCCCAATACGACAAAGAATACCCATGTTCTAGACGAGCTGGAGGGCTTCGCAAACCACGCGACTCTCCGGGCCGCCACCATCCGGCAGAGATGACGGGTCGGAGCCGACTTTCGACCCTCGAGGTCACTACGACAGAACTTCGACAGCAGCTAGCTTCAGCAGACGGAGGCGTTTTAGGCGTCGCCTCCGATGCGGAGGCGCATGGCCGACAGGTCGCCGCCGCCAAGCAGGCCACGAGGCCCCCCGAGGCCAGCCGGCGTCCCATGTCGTCGCACGCAACTCCACGCGGCCCGGGGCTCCCCCAGCTTCTCCGAGCACGCCCACGCTGGAACTACGCCGCCCCTCGCCATTTCCCCGCCCCTCGCCCCGGACGAACAGGGGTGTGTTCTCCCCCCCGTCCTCGATATACACCGCGCGATCGATGGACTTCGTTGTTTTGGACGTACACTTGGCGGATTTCTTATCACATCTAGCATTGCTTCCGGAAAGAAGTACGAACTCACGTCCCCGGAGCGACCAAGAGGCTACTGGGAACGTTCGAGACATACCCAGGTACTACACTGCGCCAAGGTTTTAGGAAGATCGACAACGCGCCGACCTCCCCGGAGCTAACCGACGCCACACACCCTCTTGTTGCCACCCTCCGCCAGGCACACACTAATTCCATAGATGAGGCTGAGTGGCCCAACCGCTGAACCCTCCGAGCGGGCGCCTCCTTTTCTTCCCGGCGTCGGCAACACAGCGGTCCTGCTTCACCCCGCCGTGGACGCCGTGACACGGCCGCCGCGTACTGCGGTAGGCTTGCACCTAATTATGTACGAGGCTCCACACTTGACGAGCTTTATGCCTCACCCAAAACTTAACCCGATGATCAATCCCGGGGCCCAGATATATCACCGATATTGTTTATAATGTTGAAAACCTTTAACTATATCCCAACGATATTTGGTAGTCCCTCGGTGCCCTTCAGGAGCCGGGCAGTCATAAATATTGGGGCCGAGGTGTGCTACTCCTACAGCAGCACACCAGGGCCGGCAGGGCCGTCCCAGCGACGGCAACTCTATTTCCCGCCAATACAGGGCGGGCCTCAAGAAGACAAGGGGCGATGATCGCTCGAGAACGGAGACAGCAGAAGCAGAAGCGCACCCGCTCAGGGCACCAACAAGAAGACCCTACGGAGGAATCAGATCCCTCCCCTGGCGTGGTCACTCTCGAGAACCGCAGGCAAGTGATGCCTTCTCTGGCGGATGTATCCTCCGGTAACAAGCTGCACCCGCTCTTTACAAGTAAGTTTCCCTTACCGACCGCGCCCCCCCCCCCTTGTCCTCTACGACAGCTCACGCGCGGCAAGAACAAATAGACTCGGACGACGCTGACATCGATAGCGGGTATATTTATCTTCTTAAACGTGCGTGCATCCCCATCGACGTTCGCAACGTCGAGCACGTTACCCCCCTGTCTTTCAGTGCTACCGACAATAGACCTGGCACGACACAGCAACTTATTAGGGGTGTAAAAATGTCCTTGCTGACATTTTGAGTCTATGCAATGATTCATGTGTCAAAAGTCTTGCGACTGATTCGTAGGTCTGCAATTGGGAGCAACCCCTCCAAAAGGTACTTATGAGATCCATCATCGCTGGCAGAGTATCTTCCGCCGATGTCGTTTGTATCGTTGACAGTTTTTCTGCCAGATAAATCGGAGCCTGGACGCGCACACCGGTACAACCAGGGGCGTCCGACCTGCTGGTTCGAATCATCAGTAGCCATTTTGATCACGACGACTGCAAAGCCCCATTCAACAGGTTTCAGACGTTTGAGGTGTCGAATGGCATTCCATTCTCTTGTTCGTTTCGTCCGTTTCGCGTGATAGTTCCTAGTCTCACAGGCTCCAAAACTGCACTTACTCCCAATGTATCGATCGCACTGGACGTTCTTCGTCGCAGTGTGATGAATCAACACTCTGGGCTCACGCTCATTCTAACGCTTCATTCGGGTGAATTGGTCACCGTGCCCGCCCCGTTTGTTACGATTAATGACGAATGGTTAGCTTTTCTAACAATGTCAACTAATAAGACTCTCGCTATTAGCGGAGAAAAAATGTGTTCCCTTGCCTTCTTTAATGGGCCTCCCTTTGAAGACGCGTGCAGGGAATCGCTCTCAGAGCAGGTCTGCAGTCCTGTCGTCCCACACAGGATAAGTGAGTTCCTCTCGCAACCCTGTGGTGATGAGTGTCGCTCGTGCCGACCATAACGACTACGATCATTTTTGTTCACTCGCACTCATGTCAGCATTGGCCATCTGATTCATCTCACTGGGACATAGTGCGTTTTGCTTCTGGCTCTTGTAATACCATTGACCCCTCATTGTGGACACCGCGTGTCGCATCTGATGTGTGTGTGCAAGCTTTCCGTGACAACAAAGGTCGCTGTTTGAACTGTCACGATACCGACCACTCGTCTAAACAATGTCCTCAGTATGGATAAATGGTAACGGCTGCCTTAACCCCGAGCTAGGCCAATTACGTTATATTGGTGACGCCTACTGTCGCTGGCAGCAACGCAAGCGCCCCCACCATCTTCGAGACAACCCTGTTAGTGGTGAAAACACACGCTGGTCGTCTTCCTTCGACCGTTTTACAATTTTCTCCCGACGCAACGACAACAACAACCAAAGTCGCAATAATCAACGTAGGCAACACGCACGAGTCTCCTTGAAACAAGTCGCTTAACAGTGGGCAACGTAACCACAACTATGACTCGTTCACCCAAGACCACTCATGTAGCCAACACGGCGGTCAACACGCACCCCTCTCGCTCGGACAAGATGCCCGAAAAGAAGGAAACGCGCCCCAGTCTTTCACTGTCCACCAGACCAAAAACGCCAAACCCCCGCCCCCTCTTCGCCCGCTGGAACCTCTGGCATACGCTATGGGGCCTCGCACAATGCAAACAATAGCAACCCAATGCACGCCAGCCGGGGGCCTTCTATTCCGGTAGCAGCTGACCGCTTAATGGCGGTGCTCCTTTCCTCCCAACTCCATCTGTAGCACTTTTGGGAGGCACAACACGACATATTTGAAACTCCCCCCCCCCCCCCCCCCCCCCCCCCCCCCCCCCCCCCCCCCCCTGCTGCGTCCCTCCCATCTGTGCGTGTTCTATCACCCCGTCCGGGTGCGGGTATCACGTCTCCCCCAATGTAGACGACAAGAGTCGTAACGCTCCGATAGCCCCCCCATGTTTAGGGGTGCCGCAGGATCCGGGCGCATGCAACGCTTCCCTCCCTCGTGTAGACGACAAGGGTCATAACGACTCGCTAGCGCCCCCTTCCCCCGTTGTAGGGATTATATCGCAGGGTCCGGGCGCGTGGAATGCTCTCCTCCCTTGCGAAACCAACATTGGCCGCCTCACCCCCCTAGCTCCCCCTGATGTCGATATTTTGCTGCCGGGTCCTGGTGCGCGCTGCGTTTTCGCTCCCGCGAAGATGACGTTAATGTTGGTCGTTCGCATGTGGTTCCCACTACTCCATAACCACAGGTTTCTGCCACATGCGGGCGTTGCTCTCGTGAAGTGAAGGTCGCCTTGGGGTGCAGTTACGGGATTCCTCTACGTAAGAGCTCTGTGTTGACGCTCCGCTCTAAGTCTACATGTAAGACCGACCTAAAACCCCTGCTCGGCGCTATTGACGAAGAACGTCTGGGTTTGCTAATCCCGACGCTCCTTCCAACCAGCGCAAGGCTAATGATTTCTCTCGGCCCATGATGTCTATTCGGTGGTGGGTGAACCGGTAGGGGACGTATTCTCCCCACAGGGTTCAACCACCGCTACACCCTACGCACGAAACCGCAACACCCCTGTACCGGAAAGAGCGAGGTCAGGCAGTCTGGTAGAACAGATCCCATCCACCCCGCCGACAGTGTTGACAGAGTCTTTTTCTGTAGACCCACTTAAATCACCCTCCGCACAGGCGGAGGAAAACTCTCCGACATTGTCCAGGAGGATCGGTCGGAGCCCCCTGCCGCCCTCCGTGACAACCCGGGAGCCGCAGCAATGGCCATCCCAGGTGAATGCGTCCCCACCTCCGGCCCTGAAACTGGAGGCCCTGTAGCACAAGTAGTTAATTAGGTATCGTATAGGAAAGACGGCCCCTCTAGCTATCTGGGAGGTGCAACATCGCCCTCCCCACATGCACATGCCACGATAACAGATGCCGAGCTTGATGCTACCAACGGTACTGTTGCACTCCGAACGTTTGTGTTTTCTAGCAACCTCCCTCTTGCTTTTCGCAATGGACACCTTCCCCATTGGTTGAGGGTAGACGGTAGACGGTACTTCTTATGCTGGCGGGACATGTATCGCAGCAGAGAAACGTCGCCTCTTCGGTGACTGCCATGCGATTCAAAATACAACGCGTGTCTGAAGCCAAGCTTCACAAACAATACGGACGCGCTGAACGCAACTTTGATGCCGTCCTGTGGGAACACAAGCGTGAAAACACCGTGCTCGTCGGAGCCTGCGCCAGGTTCGCCCAAAGCCTAGCCATGCAACAGCATCTGCTGGGTACCGGCGATCGACTGCACGCAGAAGTTACAATAGCTGTTATGACACCATCTGGAGGATAGGCTACGGGGCGGACCATGAAAACGCCCGCTGCCACCTCGCGTGGCGCGGCCTCAACCTGTTAGGAAAATCCCCGCAAAATGTGCGCCAGCCTCTCCGCGACTGCGCACCGCCGCCGGTGCACCAGCACCATACGTCTCCTCCGTGAGGCGACTTGCCCGCGCGCGGTCGAGATCGCACTTTTGAGACGGGCCCTTCTCTCGCCAGCGTCGTTCAACCTATGACACGGTCACCGCCCCCTCGGGCTATTCGAGCTTGTTTCCGAGTGTGCAACCGGATCGCGGTGCGGCGATGTCTTGCCGATGATGACCATAGCAGGGCACACTGCACCGAACGCCTAACCCTTCGCTGGACAGAGGCCGTGCCTTGTCCCTGATATCATCAATACGGACAAGGCTTCGTTTACAACCAAGACCAAGATCCACAGTAGTGGCCCTGCTCCCGCGCATTTCGGGTGCGTCGCCCCCTTGGACACCGGCTGTCTCCAGTCGTCCATCACCCGCAACGCCTATGAGCACATGGTGCGACCTGGTGTGGCCACGACTATCAACGAAACACAAACCCCACCGGTCTTGTGGCGACTTTGGAAAGTATCCTCCCTTACAGACTTCCATCACTACCCATATGTTCAAGCGTACAGTTCTTACATGGAGACCAACCGACCGCGCCACTAGTGGTCTAGGCGTACATCATCCCTTCCGAGGCCATGCAGCACGCGGTCCTCCTCGGCCGCGGCAGCTGGATGCGGTTCAGCGAGCGCTCTTACTGCACTCTGCCGCCGCGCCGCGCGATAATTGCGTTCTTGGTGATCTCACTTTATCGCACATAGCTGTAAGATCTGCATGATCTGCACAAGTTTTCCGGGTGGGATGTGTATGATCGGCATGATACGCCACATGCATGTTCCCCGGAAGAGAGCTGTACGATCTACAGCAGATCTGATGCACAACATATATATATATGCATAGCCGAAAGAATCCACAGCAAGCAGTTGATACCTCGGGTATTATTATTCTAGATCGTGACATGCCCGAGATGTTAACCCCTTTAGTACCGCAGTCCCGACTTGGGGACAAACCAGTCTAATTCCAAGTGATTTGTCCCCAAAACGGGACTGCGGTACTAAAGGGGTTAAACTGTTTCAGTTCTGACGTAAGAGAAAGGCAAAAGTGAATACTGTACGAATAAATAAAGAAGGGCACCAGTAAAAAATATGCAACCAAAATTCTGCCTGCCTCAGGCTGGATTTTTCACAGTTGGGAAAGGGGAAAGGGTTCTTTTAATTTAGGGTAGGTCGGATCAGTCAAATAACTTTATCCAGTTCAGGGACCCCAAATTTCCCAGTTTCCTACAAATACCAGCAGTTTCTGTCTGGATGTCTCACGCGTACGACCTGCCTTACAGTAATAAAAATGTGGTGCTGTTTGTACAGCAGTAGTAGTGGTGCTGTAGGGTATCCTGTACAATATACCACGATGTACTACTATACTACTACTACAGATCGCTGCTGATGGTGTGGTACAGCTGCTCTTCGAAAATACTACGGTATTTAATAGGTTTTAGTCTAGAATACTCCGCCTTACGCCCTTGACAGCACACGTTTTGCCTTGCTTGGCATGTCTCCTGGCATCTTTGGTGCACGATGTGCTTCTTAATTACGTTGTACCTGGTATATTATTATGGTGTTGAACTTTGTGCTTGGTTGTTTTCTTCCAACCCTGAAGAAAATAAAACAATTCGGATTTTGGAGGCCAGGCGCAGGCGCAGTTTTTTATTTCTTGGATTTTCAGGGACAAAACGCCGCTATTGGCGCGCGTTTTTACTTTGTTTTAGTGTTACCTGATTTTGACCCAAATGGATCAGTTATACCTGATTTTGGCCGCAGCACAAACGAAAAAAAAAAAAAAAAAAAAAAAAAAAAATGTTTGCTGGCCGTGCTGGCGTGCTGGCTGACATGAGGTAGGTACGTACGTACATCACCGTTCGTTTCATATTGTGTTGATGATTTGATGGATGATATGGTATCCCGAACGATTTTGCGTTTATTTATTGTCTGATCCCGACATTTTCATGTTTTAGGCGCCCAATTCGCATGTACCACCAGTTCAGTACCAGGTATATACAACGAGTACACTCGTACCATACATGCGCTCTGCGCTTTCGCCAACCGTTCGGAGAGCCATGGTCGTCGCAGTTTCGATAGAAGAAGCGGTGTGATCGCTTGCTGTATTTGTATGTAGAGCTCCAGACGTTCTACAGCCAGCGGTAGACCACCTGTGATCATAAGCAGCCCGTCGTGTGCAGGGAGAAAACAATGTCAAGCAGTTCCTCAGTTTTCAATTTTCAGTCGTGGAGAGCTGAGAGCTCCAGCCTATACAGCAGCTAGAAAAATATATATTTTCATTGCAGGGGGGGGCATGAATAAAAAAGCAAAGCGGATATCATTATTTTTTTATTTTTTTTTTTTTTTTTATCCTCCGGCGGATTGGTAAAAATAAAGCTTTAAGCTCACCACACTTCCACGTTCGCGATTTCGTGTCGTGTGTCAATTTAGCCCAGTTGGGCACGTTGACCCGACCTGACCCCCGAGAGGAGCAGATGCGGTGGAGATAGCCACCCGGGAGAGTCATCTCTTCCGGGTAGTGTGGGACTTGCGCGAGCTCACCCACTAACAAAAACCAAGTCCCCGCCGGACTCGGACCAGTTACGGTCCACCATACCTACCCGTTGGGGCGTTCGTCCTCAGATTATTAATTAATATTAGTTATATCTCCCTGTCAAGCTCCCCGAGCGTGCTTTTTTGGGGCAAAGGGCTTCGTACAGCTGTAGACTACGAGTAATATCGGTGGATTATCGTTCTGCATCCATCTGTTGTCTGAATCGTTACGACGCCCGCCAATAGCCACACGCCCACCAGGCCAGAAAACGCACTCTGGCTCCAAAAAAATGCCTGAAACGAACTGAACAACTCGAACCACTGTGAAAACTACAGCATGTATTACGAACGTTTTTCAACATACAGCAGCACGGCAGCAGAACAGCAGCAGCAGCCTTTCGATATTTTCCACGTTTCACCTCTATCATGCATACCCTCCTAGAGGAGCAACGTAGCAGCATTATTATCAAAAAAAGCTCTCTCTGGAGAGTATACAAACTGTACCAAGAATGCACAAGCTACAAGTGAAAGATGGAAACAGTAGCAACAACAGCAGCAGCAGTAGGACTGGATATTAATATACTGATGCTGCTGTTGCTGTACCTGGTACGACGGCTGTACTACTCGTAGGTATCCATGCGGTGACGGCCAGCTGGCCGTTGGTCACTCGGCCCTGCCGCCCTGGGTCAGCAGATTCAACCAGAAGTCAGCGGAAGATTACCTGTTATGAGGAAGATACTTGTGTACGTACGTACGTACGTACGTACGTACGTTGCGTGGATAGTACTGGTATTGTGAGGTTCTCCTGTACACCTCTTTTCCTAAAAAAAATGACAGGTGCCATCATCACAAGAAATACAAATGACACGTGAAACACGCAAATTGAACGGCCGCTACGGGAAATTTCGTGGTTTCGTGATGACGACGGACTGCACACCGCATACCACGCAGCATCATAAACGTCATGAGTCATGAAGATACTCTGCGGGCTGCGGGTATACCAGGCGTGATCGAGAGTCCAGTCGGGGATTGGGAAACGGCTTCCGACATTCCCGCGTGGTGTGAGTTTGTGGTCGGCTCTCGTCTGTCAAAATGAAAACGTAAAATCAACCAGTAACGAGAACTCCGACTCGCGCCTGAGAATTTTGCGACGAGGTCTCAGTTCAGGAAGAAGAGAAGAGGAGGAGAAGGGGGGAAGAGAGAGGTGGTTGTCTTGTGGTGGTGATGTTTTGACCGATCTTTCATACTTCAATACCAAAAAAACTACGCACCACGACACCACGACTGCTATGTGACATTATTGTGTTGTGCCTTGCTCGGGGTTGTTTGTTGGGCTGTGGGTGCGTTGTCTGGTGCTCCAGAATACTCATTCGCCCACCACATGGATGGATGTGTACTGATGGATGTACTACTGATGATGATGATGCTGATGAGGTATATGTGCGCAGTGAGACCTTTGAAAACCACAAGAAAGTATTTTTATACTGCTGCTGTACTACTGCTGTGGAGAGGGAAGAGGGAGGGTTTTGCACTCTCCCGCAAGTAGCTAGACGTTCAACATTCAGCACGCATCGCATTCTGCTTGTTGAACGAGTTCACAGTGCATAGCCGCCCGCTCATCGTGTGGCCATTCAGTGGCCAGCCTGATCTCGGTGCCCATCCTGGATCCCAGGCTCTTCTTGCTGGAGTTTCTTGTCGGCGGGCAGAAATGAAACGGTGCGTATTGCTGCTGCTGTATGTAGTGCGTATCGTAATAGTTACCAGTACATACGTGCACACTACCGGTACTACGACTGCTGAACCACCAGCCACCACCTACAGCACCACAGAAGTCATCAGAGCTGGAACACTATTATACGCCGCTGCAGACTGCAGACCAAAGCGAATCCCAAATAGATCATCCCCAACACAAACACAGATCATCCCCAGATCCCAGAACCCAGAATATCCCATAATAATATGAGTTCGCAAAAAATTTTCGACAAACAAGATTTATGGTTGACGGAGTCTTTCCTCCCCCGTCCCCTTGATCGAAATTTTCCGAGTGATCAAACGCTGAATCAGGAGTGTCGGCAATCAACGTCTCATCGTCGGGGAGGCACTGCTGCCGAAATGTCGCTGGCGAAGCCGAAGCGAGGCGAGCCGGACGAAGATCTCGGCGCGGGAAGAGGGGGAGGGAGGGAAGGAGGAGGAGGAGGAGGAGGAGGAGAAAAAAAGAGATTGCGCACGCCGTCGGTGAAGCGATGGGCTGCGCGCGATTGCCGGCGACTACGGCGGCAAAGTCGGAAGAACGTTGCTTCCTTTGCTCTTGTGATAGCGGGATTTCTGAACGGCACGCGAGAAGTACTGGGGGCGGAGTATGTCGACGGGGGGGGGAAGTGTCGATGAGCTGCGACGATTGCAGATGTACCGGGTCATTTGACGACGGCGACATCACGGTCTTCGACAACCCTTCCAGTGGCGAGAGGGTAAGAGCGAAGAGTGTACGATATCGTTGAACTTGTGCTTGCTCTGCTTGGTGTCTTGTTCTTCTCTATGCCTTATATATAAATGCTTCTTTGTTCTTTGGAGGTAAAGTTGTTCTCGAGGGGTCTGTCTGTCCACATGGACGTCTTCACAGCCAACATTTTCCCCTAAGCAAAGGTTTCTCGTTTCGTAGCAGTAGTACAGAGTAGCAGTAACCCTAACCCAGGTATCTGCCAAGCAGCAAACACCTCGCCCACCAGCCAGGTAGCCCCTACTCGTGAAGCTCTATACTAGCCGCAACTAACCATGATGGTGCAGTATCCTAGCAGTCGAAACACGTGTTAAATACTTATTGCTGTGAGCTATGAGCTGTTCTTTCGCCCATGATTTTACCGCCAACAGAGGGAAAAAAGCCACGGCTTTGCGCGAGGCTATCATGATTCATGGATTATATCGTGTACCATGTTATCTGGCATACGATAATAAACAGGCAATGGTTTTCGCGCCATTTTACTGCTCTCCACATGTCTCCACAACAGCAGGCGAAACATCCACTGAGCAAGCAAGCAGCAGCAGCTGCAGTTGTAGCAAGCAACTAAACCCGGCATTGGATGCGATCGTTGCCCGTGCGAGCGAAAATTTGCGCACAAGCCGCCAGCCACATGATCATGATGATCACGCATTACTCCAACAGATTTGTCTACATGTCACTTGACAAGAAGGGCTATGATATGTATATTGCCCAAGCCAAAAAAAAAAAGCCACGTATTTTCCCGTCTTCTATATCATCGTGGTCGGCGAAGGAAGAAGAGGATCTGATTGCGCTGGTATTCATTCTGAACCCCTATACTGCTGCTGTACGTACGAGTACTCGAATCTTACTTGTATTCGGCGTCCATCGTACCTCGTACTCGTACTCGTACGGCAGATCTGTACGTGAAACAGCAACAGCAGTAAGCGTACAACTGCTGTAGTATTAATAGTAGAGCAGCAGTGAATAATAATAGCAAAGCTTCTTGTAACAGCAGTAACTCGCACTTTAATTAGATCTTGGTGACAGGGCGGAGCACATCTATCTGCTCCTCATACTGGGTATTAATAGTAAGTTAGGAGTAGTACTCTTGTACATACTAGTACCAGAGAAAAAGCAATGGGACCATCCTTTCTATTACTACATTACTACCAGGTATACAGAAGTCTTGACGTTCTGCTGTAGGACTTGACCATTTGTACAGGCAAAAAACATGAGCGAGTTATATAAGCGGGCATGCAGTTGTATACCTGAGCTTACAACACTTATCATTCAGGGCTGTGCACAGAAAACGAAAAATGGCTCGGTCGGTTTTTCGATTTTTCGGCGGTAGGTTTCGGTCTCGTCAAACCGACACAAAAGAAAGGGAGAAAAAAAAAACGAAAATGCATGCTGTAACTCGGTTTCGGTCGTTTTTTCGCAACTACACCGAGAAACAAAATGTCGGTTTCCGGTCGGGAAAAAAAAAAAACGAAAAAAAAAAAAACGACTTGCTGTTTTCGGTTCATAACCCTCCCTGCATCAGTCATATCACCCCGTACACCAGGTACGTATTACAGGGGACCATAGTAAATAGGACCTAGGGTGTGCACAAAAACCTATATATTTCCCTATTTTTACTAACAATATTTGGTCCTATTTACTATGGTCCCCCGTAATATTAATAGTGGACCATTTTTTTGTGGACTGGTTGGGTCGGCAGTGGTGAGTGATGCAACGGACACAAAAGGTGCGTCATCTGCGGATAAACGGATTGTTGCCGAAATGTGCAGCACCACATATTCCGTAGAAAGTTCCGATTCCGTGTCGTTGTTGTTGTATTACCATGATCTGGTCCGCGGTCACACAAATACCGTACCACGTGCATGCCATGTACCAGGTACCATGTATACTGCTACTGTACCGTATACTATTGTGTAAACCACATACCAGGGTACGAGGTACTGGAAGCGCAAGGAACGGACGGTTGAACGAATGTACCACTTTGTAAAGTTTATTGACTATTAAGAGCCGGCGTCCCCGGTGGCTTGGTAGGTGGTCCGCGGGCCTATCAAGATCAATTTCGTGAGTTCGAGTCTCACCGAGTGCATGCTCATAGGGGCTTTTTCTTGCATAAAATTGATTAGCGGAAAGCGCGAGAGCGTGAGTTAGCTGTACATTCGATGAAAATCGACGAGCAGTGGGAATGCTGAACCCTATGCGCGATAAAAAATAAAGGCACGTACCGGGGGGGAGAAGGGACGACACCTGTGACCACGGCTTGTCCAGAAGATCGTCGAGGGTAAAACCTCCTACGAGTGGGCTGGAAAGTAAAAGTGATGATGAAAAAAAAAAAAAAAAAAAAAAAAAAAAAAGGGCTATACATTTATACCTGGTACGAAAAATAGAACACGGCGGTACATGACGGTGAAACTTAACTGCTAATGACGTCCACCCCTACACACAACGTATTCGTACCACATAGAGCGTTGAGTTCGCACATATCACATATATATAGAGATATCTACAATTGGTGCGATCGCTTTTCAGCGCTGGTGTTCTCGACAACGGCAAGTGTAAGCAAGTGTGCCAAAGTCGAACAGTATTGTGTTTTCGGAAGGCTCTTTGGACCAGATTTTCCGAGAATTGTTCGGTATTGGCGGTAACCTTAACCTTCCTTCCCCTTCTCGGAAAATCGAGCGCTGCAAAACGATCGCACCCATGAGATAATATAGATGTGTTGACTCAATGCTCTTTACAGCGGTATACCCTGGTCTGTAATAGGAGACCTCCAAAACCACACAGCGTTCCCGCGGTACGCCCATGTTTCAGGCGCAACTATTAATAGTAATAACGTGTATTTCGAGTGAAATCACTTGGTATCTGACGCTTGACGTTTTCATTCATGGACAAGAAAAGTAGTGAATGACTTTAAGAAAAGGCAGACCCCTAAGATCGGGTACATCCGTTCCTTTCGGAGCCAGAAAAGGGTACACTCTAGGATCGCCAGTGCAGCATACACGACACACGAGACCCGCGATTGGTCAAAATATAATGTAATATACCGTGTTTGACCTAAGAAGCCACCCTGGGTGATGATTCGTCGGCGTTTTGGTTTATTCATCACCGGGGGGGGGATCCTCCGGTGGGTTGGCATCCAACGAACCTCGGCGATAAAAGTTTTATTTTGTTCGAGTTTCGATCTTGTTTAACCCCTTTCGGACTCAGGCGGAAATAGCCGATAAAAAATGGCGATTAGAGCGAAGGCAACTGTGTAATTAGGGATGATACAAACCTGTTTCCGAGTTGAAATCCAAGGAGTTGAACAGAACGGGCGCGACATGATCCTATCATATACCCATACTGCGGAGCGCTGATGCTGGTTGTCGACAGTGGTATTAATAACCCCGAAGTTCAAAGTCATGGTTGTTTTGAGAGGTCCCATTACAACCTGGGAGGTAGGATCTTCAGGTTGGTGGGCTGTTCAGGTATTTTGGTTCCTGTTGGGATCAAGGTACACGCGCGAAGACCCAACCCAACCCCTGACTCTAACCCTAACCCTAACCCTGACCCTGACGCTGACCCCAAACCGCAGCCCAAACGGACCAAAACTGGTCATAAACGCGGCTGCGCCGCGTTTGCATCGAACGAGGAAATTTCTCAATTGCGGGCGACGATTCCGAGGTGCAGACTGCGCTACGCAATTTTCAAGTCGAAAAACACACCCAAAGATCCTACCTCCCAGATTGCAAAACCTACTCTGTTTTGGCCGCTCTCTCTATCTCTCTCGGGGTTTCAAAGGAGTTAACGGGGTGATTTGTCGTGTGGGGTTGATATCGATGAGGGGTGATAAAAATTTGGTACAATTAGCACCCACGCAGGCAGCAGGCCAGGTGACCTACAATACGTGGTGATGTAGCTGATTGGGACACTTGGTACATTTGACACATCCAGGCAAAGGCTTACTACCAGAGGAGGGGCGGGGGGGGGGGGGGGGGGGGTGAAGCCATCATTATCTATCAGGCATGGCCGTAGTCATACGACCATAGACCCTCGCATCCCTACAGTGCCGGGACGGAGCACGTCGGATTTTCACCGACCAGGGGGGGTGGTATAAAACGAACTCCGGTGACAAACTTGACATTTTTCGAATCAAGTTTTGTGTTTTTATCACCGGGGGTGGTCCCTTGCGGTAGAGTATTGAATATTATCTTGGCCCAAATACGACAGCAAGCAGAACTGTGGGTTGACCGGACTTCCAGTCTACCAGGTAGTTATTTTTACTAGTTGGGTGGCGACGCCAGCCAACTGAGGGACATTAGTCGGCCAAAGTCCGGCCGGCGAAGCGAGGCACCCCCCCCCCCCCCTCTGCCGAGGGGGGCCCGCGGGAGGCGCGCCCCCGGAGAGCCCGCCGGGGGCGCCTCCTGAGGACCCCGCTGAAGACGCCGCTGGAGTGGGAATTCGCAATATTGGGCTTCATGTTTCACACAAAAGGTGGGACGAAAAAAGAGGACCTTCCTGCGAACAAGGAAACACCAGGTACTTGACGTTGTGTTGTTGAGAGGCCCTAAACGAAGCTCCACCCTGCAAAACAGCTCATCGTGCAACACCACGGTTTGATTGGTCGAGGCCGACCGTGTTTTAATTTGAACGCCACCGAAAAAAAAAAAGGCGATTTAGCGGCGCGACCGCCCCTGCCGACCTCGATCTCCACAAGAAGTCGGGGATAGGGTTGAGGTTGGGGCCGGGCTATGTCTGTGCCGGCGGGCAATATGTAAATGGATCTGAATGGTCCTGCACGAGATTGGTTGAAGGACGGTGATGCAATTAGGGCTATCTCGGGCTGTTGTTACCGCTGCAAGTGCTGTGTACGTGTAGAACCCCACCCCATGGTTCCAGCAACGAGACTTCCGCAGTCGGCTTCCCGCAACCCTACCCAAGTTAGGCCCACCTGGTATAATAGTCGGCTAGTTGGCGTCGAATGGTATAGCCCACCAGCCAAATAAGATTTACCTTTACAGCTGTACTGTAGTTTGTACCTGCTGCTTCCAGTAAGTAAGTAAGAACATCAGTGCGAATCAAAGAGTAGAGCATAGGTGGTGTTGATACATACCAGGTGCCAGGTGCAGTAGTAGAAGTGGCCAGGGCTCCTTTCACTGTGGGTGTTGCTCTGTTGCGCTGTTCGTTGCGCCAGCTCAACGTTTCCAACGAAATCCCCCTTTGCGCAACATGCAGTTAGAACTGCACCAACACGTTTCGCCACAGGCAAAAAAAGTGTTGCGGGATCTTTGCGCCGCAGACGAAAAAACAAATGGGGTGTTTTCTTCGCCGCAGGCTCGAACCGTTTACGGCTGTTTTCGTCGCAATATTGTGTACCAGGTAGTAGTTTTTCACACGAATTTTTACAACTGTACCAGTCATATTGGGGCAAAGAACTTGGAAATTGTGAATACGTATACCCACATGTGTTTTGGCTCTCTAAAACAATCAAACCGACCCGGCTATATGCGCGTTTGAAGGGATTTTTCCGGCGTTTCTCAGCGAATAGATCGCAATTATTGGCCTCCGGTCGTCCCCTGCGCGGGGAGCGGCCTCCGACGCCCCCTGGAGGGTGCTGTGTTGCGCGGGGAGCGGCTTGTACGGAGCCCTGGTGTTAATAGTGGCGTCTTGGCGGTGTGCAGAACCGGCCTGATTGCTTTTGTGGCAAAAACGCCGCATGCTACTGCTGTGACTACGGCTGTAAAATATATGAGGTGGCTCGTGGGGTCGGCCATGTATCGTACTCGGTCTACTAATAGTACATATAATACTGCAGTACCAGGTGAACTCAAACATGCCTGGGATATACTGGTATAAAGTAAAGTATGCCTGTTGGTACGTGCACTGCATCGGGAATCGGAATACGCTTCTTGCTGCTGTTCTTTGCTGCATGCTGACAAACCTGTTTCCAGTGATATGTTCCCCCAGCAATGGTCTCGTGACGTGAAGATGTCTCATGGGGCGGTTGCTATGATTATTTTATTTTGTTATTTTACTGCTGTATCATGGGGCGGTTGCTATGATAGTTTTATTTTGTTATTTTACTGCTGTTATTATTGCTGTTTCCATCCTCAACAATGTGTAGCATGAGCTTCAACGTTGGTCACTCATAAGCACCCCGAAAGGACAAAACCACGGAAAGAAGAAGAGCCCCATGTTATTATTTTGGTGCTTGCGTTTGCCATCCGACCATGTGCAGCATGAGCTTCAACGCTGATTTGATCACCTTTAAATATTTAAAACAAACGTTCCCCGGAAGAAAAAAGCCAACATTATTACACTGTACTATTAATATTAATATTGCCCTGCACAGCGGAAGGCAAGTGAAATATTAACATCGTTACTACTGTATTATTATGATGACTGTGATGTTTGTCACCCGACAATTTGCAGGACCTGGACTTAAAGGTCGTGCATACCCAAAAGCATCCCCAGAAAAAATAACAAAATCGAGAGAAGACAACAAAGGAAACCTACAGCACACACGGAGTCTACTGACAGTTGTAGCTCTCTTCTGTACCCACCGGCACTTCCGGCTGACTATCGATACACTCCACTTTGTGGCCTTGCTCCACGCTTATTTCTCGTTGCATGCTCTTCTACCTTCAATATACTCTAAACCCCCAAGCCGCCTTCAGACTCCATCTCCACGGCATGGATGTGGGTCTGTCCCCTCCCCCCCCCCCCCCCCCCCCCCCCCGGCTCCTTCTTGCTTCCTGGCGATCCCTAAGCTGGAGCATGAAGCGGAAGCGGGAGACCGTCTGATATTCTTGCATTTTTCATCGTATGATGTAGGTATGCAGAATCAGTGGGCGCCGCCCCGCTGCTCTCGCTGCCCACAGGCACCGCCACCACGCCGGCCTCATTCCGTAATTATGTCAGTTTTGCTGCTTGGTGCATCCCCCTTTTTCTAAGGGGCGTGTTTTGAGTGTGTAAATATTACCGATGTTTGCTTGTGGAATGAAGCCATAGCCTTCCTTGTCTTCGATCTGAACCGAGATTCAATCGTATCAGTATGTTAGATCGTATGTCAAGTATTTGAATTCAGGCTGAACCCTAGCTGGACTCAAGACTACTTCTTTTTTTTTTCAGTGCGGCCGACGTTCTCCCCCCTAAAAGGGTCTCATTGTCGACATATTACCGTCGTCAGTTTCGCCATGCTGTTGTAGTTTCGAGCTTCATGAGATGTTCTCGTCGTCAGTTTCGCCATGCTGTTGTAGTTTCGAGCTTCGTGAGATGTTATCGTCGTCAGTTTCGCCATGCTGTTCTAGTCGCGAGTTTCATGCCCTCGAGGCGGCGCGGCGTACGCCTTTTCGGGCGACCCTCCACCCCATGCCCTCGCTCCTTCGAGCCCCCGCTGATTGATTTTTTTTTCGTGGCGTCATTTTAAGCACGGCGCTCCCTCCACCGTCAGCTCTCATCGAAGAAATAGATTTTGCCTGCGCTGGGCTGATTGCTCCGAACGGTACTTTGACGATGGTCGGAGGGGCGGAGGGGAGTCTGTGCCTGCTGAAATCGTCAGAGTTTGCGGGAGCGTGTGTCACTGGCGATGTCTATATAGTGACGGAATAATTAAGTCGATACTCGTACCTGCTACTTGCGTAACCGTTTTTAGAATGTGAGGTCGAGATACTGCTTCGATATGTTATCATTATTATGCTTGCCTTCTGACAAAATAGCGTAGATGCCGTTCCTGTATAAACCAAATATCCTTCCTTAAATCAGTAGTATCCCTCATACACTTCTCTGTCTGTCTTTTCCAAATTCCCATTCCCCACAACATTTTCATTTTGGCTACCAGTATACTCGTAGTATATTCTATTCCTCATCGACGTTCTTTCCCCACGTCATTGGCCGCATTCCTCCGGCTTCTTCCTCCCTTCCCCTGGCGGCCTGTCGGTCGCTCAGGGCAAGTTTATACCTGTGTACTCTACGTGAGATCGCGACCTGTGTGGTCACAGAGATGATCTGGAAGAGGCGTTCTTTGCAGACGCCTTTCCGCGCCAGGGACGATCCGTCCGTCCCTCCAACTATGCTTGTCGCCAACTGATCAATTAGATACGTCGATTTCGAAATGTTGATATCTTGACGTCGATATTCGATATATTGGTATGTCGAAGTCGATGTGTTGATATATCGCAGTCGACATGTCGATATGTTGGTAGTCTTTTGATGTATCGATAAGTTTTTCCGTCGGAATGTCAATGTATCGAGCGCTTGGCAGAACTTGGACCCCTCGCGCATGTAAGATGGCAATGTCGGAATACTGTCTTGCCGATATCGTCTGCTGATTTATCGATATATTGATTGTAGTATTCCTTTCTTTGCGTTCACGGCACAGACTGATTTATCGATATGTTCATATTATTCTTTTACGTACAAGGTGTCGATATATTTTGGATTGTGTACCCCGGTATGTTGGTCGTCCGACAATGTGCAGCATAATCTTCAACGTTGATCACTTGTATCATATATACCATCAACAACCCCAGACAGAAGAAAACCAAGAGAAACTTATGATAATCTGTACCAGGTATTATACTACAACCATATAGTAGTAGCCGGCGTCCCCGGTGGCTTGGTAGGTGGTCCGCGAGCCTATCAAGATCAATTTCGTGAGTTCGAGTCTCACCGAGTGCATGCTCATAGGGACTTTTTCTTGCATAAAATTGATTAGCGGAAAGCGCGAGAGCGTGAGTTAGCTGTACATTCGGTGAAAATCGACGAGCAGTGGGAATGCTGAACCCTATGCGCGATAAAAACTAAAGGCACGTACCGGGGGGGAGAAGGGACGACACCTGTGACCACGGCTTGTCCAGAAGATCGTCGAGGGTAAAACCTCCTACGAGTGGGCTGGAAAGTAAAAGTGATGATTAAAAAACAAAAAAAAAAGAAAAAAAGTAGTCGTCCCCGGTGGCTTGGTAGGTGGTCCGCGTGCCTGTCAAGATCAATTTCGTGGGTTCAAGTCTCACCGAGTGCATGCTCATAGGGACTTTTTCTTGCATAAAAAATTGATAAGCGGAAAGCGCGAAAGCGTGAGTTGGCTACATTCGATGAAAATCGACGAGCAGTGGGAATGCTGAACCCATTGCGCGACAAAAAATAAAGGCGCGTACCGGGGGGGAGAAGGGACGACACCTGTGACCACGGCTTGTCCAGAAGATCGTCGAGGGTAAAACCTCCTACGAGTGGGCTGGAAAGTAAAAGTGATGAAGAAAAAAAAAAAAGTAGTAATATACGGCTATACCGCCCCACTCCGTCCGGGAATGGAGTGCTCGTTTCTACTCTAATGTGAACATTGAACAATCCTTTCATTCCGGTTCAGAGTAATAAATAAATATTATGTACTAACGTCGTACACGAGCGTTTGTATACCTGGTATATATATCATACTGCTGTTGCGCGCTGACACGACAAAAAGTCGGTTGTCTGCTGGTAAGACCGTACTTCTGTTGATAGAAAAAAATCGTTATGTTTCAGTTTTGGCCCAGCTTCGAAAAACTGGTTGATGGCTCATGACCAGGTAGCTCATATCATAGCGGGCGGGACATTCCTTTTCTCACGGTGTGGTTCGGTTTTTTTCCGAATCGCACCGCACCGTATGATTTAGCGGAAGAACAATCCTCAACCTCGCGCCAGCTACCCAACGATAACCTGGTAGGAGATACTGCTGTAGGAGTGTAAAAACAAAATCCGTACCGCACCCCACCCCGTACGTACGAGATTTTAAAGTATCAGCCTCCGCACCGAGCCTCACCGTTCTACTCTCAGGAAAGGAAGACAGCAGTGGTTAAAAGATGGTATCAAGACCACACCACACCGCGCCGCACCGCACCACGCCACACCACATACCACACCGTACGGTCCTGCAAATCTGAAATAGAAAACGAGACCGTGGTTCGGTTCTGCACCGTGAAAAGCCTTGGTCGACACAGCAGCAGTGCGCACAAGCTCGTCTCGTTAGAGCTTAGCAGGTAGTCTAATAATAAGCCAAGAACTTTTCCAGGTGGTCGGGGTCCGGATGGGGTCAAGGGCTTCAATCCTTTGAGTCGTAGTACCCCACTACTGCTGTTCATGAATACGATATGTACCAGTGTACCAGGTAGTAATATTCAAATTGGTAATATTACGGAGGGGCATGGTAAATAGGACCAAGTGTCGTTAATACGGGCGACCACAGTAGATGGGACCTATTACTACGATAAACCCCAAAAAACTCTACATTTCCCTATTTTTTTTACTATTAATGACAATATTTGGTCCTATTTCACTACTATGGTCGCCCGTAATAGTAAAAATAGGGTACTATATCGTATACCAGGTAGTGTTTGTTGTACCGTAGGTCCTCTTCACTATGTTCCCCCGTAATAGGATCTTATTATTCTAAGTCCACTACTGTCCAATGAACCCGTCACCCATTCACCCATGACGGGAGGGAGGTCATACAGAAGATAAAAAACGAAGTGAGTGAGTCAAGAGTCAAGAATAGCTCAACCACTTTTTCTAAGCCGGAACAATTGTGAGGCCTAACTCCAACGGCTGACGAATCAACCAGCGTTCAAGGATGTTCCTCTTGGTCTATTGATAGTGCTATCGTAGTGCTCAGCAGCGGTACAGCAGTGTGCGGCAACCACTTCATATGTTCTCGAAAATGTCGGAGGGTTAACCCAGATCCAAGGGTACACGGGAAATATAAAGAAATCGACACCCAACTTTTTTTCGAGTCCCAGGCAGGGAGGGGGGTGTACTAAAATCAAGTAAAACAAACCTGAAGAAAAAAAACATGTTTTTGTCTCATATCTGACAAAAATCCCAACCCGCTGTTAATATAATAGTTTGTTTTCTCAAAATCCGACCTCATGATGGCTAGTATGGCTCCATTTCCTCTGGGCTAGCGACAAATTAATCAATCAAAATGGCCGCCTGATCTGATCTGTAGTTTCGGCACTGCTGGCAATGCCGCGTTTGGATTTTCTCAAGTCGGAACAATCGAATGGAAACTCTGACGCTACCGTCCGGATTAATCGAAGTTTGACTCACCACCCCATCGAAATTTGACACAATCGAACAATACACCATACTGTAGATACCTACCAAAAAATATATATATCCTGATATAACGGTATACGAAGAGGCACGGGAGTACATCGAGGGATACCTAGAGAGGCAATCGGGAGCGGGGGGGAGTGGGGTAAGGCCAGGACATACCCGTACGAAATCCCCGGGTTTTGGGTTGGAGTGTCGACCCGCTAGACACGGTATATACCCTGTCAGCCTCGTCGTGTGGGAAGAGGAGGGCGTGGGTGGCGCTTGCGCCGACTGCCACCTACTCCTCTATGGGAAATTGTGGTCACTGACAATTGCGTCGTCGCGCTTCTTGCTCGCAAAGCTTCTTTAGTTCCACACCGTTAACTGCCTTGATTGACAACAAGCACACACAGTCCTCATTTCTCATTGCAGTTTCGTTCTTTATTCTACAGCTGGCAACTTCCTGCGTTGTCTGTGGTGGTGGTTGGGATCCACCGTTCAGGGCGGAGGCTTAGAGCTTCGAAGAGTCAAAGTACATTCCAACCAGTTTTCTTTTTTCGAAGCTGGGCCGCTCCAGTCGATAGAAATTTGGATTCCTTCAAGGGAGACCGGGAGGGTATTGCCAGCAGACACCCGGATACATTCCCCGGACTTTGGGTAGGGGCGCCGAGCCACTCGGGGCTGTATACCGTGTAACAAGCAGGGTATCACACCCCGTGGGACAGGGTATTTATTATGAGGCATTTTTCTCGAAAACATGCCCGAAGGAGGAAGGTGTACACAACGGAAAGAGTGGCGTTTACACCCAGTGGACGAATTTGTGAGCCGATTTTCTCGAAAACATGTCTTGAGGGGCACACACAACGAAAATGGCGGCGTTGGAAAAATATCGCCGACATGTTTCCGTAGACGCGTCGCTCGGCGCTTTCACGCTCCCCACATTGTGTTACTGTCAGAGAAAATCATGCACCTGTGAGTCGACAAGAGTTCACCACTATTACGGGGGACCGCAGTAAATAGGACCTACGGTACACACAAAAAAACATATATTTCCCTCTTTTTGCTAACAATATATGGTCCTATTTACTATGGCCCCCCGTAACAATAACTGCCGGTAATCGGTAGGTGCCCTTAACCAACTAACTGACTTTTTAGTGAGTAAGTCGGCTGGCGAAACCAGCTGATGGCCAGTCGACTTGCCGATTTTATGGCAGCCAGCCAGCGAAGTGAGCCTAATCAAGCCTCCCTGGCCGAGCGAGCCCCGCCGGAGAGCTAAAAACGTTCCATCCCGCGTTCAAGAATACTTCCAACATCAAAAAGTGTGTAAACCCAACACGTCACAGAGTCGGCACCTCCAGGGAGCGACTAACCACTACAGTAGTCCGACTACAGTAATAACCAGTAATAGTTGGTGACGTGAATCGTGGTGACTCACAGCTCTATAAAATCAGCTCGGAAAAAAGTGTCCAAGGGTCTTCTTTACACTGCGTGTTGTGCGGTATGGCCTCGCCAAAATCGTGGTATGGGATGGGACGAGGAGGCCGTCTCGCTTGAATCATTGTGACTGCCATGATGCTTGCGCGCTTCTTCTTGACGAAGCTGCTGTCTTTTTTTTCTTGTATCCCAAACGTATTGTCTTCGCTCTACTTCTCTAGCTCCCCCCCTTTCATAGTTCAGATTCGGGGTCACATAGCAGGCACTTTTCGCCCCCCCTTACATGGTACGGTGCGCGCCTTCTTGAGATTTTTCGCGGAAAGTGTTCGGCATTTTCTTCCCTATTAATAGTAGACTCGCATGGAATACCTCCGCCCGCTCCGCCCTTACCACACCCCACCCCATATCCCCACACGTACCCACACCCAACCCCACACCTATACCCCACCCAGCCCCACACCTATACCCCAACCAGCCCCACCGCCACGCCCACACCACCACCCACCCGATCCCCTACTACCACCAACCCCTACCCCAACCCCACCCCACACCCTCACACCCACCCTAACTCTCTCCCACGTCCACCCTAACCTGCACACCACATCTACGCAACCCCCACACCACCGCCTCGCCCACACCCACCCCACACCTACCCCCGACCCATCCCACCTCACCCATACACCGCCCCCTGCCCCTACCTACCCCACGTGATTTCCTTGGTTTTGTAGGTTGCGGATGTAGGCGGAGACCTCTCGGGGATCCGGGAGACTGCCTGCGATATGTCGCTAATTGCCGTGGGTGACAATCTGTATGACCTGAGCGGGCTGGACTTGAGAACGAGGGAGCTCGAGGTGATGGATATGTCATCGGACGACTGTACCATCAAGGGCACGCCTGATTCAGCGGACTGCTATACGTGAGTACCGTTCTGCGAGCAACCATTGCTAGATAACTTTTCGGGTTGATTTTCGTGATGGTTAACCTACTGTCTGTAAGAGGGACGGGACTGCTGTCAAAGTATGTACACGTCGGACAAGTCAGAGAGGTCAGATCTCCACTCCACTCCACGATCTAGATCCTTCAGGTCAGAGAGATCATCTGATCCTGACCTGTACCAGGTATGCTCTACAGTAGCTTGTGTAGGCGGGGTGGGCACCGTGCATTCTGCATGGTCTACGTCGCACACTTTCTTTTTCCCGGGGTTGGATATGTACTCTACATATCCTGCACACCACCTCGTAACTGCAGCTGGGGACCTTGAGGGTTTACTGTAGATCGTGAGACAATATGTAGGCTTAGCCTGACGAGACATCCCCATGGCCCATGGCCTGGCTGGACAACGAAAACTTATGCAATATGAATGGGACATATTACCGGGTATTACCGGGCAGTTCCTCAGCTGGGGAGCTCCGCTCCGTCAGTCAGAATTATTCCGCCCAAAAAGTGCTACTCCTGCCGTAGCACGCGCCACCAGCAGATTCATGCCTCGCGCGTTCTGTGGAACTCCCTCGCTTTGTTTAATTGAAACACCAACGGTATCATATCATCCCCTGTGACTCATCAGCAGCAACCGGGGGGCGATTCTGCGCAAGTTACAGTGGTTTTGTTTTCGATATTTGTGGTCGCTCTGTGTTGGCGTCATGTAGCGGTACTCGTGGTAATGTCACGGCTCTCGGAAACTGAATATTGTAGTAGTTTTGAGTTCGTTATACGTTGTCCCTCTACGTTTACGTCTCACGTAGCGGTACTGGCGGCAATACGACGGTTCTCGGGAAAATCATGAGAAGGTTAAATTACCGCGAATGCCCTCATATGGCGGGAACGTATGGGACAACCTGTAACTGAAACAAAACGACGAGTACAGAATCGCCCCGCGGGCTGCTAGTGGAACTACTCCTGTTAGAACGGCATTCGCGGTGATATGACCCGCCGTGCGGTGGTATAACGGTAGCCGCGGTAATATAACGCGCCGCGCAGTGGTATAATCGTATAACGTAATATAAAGCGCCGTGCGGTGATTTAGCGGTAATCGCGGTAATATGACGCACCGTGCGGTGGTATAAGGGTAATCGCGGTAATATGACGCGCCGTGCTACGCTAGGGGTTGAGCGAAAGGAAGACATGTTACTGACCTGTTGATAGGGGCTATCCAAAGGGGCTATCCAATATATTATTATGGTGTGCCTAGGAGGTGTTTACTACAGCAGTAGGTACAGCAGTATAGTGCCGATCCTTCTATATATAGGGTCGGTATGATATACTGTGCGCTAGCCAACAATACCGGCACTGTATTTTATAAATTTTGAAAGACGTCAGCTGTGAGTTTGACTGATTAAATAGTTGATACTCAACTTTGCAAGCTGCGTAATACGCCTCGTCTATGTTCCATTTTTACCTAATTTTACAATTATTGTGATAAACCGAGCGCGCGTATTCTATTTGTGATTCCTTGTCAAAGATATAGGCCAGCGGCTCCCTGGATGCTACCCGGGTCAACAGGACAATTTTAACTAATCCTTCTGCGCACTGATACTATATATAACCCGAACAAGGGAACCGGCACTAATCCCTCCGCACACTGTGACACTATTGATGGTTAATCCCTTATTTGCCAAGCGATTCCACAGGCACAATATCACTATTTCATCGCGGGCAACCGGCACTACTCAACAGACACTACGTATAGAGGGACCACTGCTTTAGTTCGGACTACAGTAACTCAAGTCTTTACTTCCTTCATCTCACCCACCCACACTCTCTTCTTATAATACGACTACCAACTTTAACATGTGTGTGTGCGAGTTATTAATAGCAACCAGTCGCATTGGATCCGATGTATGTCTCACGATATTCTTCGGAACAGTCTTGGTCCGAAGTATAGACGATATTCGGATTAATATAGCATGTTATATCCCGCATTAAACAACCCACCCTATAAGCATGGAAACCTGCAAGCATGGAAACCCCAGAAGTTGGACAGTCGGCACCTTAAGAGGATCCTGAAATTCCGAGACAGATTGGCAGGTAAGTGTTTAGCTGGTGGGACTATGTATCAGGCTTACCTCACAATGTGTCTGGCAATCGTTTGTTGAATATCGGTTGTTGGGTGGGGTATAGATTTATTCCTGAGGAGTCCCAGACTACAATGGTGTAACCTCTATGATATCGTACGAGGCACGCTTCTGCGGCGGTTGTGGCAAAGGTTGACACGACGTTATGTAACGGTTAATGAGGCTTATCACGGTTGTACGACGGTAGCCATGGTAATGGGATTTTTGTTGTGGCGGTTTTATACCGGTTTGTCGCGGTTGCTTGAAGGTAATCACGACCATTGACGGTTTATTACGGTAATGTAACTGTTTCGCGGTATTTTTTCTGGGCCTTTCGCGGGATTTTACGGTGTTCGGGATTATCCCGTGATCCCGTGAAAAATGCGAAACCCCGTTCCCGCACAAACGAGTCCCGTGAAGAAAGCGAAATCCCGTCCCGCACAAACGCGTCCCGCGGAAATACTCATACTCACAAGCCCGTTCCCGCACAAGAATCCCGCGAATATGTTGATACCCGAATTCCGTCAATGCAGGAACGAGTAATTCCGACGTACATCAAGTGCCATCCTCCGGCGCACAAGGACAGTCTGATACGATGCACATGGAAGTGCCAAGTCACGGGTTCAATTACCTCAGGCCATACTATCTTATTAAAAAAATAAACGAACAACGCTTATACCCAATCCTGCGTAGTGTAGTGTCGTGTAGTGTAAATCCCCCTCGCCCCCTAGTATAACGCCACGCAACACCAAAGAAACCTCTTCATTTTGTGTCAAAGAGCGAGATAGACGGCGAAAGGCCCGAGCGCGGAGCAGACGACACACACACACGGTCGTGACCGACGTATAATGAATGAACACTAACGAGGCTGTTGCCAGCGAGACAGCCGCGCCTGCTGCGGGCGAAGAGTCCGTGGGTGTCCCGTTGAGTCCCGCCGTGGCTTCATCCCGCCCGGGGAGTCCCGCGGTAACCGGATCCCGCACAAACAATCCCGTCCAATCCTGTCGTGGTTGTATTCCGCCCGGGGAGTCGCACGGCGGCCGGACCCCGTACAAAAAATACCGTCGAGTCCCGTCGTGGCCGTGGCGGCCGGATCCCGTACACAAATACCGTCGAGTCCCGTCGTGGCGGGAAGTACCGCGGTGGCCGGATCCCACACAAAACAACATCGTTCAGTACCGTGGTTGCCGGATCCCGTACACAGAATACCGTGGAGTCCCGCAGTGACTTAATCCCGAGGGATGTGGTCCCGAGGACAAAAACCGGTCCCAGGGAAGGCCTTGATAATTTTGACGGTAATCACGGTATAGAGATGGTAACCGCGGCAATATGGCGGTTATCGTGATAGTTTAATGGTTTTTGCGGTAGCATGACGGTTATCGCGGTAATACGACGGTGATCGCAGGGGATGGTACGATCATAAAATTCGTGCGTGACGGATCCTCACGCGGTCTTTCTCCATCGCTCCCCCTCCCTCCCTCCGTCCCTCCCTCCCTCCCTCCCTCCCTCCCTCCGTCCGTCGCTCCCTTGCTCCCCCCTCGCTCCCCCTTCCTCCCTCGCTCCCCCCCTCGCTCCCTTTCTCCCTCTCCTCCCTCCTTCCCTCCCTTGTATCGGTGTCGTTCCTGCGCCTGCTGGTTTTTGACTGATTGCCTGAAGGGGGTCCACCTCAAAGATCTTGGACGGTGGAGTGGAGATGGAACTCACTACCTGTCTCTGCTCGTTTAAAAATGACAGCGTCGTTTACAAGGTGAATGAAGGCTGTTCCACGGACGCACACAAGTTGATGACATTTGCTAATGTGCATTAGTACCTGGTAGGCTTTTTGCATGTCTACTTCTGTTCGATACCTTCCGGGCCAAGCTTTTGTACCCACACGCAAGAAGAGAAATAAATAGCGCGTATGCCTGCAGCAGACAAAACACCTCGCTGTGGAGTCGAGATATTGTACGCCGTGATCCACGGGATGCTCCGAGCAGGGTTAACATCGTGTGCCGACGTCCGCTCACAGCATCTCAATCAGTTCGGATGTTGGATAAACGACCACCGGACAGGGCCGCTACAGAGTTGGACACCTGGTGCCTTCAGGTGTTGTTTTTTTGTTTGCAGACAACGGCTACACCCAGACCCTTCCCTTTCCCCTCTCCCGCGCCGCCTCCGTTCACTTTTGTTCATTCGAATCAACGGCTAAACCCCGATATTTCCCTTTCCCCTCTCTCGTGCCCGCCTACCGACACTTTTTTCGGTTCGAATCAACGGCTATACCCCGCCCTTTCCATTTGCCCTTCTAAATCCCCTTTTCTTTTTTGTTCCATGCCCTTTTTTTCTCCTCTCCCCCTGCCTCTCACCTTCTTGTTCCCTTTCCTCTTCCATTCCCCGTCCCCTTCTCCTTCTTTCGCACTGCCTACATACACGCTGTTTCCTGTTTAGATCAACGGCTAGAATATACCCCACCTTCTGTTCCTACCAGTCCCTTTTCCTTTCTCCTTCCCCCTTTTCCTTCTCCCGCGCCGCCTTCGTGCATTTTTTCAAGTCCAAATCACCTTCCCCCGCACCGCCTACAGTTTTTTTTTTTTTTTTTTTTTTCCGTTCGAATCAACGGCTAGACTACACCCCGACCTTCCATCTCGTTTCCCCTTTCCCTTCCTTTTCTCCTTTTTCCTCTTCCGCACCGCCTACGTGCATTTTGTTTCGGTTCAAATCAACGGCTTCTAGGCCAATGTAAAGTCTGTTGTGAGCGGTGCGAACGACGTGGAGGTCAAAGATGTCCATCTATGCCTCGGCAACGGGTTCATATCCTATCTGGTCGGGGCTAGTGTCTATGTGAGTCAGGAATCAGTCTTGGTGTGAATATGAGCGGCTTTTGACGCGTTCTACGATAGGTGTAGCACATTTCCACTAAAATTGTTTTCTGAATGACGGGGGTTCTTTCTTAACCCAACATCATCGGAATGCCAATCTTGTTTAAAAAAATGACGTGGTAGCATACTTGGGCCATGGGATTATTCATTATTCATCGGGATGCATTTTGTCTTTTGCTAAAGTCAGTTTTCGAGTGAGGTGTGGAAAGAGCTCCTTAAGGTCAAGTGAGGAGCCTCAGAAAATATGGGGCGAACCTCCATCGTAGAACGCCTCATTTACGGACCGCGATACCCGGCACGTGTTAAGAACTTGAAAAAAGTCGAGAAATGCAGGCTGAGCTGTGTTAAGATGCAAGAATTTCCAGCTATTACGGGGGTCCATAGTTAACGGGACCAGATTTTGTTAGTAAAAATAGGCAAATATATAGGTTTTTATGTGCACCATAGGTCCTGCTAACTATGGACCCCCCGTAATATTATAGGCCTTTGTGGTCGACTAGGCACCCCACGTTAGTCCTGGAGAAAAGCCTTCAAGAGCCTATGCTCAACGCTCACATCAACAGCAAGCCGTGAGCCTTAGTTGGCCAAAGTAGGAGATTCTTAACTGCTGTCGTGTATCGTCGATGGCCGCAAAACGTCCGAAGGTGTACGTGGTTTGTAGTGACGGTCAGACTGGTACCGATTGCCTGTACGCAGGAGTTACCGGTCAACATCTTGGACAGCAGCTGAACTTTCAAAACTTGTGGTAGCATTTTTTTTTGTTGCCCCATAAGTACAGGTTGCAGTGTCGAGCGATACACTGCTCGTAGTTCTCACATAGGCGCTTCGGTAGCGGCGTTAGGCTGCTTCCTGTTCGCGGCTACTACTGCTGTCGAGGTGAGTAACTGTGCTGTATTCCGGGGACGTGTATTACCTTTTGGATCACGAGCGAAGCGATTGGCTACTGACACCTCTCTCTGTTCCCCTCTTCCCCCTCCTCCCTCAACTCCTCCCTTCTAACGCCCGATTCCTGCGCTCCACCCATCCCCTAAAACCTCACCCCCGCCGTCACCTCCACCCCCCCCCCCCACCCTATCCCCACCCTATCCCTATCCCTTCCCCCATTCGCACCCAGCCCAGTCCCTCGTCCCCGCTAACCCTCTTTCCTTACGTCCCCCCCCCCGCGCCTCCCCAGGACGAGAGTTACTACTACAACTTCGACCTTGCGGTTCCAGGAGAAGATTCGTCGGAAGACCTGTCCGTTTCATCGGCCCCTCCATCTTCGGCGGAGGCGTTTATCTGCAATGAGTCTGAGCCCACCTCATCGTCGAAGGGGGGACGACGACGACGTGGAGCTGGCCGAGCCAAGCCCTTCACCGGTATGGTGTATGTATATCAGGTGTATGTAGGTATATGTATAGACCCGACACAATCCAACCCCAACGGAGGGCAGCTCCCTCCTTTCATGGCATCTCTAGTGGACCCACCCACCACCACCCGCCCAATGAGCCACACACCCGCCCAAGTCACCCCTCTCTAAAAACAAAAAAAACTTTCAAAATACCTTTTAACTTGAATAAATTTTTAACTATATATAACTAAATTTATAATGAATTTATTGGTATTATGTAAAACCAAGTAATATTTTTTACTTACCTGTTAAAAATTAAACAAAATACTTTTTAGGCATAATAAATTATTATACGTTATTAAACCCCGCCCACGTGTCTGTGTATCATTCACGCTGTTAATTGCTTCACCGTCACCCCTCCTGCTTATTATTTTTCCACAGAGATGCCGGGCTGATTTTCATTGTAGGGCCCTCCCTTTGTTGATCTCGACCTTTCTGCTGTAGGACTGCAGTCCCGTTTAATGGGTCAAATCACTCATATTTTAAGCAGTTTGTCCCCAGACCTGAAACTGCAGCAAAAAAGGGGTTGAGGCATGCACGCCTCATCATAACAGGGCCGGTAGTGAAATCAGAAGCTAAACTAGAACAGGAACAGGAACAAGAACAAGAACGCAATGATAACCTGTAAAGCGGAAGCCCACTGAACCCGAATCGGCCGAGCCTTACCTCTTCCCTGCCGCATACCTGCATCGTCCTCCGACTCGCTCCAACCCTACCTCACCCCCTCCCCCCGGGAATGATCGCATAACGATGAGTTTATGGTAAGACGCCCACGAGGCAGTTACGTAGTAGGCCCATTGCTGTCTCTGGAAGTGGTCGCACCGGAAATTAAACTAACTCATTGAAGCTGTCACCCATACGCAAGTCCGCCTCACAAGCGGTTCTTAGTAGGATGCAGCACGCCCTTCATGCAACTCGCCCAACACATCACGACGCTTCGTGCTTGTTGCAAGCAGTGTCTGCCAGGTCGGTGAAAACCCGACGTGCTCCATCCCGGCATTGTAGGGATGCGAGGGAGGGTCTACGGTCATATGACTACGGTTATGCATGGCATGGGTACACCTCACCTCACCCCACCCCACCTCACCCGCCCGAAGCGATCGCATCTCTCCCCCCGCACCTCCCCGTGCTCTAGACATCGACCAGAACCAGAATCACAGAAACGGCATCAGAACCAAAGCCAAAACCCACCGAACACTTGAGGCAGCTGAGCCTACCCCTTCTCTGCCCATCCCTACATGGTCCTTCCCCCCCCCCGCCCGCACTCCTCCACCCCCCCCGCCCTGCCCTTCCCTTGCCATCCCTGACAAGACCGCCGCTTCTGCCCCCACTCCTCAGGGTGCAGGCGGGGGGTTGGGCTCAGCCGCGCCGCAACCGGGGGTGCCGATAGCGACGACGACGGTTGCGCCGGTAGCGGTCTTCACCGACCCAACGGCGGCACCCGCCCCATCCCCGACGGCTACCACCCTTGGGCCTCTTGGTGATGGCTTGGCTACTGCGGCTCCGGCGGCGGCGGCGCCTACGGCGGCACCGGTCGCTGCTGGTCTTGCTCCCGCCACGGAGAGGCCGGTGGCTGCGCCGGGGGGGGCAGGGGGTGGTGGTGGCAGGGGAGATAGGCCTACCGTGGCACCTGGTTCGGCAGGTGGGGTGGGGTATTCATTCACCCGAGGGCTGGCTGTACGTTCGATTCCCTCCCCCCCACTAGTGTACGTGACTCGCGCACCAGGATGTTGGGAACTGTCGCCAAGTTGTGCGCGTTGGTTGGAGGACAATAGGTTTTTTTCTACGTTTTTCGAGTGTGCAGGTTATATAATGCTTCGTTTACCATGGATATTTTCGGGGGGGGGGGGGGGGGGGGGGGGGGGGGGGCGGGGGGGGGGGGGGGGGGGGGGGGGGTTCCTTTGTTTGCAAGTCATACGGAAACGGAAGATCACATCCCATACTACCGGTGGCTGCGCCTGCGGTAGCAGGTAGGTGGTGTGGTGGTGGTGGTGGTGGTGGTGGTGGTGGTGGCGGCGGCGGCGGTGGTAAGCCCACGGTGACCCCTGGCCGCGCCGCAGGCGAGGATGCTCCGTGGGAGGGCTGTAGAGTTCATACCGGATAATAGTTCACTTGGGGACCTTATTTGCTTCTTTCTTGGGGTGTATGTGCGTACGTTCCGCGGATAATTTCCTGTTATTATTGGGGTTGAGAGAAATTGTACGCGCGATCCAACGAACAAGACTATGGGGATATAGCAGTTACGGGGGGGGGGCTAGTAATAACTTTTACGCTGGCCGGAAATATAAGGATTTTTAAACATTAGTATGAATACCAATAGTTCCTTATATTTTCAACCAGAGTAGTAGTGTTCAGAACCTGCGATATAAATACCCCCCATGTTCACACAGATTACACGGCATATTCGGGTGCTAATTACTGCAGTAAAGTGCGTTCCCCCGTTGATAGGCATGTGTACGACGAGAAAATCAAGCTACTGTAGTATAACGCACACACTGTTGCGGGTACAGTATTTTATAGTAAGTACCCTTGGAGAATGATCAGCAATCATGCATGTGTGTGCGTCCCCCATGACCCGGGTCACCTGGCGGCGTATAACGCGTCGCTCGGGTTGTGTGGGCGGGAGTGCAGAGGGTGAGAGTGCAAACACTTTCACCGATTTGCTGCGGGCGATTGTACCTGGCGAACGGCGCTGGTGCTGTTGTCAGCGGTTGGACTCTGCAAAGAGCGTGGGCTTCGAACGGCAGAGGGCTGCTGCGATCGTTTCTCATCCCACGTTTTTTTTTTTTTTTTCAATCCTGGGGAGCGGGAAGGTTGCCGCTGTGTACCGAACAAAGGTGTTTTCGGGGGATGATGTATGTGGTCAAGAGAGAGCCTTCCGAAAATAGGATGTTGGACTCTTTTTTATGAATATGAATAGCTAAGCCTCCTTGCCCTTGCGAAGAGAGAACGACCGCCGGAAAAACTACTCTCGCACCCCTAGAGCTGCTGGGCGAACTCAACGCTCTCACTGCCTTTGCGGTAGCTATTACGAGGGTCCATAGTTAATAGGACCTATGGTATACATAAAAACCTATATATTTACCTTTTTTTACTAACAATATTTGGTCCTATTTACTATGGCCCCCCGTAATAGTACTAGTGCGTGGTGACCCCCTCACTTCCTCACTAGAGTATCCCAGGCGCCTGGTCAGCAAAAGGTTTGTACTTGATTGAGTGTGTAATATATGGAAAAAATGCACTGAGCGCCCGAATCTTGGGAGGTGTGTTAGCAGAACAAAAACAAACATGTAGTTTCTATGTAGTATGCGGGAAAACGTAACGAGCGCCAAAAAGGCTGGGAGGTGTCCTATTCGTAGTAGGAACGGCGCTCCGTCTCGAAGGGGATGCGTAGTCGATGAAAAAAAATGACTATTAATATGGCGAGCAACAAATGAATACGTCCCCCCCCCCCCCCCCCCCCCCCCCCCCCCCCCCCCCCCCCCCCCCCCCCCCCAACCGAACCGCCTGGTCGGTGAAAACCCGACGTGGTCCGTCCCGGCATTGTCGGGATGTGAGGGTCTCTGTGGTAATATATACGACTGCAGCAACGCATGACAATGAGTGCACTCCCCCCCCCCGCTATCACGGCATTCTGTCGAACTGGAAATGATGTGTCCTTCCCCCCGCTGTCTCTTTCTGTCGCCCGCTCTGGCCCACCACCCCCGGACTGGACTTTTAATTGGCGCATTGCCTCGTGCACACCGAACAATGGTTGGGGGTGTTTTTCCCCTTCCGACGTTACAGGTGCAAGTCCGACGGAGACAACGCGTCCGCCGTATTCCGAGGATGGTGAGCATCAAGGGTTTCTACGTTGTGGAAGGGGGGGGGGGGGGGGGGGGGGGGGGTTGAGGTGCGGCAGCACACGGGTGGTGGGTGGGTGGGTGGGTGGGTGGGTCCAATATTCTGCCGTATTCGGAGGGTTGTGAGCGAGAAGGTTTCCTGCTTTTGTGCGAAGGGGCGGGTGTGGGGGTGTGGGGGGGGGTGGTCTTACCATGGTATTGCCATAAAACTTGGGAGGTTCATGTCGAAAGTTTATTACTTTTGTGTGTGGGGGCGGGGAGGCAAGGGGGAGGTGTACCCCATGCCATGCATGGCTGTAATCGTATATGATAAACCCTCGCGTCCGTACAATGTCGGGTCGGGTTGTGTTGGGGTGCGCGGCAGCACATAGGGGAGTAGGGTGGGTCCGCCAGGGACATGGCAGCACTCTGTTTTTGTTGGGGTGGATTGAATAGGGTTGGCGGAAGGGGGGGGGGGGGGGGGGTAATACCGCCATATGGCGTTACCATAAAAGTTGAACGGTTCACGTGAACCCTTATATTCATCACAGCAAAACATATCATCACACTATTAATAGGTCCAAGTAATTTGTGTCTGAAATCGGAGGCTACCATATCTCGTGGGCGGACTGCTGCTACAGGTTTGGACACTTTGTTCTCGTCGGGGACGGTGATCTCACGAAACTGTGGCCATGCCGCCTAAACCGCTCTTATCAGAAGTTCAAGCTTCTTACTTTGTGTGTGTTGGGGGGGGGGGAGGGGGGGGGGTACCCTATATCATGCATGGCCGTAGTCGTATGGCCATAGACCCGCGCATCCCGGGGGGGGGGGGGGGGGGGTGTACCAGGTACTCATTATCATGCATGGCCGTAGTCGTATGACTATAAACCCTCGCATCCCTATAATGCCGGGACGGAGCACGTCGGGTTTCCACCGATGCCTGCGGCAGGCATTGCTTGCACAAAGCGCGAAGCGGGAGGGGGGTCATCTCGCCATGGTGTTGCCATGAAAGCTGAATGGTGCGTGTGAAAGCTGCCCCGTACCCTCGTGAGCGTGCTCTGCTCCAAATTTCATTATGGTTGGCAAGACAAGTGGGTCTGCTCCTTATCAGGGCTTCCGCTCTGTACGTTAGCAGTGTCTTTGGTGAGAGACATCATTTGCGACCCTGGGTCGGGACGTAGGGTGTTTAGTTGCCCAGCATTTTTTTTTACCTTCGAAAACCCTCCCTCTCCCTCCCTCCCTCCCTCCCTCCCTCTCACCCTCCCTCCCTCCCACCAAGTAGAGCTAGCCGCGGGTGCTTGCACTCTGCCGAAGGAAAACCCCTGCACCCTCAGAGCAGCGGCAGGATCGACCAAATCTGGCATGGGAGTGTACTACGCTCTGGAGTGCGCCGCGGGTTCTGCTTCTGGGGGGAACTTGTTGGGATGCGGAACGGGAGGTGGGTGGGAGTGTTTAGAGGCAGGGGGGGTAGAGGGGAGGGGCGGAGCTGCTGGAGAAGGGGATAGTTTTCTTGGAAAGGAGTGAGGATGTACTCGATAGGAGCGATGTACTCGATCTCATGCATGGCCGTAGTCGTATGACCATAGACCCTCGCATCCCTACAACGCTGGGACGGAGCATGTCGGGTTTTCATCAACCAGGCAGGCATTGCTTGCACCAAGAGCGGAGCGCCGTGATGTGTTCGGCGAGTTGCATGAAGGGTGAGCTGCACCCTACTGAGAACCGCTTGTGAGGTGGACTTGCATATGAATGACTGCTTCAATGAGTTAATGTAATTTCCGGTGTAGCCACTTCCAGAGACAGCAACGGGAGCACTATGTAACTGCCTCTTGGGTGCCTTACCATAAACACTACATAATACGATCATTCCCCTTGTGCGGAGTAAAGGTTCTTCACCTCGCAAAAATGATCTAACTCGACCACCAGCCGTGAGCGACCGCCAAAAAAAACAAAAAGCGGTACTCGGGTTGTCTAGCTCAAGTAGTGAGCGGCATGTTTTACAGTGTCGTTGCCAACCGACACCAACCCGACCTATGTATAATAAGGAGGGGGGGGGAGGGAGACAGAAGAGGAGGGGCGGGGGAATACGTACTTGTTGGTCGAAGGGGAGGAGGAGGAGGAGGAGGGGGGGTGGTGGAGGAGAAACGAGGAGGGGGAGGGAAGGAAGAGGTGGGGGGGGGGGGGGGGGGGGGGGGGGGGGGGGGGGGGGGGGGGGGGGGGGGGGGAGGAGGAGACAGAAGATGCGTTGAGATATAAGGAGGACGATAATAATGAGAGTGTTTGCTTGAGATGGTGAAGGGGGAAAAGAGGGGAGAGGCGACGAGGAGGAGGAGGAGGAAGAGGAGGAGGAGGAGAACTTTTGATTGAGGAGGTGGGAGAGGGGGGGTTGGCAGAGCAGGAGGTAGCGAACGAGGAGGAGGTGGATGCGTGATAGAGGTCTAGTAATATAGTTTGGCCAAAATCAAATTTACCGCCCCTTAACCCTTTTAGCATAGAACCGCAGTCCCGGTTTTGGGGAAAAACGGCTTGGAATTTGACTGGTTGGTCCCCTAAACGGGAGTGTAGTTTGCCCTATTACGGTGGTCCATAGTTAATAGGACCTATGGTATACATAAAAACCTATATATTTACCTATTTTTAATAACAAAGTTTGGTCCTATTTACTATGGTCCCCCGCAATGGAAGGATCATCCCTGTTACTAGTGCACTGTACTATAATATGAATACAACATGTATCTGACTGCGCAGTAATTCCAAATGTTCGTAAATTACCCTACGTACAATATATGGCAAGAATTGATATTCAGTGCTGTATTCTTGATGGTAAGTTTAATTATTCTGTTATCAGTAATATTGCGTCTGCGACAATGTTTTTAGCATGACGGGCTTCAACGTTTGATCACTCAGAAGCATTCCTCGAGTAGAGAAAATAAAAAGAGAGAGGGAACAAACGAAACACAAAAAAAAAAACTTAGGCACGAATAATTGTTTACGTTAATAGTTGTTTATCGTAGGGGACTACGTGCAGCATGAGCTTTCGGTGTGACTCGCTTGGCCCTATTCTGCCATGACTGCTTTCGTCGATTTGGCAGGAGTGGACGTGTGCCGCACTTGTATATTCAACACGCCGCTGTACAAAGGCAGTCAAAGCGGGGAAGGTGACCTTCTGGACTACGTGGATTGCCCTTGCTGCGTTTTGGACGTCTATCCCGGGAGCGTAGCGATCAACGAAGACGGACCCCGATGTGAGCTGGCCATAATTTTTATGCACGAAAAAAAAAAAAAAACTCTCAACTGGAAACTGTAACTTTGGCACGCAGCCGGCAGAGGTGGCTGAATGAGTAGAGGCCAACACCACTCGTGGTGGATGTCGGGTATCGAATGAGTTGCGACTAGGGGTGAATATCGGATATCGATATGGAAATCGACTTCGATACGATACCGAAGCACCAAAAACGAATCGATACGATTTCGATGTTTAACACCATATGGAAGCTCTCCCTCCGTATCTGTATACTGTACCGTTTTGAGGTGTTGTCCATATACCGGTACCAATTACGACGCAAGAAGATGAGACGGCTCATCGGACGAAATATCGAGCCGGTTTTTTCGTGAACAAGAGGGGGGGGCACACACAACGAGAAACGTGGCTTTGGAAAGATGTCGTATAGAGGGTAGGAGTGGGTGAGATTATTTAATTGATTAATTACTTCAGCCGTTGTAGTGTAAATTCGAAAGGTTTCCGCCCTCCCAAAGACACACGATAATACTCTTTTTTTTCGTATTCACGAATTCGGGCCACTTATTCGTTTCCGCCTCCAGAGCACACGATATATAGAGCTCCTATACTGTGTATATAATCAAGTGAGTAGCCCCAGAAAAAAAAAACATGCCACCTCAATAAGGCAAAAAGTTAGGTGCCACCTCATCAAGGCGTAAAAATAGGTGCCCCCCCAACAAGGCGAAAAATTAGATGCCTCCCCAATGAGGCGAAACCCCTACCACCGCACGTGTCTGAGGTCTACTGACCACTTTTGGCCGTTCCAAAACTACATTTTGCACGCGCCGCATACTACTACGGGGGACCATAGTAAATAGGACGTACGATACACACAAAAACCTATATATTTCCATATTTTTACTATCAATATTTGGCCCTATTTACTATGGCCCGTCGTAATAACAATTTTTGACCGTTTCAAAACTGCTTTTTTGCACGCGTCGCTCACTAACAAACTTTTAACCTTTTCAAAACCACTTTTTTGCAGGTCAAACGCCGTCGCCCACCTCTTCGGGTGGGTCCGTCGGAGAGGCCGGATCCACGTCGACCGACCCCCGGGAGTTTGACGACAGGCCAAGAAACTTTGGGGGGAGCGAGGGGGTGGCCGTGGCAGCGTTAGGGCTGCTGGGTGTTCTTACCTTCTTACCATTTTGTGGCAAATAAGAACCGGGGGTCTAAAGCTGCTGGGCATGTTTTTCACTGCCTTTTTTTTCTGTTTTGTGGCGATTAAGAAACCGGGGTTAAGAAGCCAGGGTTAGATGTGTTGGGCGTGCTGCTTACCTCCTTTCTATTTAGTGGCGAAAAAGAACCGAGCTAGAATCTGTCTGAGGGTGCTTACCTTGTTGCCACTTTGTGAGAAATAAGAACCGGGCTAATATCTGCTAGAGGTGTTTTTTCCCTTCTTACCATTCTGCGGCAAATAGGAACCGGGGCTAAGATTTTCTGAGCGTGCTTGCCTTCTATTTTGTGATGAATAAGAAACCGAGGCTGGGGCTGCTGGACGTGCTCACCCTTCTTTCCATTTTGTAACCAATAAGAATCCGGGGTTATAAGACTGCTGAGCATCTTTTACCTTGCTTCCATTTGATGGCAAATAAGAAATCGTGGTTTGGGATTGCTGGTCGTTCTTACGTCCGTCTTTCTTTTTTAGGCAACTAAGAGACCGGGGTTGAACGTAAAGCTCTTACACATCGTTTTCGGGCTTCCGGTACACAGGTTTAGGAGAGTGGGACTTCTCCCGGCGAGAAGGAAGCCTGCTATTGCTTTAGGGTCGAACGGAATTTTCAGGGCGCAAACACTTCGCCCCTAGTTGGGGTAGAGGGTCTAGTAGAGGAAGTTAGCGGAAGGTAAAATCCCGTCGACAGGGATGTTTTCTTTTTTTTTTTCGAGCTCCTTCAGTCCCTTTAGAGAACTGCCTGCACACACGTTTTCGGGAAGAAACTACTTGGAACTAGAGTTGGGTCACCTTTACTCTAGTCAAGGGTTTGCGCGCGCGCGGTGGGGGGGGGAGGACTCATCATCATGCATGACCGTAGTCGTATGACCATAGACCCCCGGGGGGGGGGAGGGGGTATGTCTGGTTTTGCATGCAAAGTGGCCCCCCAATTTGTCGTGGTGCTTGATTCGGAGCGCTCAGTCCTCGCGATGCTTGATTCGAATCTAAGTCATCGCGGTGCTTGATTCGAAGCTACGTCATCGCGGGGTTTTATTCGAAACCATCTATCCGATCCAACTATCCCCAATGTGTTGGCGTAGCTGCGATCTATCTGATCTGATCTGATCTGATCTGTGTGATCTAGCTGTCCCCAATGAATTGGCGGGGCCTCGAACACCGAGCGGTGGTGTGTGCCTGCGAAAACTTTCGCTTGTGAACGATGGTTGTGCTTGAGAGGAGCCCCGCCTCGTGAGAACGTCTCGCGACTTTCCCCTCACCCGGCCGGCCTCTTTTGAAGCACTGTAATCACCGGGAATATCACGATGTAGATCATGAAGCGGCGATCAATGATCTGTCCTAGGTACGAAACAGTGTTGCTGTCGGCGCACGTAACACAAGGCTCTGTAAAGGCGGTGTTGACCCTACTGTCGCATACGTCGTTCTTTTTTCCACGCGAAAGCGGCGGGGGGAAAACACCCGGCGTCTAGGTATAGAGTTTGCATGACGATGTCCGGCCCCACGTGCCTGCTGGATGCCGAAAAAAAATGGAGACAGGAAAGGAAAGGCAGGCACACGAGAGTATTTGTCGCATAGAGCCAGAGGGGTTGGTGTGTAGCCAACATTTCTGATTTGTGAATATCTTTATGTTTCCCGCGGGGATGGACGGACTGGACTGTATTGCGCGTTGGTGCGCGATTGATTCTTTGGATTCCCTTCTATGAGTACCGTACAGCAGTACATGCCGTCTTGAGAAGGAAACTGGAATTACGGCCCAGCTAGATTTCTTGTTAAGAACCGGTCGGTGTCTCATCAAGAAACCGGGATTCTGGTCCAGGCTAGATTTCTTTTTTGAGCGAGAGGATGTCTTAACCGAGATTCTGACCCAGGCTTGATTTCTTGGTGTCTTGATCCCGGCCTAGGCTTGATTTGATTTCTTGATTAAGAAAAAGTGTCTTGACCGGGATTATGGCCTAGGCCTGATTTCTTGTTCAAGAAGCGTGACTCAACCGGGATTATGCTCCAGGCTAGGTTTCGTGTTCGAGAAAGGATGCCTTAACCGGGATTCTGGCCCAGGGTTGATTTCTTGTTCGAAAAATGGGTGTGTTCCACCCCTAGTTCAGTAGAACCGCTCCGGGTTTTTCTTGGGTTGCCACGAATATCAGGCTGGCTTTATTGCGGGGGGCTCTTGCTCATGAGGTACCCTTGTATGAGATCTGGCGCCGGTAATATGTTTGTTTTCCCCTGCTGTCAGCGAAAAGTGCTACCTACGCTATAACGAGAGACAGCCGCTGAAGCGGCGGGTTTGGGGGGGGGGGGGAGGGGGGGGGGCGAGGGGGGGAATCGGAGCCGTCTCGCAGGAGGAATGGGTGTAGTTGTTGGTGTTGTTGTCATTATTGTTGTTGTCTATTTTTTAGCGTGGACCAATCATATTGTGGGGTATTTGGGTATATATGTGTATCGTTTCTGTCATTTTTATTTTTATTTTTTCGGGAGACCGACGAAAAGTTTAGAACAAAAACGGCTTCGTCGGTTGTATAGACGCCACGGTTTGGTCCGTTTGGCGCGCAAAACCCGCCCCCTTTTTTTTCTCGTCTCATTTTTGTGTTGGGTATGGGTCGTAGCAACGCCGGTTGCGCTCTTCTGGTTTATTTTTATTCTACAAATAATATCAGGTTTTTGGTGTATGTGCATGTGTATGCGATGTACGGTATGTGGACGCAAATATGCTCTATGTGCATGTCCATGTTGTATGCGTATGCGTATGTATGCGTATGCGCTATATATGCGCGTTTACGTGTGTGTATATGCGCTGTACGCGCGCATGCGCTGCATGTGTATGCGCTATATGTGCATACGCGTGTGTATGCGCTGCAGGTGTATGTGGTGAATGTGCATGTATATAGCGCATGTGCATGTGTAAGTGTATGTGTAATGTCATTGTCGCGAATCCCTTGCCCCTGTTGGACGTGTCTATTAATAGCTACCCAGCTGCCTAGGATGGACGGAGTGGTGGTGTTCATGAGGGGGGGGGGGGGGGGGGATGTGCGGTAGAAATCGGGTTTTGGAATTGGAAGGATAGTGTTGCTCCTTTTTTGTTGGCGTCTTGCGTGGCTGGAGGCCGGCCTTCCCCGCACACGCTGGACGCCCTATTCATATCAAATTGGGTGTGCGCGTCACACGCGATGGTCATGTTTTTTCGCGATTTAGCTGTGTGTCGTAATTTAATTCAGCCTCTGCCGCTTTCCGCCTTCTGTACACAGTAGAGCTCACTATAGTTATACATGCACATTTATAACTATTTACCGTCATGCATGACAGTAGTATAATATACCTGTGCGAGGTACGCGAGTACCTGTAGCCAAGCGTGTTCGTGTTTCTTCCATCCAACCATTTGATATTTCCTGCCCAACCCCCCCCCCCCCTCCCCCCGCGCGCGCGCCCGAGAAAGTGCGTGGAAACCCGTCAACGACGGTGTTGTAGCGGACGCTTCTAATGTTGGAATCCTGCCAGCAAAGCTTGGAGAACGGTTTTACCAACGAGCGCGATGAATCCTCCCACGCTTTATTCCCATCTTGATTGTGGGGCAAGGAGCCTGATCATTCTAGTGAGGCTTTGCGCGCGGCTGGATGGGGATGGTAAGTACCCTAGGTTTTTCCACGGTGGCGTCGGTGAGGACGAGGGTGGGGTCGGGTACGTGGCGTATTTTCGTGGATAGGCCTCGCGAAAGAAGATCCGACAGAGGGACCTTGTGCTACAATAATGGGGAGCCCTGTACAATAGGGGACGTTGTGGAGTACCGGTAGGAGATATCGTGACCTGACTTGTACACTCTGAGGTACTTCAGCGCTCATCTATGGCTTATGGCCAGCTGGCTATGGCAGTATGAGAGAAAGGTCATACGTAGCCCATTTGCTTGCCCCCACCACCCCGTCAGCAGCTGTAAATGCGTCGCAAGTAACGCCCGAATCCTTCAAGAGTATATATGCTGCTGTACACCCGCACTTTTTTTTTTGTTTCCTCCAATGAGTCAGAAGTAATGCCCCAAGACTTAAGACTCTTTATTCTCGAGTTTGGTTTTCATGTTGCGTTGTTGTTTGGTTACAGGGATACAGCTACGTATGATACATCTATGCTAGCTGCAGTAGTTCGGTTCTGTTCGTTTTAGTACATTATTCGCGCGCCACAGCGTCCACGACATCTGCGAGCATTTAGCATTGATTGATTGCTTGCAAGTGCCTGCCAAGGATGTAGTTTTTGTTTAGTTTGTATGTTTACTTATTTTTCGAGGTACCCGTATTGATTTTGCATTGCAATGTCTTGTTGGCTTTTACGCTGGGTACACACTTGACTTTTCACGTGTTTCTTTCTGTCATGCCTTTCATATTTTATATTGGGCTGTTTAGTATATGCTTGGTACAGTACCAACATCGAATTTGAATTTGCTATCTACGGGAAAGGAAAAGATGGCAGAGGTCGAAAACGCGTTGAGTACGGTAGGATCTACAATGCGTAAGTCCTTCAGTAGTGGTAGTAGTAGTTGTAGTAGTGGTGGTGACGATGGTTTTCCGAAAAACTGTTCCGTGAATATTAATAGGTTTTTAAAACTTACAGGTTTAATTCTCAGGAGCAAGAGCTATATAGAGCTAGAACTCCAGGCTTGCGTGTTATTATTAAATCCAATATACCTATCATACTACTCTACAGTAGTACTAACAAGATGACATACCGGTACATCCACACACACGTAAATAGAAGCATGCACAATATCCAACGCCCTGTGATGGAGAAGCTTTCTGTAGTCCGAAAAGTACGTGTCTGCAGCCAACGTTAAACATGAACACCTAGAGAAAGCAGGTCAACGACATTCATTGGCGCTGCACAACACTAAATTATTTACGATGTCCAACACCCTCTCAGGGACAACCTTCGTGGGCGCTCGTCACGCTCACCCCGATCGTCGTTTCCTACGTGATTCCCAATGGGCGATCGGGTCGATCCACAATGACTCGGACATATCCAGCAATGCAGCTGTACCTCCTGTTTCTGTTCAATGTTTGAGGCCTCTGCGGAACTCTCAGGGATCTGGTATCGGGTAGGCCCGAGTAGGCGTTTCGCCAACATGTATAAAGATACAGGAAATAGAGTTGGGGATTCGAAAACGGGTTTCATGGTTTATCGGCTTTTGATAAACCCGTTGAACAAACAAGAATCCAGAGTTTCAAGCCCTGCTTTGCCCATTTTGGTGTCCAACAATTTAATACCCTTCACGGGTTCGTTATTTATTCCTCCGCACTTTGCTCGGCTGGGTTAGCTTACTACAATGCACCTGGTGGTTCCCAATACCCGCGAGAAATTCAGCGATGATGTAGCCATGTGGTACAATGGTCCGGCGGACGAAGCGCACCGTTTGTCTGGTTTAGCGAACTTTGGTACTGCTGGCTCGCAGCTTCGAGTCCACGAAGACACCTCGTGAGCCGTTTCTAGTCACCTACCGCTACTGCCTGGTGCACCCCGACACACTATTAATAACACATCCTATAAGAAGCGTGGCCCAATTTCGTGGGCTGTGGTAGCTTGTGAGGAGCTGTAGCTGTCCGCAAGTCAAGTGCTAACTTTCAGTTGGGGGTTGTCTTTTGTTTCTTCTTGTTGTGCCTTCTGAGTTTCGATCAATGTCGGCCACTGCAGCAACTCAAAGTCGAGGTGTAGACATTTGTTGAGAGAATACTCGTACGGACGATCTGGAGAGGATCGCGAGCTGCTATAGATACAACACTAAGCTGACACACTCGCTCTCTCCCAAGGCACCACCCACCCGAGGGTCGGCACCGTGTCAACTAGCGGCGCAACTGACTGCATCGAAAATATATCTAGAGATTAGAGTCAGCCGGACACCCGGGGAAGAGGAGTCGATAAGACCTTTCGTGGCCTTGATGGACATCACGTATATAGGCTCGCTTTGTCCAACAAATCGATCCGAATCTCCTACGGAAACAACCCTCGGCTGAGGCTGTTGATACGACGTCCTCGCTTTCCTCCTTCCTGCATCTAGATATGGATAAAAAAATCATCAAGTAGTACGTGACGGGTCAATTCCAAGACGATTTATCTAATATTTCATTAATAAAATGTGCGCGCGACGGGTCACGGCCGTATCTGAAGCACCGGCCTGGTCCTCTTACCAAGTCATACCAAATCAAAATCTTCACACATGGGATATGTATCGACCGCGCACGAAGCTCTGGCCTCACTCTTGTCACACCAAGCAATAGAATTTACTCACAAACGGAAGTGATCTCGGCCGCGCCTGTCGCGCTGGCCTCACTCTCATACCAGGTCGCACCATGTGCGATTGTGCCATCTGTTTTCGTCCCTTACCAACCCCGAACCCAGTTACTAGCGCCTGTACATCACCAGGACCCACTGATATCCCGGCCCATTATGCTGGATCCCGCCATACCATCCCACCCAATTGGTTGGCAAGAAGGCCTCGCGATACGCTCGATTGCGGAAACCCGAATTCGATTCTCGTGTTGGACAACATGTTACAAATTTGTCTGCACATGCACGCGTATACTATGGAGGTCACGCGTGGCTCTCAACTTGTGGGCATGCCACGGGCACAATAAAGTCATCTTTACGCACAGTACTTATTATCGTTCCATGCGACGTACCCCGCGCCATAGTGGCACGCCCCCAATACTGACCATCACACCGAAGTTGCCTCGTTCGTGCATAGATCGATACCTCTTTCAGCGTAGTCCATACTAGCCTGAAGGTCGTTAATTTGAGCCTTCGTATGGCTTCAAGTGTCTCACTCTTTTGCCATGATAGCTGGCTGTTGATGCAGGCAAATATGAGGGCAAACAAGAGGGGCGACAAGTTGCCTGCTTCTTTCTCCGGGTTTGGCTCGACGTTGCCCCCCGTTCCCTTATATGCGTCTAGACAAGAAACCTGCCAGGTTTCGCTGAAAGAGTAGAACACCTTCGTCCAGCAACGACAGCGAGTATTACGAATGTTTTTTATGTGTCGTACTGCCCCCGACGACTTGCATTCGTCTGCTGTTTCCCACTATATCCTTTTATCTCAACAGAGTAGTTGTGTGGTGGTTGGGGAAGACTCTGATGGCACGGTTCTGTGATGACGCCAACCGTATTCTGGGATTTTCCTATCGTCGTGTCTATTTAGCATGGCTGTCGTTACCGGAGGCGTTGTACTATAGAGGTTCGCTCTAGATTTTCTGGGGCTCCTATGTCCCCCCAAGGTACAAAGCGGAATTGAACGGAGAAAAAAAAATGTCAATACGACTGATGCTACACGCATCTCGTACGTGTTCGTACGCATTATGCCCAAGAATGAAGAGCGCAGTTATAACTCATACGCGGCCACGGTCTATCGAGGTCCGAAACATGAGGCGCCCGGTAAGAACGCCGTGGTGGCTCACACAGTTTTTTTTTTCCCTAATACACCTACAACAGCAAAAAAAACACTAACCACAAGGAAAACAACGACGACTTGAAAAGCGACTTGTGCGCCTACCGGCTTCATGATGGGTTACAGAGCGTTCAGGACGGGAAACTCGGATATCATGGAAGATATCGCCGATACGCAGACAAAAGCACAGCACAGCACGGGGGCAAGGGTTGCGGTGGGGGCGGCGGCAGCTAGTCGGCAATGAAACTCTTACGCCGATCACAGGTCCCCGGGCATGGGCATGGAGGCGAGTGCATGCGCGGACGGCGACGGTGGCGGCGGAGGCGGCGGCGATGCTGGTGACAGCCGTGATACGAAGGACTCTGTCGAGGAGGGCGCTTCGAGAAATAAGCACAAACGCCATGAGACATGGCCGGTTTATTCTCCCACTGATCTTTCCCGGCAGAGTTGGCGTCGCGCAAAGGGCTGGGGGTTGGGATGGAGTGGATGAAGAAGAACTCAGCCGGCCCATCAAGCGCGCCAGGGTAAGCTGTGGCGCATCTCGTAGCGACAGCGACGGTGGCGTTACCGACTGTGCCGATGGAAGCGCTAGCGAAGAAAGTTTCTCGGATATTGAAGGCGTGTCCGGTGCTGGGGGCATGGCGTGCGACGAGATATCCGCCGAGCAGAGCTGGCAGGACGGGAACGACGAGGACGGCGCGCTTGGTGGCTGGGGCGAGGACGGCATCGGGAGCGGCTCTCTCGACGGTGGGCGCGCCACCGCAAAGGGCAGCAGCGACTGGCACGCCCAGGACAGCGGTAAATGTTAATGGTATCGCTGCAAGTAGACTATACCTTGGTGTGTTGAAGTCACTCACTCATGCCTGTATCATGCTGTAACTGTTCATGCCTGTGTTTACCGGTAGAAGGTAGGGAGCGCTGTTTAAGGTACATTTATTTGTGCTAGAAACTGATCTAGAAAGCTGAGTGACGATAATGTCACCAAGGCTGACACGATTACCTTTCCTTCGGTCGTGCACTCGCCATCCTCGTCCCGTTACGCCACCCTCCTGAGCGTCCTCCACTGCTGGTGCTCCTCGCTCCTAATGGATGACGAGGGCCAAGAGCATAGCGTTACAGGATTGGACTGCGCGGGCCCATGAAAGAGCATTTCGCGGAAGATCGGGGTTCGAATCCTTACGAAAACAGTGAAAAGGCACTTCTATGACTGCAGTAGTTGCCATCTTCTGTTGTCGCGGAAAGCGCTAGAGAGAGCGTGAGTAGGGTAGCCACCTGCGACCACGGCTTGTTCAGAGTGCCGTTGATCGTGTGTGAACCTTCTACATCTAGAAATCAACTACAGCCGTATTGCGAGCAGCAGGGAAGGGGAACGGGTTGGGATGAGGTGCTAACGGAAGTTTTGGAAGTCTTGTATCCACCACCATAATATGGTGTGGATGCCGTTTGCACCGCATAGGGCAAAGCGTGCACTGCCTACTACACCTTCCTTTCTCCCAACCCCTCGTACTATATATATGTGGCGTGCTGTATTTGCGAGACTGCTACGGTAGAAGTAGCAACTAGCTTTGCTGCGCAGTCCGGCAAACGCGGAGTGGGGAATCGTGGTAAATACAGCTCCAACGACAAACGTTTAGAGTTCTCGAGGCTACAGGGCTTGCAAACAAATGTGCACGAGAAAACGTCAGGAAAGAGTAGACAAAAGCAGTCCTTGGTGCATGTTTTGGTGGCAAATATTAGGGACGAGCTGGTACAAGGGCTTGGTGAGGTGTGCCGGGGTATACAGCGGCGCTGCTGGCTAATGATAATGGCCATTGTAAACCACAAATGCAACGCAAAAATAGTACGCTGAACCAGGGAAACGACCGGTACAAAGCTGAGGCAAGAGAGGTGGTGGGCATTGGTACCAGGTAGTTGGCTTCCGTTTGTACCATTTCTAGAGTTAGGGTAGGGGAAGGGGTTTGGGGTTGGAGGGCAGGTAGGTTAGGACTAGCGTCAGGGTTTAGAGTGGGGTTGTTATTCTATTTGTTTACCTTACACTCCTCTAAAAATGCTGGAACCTTACAGTATAGGGACCCCCCCCCCCCCCACGAACCCCTAACCACCAGCACATACGGCCAATAGCGGAGCGTGTTTGGGGGGTTAGAACAGCAAGTTGGAACGAAGAGGACGCGCGATGGCTATGAGGCATGATGAGCCTAGTAATAATAACCGCACTCACTCGCCCTTAGTTGATTTGTAGAGAGCAAACACCGCAGAGTCACACCATAGTAGAGGCGGGATGGCAAAGACTAGTAACGCACTTTGCATGATGCTAAAAACAGTAGAGGCAGCACTACGGTATACCTGTGTGGACTGATGTCGTTTGCACCGGATAGAGTATAGCTTGCACCCATTCGACCCAGTCCCCCGTGTGTGTTGCGTTTCGAGACTGCTATGATAGGTGTACGATAGCACAGCACACGTCGCAGGCAGAGAAACACCGTGTGAACCATTTTGCAAGTTTATCTCTCCCACGACAAAACGTTATGGACTTGATGTTGTTATTGTCAGTTCCCAATGAAACTGTTTTGGCCGAGTCGAATTATGACAAGAAACATATCATGTCAACTTCCGCGAGCGTATGCGTATGAGAGTGAACCCATGGCACGCGCATACAATTCGCCAGATGGAGAAAGTGGTTACAATCCCCACACCCCTCTGATGCTCTGAGGCGTTTGGGCGTTGAAATTCGCATCTCTACGTAGCTTGAGTCAAAGGTCGGAAAGCCCACAGCAGCGTATTACGAGAGCGCAAAAGAAGGACAACGTCAACTTTGAGCTCATGGCACCGAGGAAAACAATATCCAGGATGATTGCTGGAGGCTGTTCATGCAACATGTTCGACAGCGGAGAGGGAGTACTCGCGATCTCGTGAACGAGAGCTATCGTAGAACGGCACTGGCCTGAGGGGGGAAACTGCATCCTCTGAGCCACTTTGCGTGCCATTTTCAGAAATGATTTGATTACAGCATACTTTTGCGGATGGACGGACGGACGGACGGACGGACAGGACAATAATCCCATAGCCGCAATACATGCACGAAGTCAAAAACTACCATATATCGTTTTTGTTCATCATCCGGCTCTGCTGTTGTCCCAAGACAGGCTCATACTCGTGCATAGCGTTCCGAAAGAAAAAGCATTCCAAACGGAACTCTCGGGCGGCCATGATGACCGTTATCGATCACCATCAGAATATTTACGATCAACACTCGCTCGTGACTCGTGACGTAGTCCATCCAGTGAAGATAGTATAGCTGTCGCTAGGAACTCGCCAACAGAGTATCTACTACTGTATGTCTGTCGTCAACCTGTGTGCGTTGGTGGATCGTAGATGGTGGGAGTGCCGTAGTCTGTCGTGCTGCTGCTGTTCGGTCGCAAGATAAAAGACATCCGGATCAAGTTATGATACCTTTTCGAGCCAGTCACAACCATTAACTTAGCATCCCTGAAAAAATACTATATACCTGGTAATACCTACTGAAGTGTCCTCTTGCGTGAGCAATTGAGAGCGATGTTGAAAAACTTGAATCAAAAGGTGGCAATTGTTTCGCGATTTTGCTTGCCGTGTCATCGTCGAACGAGCGTCGCCAAGCTCTCCGCGGCGTCGCCAAGCTCTCCGCGGCGTCGCCTGCGGACGCTAGGCGAGGGGCCTAGCTCAGACAGAGGGAGAGGGAAAGATCGTCGCTTGGGCTCGGTCGAATTGGAAGCGCAGCGGCTGCGAGATAGGTGTGACAGCCACAACAGCCACAGCAGCAGCAGCAGCCACACAACCCAAGAAAATCGAACAAATGTTTGGTAAAATGTGTATTACGGAGGACCATAGTAAACAGGACCAATTATTGTTCGTAAAAATAGGTGAATATATAGGTTTCATGTATACCATAGGTCCTGTTAACTATGGACCCCCCGTAATAGTAAAATCTACTGTTTCAACACGAACATGTACGGACTACATACGGACGGACGACGGATGGTATTCCATTGGAAAACGTAGGACAGCCATCTAAAAACAACTCACTGACAAAAAAAAAAGCGGCGAGAGCATTAAAAAACTCGCGTTCGCTCGCAACAACAAGCACCGGTATAGTGTACTGGTCGCCCACGATCGGCCGAAAAACTGAAAACCCTTCAGTGAGTTATAGTTCACTACACGTCTGTCATGCAGCCGATTTTTACACTTCTTTCATGAAAAAAATGACGACAAAGCATCGACGCAATGGAACTGGAATGCGCGCCATTCAGTGACAATTGCTCCCGTGTGTGCGGATTATTTTTTGGGGATGATGTAAGCATGAAGTAACAAAAATGTAAATACACACCAACAAATTCCGCCTGTTGTTTGTTCCCCAGTGTGCTGTTTGCTTTACTAGGGCGATCGAACGAACCTCAGCTATTAATAACTAATACCTGTGGAGTCGAAAAAAAATCGTCGAAACCCGTTTTTGCAAGCTGTGTGTGATGCTTCGATCTCTCGTGCAGGAGCAGCAGCAGCTGCTGCATGATCTTACACCGTGTGTGTCCAACTGATCCCAAGTGATCCAAGCGAAACCGAGGGACTGGAGGGGGGTCGCGGTAGAAGGGCGGCCGTCACGGTCTGTGCGTATACTATTACGGGGGTCCATAGTTAACAGGACCAAATATTGTTAGTAAAAATACCTAAATATATAGGTTTTTATGTATGCCATAGGTCCTGTTAACTATAGACCCCCGTAATATTAATAACAGCAAGTGTGGTTGGTTTTGGTACGCCTCCGGTACTGGAGGGCCTATTAAAAGCATCGTCCCCATTAACAGTACATTTAAAATTCGTATCAGCACGAGAATTCTCAGCAGAATCGTCGTGGGTGGCTACAGCAGCGGACAAAACAGGCGCAATACTGAAATCCAGTGTGCCGTCTTGCGGGCGAGGCACGGGAAAAATTTCACGAGCGGCCGCATCGCTCCCTCTAACAGCAGTATTAAAACTCGAAGCAATACTGGAATTTCCAGCAGAATCTCTGTAGCTACAGCCGCGAGGGAAGCAGGCTCAATACTGAAATTCAGTGTGCCATCGTGTGGTCGAGGCAGGGAAAAAATCACGAGTGGCAGCGTCGCTCGTGGTCATCCTACGAGTACGAGCAGAGTCAAACAGCAGTGGAATACGAGGCGGAAAAACAGTCTCAAGCACTTCCTCATCTGGCCCAGAAGCAGGTAGACCCGATGGCGAAGAGCGCAGCTGGGTGGCGTGGAGATCGCGGAGTCCAGATTTGTCCCACGTGCTCTGATCCAGAGCAGAAGCAGCTGGATCCACAGAGTGGTTGGGTACGCGCTCAGCGGAGCGGGGACTTCCAGGTGGCTTGGACGGCAGAGGGCACGATTGGAGAGTCAAAGATGCAAAACCTAAGGCCTGGCTGAATACGCGCGTCACGCGCTCTAAGGAACGGGGGCGTCCAGTTGTCTTGGACGGCAGAACTCGCTCAGCCGAGCGAGAAGGCACGGAAGTGGTCTTGAACGAGGTCCGCCTGCTGGAGGCTGCTCGGGCCTCATCGGGGGGCTCCGGCCGAGACTCTTGTTCCTCTTGTCGGTCTGTTGTACAACGGCGCTCGATCTACTTCGTCGTCATGGGGCTCCTTCCTAGACTCTTGCTCCTCTTTTGGTCTGTTGTACAAGGCGCTCGATCCTCATCGACGAGCCTTGGGCGGTGGGGCACTGAGGGACTCTGGGCCTCAGTGGCTCGGCCACCATGAGCGAAAGCAGAACCCATGAGTCTCCATCGTGCAGTGTGCGGAGCAAACATAGTCCAGGAAAGCAAAGCGAAAATAAACAGTGATAAAAAAACTCATGCCCACAAAAAGGCGAAAAATCCTAAGCCGAAGACGCCGTTTGTTAAGATCAAGGTCGAGACACTTTGTATCCCTGGACAGGTTTGCCTATTAAGTCGGAACCCGTTGGCGCTCACGTGTGTTGTTTGCTTAGAGAAAGAAGAAGAGCAGCTTTATTCCTTTTCGTGCACGCGGAGACTAAGAGCCGAGTGGTTCGCCGGGAAAACCCCTGGTTTTCCATACGATACGCCTCCCAAGTACTACAAGTACGATCCTAATACTTGAACCCAGGTAATTACCGGGCTTTCAGCCTCATTCAAGGCAGTATCATAACAACCTGGCATACTATTTTGAGCACTCCCGAAGAATATCGGAGTTTAGCTCAGTTTGAAAACCATTTTTGGGAAATCGCGCATTTTGGAGTAGCATTGGCATTTGCTCGTGGTACAACCACGTATACCCGAGCCAAGACATGCTCTCGCATCACTAGCGCACTTTACTGATACATCCAAACTATCTGTGTCTCGGAACCAAGCGTATTCGCCTCATACGCCGATCTACGATATATTTTTTGCATATTGGTAGTCCCACCGATATTTCTTCGGAAGATCCAAATTTTGGGTGCCTGACGAGTGCTTTAGCGATAGCGCAGATATGTGTACCGTAAGTTGATTTGTCTTGTGCTTTTTTTTTGTAGAGGGGTTTCTCGATGATTTTAATCGCCCCCCGAGCACCCAGGCTCATTCCGGGTTTATCAACAATCTTCACGTTCCGGTCCTGTTGGTGACGTTCGTATACTACTTGTACTGCACCCTCTGCTCCAGTGCGTGCGTTGCCCCCACACCCCAATCCGGTTCCGGACTACTATGGATCCCTCCAACGGCGTACACGCCACCCCCGGGTATACAAGCCCCCACAGATGCGGCCACGACTGCGCCTGTACTCACCACAGTTCAAACGTTCCCACCCGCGACCACCGCGCTCATAACCTTGCGCCCAACCGCCTCTCTTTTTGAGCCCGTATCTCTCATTTTTCCCGCTGCTGTGCATACGGTGCGTCCACGGCCTCGATCGGCCGGCGCCCAACCACAGTTGGCCTGCGGCGACATATCTGTTGAGGTTATTTCCGTGAAATTCCGACCTCAACAGGCAAAAACCGAAACGGCTACCATAGGGTATGCCGCCGCGACGACAGCCGCGCCCAACTACCGCGCCCACCATCCTGCGTCGTTTTCGTGCGCTCGCTGTACTCCGATCCTCGTGAACACGCCACCCCGGCCTCCACAGGGCCATCCACCGCCACAACCAACGCCTTTCCACTCAAAGCCGGTTCCATGCCCCTACGGAGCACGCACCCACACTTTCCGCGCCAAACAACGCCGCACGCAACCACCGCAATACCACCCACTACTACCGCCGTTCTCCCACGTCTACCAGCGACATCTCCGAGCAGCAGCGATAGCGACATCGACTCACCATGCAGACGTTACCGCAACAGTGGTGACCGCGACGACGGTCGCGCTCACCCCAAACTCGAGACTCCCCTGGCGCCAGCATCGGCCTCTCGAAATCGTCGTAACCGTGGCGGCTTACAACCGGTACACCCTTGCGACGGCCCCTGGAGCCTGTGCATCATCCGTGTTGACGCTTTGTTTGGGCCTATTACGGGCGTACACAACCAATATCACCCCTGCTGGACTGTCAGACACCATCTGAACATGAGCGACGCCGGCTACCTCTTTATCGAGTACCGCCTGTGGTTTTTTGTTTGTCGAAGTGTATGCCGTGTCGACGACATATTTGCACAGTAGCACTACCGCTATTTCGCCTCTTTTCGCCAGCTCCGGGCGCGCAGAAACTTTAAGTGCTCAAGCTGAACCCTGCCTCAGCTGTAGCAACCTAGACTGTAGCGTGAAGGCCTGTAGGCAATTTTGTTCTGCACAGCGTGCCACAAGTCTGACGGTGGATAGCAGCTATCGCAATGACAGGCGTAATACGCGCGGCAGGGTGTGCGGCCGATCACGACTTCGGCGGCACTACCTTCGACGCTGCACGCTTGTTACCGACACCGCACCTTCAGCGAAACGGTATTTCTTCGGGGCCCGGGACCAGCTTCGCCTTTATCAGGATGAGCTTCCTCCTCCTTCTCCTCCAATGCCGCCACTACGTTCGACGCTGTACGCTTGTTGCCGATACCGCACCTTAAGCGAAACGGTATCTCTTCGGGACCCAAGACCAGGTTCGCCTTTATCAGGATGAGCTTCCTCCTCCTTCCCCTCCAATAACGCTACCCCCTCTTCTCATCCATTCCTATAGTAATCGCTTGATCAAGTGTTGATCGCCTTGTTTAAGTTATCATCTTTAGGTGTGGGTGGTAGGAGGTTCAAACGTCGAGCCTTACAAGGACGCTCACCTCAACGTCTCTTCTCGATGAGCAACGCTGGGACTTGCCAACCATTGCCGAGCAATTGACCTGCCAGACGCCTCGACGACCTCGGCTACCAAGCGTTCTGGTAAAGAGCACGGCTCAACCGCCTCTTTAACCGGACCATCGACCGAGCTGGCTTTCAACCGTCTGAGCCGCTCTGCTCGCGTTACGTTCACGAGCCCCGCGGCAGCTTCTGCTGGATCCCTAGATACGATCGACACCGGGACCTCCGTTGACCGTCAGGTGCTGACAACACCACTATCCCTAGGCCTAAGGGGTGACCCCGCCCTTTGAAAGGCGGAAGACTCGCGACCACCGTTGACCAGGAGATCCGTAGAGCCACCTGCCCCGCCATCCTTCCCGGTACCGTGCAATATGATACGACACCTCAGGGCCCGGATACCAGGAAGCGTTTCTCCTAGCGAGTAGGCCCCGGCTTCCCAGTCGAAGACTGACCCAAGCAGGGATCCCCAGGGCATCTCCGGCTACGCTCGAGACCCTCCGGGAAACTCGACGATGCCGACCATTTCCCCCGCGGACGCCGGGAGCGCAGCCGAGCTCCTTGACGCAGTCTGTCTCCCGATGCCGCCATTCAACGGTGGCTCCCAGGGTATCTCCGGCTACACCCGAGACCCTCCTAGAAACTCAGCGATGCCGACCATTTCACATGCGAACGCCGGGAGCGGAGCCGGGTCACTTAATCTGGTTTCCCTCCCGAGGACGTGATTCAACAGAGACTCCCAAGGTATCTCCGGCTATGCCCGAGACCCTCCTAAAGATTCGTCAAGGCTGACATTTTCCTCCGCGAACGCTGGGAGCGCAGCTGGACTTATTGATCCGGCTCTCCTCCCCACCACACCATGCGACAGTCTATATGACAGCCGCTCATCAACACTGCCGGATCAGCCTGCACACGCCCGGAGCCTCACGCCTGACCAACTTCACCTGTTCTGGCAACGTGATCGCGCCCTTTTACAGTGATACGTGTCGGGCTTTGTACACGAGGGCACCGACTACAACTGCGCCGAGCAGTTTGTCATGGCGCAAAAAGCCGCACTCTTTGGCGACACAACGCGCCACCACCAAATCATGGCCTCGTCCGACCCGGTTAAGTAGAAAGCCCTCGGACGCGCCGTGTCTGGTTTCGACAACGACGTATGGGCCCGGCACCGCCTCTCCATCGTTCGTCGAGTGAACTTGAGCAAATTCGTTCAAAACCCGAAATTGCTCAGATCTCTCTTGGGGGCGGGCAACAATATCCTTCCCGAAGCCATCCCTTTTGGCATTGTATGGGGCATCGGTTTCAGAGCCGAAGACCCACAGGCCTGCCAACTTTCGCTCTGGAAAGGTTCTAACCTTCTAGGGCGAGTGCTGATGCCCGTCCGCCAGGATCTTCCCCCCCCCCTCTCCCCCCCCCCTCCTTTTCCTTCCAGGCCCCACGAGCCGACGAGCACCACCCCACCCTCCACCCGAGTGACCCCCAACGACAACGGTATCTACGAGACAGTTGATACTCCCCCGCTACATCCACCGAGTCGCGTGCTTACCCATCTCCTGCCTCCTTCCATCCCGGACGCATTCCCAGAGAACCAATTCACCCGGCCACCTGCCCCTTCGGCCTAAACTTACCCCTTCGCTGCCGCGCCCACGATACCAGCACATGGACCCTGTCTCTCCAGCGGTGTCCTAACAGTCGACGACTCATCCTTCACAACCAGGGTGCGAGTTCACAGCGACCCCAACGCCGCCAAACGCTACATCACCGTCGCTCTATTGGATACGGGTTCGCCGCAGACTTTCATTTCCGCTGAAGCAGTGGACAACTGAAAGCCTTCGCCGCCGCCACCGGTTAGTGCGAACGACAGGGAGCTCCCCGCTCATGGGGCGGCTTGGGCACCTTCGCCCCCCCTCACCACCTCCGGCTCCATCGGCCTCAGCGTACAGTTCCTGAGAAGAACCTCCCTCACGGCCACCCTAGCCGTGTGGGCGTGTATTGTCCCTCCGGGCGCCATGCAGCACCCTATCCGTCTTGGGCGGATGCGCTTGAAGCAACGCTCGTATACCACGCTTCCCCACCAGCCACCCGGACCGCTCGTCGGCGAGCTTTCCCTTCTCTACCGCGACCCCAATCGAGCCGCCGCGTTCATCCCCGACGACCGTTCCACCGACGACGTTTACCAACCTTCGATACGCCGGCACCCGAACGATCTCACTTTCCACTAGTCCAACCCTCGTCGAGGTCAACCTGGTGCGCCGGTTCGGCGCTCCAGCGTTCACCGGGAACTACTTGGTCAACATGCTTCCCTGCGATGATCCCCTTTTGAACACGGTGATTTTTGTCTCCAATGGGCACCAGACGGTTCCACGGAGCTTGAACCGGGGGACCTCCTTGGAACCTCCTTTTCTCCATTGGTGCAAGTGCCAATTTACACCCCGTCCCACCCTTACCAGGAGCCCCCTCCGCCTCTCCCCGCCCCCGACGTCGATGCCCCCCACGACAACATTCCTGTGGCAAACGAAGGCCCAACCTCAGCAGACCCCCTCCACCACCAACGACGACATGCCCCGACCTCCTTGAACGCCTCTACAAAGATCAACAAGCGAGTTTCCTGCGCCTTTGGAATCGTCTGCCACAACACCTTCGCGACGTCTCCTTCGACTTCCACGGCCTCGGCTGGTCACCATCGGCCATCGACAATTTAGGCGACGTTCTTCGCGAAGACCAGGACGTCTTCTCTACATCCAAGACCGACTTCGACTCGTGCTCCCTGATCCCGTTCAAGATCACCGTGCTGCCTGACAGCGCCCCCGTCACCTGCCGCCCGCGATCATTGCCAGGAAGGCCAATGCCATCATCGACCACTACCTTGCGGCCGGGCTCATCCTGCACTCCACTTCGCTGTACTCCCGCCCCATGGTAGCTACTCCTAAGAAAGACGGAGGAGTTCGCATCACGATCGACTATAAGAAGCTCAACGCTATCAGCTCCCTCGGACAACTCCCCATTCCCCGCGTCGACGAGATCCTAGACTTTTGGGCAAGGGACGCATCTTCTCCCTATTCGACCTCGTGCTATCCTTCCACCAGATCACCATCGACAAGGACACGATTTCCCTCACGGCCTTCTGCACGCCCGATAGGCTATTCGAATGGCTCGTCATGCCGCAGGGCAGCAGCGCTGCCCCGGCTGGTTCGTCAAGGTGACCAACGAGGTCATCAAAGGCCTGAAAGATATCGCCGCCTATGTTGACCACATCATCGTCTACGATACGGACCCCATAGCCAACACCGCCAACATCGGAGGCCTCTTCCAACGCCTTCGTCTCCATAACCTCAAGCGCTCCGCCACCAAGACAGAACTGGCGCCACCAAAGCCGACTTCCTGGGACATACAATCTCCCTCGCCGGTGTTAGGCCTGACGCCGGCAAGGTCGCCTCCTTGACCAAAATGCCGGTGCCGTCGAACGTGAAGTAAACCCGGGCGCTCAATGGCAGAATTGGCTATTACCGAAAATTCCTCGGGAACCTCTCTACGCGCCTACGCCCCATCACGGCCCTGCTCAAGCAAGGGGCCAAATTTCTCCTCACCTCGGCCATAGAAGCGACCGTCCGCATGATTCTCCGCGAGCTCGCCGCCCCTCCAATCCTGATCTTCCCGGACTACGACGCTGTCGCCGACAACTCCCGCCCCTTCCCCTTGTACTGTGACGCCAGCCGCGATGGCTTCGGCGCCACCCTCGAGTAGGAGCAACCAGACGGTTCCGTCCGACTCATCCTGTTCATCAGCTGTGCCACCTTGGACTCGGAACGTTCTTAGACCCCCCTCGACCTTGAAGCCGGTAGCATCGTTTGGGCCATCAGGCGGCTACGCGGTCACCTTTGGTCCACCAAGTTCGTCATCTACTCCGACCACAAGGCGCTTGAGAATGTCGCCGAAGTAGGCGAGCACAACGCCCGCGTCCAGCGGTGGTTGGAGTTTCTCTCCGCCTACACATACACGCTGGAGTACCAGCAAGGTACGGCCAACGGCAACGCCGACTTCTTGTCCCGCCTTTCCCAGCCAACCACCGATCGCACTGGAACCAACCGCCTGACCAGTCCCGACACCGTGGGCATCTACTTCATTCGTCCTTGCGGGTTTACACCTTGCGAACTCTCCATGCCGGGCATCGGCTTGGGTGGGCTCGTACCAGCTCCCTCCCTTCCCATCCCGGTCATTCGACCAATCCCCTTCACTGAAGGCGCCCACGGCGACTTTCGCCACCTTGGACCCTCCATGGGTTTCTCCGGACCTTCCTGGGCCCCCAAAACCTTCGTCGGGCCTATTTCGACCCACGACAACGCCACCGGATCCCTCGCCAAATCCGCGAACTGCGCCGTTGACGCTGGCGCTCCTCCTGGCTTGGCTTTCAGGCCGCCCGTCGTCTCTCCACCGCCCACCATTGGCGCCACAACTCCAGCTCCTACGGACCTGATCTCTTCGCGGACCCGCCATCGTGCCACCGCCGCTGGCATTCCCTGCGCCGCCGCCGACTATGGTTTCGGCCGCCGAGCAAAGGTGACCGTACCTCCAAGGTCAGCGCCGACCCGCCCCCGCGCATTCGTGCCCACGGACAAGGGATCACCGAGTCCTTTCGAACCAACAACCCTCCAGGCCGTGCCGCCCGCTCAATCAGCGCAGCCCGCGCAGCGAGCGTTCATGGGCTCAAGATCGCCTTCGGCACCGTCTTCTTCCCCACCTAGGTCCCCCACTCCCGAGCCTGCCGTCGCACCCGACAGTCTACCAAGACCGGCTTCAGCACGATCTCTTCCACGACCTCCGGTGTCGCCCTCGCTTCTCCTGCCGGAGTTCGACGACGACGACCCCCACCTTCTCTCCTTTGTGGAGCATTTCAAGCACACGGACTGGGCGCACGACAAGCGCGCCAAACCGCTCTGCTCCGCTGCCGTACCTTTCCTTGCACTCCCCTATCCCTCCGCCGCCCGACCTCCTGGATTCATTCCAGCCGTCCCGGCGCCCGCAGCTTCCAGATGTGTTTGCCCTTCCAAGTAAAAGCAAAATCCACCGCACCGACGACGACACCGTTCTCCTGGTTCGACAACCACTTAAGCCCCACCGCACCAAGACCATCTACACGTCTTCCACCGTGCCACCCCCGCGCATCTAAGTCCCGATGTTATTGCGCCCTTGGGTGCTACACACCTGCCACACCCCCGCTTCTTACCACTTGGGAGTTTCATGCACGGTCAGCATGCTCGCGCGCTTTTTCTGGTGGATAGGTATGGACATCCCCGCCCACTGGTGGATCCGGCGCTGTCTCAAGTGCCAGGCACGTAAGACCTCGCGCCAAACCATCTGCTGGCCCACCTTTTCCCTGCCCCTATCCAACGGCCCCGGTATCACCCTCAGCGTCGACTACTTCGGTCCGCTGACCCTTACCCCACGCGGAAACTCCTACATCCTCCTCTTCACCGACTGCTTCAGCCGCCGCACCGACATGTACGTAGTGGCAGCAGCCAAATTCACCGCCGTCGGCACTGCCGACATCCTCATCGACAAATACATCCCTCCGTGGGGGTGCGCCGTCACCTTCATCTCCGACAACGGACTGCACTTTACCTCGAAGCTCTCCAACGTCATCTACGAACGCCTTGACATCAACAAGATCAACACCAGCTCATACCACCCCTGCACCAATGGCGGCGTCGAGCGCGTCAACTACATCATGGCCCAAATGCTCTCCAGGGGCAACAACGAGCGCCAAGACAGCTGGAACGAGCTGTTTCCGCACGTCGAATCAGTCTACAACTCCGCCAATGCCTCCACTGGGCTGGCCCCTAACGAAGTCCACATAGGTCGCCTTCCGCGTCTGCCCCTTTCGGTCTTCGACTCCCTCAACATTGGCGGTAACCAGAGCCTGGACCACGACTACCTGGCCTACTGCAACCTTGCCACCGAGTGCTAACGATGCGCCTACCGCCTCGTCCGCGAACACCACGCCGCAACCACTTCACGTCTGGGCCCGACGCAACAACCCCATCATGGACGCCCTTCGCCTTTCTCCCCCTTACACCGTGGGCGGCTGGGCATGGGTTTACAACTCCGCGGCCACCATCCGCCAAGGTGCCAAAAAAGACATTGACACCACCGTGCTCAAGACCAAGCTTTCCCTCAACTGGATTGGACCGTTCAAGATTCTCGCCGTGGGCCCAGCGCCGGCTTGCGACGTCCCCGATAACCGACCCCTCTACGACAAACTCCTCTTCTTCGACATGCCCTCCGACCTACCCGGACGGGACTCCAAACGCCGCGTCTCCATCGAGCGCTGCAAGACCTGCCGTACCCCCGACGACACCAATGACATACCCAAGTACCTACCTCCAGACCTCACAAAGTATGTGCTATGCTCAAGTCCTTCACCACAAAGTCCCCTCTCTTCCACGTTACCCTCGACGACGTCTCACCAACGCCGGAACGCCTCGAGGTCGAACAGATCACGGGACACCAACTCGTTCGCGGCCGTGGCGGGGATATCGCGGTCCTACACAAAACCCATTGAATCGGACTGCTTAGCCCTTCCTGGGAGCGGAAACTCGACCTCCAACAATCCAGACGCCACATCCTCCTCTACTGGCCTGCCACCCCAACACAACACCGCTCGGCAAACTGCCTCTACCGACAGATGCACATCGGTGCCGCGCAGCGCGAGCTATCGCGTTCTAAAGGCCAAATATTCCTCGCCTCCGGCTACACCTTCGTTCCCCGCGATCTCTGGTTACGCTCCTTCAGCTCCACCGTACTCCTACCGGAAGCATACCTTTGGTACAAGGCTCGCGATGGCCTATGGTGGCTGGGCAAGATTGTCAATCTCGTTCCCTTGGACTCTCTTTCGGACAATACCCACATCATCCGGTTCCTCGACGACGCTGGACCGGTCAAGATCAACCTCCGGCCGGCGAACTACACAACCTTCAGCGTCGCCATTTACGGATCGTGGTGTTTACAACGCCATAAAACTGGGAGCCTAGCTCGCGGGGTGTCACGCAGTTCTGACGGGTCCAGTGGGGCTCTGACTGCCCCTCTTGGCCCCCATGAGTAGCCTCCTTTAGCATTGAGTATTTCTTCGGATCGTTTGGGTGCGTTTACCTTCGTTTTTCGACCGTAGTACGCCGCCCCCTTTAATGTTTTGTTTCGGCTGACTCAGGTCTAGCACTACGTGTGCGTTTTTCTGCGTTCCTTCTTCAATGTTGTATTGATTTGCTCCTTCCATCTGACCACCGCCAGTTCCGCTTACGTCTTTAAATAAAGCCGCCGAACTGTCGTGGTATTGTACATTCGGACGCATAGGTTTGTTCATTTGGTCTACTTTTTATTTTTGGGTTGTTTCTTCACAGAATAGTGTTGTACTTTCGGGAATGTTGGTCTGCTGTTTTCAATCTGCCACTGCCGGTTTCGTTCGCTTTCCCTAGCGAAGGCCACCGAACTGTCGTGGTATTGTCTTCTCCGGTGTGTTGGTCTGGTGTTTTCAGTCTACCACTGCCGATTCCGCTTTCTCTAGTGAAGGCGGCCAAACTGTCGTGGTATTGTCTTTTCGGGTGTATTGGTCTGCTGTTTTCAATCCACCACAGCCGGTTCCGTTCGCTTTCTCCAGCGAAGTCACCGAACTGTCGTGGTATTGTCTTTTCTGGCGTGTTTGTCTGCTGTTTTCAATCTACCGCTACCGGCTCCTTTCGCTTTTTATCAGCGACAGCAGCCGAACTGTCGAGGTATTGTACCTTCGGGATATGGGCTTCGGTTATTCACTCTAACACTGTCGGTTCCGCTGGCCTCTACAATCGAAGGCCGCCGAACGGCCGTGGTACGGGATTCTTTGCGATTGAGTGATTTTTTCTACTTTCTGTTGAAATTACCACTCCAAATTATGGCGTTGTACAACGGACGCTTTTGCGTTTTTTCGGCAACTTTCCGCCACCGTTTCCACCGGCCTGCTCTTCGTGAAGGCCACCGAACAGTGGCGCTACGGTATTTCTACCATGCCTTTTGCCGATTTCTTTTCCTGCTTTTTCTACTTTCTTATCCTGCGTATCGGTTGGACAGGTGCTTTCTACTTCTTTATTCGTTTTCAGCGTACGAGTCTTGCTCTAGATTCCCTGCTTCTGTTGAAGTTTTTCAGGCGTTTCTTTTGGCCCCCATTTGTTGGCATACCTATTTTGCCGCGACTAGCCTTGCTAGGACCTACATTTCTGCTTACTTTGTAGTATATGAGGCATTCCCTAATGCCTTCGTTTTTCTTGGCGTATGTCTTTGCGGAAGAACTATTGCGGCGGAGGGACGTGGGAGCAACCAAAAGTACGACGAGTCGAGGCACGGAGCCACGAGCCGTTGGGCGCAGAGTAGAAGCGGAATACTCTGTGGGTGTGGGATGAGTGTTTCATTCAGCAGACGGTTTCAGCCTGCTGAATGCAAAACGCCTGACCAAGGTGTACAGCGCATGCAGCGCATGGGCCAACACCGAGTGTCTTTAGACGCTACCCAGGCAAGGAAGAGAATACGTGCAAAACCTAAAAAGTGAACTAAAGGACTATAACCTAAAGGATCAAAGGCTAAACCGACTGTTCGCTCGCACATACGCATCATTCCGCGTGATAGCGGTCATAATCCAGTATCTGCATCACTCGCAATCGGGGTTTTTGGTCATCGTTTGCTTCGCTCTCGCCTGGGCGAAGCCCTGGAGCCACTGGGACTGCCGAAGGGTCCAACGTACGAACTGAGGAGGAGAATCAGGTGAGCGTTGACAACTCACCCCGGGGAGCTTACCGTAACATGGTGAACCCAGAGAGATGCAACAGTTTAGCGTCCCACCGAAAATAGTTGTCTTTTTCCCAGTGGATGTGTCACAGTGATAGACACAGGACAGGTGGATGAAGTTATTCTTCGATATCTTGCGTTCGCTCAGCCGAGTGAAATGCAAGGGGAGGGGGGGGAGAGAACATCCAAGGTAAGAGTATTACTGCTGTCAACGCAACCCTTGGCAGAGGATGTCCAAGATAAGGGGACTGCTGTACTTTGAACGACTCAAAGCAGGGGGGGGGGGGGGGAGAGAACATCCAAGGTAAGAGGATTACTGCTGTCAACGCAAAACTTGGCAGAGGATGTCCAAGATAAGGGGGCTACTGTACTTTGGGCGGTCAACCCAACCCGGGGTTGAGTCGCTCCCACCTACGATGAAAACGCGGATCTACTTGAAGGATTATCCAAGGTAAGGATTGCTGCTAGCGGTCGTGGAGTTCCCCTACGAGGAAGAGGTTAATAGGTTAAACAACACCAAGGTAAGTGGGTGATTCAGGAAGTGGACAATCGACCCCAAGGTGAAGACGTTGGAATCGATAGAACATTCGACTCCAAAAGCATATAGGGATCGCTCCGAAACGCGAAGCAGCCGAGATTGGAGTTCCTATTCTCCCAGCGACCGTCCTCGAAGATCGAACGCTCGAAAAGAAGGTAAAAATCATGGAAGGCGGCTCTATGAGTTAAGTCAGTTCCACAATCCTTAAGAAATACGGGAGTGTGATCAATGTGGCGAAAGCAGAAGGCTTTTTAACTGGGTGCCACACTCTTGAGGCAAACTAGGAGGGTCACCAATGAGACAGAAAGGCTACTGGATCCGGAATTTTCACGGATACGGCTAAGAAGGTAAGTAGAGTCAAGCCCAACGAAACGGGAGTCAAAGGTAACCGACTCCAAAGCCACCACGGGTACTACCAAGGAGGTAACAGGGCTACGCCCAACGAAGTCAGAGAAAACGGTAACTGGCTGGTAAACGGCTCCCGACGCTAAGAATGGAACGGCGTGTCTCGACAACTATTTGCACGAGCGGGAGTGGTCAATTCAGGGGTAAGTCCATAACACTCCAAGATCAACGCTATGCTCAACTTGCTCAGGCCAACGTACTGGGAAAGGTGAGCCCCTTGGTTAGCGTGGCCTGGTACCGGTGAGCACGTGCCTCAATACCGGCCACTAGCATATCGAACGAACCCGTCCCGGCCAGACAGAAACGTCCAACACACGCAAGTGATTGAGAACAAAGGGAGGGTCTCGCCAGGTACACACGAACCCCAAGCGGGTCATCGAGCGTACTGTGGCCTTGAGTCAATCAGGCAATGCTTGGCGGTCATCCGCGGCACAGGAGGTGAGTGCGGTGTTGTGGTCGGTGAACTACTTCAGACCGTATGCCTGGGGAAGGGAGTTGCCCGTCGTCGACTCGGCTGTTCGAAAGTCAGAGACTTTCCTCCATGCTGCGCAGAAGAGATCTGCGATTCATCGAATGCGCCACGGACCTGTAGTGGTCACCCTGAGCTCGTCACCTGCTCCCGAATACCCTGTCAAGGCTGGCGTGTTCTGCTTTGAGGTGATAGCTTCAGGGAGGCTTTTCCAGACGATGCACCGTGTTGTCAAACGTACTGAGGTCCGGAGGGACCAGCATCGGAAGGACTTATCCTTGCGAAGCTTGGTGCAGACGAAGGGATTGCGCCGGCAACAGAGAGTGATACAGGAATTAGAGTCAAACGTTTGGTGTACACGTCATGTGCCACCTGTTTTGCATGCATACAACCTGTAAACGCGCTCGAAACCAGATAATCAACCGCGTTTTGTGACCGTCATAACATGCCTGATCAATCAACGTCGATGGTTGTTAAGACGACCGGAATTACGAAAACTTGTGACATTCTTGGTGTTGCCGAGTTACTACTGCCGTAGCTGTGGATTATCTCCAAGGGCAACGATACGGTACAAGGGGCCCACAAGTCCACCATCTACCCTATCAACCCAAGTAATTGATACAGTGCAGAGTTTGCGTCTGTTAGAGGGAGACCAGGGAAGAGGTGGAGTGCTACCACGGAAACACGAATATTCTTAGTCGAGCTTGGGTCAGGTGAAGAGGCAAAGATGAAGAGGGATGGTACTTGCAGTACCACGAAGGTATACGCCGGCAGACCCTTGTTGACGAGAACTCAAAGCTAGCTATAAAGAAGGCAATGATACCGGCGTTGTTCGCCTTGGTTCGCAGCACGTTTGGTGGTCCGGGCGTGGCATGCACAACTTTTCGGACCCAGGGCAAGTGTAAGTAGCCCACGTTAGCCCAGGACGTAAACTATGTGCTCTTATATTAGCGCAGGAGTAGCAAATGGGTGACCACGCAAGTGACAGTATCGCTCGCTAGCACCCTACAATCGTGGACGGTCCCTGAGATGTACTTATCAGGCCTTAAGCAGGGACTGCAGGTAATAGGTTCGAGTATGTGTTGTTCTTGGTGGAAGAAGCTAGCACATCCTTTGCTCACGTGTCCTGTGCCGTCGAAGGAGGCACTTGCGGTAAAGCCTCACACTGAGCGATGTGCGTTTTAGAATCGCTATTGGTCCGGGGCGATGCGGGGGGGGAGTTTACAGCCGTGAACCCCCTGTGCCAGTCACTAAGAACGTCGGTATGCTACGGTCTCGTCAACCACACCTGAGGGCGGGGATCCGTCGAACGATGGCAGAGTGGCTACAGAAAGCATTATCGGCACTCTGCAAGTCTTCGCCTCTTCAGTGAGACGAAACAGTACTTTCCGAGTGATGGATTCGGAGGTTCACCCCAGATCTTCACCCACCATGCGTTCTGCTGACGTTAGTCATGCCTATCACTGATGGGTTTCAGGCCGGGGCTAAACGTTTGTCATGCCTGTCATTGATTATTGTAAAGCCTAACATCGACGTTTGCCAAAATTTACGTGGACGGGTGCAGTGCCAAACCGAATACGACGGTCTCCACGGTGGGCATCAAGACATTTCATGAATGCTCCGACCTGGCAATGCCGTCGATTTATGGCTCGCGCACCTGGTCGGGGGATCGGATAGAAGACTTGCCGAGAACTACCCTTTGGCAGAAACCGTTGTACGTGATGACGGATATCGCCTGATTTTTCCCACTACCTTAAAACCCCGTATTGTGATGTTCGTACCGGTATCCCCGACAGCGAGGAGGTTGCCTATCGAACATCCGCGGGGTTGACCAGGCAACCCGTCAATGACTGGGGAACCCCAAGGTGCGGCACTGTAGGGAGATTACAACTTCGTCTCGGACCGTCGGTCGTTTTAGCGCGGGCAGAGCAGTAATATCCTACCGACATCGAAACCTGTTTGTTGCTTCATCTCGTTTGGAGGTATTTGAGAGCAGGCAAGTACGGTTAACAAAATACAACCGGCAGAAAAACCTGTAAATTCTTTCTCCCAACTTGGACGTTTCCTACCATTGGGCGTGCAACACCCTTTGTATGTGAAACAACAACCCCGTGATGACGTGTACCACCTGATTTCTCCCGCTCGAAAAACTTGTTTTTGTTGCTTCATACGATCATACTGGTATTCTCGACGGCACTGGAAGGCAAGTCATTATTTCTTGGGGATGGCTATTCGCCAACGTTTAGAGCCGGCCGAGGGGTGTTCAGCCGCCCCAAGTGAATGCCGGTGAGGAAAAAATTCGACGGTGAGACGTCCAATGATGTCGCAATTTGTTTTCGAGTATGACCGATATTTGTGGTTTCGTGACCTGCGCTCTGCAAGTTACCAGGTACCTCAGTAGAGGCGACAACAACCCTTGCATCGATCAAGCCTCTCACTGATATACAGTAGATATCGTAGCGTGTCACGCCAGAAACCCACGATCAGCAACAATCATCGCCCCGCGAACCGCGTTTTAAGTTTCATGGGCTCCGATCTCTGATAAGATTACGTAGGCACAGCGAACCGTAGCGGGGTCACATGATACCTCAACACGCGAAATAGTACGTGCACGCGACGAGCTCTACTCCGGATTTATATGCATCCGCAAGCTCTGTTACTGTGACTGACATCACTGATGACATGATTGAATGCTGAAACGGCTGTGTTTGGTATCACTGATGACTGGTGTCGTCATGGTTGGATGTTGAAAATGGTAAAACATGAACAAGTCCTTCATTCGCGTACGTAGTCGTTCGAAGTTGAGGGTGAGCTGCTGTATCACCTGCTGCCGCCATTGTGGGCAGGAACGGAGGCGCCCCAGCCGCAGCCGAGGGCGAGGACCAGCACGCGCGTGACTCGCCAGACTGGCTGCCCTACATTTGACAACCTGTTTGGGTTGGACGACATCTTCAAAAAAGCTCGAGAATCGCCGAAGAGAAGCGGGCGGTGGAAGGACACCGGTAAGTCACTTTCCTCACTTTACTTTACCGCGCGATTGCGTAAATTTTTGGAAGTAGTTCCACAAGATTCCTGGTAGACACGTCAGTTTCATGACCTTTGCACAGTCGCTACGTAGCGGTGCCGTTCGGTTGGAATGAGGCCGACTGCGGCTGGGTCTCAGGTCGTTGATCACCAAGATCCCTAGAATATTAAACGAACGCTAATCACTTTTTCTTTTCATCTCAACATTGACATTCCGATTGATCATTTGTTTGCCGTAGACATGCCCTCTATCTACTCACTTTCCAACGATTTGTGCTTGCTCAAGCTAGCTAGACCTATGAATACTACGGTTCTGTGATGACACAACCCGTATTCTGGGATATCCGTCCGTCGTACCTTGAGCATGACTACAGTACGTATCGCGACAACTGATAAACGGTTTCCAGAGCGTCCTAAGCTATCGTTTACCTGGTATATAGGGTTTACCACGGAGAACCTGCTACGGCAAAAACAATACTGTGGTGACTAAGAACGCCGTTTTGATCATCCATCTGCACGCCCTCAGACCCCATGATGGGTTGCAGGAGGCTGGCTTTGGATAACTCCAAAATTATCCAGGCCAAGGTCGAGATGGGCTGGGCAGACTCTCAGCGAGACGTGGAACCAGGAGTTGCGGTGGTGGCGGCGGTGGCAGCCAGTGCGCAAGGATACTCTTCTATCGACGAGAGATCCCCGGGCATGGGGTCGCGTGGGTGTGCGGGCGGCGGTGGTGCTGGTGACGACCGGGAGTCGAAGAGGTCCATCGGGGCGGGCGCTTTGGGAACAAAGCGCCAACGCTTTGGAAACAAAGCGCCAACGCGAGGAGGCAGGGCCGGACGGCTCTCCCGCTGTGCGTACACTGCTAGTAGACGTGGCGCTACTTCGGCTGGGGCTGGGTACGGTTTGGGATCTGGGTCTGGGACTGGGCACGGATCTGGGTATGGATATGGGGCTTGGGCAGGGCCTAGGTACGGGGCAGGGGCTGGGGTCGGCGGTGGGACTGGCGCAGTGGTGCAGGGAGGAGAGGACAGCCGGCACTCCAAGCGTGCCAGGGCAAGCGGTGGCGCCTCTGCTAGCGGCAGCGATGGTAGTGCTACCGACTGTATCGGTGGAAGCGTTAGCAGAGCTAGTTTCTCTGACACTGAAGACGCGCCCGGTGCTGGCGCTATGGCGTGTACCGTGATGCCCACAGAGCAGAGCTGGAAGGGTGAAGACGGCGAGGACGATGGTTCTGGTGGTCGAGGTGGCGACGGCGGCGGAGGCGGCTCTCTCGACGGTGGGTGCGCCACCGCCAAGGGCAGCGGCGATTGGCACGCCGAGGACAGTGGTATGTGGTACTGATATCGTTTCAAGTAGACTATGTGTTGCGTATATTCACTCACGGCTGTACCATACTGCTAATATCCATGCTAATGTGTACCAGTAGTCGATAAAAGGTGTCGTTTAAGGTGCTTATGCTGGAAGCATGATCTGGAAAATAATACCATACTGTCACCAAGGCTGACACGATCGCCTTCCCTTCGGTTGTGCACCCGCCATGCTCGTCCCGTTACGCCAGCCTTCTAAACGGCCTTCAGTGCCGATGCTTCTCGCTCAAATGGGCGACTGGAGTCAAGAGCATGGTATTACAGCATCGGGCTGCGCGGGCCCATCAGAGGGGATTTGGTGGAAGTTTGGGTTTCGAACCCTCGGGTTGTACTAATTGTAGAGCAGAGCAAGGGTTGCCCTGCTGTTCCCTAGGTGTTACCATTTATTACAAGGTTGGACGAAGGTATGGAAATTCTCTCGCGACATAGATATTTGCTAGCTAGAATTTTACTTGTTTGAAGATACTGTTGTTGCCTCTATTTATTGTTCCTTTCGTGGGTTTTCAGAAGCAACAGAAAATGCCAGGCATGCTTATACAGTAAACGCTCACCACCCGACCCTAACCCTAACCCGAACCCGAACGCTATGAGGTGACCTCTGCTTGGATGCAAAAAGGGTACCGCGGGTTGTAAGTATGGAGAAGTCAGTAGTATCACTGGTGTCTTGTTTCGACCTGGTGGTGTAGAAGGGTAGGTTGTCTGTCGTCCTTTGTTGTTGTAGACCGTTGTTGCCGTGGGCCGTTTAACTCTTTTTTCGCAGTCGGCTTTTTTTTCTTGGAAACAATTATTGTTTCAGCCTTTCTTCCTGGGGATTAGTATGAGCGATGGACGACGAAAATCCATCATGCCGCACATCGTCGGGCGGGAAATTGCTGGCTTCTTTATATGGACACTATGGACACTCATAATTGCTGTATTTTTCTACCTGTTGTCTTAACACAAGACAGCACTACATGTACAACACCCCACACGAAATTTCCATACATACACGTGCATGTGCACATGAAACATCCATTACCTACGCCCGCTGACACCCGCGACGGCGCCGGGCTCGCCCGCGGTGCCGTGCTCTAGGTACACGCACGCGCACGAACGAAATAAGATTTCGTATGAACACGTACGAAAAAGCGCGGAAAGAAAAAAAAATCCCCGCCCCCTCTCATGTAATAACTTTCTGTCTGATTGGAACACCTTGCACCGGTCAAAAAGAAAAAATCGAACAGCAGAGCTTCTCTCTCAGCCTCGTACGCCGCCCGTCCGTCTCGCGACCACCTCACCACCGATTCGGTCCGGGTAAAGCTTTCTTCCCTCTCTGCCACAGTGAGCCCCGTCGTCCGCCTCGCGTGAAGCCCGGTGCTCATCGTGGCCCTCGTTCGCCCTCGACAAAGTTGGTGCTCAGACTGCATCGCTCTCTCTGTGATTTTTAGTTTGGTCGATAAAATAAGAACCGCTTAAAATTTATTTTGCATATCAAAACGACCCTTATAAAATCGTACATGGTATAAGCGGAGCCTCACAAGGAGGCCAGACAGAGCCCATTCGTGCTTCCCTCGTGTCTCGAAGCACACGCGACGCCTAGCCACGAAAACAGCGACCGCGCTCCTTACAACCCCCCCTCTACCCGCCAACACCCGCAGACGCCCGCGACGGTGCCGGGCTCACCGCGGTGCCGTGCTCTGAGTACACACACGCGAATGAAACGAAATAAGATTTCTTCCGAATGTAAGCTACGCTTGACTCGTACCTGGCATGTTCGTATGAATAGGAGTATATACACTGCACATTTTTTTTCGTTCGTACTTATAAGCTACACCAGACATCGTTTTTTACCATAAAACGGTATACCTTGACAGCATCTAACTTTGATTTGGTGTGCCCTGATCACCTCGTTTTATTTTTTCGTAGCGTAAACTGGCGAAATGACACTGGTGTACCGTTTTCTGTCATTTTTATTACTTGGACGGGCATGGATTTTTCACCAGAAAACGGTATACCTTGAGAGAAAACGTCACCTAACTTGGGCTTGGACAGCCTGATTTCGCTGGTGTTCATGTTTTGTACCGTAAACTGGCAAAAAAAATCACTGATGTACCGTTTTGGGTATTCTGTCCAGTGGGACAGGTTTTTAATTTTACTTCTAGATACCCTAGGTAGGGAATTATCCGCCGCGGAAAGCGTGAGAGAGATAATGTGAGTATAGGCAAATATATTTGGAAACCGACGAGCTGTGGAATTGCCGAACCCTATGCTCCATAAACTTTAAATACCTAGGCAAGCTTCGGCGGGGAGAAGGGTGGCCACCTGTGACCACGGCTTGTTCAGAGTGCCGCTGAACGTAAAAACCTCCTCCGTGCGCGCAGGACTGGAACGCTACCGTGGTTTTTGTGGTGGTGGGTTGTTCCTTGTGTGGTTTCGTTGTTCTTGTTATTTGGATGGCGAAGACTGTCAAGTATCTACCCCCCCCCCCCTCCGCTCCCCCATTGGTTTTGTTGATAATGTTGCCGTATTGTTAGAGTGACAAAGGATTTGAAGTATCTACTCGTACCTCTCTCCCTATCCCGCCCCGAGTAAAACAAACAGGGAGGAGAGTTTTGGCCTACGGAGCTGGAAGTGGCCCACTGCTACAGAGTACGTACATCCTTGTACGAAAAGATTTGAGACGCGCGATGTTCAATAGGCCGGGCAAAGATTAAGATGCTCGCGTGTGTGGGTCTTCCACACGTAGAAAGCAACTACAGTCGTACTGCGAGCAACAGGGAAGGGGAAAGCGTTTGGGTGAGGTATCTATACAAGTTTTGAAATGTTTTCTACAAACCACCTGATCCATATTGCTTTTGGTCGCCGTTTGCACTGAATAGAGAAAACCGCATACTGCTTACTACGGCTTCCTTCCCCTCAATCCTTCGTACTGCACATATGCGGTGTGCTGTATTTACGACAGCGGGCTGTGTTTACGAGACAGCTGCGGTAGATGTAGCAACGAGCTTTGCTTTGCGGACCGGCAAATGACGAGTGAGAACTCGCGGGAAACACGCCTCAATGTTGATAGAATCAGAGTCTCGAGTCTACAGGGCTAGCAAACAACTGCGCACGAACTAAGTTGAAGAAAGAGTGTACAAACACAGTCCTTGGTGCGTGTATTGGAGGCAAATCTTGCGAGCGATAAGGTGCGAGGGCTTGGTGAGGTGCGCCGGGGTATGCAGTGGCGTTTCTGGCCTACGATAAAGGCAGATGTTCACAACAATGCAACGCATAAATAGTCGCCACACGCTGAATCCGGGAGATAACCGGTAGAGCGCTGGGGCAGAATTGGAGGGGCGGACGTTCGTTGGTACCAGGTAGTTGGCTTATGTTTGTACCATTTCTAGAGTTGGGGTAGGATAGGTAAGGGCTACGGATTTGACGGTGCCACTGTAGGTTAGGGTTATAATAGGGCCAGGGATTAGGGCGGGCATGTTTTTTCGTCCACCTAACCCCTCTCTAAAAATGCCGCAGCCATATGTGTATGGTATGGCGATCCCCCCCGATCCCCCCCCCCCCCCCTGCACGCCTGAGTACACTCTCCCCCCCCCACCCCGTCTCGGTTGGAATATGTGGTCAATGGTCAAATGACTGCGGCAAGCAACCCCCCCCCCCCCCCCCCCCCCCCCCCCCCCCCCCCCCCCCGGCCGCCGCCACCCCTTTCCACCAGCACATACGGCCAATAGCAGGGCGTACGTATTCGAGGATGCTAGGTGTTGAAAGGCAAGTTTAAACGGAGAGGACGCACGATGGTTGAGCGGCATGATAAGCCTAGTAAAACCCGCACTCGCTCGTCCATACTTGAAGTGCAGAGAGCAAACACCGCAGAGTCAGATCACGATAGAGAAGAGGGCAAGGAATGGGCACGAGCTTTGTATGAACCACCAGTAGAACTACGGTAGGTATACGTCTGCGTGGGCTGATGTCGTTTGCACCGGATAGAGCATAGCTTGCTTCCACATTTCCTAACCCCTTGGCGTGTAGCGTTTTCGAGACTGCTACTACCCAGGTAAAAGACAGAGCAAAATGAGCTGTGGAGTCCTGGGTGGCTATCCCTATCTCTTGGTCGAACCTAAAAGGGGTCGACCAAAGAGGTCCGGCAAGTTCATGACATGTACACTGGTGGAAGGTCATGTTGAAATCTGTGTTCTACAGATGGGCTAGAACCGGTACACGAATAAGAAAGTGTGTTGGGCGTAAGCTTTTTTTACCCAGATCTCCAAGGAGGATCAAAAAAAAAAAAAAAAAAAAAAAAAAAAGCTACGATGGATGCATGATAGCACTGTACACACGCGTTGCGGTCCAGGAAACATCGTGTGTGTGAACAATTTTGAAAGTTTAGCTTTTTTCCCGTGACAAAAAAAAAAGTATTGGAACTCGTAACGGCGGTGCGTGAACGAGTATTACGCGGGTAGTATGCCCGAGCAAACTACGCGGGAGCGAGCAGCTCCAATCATTCCTGCCAGGTAGGTGTACATTTTCTAATATTACGGGGGACCATAGTTAACAGGACCAAATATTGTTAGTAAAAAATGGTAAATATCTAGTGTTTTATGTACACCATAGGTCCTATTAACTAGGGACCCCCGTAATAGTAAGGCCTCTGTGTTGCGGTGGTGAGTCGTGGGAGCGTGCTGAGAGGGAGGGTAGAGAGGTGTACAGTGAGTATACTGTAGTAGAACGCAAAAACCGCCTCGCACCGCAAAGCCGGAGAGGCCGGTATGAATGGAACCAACATGCACGGTACACAGGCGGTCAGCCGTGTGGTTTGGCGACTGCCGTTTTCATTTTGTTCTGCTGTGTGTCTCTCTCTTTTTTTTTTTTTCGTTTTTTTTCCGACCCTCAGTCGCAAACGAACAAAGAAACGGGTACGAACGGGTTGCAACGCTCTCGTAGTGTGAAATACGCTTACGTAGTGAGTGGTGATCAGATGATGTCGTATTGGGTATTTATTTAATAGTGTGATCCTGTTAATAATATAGCTTTTCAACACCGGCTGCTCCCGAGCGCCACCCGACCCCTCTCGCGTATACACGACCCAGCAACGCCCGCCCCGCACATCAGCCCTCGATAACTCCGGCGAAAGAACGGGCCCCGCCGCCCAACTCCGTGAGCGCGGGGCGTCGAAAGTTGCACGCCCGGTGCTGTGGCAAATAATCCCTGTTTGCTTCTGGTACCTATGGCGGGACACCGCATACTCCCTCCACCAGGTTGCACCCTTGGGTGGGGTAGAAGAGCTAAGCGGCGGAATCTCAGATTGTAGAGCAGGGCAAGGGTTATCCTGCTGTTCCCTAGGTGGTACCATATAATAAAAGGTAGGACGGAGGTGTGGAAGTTCTCTCGCGACGTAGATACTTGCTACGTAGAATATTATTACTTGTTTGAAGATGCTGCAGTTGCCGCTATTTCGAAGCAAAAAACCAAAACATAATATCACACAGTCGCATCGTGCAGATTGCGATGACCTCGACATGTCGCGAACACACCCATACCAAATAAAAGGCCACAGTAAAGCGGCGGAATCTCAGAAATATACCTGAGAGCATGCATCACACATGGTATTGATAGTAGCAAAACTGTGATGTACGCCACAACAAGCGTGCCGTTCGTTCCCAGTGTGCTATTTTCTTTTAGGTAGGGCGGTCGAACGAAAACCTCAGCTATGAATGGCTTTTGGGGTAGAAAAATCAGTCAAAACCCATTTTGGCATGCGTGTGACGTTTGATCGATTGTCCAGGAGCAGCAGCAGCAGCAGCAGCGGGATGATCTTGCACACGTTCCAAGTGATCGAAGCGAAACCGAAGGAGGTGGGTGGGGGGGGGGGGGGGCGACTCCCAAAAGAGACGATGAAAGCGCGGTCCGTCGCTGAAGCAAGTACACCTCGCTCGGCAATACCATACCGATCGATCGGGCGACACAAGACAATAGCACCCCGGTTTGAGACCGATAACTTTGAACTAGCAAGTATATCATTACCGCAATGAACGTAGTACAGCCTCTGTTAGAAAGAGCGGTACATTGCAAAATCGACCGGTCCTGTGAAAGAAAACAAACTGGTGCCAACAGGTACCTTAAGTCAATCAATCCCACGGAGGATAGCGTCTCGCCAGCTTCACTTACCAATTGCCCCACTAAATCACCAAGTATATCGTACTCGATGCCGGTTATCACCCCCCCCAGTCTAAGTCAACGTATCAAACGTGCACCTGTACAAAGTAGAAAGCGAAGCCCAGATATGGAATCGGAAACAACCAAGTTTCGGTTTTTTCCCAAAGAGACATCATGCAGGACGATAGAATCTATATACCTGCTTATCAAACAAAGTCTCTTGAACCGAAGTCAAACCTACATGTAGTCTCAAAAGTGCAGAGAAAGGAGTCAAAACATCGAAAGGAAGCCGACCATGTCCGCAATAAACCGTCGTGACACAAACCCCCGGTCGCCCCAAGCGTTTAAAAAAAAGTACTTATACCCCAGCCGACAAACTTAAGTGCCACAAAATGGAGGCGCAACATACCATTTTAATACTAGTAGCTTAGCTCCTTACTACAACAACCCGGACCGTTCTGGTCCCTAAGATCGAAACAAAGCAAACCGTGTCCTAGCTCGTGACCGCTCCAAACACCTAACAAAACAATTCCGTTAATTTTCGAGCGTTCAACACACACGAGGCAGAAAAATCACCACATGCAACTAAAAACAAAGCGATACGTTTCGTCGGCTTTCCTAAAAGAGTCTCGGGTCAGATTACTAGCCCGAAAACGTGTCGAAACATGAAATCGATTCCCACCGTCCCATCAGGCAGGCATCTGATGAAAACCAAGGTGAAACTATCACCGATACTCGTATCAGGGTGTTACATACTTCACCCCTATACCGCAACGCTGTCTCTGGCCTTCCCTGTCTTAACAGGAACTTTTACCAACATCGCTCAGAACATACTCATCACCATTTCTCGTGATGTTGTCCCCGCCTTGCGGTTTTGTCTGCGTCTCCGACTTAGGGCTTGCAGTTCTGGAACCACTTAGTGGTCTCGATGTCTCGCGAGGGGGGGTCCACGTCGAAGGGGCATTCGCTGGACTCCTCGAACTTGTCAGCACATTCTCCGCGGAAATGCTTGTACTGGTAACACGGATGGTTATTCGGAGAAAAAACAAATCACAGCGGTTCGAGCGTGGGAGGGGAGGGAGTTGGACGATCGAACCAACAAACCAACAGGGGATCTCGCTCGGGACTCGAAAAGTGCTGGGGGGAAATTTGAGTTTTATTTTTTCGTGTATACACCGATCCGTCGGAGGGTTAAAAATGAGAAATAAATACATCAAAACCGTGCCGCAATAAAGCAAGAAATAACAGTGACGGCTATACACTTGACTGTTGTCGTCCAGCTGCGAATAGTACATAAGGTAAACTCAGGTGGGCGAGGATGACGACTACAACGGTTTCACGAGAATAAGGGCGTTTCGTAGGGACCGTTGGGTCGAGAGCGAGTCGTTGGATCGAGATCGTACCTTGGAGCCGTGCCAGTGATGGTGTTCTGGCAAATCTGGTGGGGCTCGGTCATGACCTTGATACCGCCGTACTCGTTGTTCTCGAGGATGTTGCAGTACACCTGCAAGGTATCCATTCATCGTTTGTGCGGTACACATACAAGCAGGGCTTCACATAAAGCCGCGGGACACCCCAGAGGTGGTCCTGCACTACGAGTTTGACTAGTACGGGAAGTACATCAACGACAACCCGATCGGAACTACAGAACCTTGAGAATGCAATGCAATGGTCACAGAGGCTCCTTTCTACTGTGACTACAAGCACTGCTGCCGCCTAGAGCCTGGAAATAAAACTGTCGTGGCGCTGAAGCAACAAAACAGACAAACCTCACAAAATAACACGCGGCAAACAAAAAGAAATAAAAAACAAAAAAGAGTCGAGAAAACAGGCGAGTGTACGCAGGGTGAGGGCGAGGCTTCCATCCACGCAACAAAAAAAAAAACATTATTTCTCTTGGCTTTTTTTAGTGTACCAGGTAATACAGTACACATGCGTAATGACCTAAATGACGATACCCATTTTAATCATACTTCCGTTTACCCACGCACAGACTGAATGTGGAGCAAGATCAAACATACCATGCAAGTTTCACGAGTTTCCGATGGGTCAGAGATACTATTTCGAGAAAAACAAGCGAGTAGGCAGGGTGGGGGTGAGGCTTGCATGCACCCGTGTTCGGTTTAAAACATATTTTTTTTCGTGGTACCTGGTCAAATTTAAGAGATTTGTTCCTTCTCTCGGCCAAGCAAAGGGCCAACAGCTCTGAAAAAAAGTGCATCCCACCCACCTGGCAGGCGATGCCGTATTGGTCGGGGCCGACCTTGTGCCCGCCAAGGCGCACCCCGGCACCCTTGCAGCCGACGACCTTGTTGTACCGGATGATGGTCGTGCTGGCGCGGCTGTCGATACCCGCCGAGTCTTCGTCCAGCTGACCCGTGCAGTAGTTGGTCTCGATGATGGTGTCCATCGTACCCTCCTTCACGTCCACGCACTCGTTGCCCTGGGAAAACAAAAACGAAGAACAAAACAAAACAAAACAAAACAAAACAAATCTAAACACATAAGAAAAAAACGTGAATCGTCGTCGACAAGATGCCCCCGATAAACCAAACGTGAGACAACAGTGTCTGCCCACAGGGTACTTCGTTGTCAAAAAGGGGCTCTTGGAAAAAAAAGAACGAGACAATATCTGGCAACACATTTACTAGCTGGCCACTCATGTATACCAGGAAAAAACGTGAATCGTCGTCACCAAGACGCCTTCGGGAAAAAAAAAAAAAAAAAAAACGAGGTAGGTACGTAGTCTGTTCGAAACGCGTCAATCGCTATCAAAAAGGCGGTAGTCCTGAAAAAAAGAAGAGAGGCTTCTCTGGCGCTCGCACGGCTTTTGGAACGCAATGCTATCGTTGTTGATACACCCCGGTACAGATCACGTACACACCCGGTAGATCCACACAAGTTAACACGGGCTAAAAGAGAGGTCAACACAGCTCTCCGTATATACCTCATGTACCAACTGGCAAATCGGCCAATCAAAATGCGCGCTTCCTCCCGAGCACTCTCAAAATCGGCATCCACTCATTAGGGCCGATCTTAACGAGGAGTGTTTTATCAGTTTTTTTCAGTATTTTCCCGAAATTTCGGTATTTTCCTATGTAGGCAAAAACCGAAAAATACCGAAAAAACTGAAAAACAGTCCTCCGTTAAGATCGACCCCTGTCGACAGCGAACATTGGAGTCGACTGAGTGAGTTGACTCACGCTGGTGTCGATGTAGTTCTCGTACACGCGGTTGTAACGGCAGATGTCCTGCTCGCTCGTCATGTTCTTTTCCCACTGCTTGCTCGAGGTTCCGATGTCTGACGGCCAGAAAAGGGAGGTAAGGAAGGAAGGAAGGTGACACATGACCCGACGACCAAATAGAAAGGAGAACGACCACGACCAGGAGATACACGCATGGGAAAGGCGGTGAGGGGACTGGCGCACATCATCCAAATATCTACAAGCCACCGCAAATAACACCAATCTCGGACCTTGCCTACGGCCTACGCGAACAGTGGCCTGACGCATTGGAATACGCCATCAACAAAACGCCAGCAACGCGTGGAAAACTAGCCGGCCAACCGATCAACAACAAAGGACGTATAGACGCAACATTTGTCACGTATAGACGAAGGACGCATAGACCCCAAAATAGAGCCTTATTTTGACCCAAGGGGCCGTTACAATAGCAATGACCGCGACTTGGTCTCTCTCGTTAAAGCGGAGAGAAGCCATCCAATACGACGGCAACAAGTGTTAGTACCGCAAAAACACCAAGCGGATAACTTATTGTTACACAAAACAATACCAACCCCTCATGTATATTCTCCACTTCACTCACATGGTGAAATAGACTACCACGAAGTACACCAATATCGTCCAAGACAACAACGCGATACCCCGAACTCGCAGGTAGGTTATCATGCACAAATCACCCAGAAAGTCTAAAATATGTCCAGGCAACTTTGAATCAATTCACGGAACACGAACCGGACACACCCAATATAGATAGATCATCTATTACCAGGGACCTCGTAGCAATCCGGACTCATCATATACACAAAAACCTATATATTCCAGTATTTTTACTGAGCACATTTGATCCTGATTACTGCTGTTCCCCCGTGGTAGATCCGAAGATGCCGTAATTAACTGCTGTGCAGAATCTGCATATAATCTTACACATCCAACCTAGGAAACATACGTGCTACAGTCGATGTCAACGCAGGAAACATTTACGTCAACGCAGGAAACATTTACGACAGGTAGATCATGCAGGCTGCATACACTACACACGGCTCCCACCCGGAAACACGTGGTACACGAGCTAGATCACACAGATCAGGGATATATCTGCCCTGAAAGATCTACTGTATCTAGATCAAGTGAGAATGATGTGTAAATGATCTATCCGATCTGTCCGACGCGTGGAAAACTCACAAACGCCCTCTCCGTTCTTGATGCCGCGGTTTCCGTCGAACTTGAAATCGTAGCAACCGGTTGACGTGATCCGGTTGTGGAAGAGGGTGCAGTTGGTGACGAAGTAGCGCAGCCGGATGCCCTCGCCACCGCAGTTGTTAATCTTCATGTTCTTCACCACCACGCCGTCCACGGAGGACAGGAAGTGGTCGCCGTTGTCCAGCTTCAAGTTGCGGTGCTCGCGGGTGCCTGCAAAAGAGCAGGGGACGAGGAAGAGTTCGTAATTTAGAGTTCAAGCCAAGTCGAGCAACATGCCCATACAGGTACTTTTACAGGGTACAGGACATCTACGATACGTCTTATAAATGCTGGGTGGGCGGGATGGTCACTGTCCTTGCTCACGACACGAAAATCAAAGTCCTGGGGCCTCCTCTGTGACATCGGTGGGTCTGGTTCACGTTTTTTCACCATGTCAAAAGCACGACCGGGCGCGTTCAGCGGCGCCCAGCGCGGCCGGGATAAGAGGCAGATGTACGACACTGCATGGCCAATATGGACACGAATGCGAGTCAAGTATCTTGCTGCGCAACTTCCTTCGTAGCGGCATCTGTTTGTAATATTAATAGTAGCATATCTCAACGTATACTGGTATGTAACAAGGATACAAGAGGTAAATAGCGCACGCACACAAGGCAATTCAGAAAGGAAGAAACAAACCGCTCACCCCTGATGGCGAGGCACTTCTCGCGGAAGCATTCCTTCACGTTGTGCTCGTTGCAGTCATCCTTGATCTGCCCGCAGATCGTGAAGTCCTGAGACGGCCAGAGAAAAAACGATAAGACAAACAGCTTAACCCATTTAGCAAACAACGATAAAAACGATAAAAACGATAAGAAAAACAGCTTAACCCTTTCAGTACCGCAGTCCCGTTTGGGGATAAATCGCTTGGAATTAGACTAGTTTGTCCCCAAATCGGGAATATATATATATATATGTATACATCACATAGTATTATACGCCAGGTAATATATCGCACTCGCACACGAAACATCTTCAAATATCATTAAAAGTTGGAAATGCAACGCCGAGCAGAGCACAACAGCGACCAAAATACAACGACGGGCACGGGCGGGGCTGCAAGTAGTCCTCAAGCACATATATCAGATATTCTGGTTGGGCGAATACCGTGTTGAACTCTCAGGTCTCAAGTTCTACTGCTGTATATATGCATACTCGTACGTATTACAAGTATACAGCACTGACGGGCGGGTGTTTGCTCTAGGCGCATTTTCTCCATGCCCAACGTTCGTGTGAGCTTACTCCTGCTGCTGCTGCTGCTGCTGCTGCTGCTGCTGATGGTGCTGATGGTGGTGATGATGGTGCTGCTGATGGTGCACCAAAGTAACGATAGTATAGGTTGCATGATTGCATACACTCTAAAATAAGGTCAGCCTGGACAGCTTCCCTGTTTCTGGAGTCCTGCACTGCCAATACATTACTATTAACAATACTGGCTGTTGTACATGAAGAATTGTTTCTCACATCGAGCACGTAGAAGTCGTGGTTGATTTCGACGCAGGTACCCGACTTGTCGCTCCCCTTCACAATCGCGGTATCGCCGCTGCTGGGACCCTTGATGGTGATCGGCTGTTCCTTCGTGCCGTCCACCTGCTCGAAACAACCAGCAGCAAAGCAAAAACCAAACACACCGTACGAGACACGAGGCACAGCAACACAGCAGTAGGACACGCCGAAAGTAGATATTATTAATAGTAGATAGTAGCACAGCACAGCACAGGAAGCAAGAGAGGAAGAAGGGAGAATCAAGTCGAAGCTGCTGTGGTGCATGCGAGAGTAGTGCTGTGCAACCCAACGCGCGCGCCTCCGCGACCAAAAACAATCTCAGACCGTATCGCTCGCGTTGGTGTTCATTTGAAAGTCAAGCTTATTCATTCTCATTCCGCACACTATTAATAGAAACTCAGCATCACTTTTCCGGGGGGAATATCAACAAGTTCGGGAACGGTCGTACTGAAATTAGTGCGGAACGCACCTTTTCCAAACAAGAAATGTATGAATACGAGCCTGGGCGCCTTCTTCGCCATACTCGTCGTAGTATAGCGGTCCGGTACATCTTTGCGGTAAAACTGGCATGTAGAGCAGAAATAGACAACTCTGGCCGAGAATACACACGCCGTTTAATACTCCAAAAATATTCCAACCGGTCCTCATTAATACCTACCAGGTACATACAGCAGTATTACGGAGGGCCATAGTAAATAGGACCTGCGGTACAGACAAAAACCTATTTATTTACCTATTTTTACCAACTATATTTGGTCCTATTTACTATGGTCCCCGTAATAATAGTATTAATTTATACTGCTGAGTAGTAGTGTGGATACCAAGTCCCCTTCCCCGATATAGTACCGCCTCATTACACACAAGTTCAAGAAAACTATAACACTGGCTTGGTGCCGCACGGTATATGCGTTCCGGTAAAACAATGACGCACCCGACTCTTGATGGCCTCGTTGTAGGTTCCAGCCTCGAGGAGGATCGTCGTGCCAGGCCCAGCGTTGTCGAGCGCATCCTGCGAGGGGGGGGTTCAATTCCAAAACAGACCACGGGACGTAAAAAAAAAGCCGGTGAAACAAGGCAGAAAGCACGAGCAGCGATGACAAAATAATACTGGTTGGTACAAAAACTGATACAGCAAGGGCAGCTGCTGTATCGTACCGGTCAGCGTTGTGGTATCTGTTGTTGCTGGCTTCACGTCGGCAGTCGGCAGCTGAATACCGAGAGTGTTGACACGTTGATACGTCATTACAAAATATGAAAATTGATCGGGCACGAAAATCCAACTACCCATCGTACGCTTTATGGTATACGGTATACCAGGTACCAGGACGGTCGTAGCCCATAAGGCAATACCATTCATGCACTCATGCTACCAGGTATGCATGTGCTGTGTAGACGCAAGAATGGAAGCAAAAGTCAACGACATGCCTCTACATTATCTCAACGATCGTTGCGCAGCCAATACATCTACTTGTTGGTACCCACCTGCTCTATATTTCAACGACATGCAAACCGTGCACCAGGTAATTTTTATATCTCAATACCGCTGCACGCTGTTGCGATCCACCTGCAAATTACGACGCCCAGGGGAAACGATTACTGGTCTCTTTACAGAGAACTGCGTGGGCTTGGGTCTCCTCTTCGCGCCTCTCCAACGACGGAAAACACCATTGAAGAATCCCATCGTTCACTCAGTCCTCGATTGAGGTCTTCACTGCCACTAATCGTACCCTGAAGCTACGTACAGCCACACTTTGAGGCTACAAACATGCAATCATCTCTTCTCCACCAAACCCCATTACTAAGGGCGCCGTTACTATCATACCGATACCTCTGGTATACTGCTGTAGCATCGTAAACTATAATAATACTACTCGTAATATGTCACGTTTGGCGTCCGACGTCGGGGCTACTGCTGTGACTTCATAGACATACATACATAAATATAAATATGTGTTTGTGAACCTGATACAATGTAAGGAGTGGTCTATGCGAGAAGGGTGCAGCACGATCCTACTCGTAGTACACTACTGGGCGCTAACACGATGACAGGAGCTCGGTTGAGCTCAAGCACTGCTATTAATAATACAAGACTGCTGTGAACAACTTTTATTTCTTGTTCCTTCTCAAATACACTAAATCGGTAGATCGAAAAAAGGGGATGCAACAAACAGATCAGATGCAAATGAGATGCCTGGTGTTTATCAATCCGCTGGAGGGAAAAGAAAAAAAAGAAAAGAAAAGAAAGAACGCCATGTATGTCACCATGAGTCATGAAACGCTAACCCTAAACGACGGTGCTTGTGTTGCGAGTATTAACATTTAACTACTGTATTGAAACGTACTCCTTCTTCTTGTACTGATTTTTTTCAGAATACGTAGTAATGAGTGCAACGCTGCAACGCTACGAACGCGGATACCTGGTATATTATTCTTGACATTAAACCGTCCTTTCTACCCGTCAACATCCAGCACAACAACCAGACTGATGAGCCGATACTTCAATCCCATAGATACAATGCCTGCGGTCACAGAACTACGCCACAGCAGCTATTGTAGAGATACTACTGGCATTGCTACGTGGACAGCAATACAGCAGCAGTAGTAGTGCCATACATGCATATCATCGCACTGGATACGACAGGCACGACTTGCACATTCCATGAAAAAGAGAAAGCGAAAGCCACAAACTGCTGCAGTTTCTTGGAGAATGTTTTTTTTTTTCTTCTTTTTTGGTGCTTCGATTTGCCTGTTGTTCCCCTTGATTCTCACTCTCATTATTAATATTATAATATTAATATAATCTGATTATATTTAAGGGTGTTGTTTCTTCAGCTCGTTCTTTTTCAAGTGTCTGTCACACCCCCTGCGGGGGGCACGATAGCAGTTTTTTTGTCTTCTTTTCTTTTTTCTCTTTTCGATTTGTTTTCTTGCTTTGTTCATTTTGTTTCCTCTAGTTTATAGAATGTGTATGTCGTGCCTATCGTATCCAGAATGATGACATGGTAGAATGTTTATGTCGTGCCTATCGTATCCAGAATGAGGTACAGCAGTAGTATCTCTGCGGCACATCTGGTACCTGGTAGCTTTTTACCACAGAACTTATCTCTCAAAGATGGAAGAATCGGCACGGACACTGGTTGTGCTCGATATCGACGGGGAGAAAGAACGGCGGTTAATTATTCATTAGCTTGGCTGCATCGAAAAACAATCATGAAACATACCCGTATAAAACCTCGTTGATCGTATCCTGTGACGCAGCGGGAATAGATTAATAATCACTGCTGTGTGTTCTTCACATTGCAAATGCATAATTTTAGTTGTGTAGGATTTCTTGTCATGGTATGTATGGTGACCATGGTTGCTTCGTGCGTTGGGGTGCGTTGGGCATGACCTTCAACATGCATCCACCAACCATCGTACAGAGACGGAGACACGAACACGGAACCAGGACCACGGAACGGAACAATGGCAACCAGGACTGACTGCGGTGTGGGTATGTATGGATGTATCGATATACCATGTATTACGGAACGTGCCTGATGTGAAACCATGGATGATAAGCAAACTATCGGCTCAGCCGCGAAATCTGTTCGGCGTGCGGTGCAGTTGCGCGCAGCAGCGCCAACACCCAACAAACGAGGAACACCATATCCGATTACAGTCAGGCGACCGGGATGATCATATATTAAATTTAGAACGCAGTCCCGTTAACGGACAAAGCACTCAATCAAATCATCATGGGTAGATTGTGCCCAAAACCGGACTAGGTTAATGTTCAATGACATTCCTGCCAGAAACTTGCCCTCCTACTACTCTGTACCTGGTATGTATTTAATATATGACATGCCTGGTGCCTGGTGCCTGGTACCTGTAAACCTTTATCATAGGTTCGTAGAGGTGAGGTCACTACCAGCACGTCAACCCGTATGATACATACCAGTACGTACGAGTATGTACGAGTCGTACGCGTATATCTGATAAACGATAAATAAATACTGGTATTATTATCGTGCGCTTGTGTCGGCAGACTATTAGTAAGTACGTACAGAGCAGCAGAGCAGCGGCGGCAGCAGCAGTAAGTACAGCAGCCAACCCCGTGCCCATATCATATCAACATCGTCCCAAGTAGTCCCAAGTTCCTGTTCTCGTATACCCAGTATATCATATACCTGGTATACCTGGTGTACGACACGAACGAGCTGTACAGCAGATTACGCGCCGGCAAAAATTAAAGTTCCTAAAAAGACCTGTCACAGCAGTCACAGCTGTCAGCTGGCCGAGCAAACAACTTCCGCGTGCATGCCCACTGCCAGATGCCCATGATTGCGCGCGCAATCGATAATGCATTTATTGCCTCCTATCTACAGCAGCAGCAGTACAGCAGTCGCTAGAGATCGCCAAATAACAATCCCATGAACCAGCATGCGTGCAATTGGCCCAGCATGGCTTGATTCTCTGCTTGCCCTCCAGTAGATATACACGCTCGCTGCATGCATGTTGTGCGTTTTCTGTTATATGACATACGAGTAAGGAAGAGCGTCGCAACTACTTGTGAAAAAAAAAATATGCAACATGTGTTCTGTTGCTGAGTGAAGAACCAAACGGGACCTTGCGTCAACAACAGAAACAAGCGTATTTTTCTCGCATCTCGATCTTGAAGCTTGAACATGTTTCTACTCTGTTTGTTCACATGTGTTGTTACCAGTACGAGGCAACGAAGACTTTATTTTCTCGTGTACTACTGCTGTACTACTTTGTCGGTAAATGTAGATAAGGAATGTTTGGATATTCACACTATTAATAAAAATAAAACAATCCTTAAATTTCCGCACAGAGCGGGGCATATCCAAAAATCTCAACAACCGACATGCGCGACCGTGGAACACAAACAAAGTGAAAGCTTGACGCAGAGAGAACGGAACCCCTGATGTTGTATGTGCTGCCAGAAGGCAATCAGAAGCAAAAACAGCGTTCACACACCTGGATGCACTCGCCGGGCTTGACAGTCACGGTCCCACCACCGCCACCACCGCCACCGCTGCTGTGACCTCCGCCATGCTGCTGGGGTTGCTGGGGCTGCTGGGGCTGCTGATGGTGTTGCTGGGGCTGCTGGGGCTGCTGGGGCTGCTGGGGTTGCTGAGGTTGCTGAGGCTGGTTGTCGGCGATCTTTTGCAGCCTCTCGCGCTCGGCCTCGTCCCTCCTCCGCTGCGCCGCGATCCTCTTGCGCTCGGCGTCGGGGTCGTTCTCGTCGACATGCATGTGTTCGCCGCCACCGTGGCCTGCCTCCTCGTCGTCCTTGCGGCCGTGCCTGCCAGGGCGACCCCCACCCTCAGCCGGGCCGTGCTCGCCGTGTCCGGCGCCGTGCTCGCCGTGTCCGGCGCCGTGCTTGCCGGGGCGGCCACCCTCTGCCTCTTCGGCGTCAGCCTTACCGTGGCGACCGGGGCGTCCGTGCCTCCCGCCGCCCTCAGTGGGTTCCTCCTCCTCCTCATCTTTGCGACCGTGCCTGCCAGGCCTACCGGCCGGGGTTTCTTCGGCATCTGCCTTCCCGTGGCGGCCGGGGCGGCCTGGCCTGCCCTCAGCGGGCTCTTCTCCCTCCTCGTCTTTGCGGCCGTGTCTGCCGGGGCGGCCGCCCTCGGCCTCTTCGGTGTCAGCCTTGCCGTGGCGACCGGGGCGCCCGTGCCTGCCACCGCCCTCAGCAGGCTCCTCCTCATCCTCATCCTCGTCTTTCTTGCGGCCGTGCCTGCCAGGCCTGGCGGCGGCGGGATCTTCGGCGTCTGCCTTCCCGTGGCGACCAGGGCGGCCGTGCCTGCCCTCAGCGCCCTCTTCGCCCTCTTCCTCGTCTTTGCGGCCGTGCCTGCCGGGGCGCTTGCCCTCCTCTTCTTCGGCGTCCGCCTTGCCGTGGCGTCCATGGCGTCCAGGCCTGCGGCCGCCCCCTCCTCCCCCTCCTCCTCGTCCCCCTCCTCCTCGCCGTCGTTTTTCTTGCGGCCGTGCCTACCAGGCCTAGCCTTCTTGGCCGCCTCCTCCTCCTCCTCTTGTTGCTTCTTCTTCTTCTTCTCCTCGTCGTCCGAGTCGCTTCCGAATCCGAACACCATGGTTGTTGATGCTGAGGCTCTGGGTCCGAGGGAGATTGAAGGTGGTCTGTGGAGCGAGAGGTGCTGTGTGGAGATCTGGGGACGGGCAGGGAGTGGGGGAAGGGGGAGAGACAAAGGGCGAGGCAATTTGTTGTGCTGTCTTTATTTTGTCTCATTTTTTTTTACAGAACACATGTTCACCCGCCTACATGCATATATACACTTTTGCGCGCGAGGAATTTCTTATTATATTTTCTCACTTGAAAAGGAACAAGAGATTTGATTGGCTGGTCGACGGAACACGAGAAATTCGCAGGACCCTCCAGAGGTTCCGAAAAATGAATTGTGCCGAGATCCGTTTTGATTTGCTGGAATTTCTGACTGGTCCTAATTTTCGATTCTGCATGTTCAAACATTTAAATTTGAAAAACCTTCGTATGATGTGTATGAAGTTATTTCATGTTGTTCATACTAAAATTCTACTGCTAGATGCTGGTCTGCAGTAGTACCAGTATCCACATCCTCCATTCGTCATGAACCAGGTTCGCGTCACAACGATAGAAACAAGAACAATACTGGTCGTGGGATGATCCGATGGTAAAATGGTAAGTCGGTCTCTGGTGGGTCTCCTTTTCTTATCCGAAACAGAAAAAGTATATTCTCAACATAAACAAACTCGTATATCGGTAGGTACGAACGAAAACGACGGACCAAGAGAACGAACGAACGAACGAACGAACGAATGAGTAGGCAGCAGCAGCATGCTGCAGTAGCAGTAGCAGCAGCAGCAGAAGCTCGATAAACGTCAAACATTTACAAGCAGCACCGAGACGATTACCAGATCTTCACATACATCCATCGTACATTGTATCAGTATACTCAGTCCAGACTATAGTCAACTATCTGTGCACTATATACCAACCAGTCAGTATACAATGACTTGTCACGCACTCGTAGTGTAAAGCAGTATGGACCGGTCTTGCCTGAGGACCTCGAGCGGAGCGTTCGCTTTGATATCGAGAACCCTGTGCATGTGTGTTCCCCGCTAGTTCCCCGTACCCGCAACTCAAGGCGAAGTTATCGCTCATCAACTGGACGGGTCCTTTCAATGTATTAGTATCAGGAGGTAGGTCACATGCTTTCAATAAAATAATAAATAAATACCGTCCGCCTTCTCATCACCTGACCTGGTACAGGCATTCCGTGTAATAACGATAATAATAGTGCGTCAGGAGTACCGCCAAGACGCCAAGACGGATAGCATTTTCTTCATGAATGAACCGATGGACTACTGTCATCTCCAACGGGTACATGCAACGCATGCGCGTATACTCGTTGTGTACATACGATACCCCCCCGGTACAGGAAGTGTTATTATTACCAGGTATAATTACTTGTAATCAAGGAGTGTGTGTGTGTGTGTTCTTCACATTAAACCGTTCTTCTACTCGTCGAGTACCAGGTATTATTATTAAATATTATTATAGTATGTTACGTATTTACGACATTGAGCTCTACGTACGAGTCTTATATACGAGTACATGTTTTGTACATACCACGTACTCCCCCGTTCGCCGCTTTCTTCCATACATTGTAAACTGTTCAATTGCATGAATAATATCCATACATACGTGGAGCGTGGGGGACTTGGAGCGGCTTTTGGTAAAGCGTCAAATGTTAGATATACGAGGACGCACCAGGAAGTTGTACGTATACTTATTATTATGGTGTATGATACCATATCGTACACAGCGAGCAGTAAGTACATGAGATATGATATTATGCTCAGAGTGGGGCAAAGTGGCAAAGGCGTACCATGAATACCAAAAAATGCTGATCGGCGAGCGGCGAGCGGGTGGTTACAGCAGTATTTACATATTATAATAATAGTATGCTGTTGTGACGATGTGGTTTCGACCACCAAACCAAATAAACGCGCCCCCTTCAAATCGAATGGACCCTCTCCCCTCAAAACTACCTGCTACGCGCGGCTGGCTCTATCAGCAAGCAAGGTGTGGGAACTACTTGCGCTGTAACTCCGATTCTATATCTGCTTGATTAATATTCCCACAGGAACAGACGGTCATTCTGAGCATTTCGCAAATAAAAATATACGCGTGTTCCCAGAAAGCTCGCAAGGAACAGACTGGGGGGCACGCACGCACGCACGCACGCACATGATACGAGTCTCGCACTTACGCACACACACAGGTTCATCATAGTATACCCTGGTATGATATGCTGAGTTGCTGCGACCCACACCAAAACAAAACTCGTATTTTCGCTGGGGAACGGTTTTTTGCCCGCGAAGGACGAACGCTGTGAACGGCGCTCGAAGGCGTCCTTTTACTATTTTATAAAAAACTAAAAAAGCACGCCAGCTGTGAGTCCAACCGATCGGTCGATACTCAACTTTGTGAAACAAGCATACAGACACAGCCGTCGGCGTAAAGTCAACTTTTAATATTAATACTATTAATAATACTAAAATAACTGAAGGGCATTTTTTACGTACGAGGTAGCGGCGAGAAACAGACCCGCGTCAAGAGCATTGTCTTCCTTCAACATACCCTGCGAGGATAACAAGATGTACATGTGATACTTTTTCCGGTTCGTCTTGGATGGAGTGCCATGGTGCAGTCACGACCAAGGCGCACAAATGATAATTTAATGCTTATTAATAAAAGACAGACGGTGAAAAATATTGCGCTGGCGCACGTCACAATGGCTCGGATCGCGTGCAGCAGCTATATTAATTTTATAAATTTTTGAAATACGTCAGCTGTGAGTTCGACTGATTAAATAGTTGATACTCAACTTTGCAAGCTGCGTAATACGCCTCGTCTATATTCCATTTTTTACCTAATTTTACAAGTATATTGTGATAAACCGAGCGCGCGTATTCTATATGTATGTGATTCCTTGTCAAAGATATAGGCCAGCGGCTCCCCTGGATGCTGCCCGGGTCAATAATAGCTCGCCCGACAACCGTTTTTGAGCGCCGCATCACTTTTGTGCCTGTCGCCGCATAGACGTTTTACGGGCAAACTAAGTGTGCGGCCCTTCTTGGCGTTGTTTTTGCGGGGGGTCATTTTGTCATTTTCGCGTTTTTTCACCGTGCAGACGATTTGGTTATATAAAATTATGAAATACGTCAGCTGTGAGTTCGACTGATTAAATATTTTGACACTCACCTTTAGGCTAAAGCTTTGCAAGCTGCGTACGAGTACGTCTCGTCTAAGTCCTTCTGCGAGTCATTGGTTTCCAGCGCCGACTACGCACCGACCACACCACCCTCTCGTATGCGAAGGCGCTCAGGATAACACGATGCGAAAGTATCGAAACGACCATCCGTAAACGGCGACTCTTCTTTGCGGGGGGGCTGTGGTGCGGCAACACGAGGGGCGATTGCCCAGTCGGTTGATGTTCGGGACGATCGCTGGTGGGGGGAGCCCGAAACCAGGCGGGCAGCCTAAGACTTGGCCTAGGGCAATTGCTGAGGACCTTAGAGTGTTCAAAGCCTCAGAGGGATCAACGGAAGACTCCCCCTTAGTCTTTGGAGTTGGGACCGCACTGTGGCCCACTGCAGCAAAACAGACGGGAAAGTGGTACCGGGGAATCCTCGAAGCAGCTGAACAGTTCATGGGCAGGTGGCACGAGGCTGAGGCAAAGCTGAGTAGACAGCGCCGTGCATCCGCTGCAGGTAGTGTTAGAGGGAATGGGGGGAGGGGTAACAGCAGGAGGGGTAGAGGGAACACCGTACAAGTGTATAGGGGCAGGGGGGGGAACAGGAGGAGTAGAAGGGAAACCGCGGTAGAAGAGAGTAGCAGAGAGACCGCAGAGAGGGTAGCAAGGTACCAGGCCGACTAATAGGTTGGACGTTTCTTTGCTACTCGTACCGCCAACTGCTGCGGCCGTTCGGTATGCATTTTGATTTTTTCCCTTCTTATCCTTATGAAAGAAGTACTACATAGTGGGTGGGTGACGAGCGTATTTTGGCCCACTCACTTATTGCTCTTTTTACTTAGTTAAGTGTTCACCGGGATGCATAGTCCCCTTTTTCCTTCTCGTATCTTTCCCCTTGCACGTCCCTTTTGGCTCATGCTCGGGGTAAGTATGTATGTGTCTGAGCTTTGGCTTCCCATTTTTTATTTATTTATTTGGGATTCTTCTCCTTTTCTTTTTCTTTTTCTTGTTCTTTTTTTTTCGGTTTGGTTTTTTCGTTGCTTCTCTTTCTTTATGGTGTATTTTGGTTGCTGGCGTATGTATGTATGTTGTGTCGGCCGCACCTAGTGCGAAGGCATGGTATTACGTAGGCTATTAATGCATTACGGTGTGTTATCTCTGTGTCGTAGTCTGTGACCACAGCTCGTATCTTTCTAGGGTGAAGAATCAGCACGGACACTGGGCTTGCTGGATGTCGACGAGTAGAAGAACGGTTTAATGTGAAGAACACACACACACATACCCCATTTTTACTGATTTTTACAAGTTTTATTATGCGTCGGTTTGTGTCTGGGGTCCTTTCGCCGAAGCCGAGTTTTTCGGGGGGCGTTTTGTGCTTTTGCGCCGCAGACGAAAAATGGTCGGGGTCTTTTTCGCCGCAGGCGATCTTTTCTATTGGGGGGGGGGGCTTTTCTTTTTCCGCAACTACCCCATTAGTAATAACCCTAACCCTGACCCACCTCGCCTTCGCTCTTCGGCTCGTGGTTCGGTCTTTCAGACACCGACCAAAGTTGACGCTTTACGTTTTTCACAAATAATATACACATACATACATACATACATACATACATACATACATGCATGCATACATACATACATACATACATACATACATACACATACATACATACATACTATGCATGCATACATACATACATACATACATACATACATACATACATACATACATACATACATACATACATACATACATACATACATACATACATACATACATACATACATACATACATACATACATACATACATACATACATACATACATACATACATACATACATACATACATACATACATACATACATACATACATACATACATACATACATACATACATACATACATACATACATACATACATACATACATACATACATACATACATACATACATACATACATACATACATACATACATACATACATACATACATACATACATACATACATACATACATACATACATACATACATACATACATACATACATACATACATACATACATACATACATACATACATACATACATACATACATACATACATACATACATACATACATACATACATACATACATACATACATACATACATACATACATACATACATACATACATACATACATACATACATACATACATACATACATACATACAACACACATACATACATACATACATACATACATACATACATACATACATACATACATACATACATACATACATACATACATACATACATACATACATACACATACATACATACATACATACATACATACATACATACATACATACATACATACATACATACATACATACATACATACATACATACATACATACATACATACATACATACATACATACATACATACATACATACATACATACATACATACATACATACATACATACATACATACATACATACATACATACATACATACATACATACATACATACATACATACATACATACATACATACATACATACATACATACATACATACATACATACATACATACATACATACATACATACATACATACATACATACATACATACATACATACATACATACATACATACATACATACATACATACATACATACATACATACATACATACATACATACATACATACATACATACATACATACATACATACATACATACATACATACATACATACATACATACATACATACATACATACATACATACATACATACATACATACATACATACATACATACATACATACATACATACATACATACATACATACATACATACATACATACATACATACATACATACATACATACATACATACATACATACATACATACATACATACATACATACATACATACATACATACATACATACATACATACATACATACATACATACATACATACATACATACATACATACATACATACATACATACATACATACATACATACATACATACATACATACATACATACATACATACATACATACATACATACATACATACATACATACATACATACATACATACATACACATACATACATACATACATACATACATACATACATACATACATACATACATACATACATACATACATACATACATACATACATACATACATACATACATACATACATACATACATACATACATACATACATACATACATACATACATACATACATACATACATACATACATACATACATACATACATACATACATACATACATACATACATACATACATACATACATACATACATACATACATACATACATACATACATACATACATACATACATACATACATACATACATACATACATACATACATACATACATACATACATACATACATACATACATACATACATACATACATACATACATACATACATACATACATACATACATACATACATACATACATACATACATACATACATACATACATACATACATACATACATACATACATACATACATACATACATACATACATACATACATACATACATACATACATACATACATACATACATACATACATACATACATACATACATACATACATACATACATACATACATACATACATACATACATACATACATACATACATACATACATACATACATACATACATACATACATACATACATACATACATACATACATACATACATACATACATACATACATACATACATACATACATACATACATACATACATACATACATACATACATACATACATACATACATACATACATACATACATACATACATACATACATACATACATACATACATACATACATACATACATACATACATACACATACATACATACATACATACATACATACATACATACATACATACATACATACATACATACATACATACATACATACATACATACATACATACATACATACATACATACATACATACATACATACATACATACATACATACATACATACATACATACATACATACATACATACATACATACATACATACATACATACATACATACATACATACATACATACATACATACATACATACATACATACATACATACATACATACATACATACATACATACATACATACATACATACATACATACATACATACATACATACATACAACATACATACATACATACATACATACATACATACATACATACATACATACATACATACATACATACATACATACATACATACATACATACATACATACATACATACATACATACATACATACATACATACATACATACATACATACATACATACATACATACATACATACATACATACATACATACATACATACATACATACATACATACATACATACATACATACATACATACATACATACATACATACATACATACATACATACATACATACATACATACATACATACATACATACATACATACATACATACATACATACATACATACATACATACATACATACATACATACATACATACATACATACATACATACATACATACATACATACATACATACATACATACATACATACATACATACATACATACATACATACATACATACATACATACATACATACA